>CM024599.1:2355281-3555281 GCA_014182555.1 Eucalyptus erythrocorys
AAAAGAAGGCTTCATCGATGGTACGATTCCTTACCCGACGGATGAGCGATTGCAGAGACATTGGAGGCGCTGCAATCAATTGGTTCGTACTTGGATCGGGAATTGCTTGGCGCCTGATGTGGCCGCTAGCCTCCCTCCGACAGAAGATTCAAAACAATTCTGGGAAAATATTCAAGAAATGTACGACAAATCAGATAGAGCGAGACTTTTCTCGCTAACACAAAGCCTAACCGAGCTGAAACAAGGCAACCTCTCGGTCACAACATGTTTCAACCGACTATTGGCCTTGTGGAACGAGATTGAAGCGGCGGAGGACAAATTGGAGGGGCCCGAGGCCACTCTCCGTCAGTACTACACGATTAAAGAAAAAGAAAAGGCCACGAGATTCCTGCTTACCTTGAACGAGTCATACTCAACATTTCGATCGCAAATCCTTGCGATGGATCCGCAACCACCACTTGGACGGATTTTCCAATTGGCGTTGCAGGAAGAGAACCAGCAAATCGCCACGGCTGAGCAGATCCGAGGAGGAGAAGGCAAGGGTTTCGTGGCGTTTCCATCAGCACTGGTGTCGACAGAGATGATCACCGGAGTTGGAGGGAGAAACATCGGCGTCGGGGGCGTCAGGGGCGTCGGGGGAAACCTTGAAATGGTGAGAGAAAAGGGGGCTCAGGGAGCTCTTGCGGCGTTTGCAAACAGACGAGGGGAGAGGAACCCTAGTCTATCTCGATCGGACGGCTGGAATAGAGGCGCTGGATCTGACGGTGGAGGGACGCGCGCTGGAATGGACGGCATAGATCAGATCTCCGGGATGAACTGCTGGGATTCACGCGTGCAATCGGACGGCTACGGTTCACGCGCGCAATCGGACGGCTATGGTTTAGTGAGCTATTCAATTGGATCCAACGGTCCATACTTTGCCACGTCAGCACTAGTTTATAAAGGATCGTATGGCCCACGAAATGCCACGTTAGCAGGAAAGGTCAGTGGGCAAAATTCAAAAATTAAAAATAAATATTGTGATTTTTGCAAAAGGCCGCACCACACTGTTGATACATGTCGGAAGTTACATGAGAGACCTAACAATAAAAAGGAAAGGGAATCTTCGGTCTATCGAGTCCCTTTGCACATAGGGGTCTTTGGAACATCTCAAAGCATACTATAACTCAGGAACAATATGAACACATCGTGCAGGCTCTAAGTCAACTCAAGGCTGGTGATACTAGTGCGGGATTCTCAGGTACTTTTCTTCATAAAAGGAATTCATTATCTATTGATGCATGGATTATCGATTCAGGCGCTAGTGACCACATAATTTGCAATGAATCTCTATTTTCCCATGTCCATCCAAATCCACAATCCCCTGTCACGGTACGTCTTCCAAATGGAAACATTAAATATGTCACTAAAATTGGTACCATACATCTTGGTCAAAATTTTGTTCTTAAAAATGTCCTATACATTCCAGCTTTTGAGTTTAATCTCTTGTCAGTTGCAAAAGTATGTATGGACAATTGTCTTTCGGGACCCTTCGACTAAGGAAAGTGATGGGCTTGGGTAATGAGGCACTGGGACTTTATTTTTGGGTCAAAGATTTAGAATTATTAAATAAAGGCATTTATTGTAATGCAATCACTTATAATAAAAATCTCCTTTTGCATCAACGATTGGGTCACAGTGCTAGATTCCCTCATCCGAAATGTCCCATTTGTCCACTGGCTAAACAAACTCGAGCATCTTTTCCAATTAGTACATCTCGAGCCAAAGAATCTTTTTCACTACTCCACATGGACATTTGGGGTCCGTATCATACACCTCATCATGATGGATCTTGCTACTTCCTTACAATTGTTGATGACTATACTCGTGCCACTTGGCTATATCTCATGCAGTCAAAAGGTCAAACCTTTACTCATTTGTCAAATTTCATTTCTTAATTAGGAATCAATTTGATAAATCTGTACAGCGAATTCGTACAGATAATGGGCGTGAATTTTTTACTTCTGATTGCATAAACTTCCTGTCTGCCCATGGAATACTCCATGAAAGTTCTTGTACTTATACTCCTCAGCAAAATGGAGTTGTTGAAAGAAAACATAGACACCTTTTGGAAGTAACTCGTGCGCTCAAATACCAAGCCTCCATTCCTGAAAATTTCTGGGGAGATTGTGTGGTCACAGCCGCCTATCTGATTAATCGCATGCCAAGTCGAATTCTCCATGGTAAAACACCTTTTGAGATGCTTTACAAGAAACAACCAGATAATAGCCATCTTAGAGTTTTTGGTTGTTTGTGTTATGCAACAAATGTGGGTCATTAAGATAAAATGAGCCCTCGTGCAACACGATGTGTTTTCATGGGATATCCTTCTCTTCAAAAGGGCTATCGTGTCATGGAGCTTTCTACAGGACTTTTCTTTACAAGCAGAGATGTTATTTTTCATGAAGAAACATTTCCTTTCAAAGAAAGGCTGTCTTCATCACAAGATACCTTGTCAGAAAACAATCGTTTTCTTCTGTCAAATGAAGATTTATTAGCATTGGATTTTCTCATGGCTCATCCACTCCCTATGACACCTATCTATGCACCAGCACCAGTGGAACCATCACACCCAGAGACGGAATTACCGACTCCGTCTGAGAGAATCTCTTCGTCTGGGGACACTATAGAAGTAGTTACTGACTTATCTATGGCTCCTGCTCCTATCACTGAACCACTCCGCCGTTCTTGAAGACAGAGTCGCCCACCTACGTGGACGAAGGACTATATATGCTCTACTGCAAAATCTTCAGGTACACAATATCTTGTTTCATCCTATGTTTCCTTTAATAGGTTATCAGCAGAGCATATGTGTTGCTTCAGCCGCATTTCAGAAGAGCATGAACCATCTTCATTCATTAAGGCATCAAGAGATCCCAAGTGGCGTCATGCAATGGAGTCAGAACTTATAGCACCCATGGAAAATCATACTTGGGATGTGGTTCCCTTACCACCGCATCGAAAACCCATCGGATGTAAATGGGTTTACAAAATTAAGTTCAAATCGGATGGTTCTATAGAACGCTACAAGGCACGTTTGGTGGCCAAAGGTTTCACTCAAAGAGAATGCTTTGACTACCACGAGACATTCTCCCCAGTTGCAAAGGAAGTTACCGTGCAGTCCTTCTTATCTATAGCAGCAATACGCAATTGGTCCTTACATCAGATGGACGTCAACAACGCTTTTCTCCATGGTGATTTGGAAGAAGAGATCTACATGGATCTCCCACAAGGATTACGCAGACAGGGGGAGAATCGGGTATGTCGTCTTCGCAAATCCTTGTATGGATTAAAACAGGCTTCTAGGCAATGGTATGCCAAGTTTACTGCTGCACTAACCAATGCAGGTTTTCAGCATTCCAAATATGATTATGCTTTATTTACACGAAATATTGGAAAATCGTCCATCTATTTGCTGATATATGTTGATGACATACTGGTTATGGGAAATAATGATACTCATGTTGCAAAATTCAAGGAATATTTGCATTCCACATTTCATATCAAAGATTTGGGACCTCCCAAATATTTTCTTGGTATTGAAATTGCCAGATCTAGCAAAGGAATTTCTCTCAGTCAGAGAAAATTTATCTTGGAAATCATTTCCGAAGCAGGGTTATCAGGCTGCAAACCAGCAGTAATTCCTGTTGAGCAGAATGTCAAATTGACAACACATGAGTATGATCTTAATTCCTCTTCATTAGACAAGGACCCATTGTTTAAGGATCCATCAGGGTATCAACGACTTGTTGGAAAGCTGATATATCTTACCATGACAAGACCTGATATATGTTATGCGGTACAGATACTCAGTCAATTCATGCATATGCCAA
This sequence comes from Eucalyptus erythrocorys, assembly GCA_014182555.1. NCBI lineage: Eukaryota > Viridiplantae > Streptophyta > Magnoliopsida > Myrtales > Myrtaceae > Eucalyptus > Eucalyptus erythrocorys. The sequence goes on from CM024599.1 coordinate 2,359,154, forward strand.
AAGAGTCACACATGAATGTAGCCTTGAAAGTTGTGAGATACTTAAAGGGTTGCCCAGGACTCGGTATTTTTCTATCTCGTGAATGTGATATGGAAATGACGGCATTTTGTGACACTGATTATGCTACTTGCCCGATGACTAGGCGATCCATCACCGGCTTTTGTATTAAATTAGGAAAGTCGTTGATTTCGTGGAAGACCAAGAAGCAATCTACCGTGTCATTATCATCAGCTGAATCTGAATATCGGGCCATGGCGAAGACCACTTGTGAGATAATCTGGATACGAGGACTCCTTTCGGATTTAGGAGTGCAAATCAGTGGACCAAGTAAATTGTTCTGTGATAATGATGCTGCACTTAAGCTGGCAGCAAATCCAGTCTTTCATGAGAGAACAAAACACATTGAAGTTGATTGTCACTTCACTCGTGACAAAATCAAAGAAGGGGTACTCATAACAAAAGGCATCGGAATAGTGGATCAACCTGCAGATATTTTCACTAAGCCGTTGTGCCAAAGGCAACACAAGTTTCTACTGAGCAAGCTAGGCGTCCTCGATATATATAGGCCACCAGCTTGAGGGGGAGTGTTGGAAGATCTTGGAATTGATTCTGATTATAATTGATTCTAGTACATCCTTGATTAATACAGTAAATAGGAAATTCTGATTGATGTATATTATCTTTCCTAGTTTACTTTTCATTCTTACACTTTAAATGTACAATGTACTGACATACACAAATACAATGAGAGAAAGACAATTTTCCTATATTCTTTTCTCTCCTTCCTATTTTCTGTCAGTGGTGACTCAGTGCCGAGAAACTATGGGACTCGCTTGGGACGTTGAAGCGCAATAGCGGGCAAAGTGGCAATGCGTGGCAGCAAACCTCGAACATGAACGACGACGTGCATGCAAGGCACGAACTTTGATGGATGCCTAAAGTTTTAAGAGATGGGGCTGATTCAAGAAGACTCTTGGACTCCAAATTGACGTGGTGCTTTTGACCAAGTCCACGTGCTCTCCTGATCCAGAAAGCCTTTCCCAAGAATTCTGCAATTTGTTGCCGTAAATCTGTGAATTACGTGGCTCGCTAGGATGTTCGCCTGGATGTGGTTGGGATGAGGAGTTTTGTCCGGACTAATGGAGAACGTGATTTGAGCAACAGTGGCTGTGAAGGAAACTGGCGCAAAGAGACACCGAGTGTGGCTATAGATGATGCAAGAACAGCAGCAGGATTCGCCGCGAGGGATCTTTTATCGACAATGGGCTGCGTATGCGAGGAGGGTCTCGACCGCGACCCTTTTCTCTTCCTTTCTCTTTCGTCACTCGCGTTCCTTTGTGTTCCGAGATTCTAAATTGCCGGCCCTCTCATGGTAGACTATTTTTGTCTTGTAGCCATCTCTCCTCCTTTTGCGGAGAACATGTGTTCTCTGTGCTGCGGCCGTGACTCCCCTTTTTCTCTCGATGTGGCCGTGTATTCAATATGTGAGTCCCCCCCCCCCCAAAAAATCCTATGCCTATTTTCTTTTTATAGGTCACTGATTAGGGTTTTCAATTTCTCCAAATTGATATCCACGAAATATCTTTTTTTTTTTTTAAATGCAATATTCACTTTTCTGAATGTAATATTTATTTACACTTGCCCTATCCAAAAAAAAAAAAAAAATTCATCATATCTCGAAAAATTTCAAACTCCTATCTTCACAAGATAATTTCTGATTATATATAAAGAAAAAAGCTTGGGCCAATTAACTTCATTCGTGGGCTTAATCCAATTTATTAAATTAAAATTCAGAACCACCACATCAAACCCATTTGTCACCAACCCAATGTAAATGCGAATTAATAATAAATGCTCCTAAAACTATATGCTATGCAATTAATTTTTTTAGGGATTAAATTAATTCTTAATTTTTTATGTGATAAATGACTTAACGGATTGCCAAAATTTAGGTGTCAACAATATTATATAATGAATGATTAAATTATGATCAACTGAATAACTATTAAGCCTAATCACCTTATGGCTGGTCACCAATTACCTAACCTTAGCCACAAAAATTTCATTTTTTCTCTTGGATGATTTAAGGAATGTAATCATGGGTGAATAGTGACCAAGCCAATGGATTTTCATGTAACAAGTGTGTTCAACAAGCCAAATGAACACTCTCTCTCTTTCTTAAGCATGATCAACGCCCTCTCTCTCTCTCTCTCTCTCTCTCTCTCTCTCTCTCTCTCTCTCTCTCTCTCTCTATTCCTCATTTTCTTCATTTTGGCCTAAGAGTCCTCTCCAATGTCTCCATTTCTCTCCCTCTCTCTCTCGGCTGCTCGATCTGTGAACCCTCTTCCTCATTTTCTTGCCATTTCTTGTGTGAATTCTCACTACAAGTGAAGCTTGATCTTGAGCCAAGGAAATGAGACTTATTCTTAAGCGTCTTGATCTCTCTTTCTCTTGGTTTTGCTAGCTTAGGTCACATTGGAGGTTGTTGTGGTGCTTGATCGTTGATTCTTCGGTTTTGACATTTTTCTTTGAGTTCAAGTGACCAAGCCGATAATTCGCTGATGAATGACTTTGGTCGAGGCTTATAAGGGAGGCATGAGTCATCTTTATGAGGTGCATGTTGATTTCTAGTGATCTTTGAATCTTATGTCACGGGTCGACAGTTCCCTAGCCGCGGAATGACCCGTGCGGCCCCTGACAAGCAAAATTCTCCAGGCCAACCTTTCTTCTATAATTGCGGTGGATAGCTTCTTTATACGAGGTCGTACCACGCCAAGCTTAGCTCGGACGTCTAGTCCATCAAGTGAGACAACAGATCTCTTTAAGCTCAATGACTGGTTTCGGCCTGCCATAAGCCTCATCAGGAAAGCTACATCAGCTCCCAACCAGTTTATGCACGGGAGGCCAACCCCACCCTTAGAACTTCTAGTAATATAATCATTCTATCGTATAACTCGTAGCACTAACCATCCTGATGCCACTCTCATGGACTAGTTGTGTTCGTCCCCTTTGCATCCTCACTCTTCACTCGATAACCCTGAGTACCACTTATAAGTGTCATGGGTATGGGAGGATTTGCGGACCGTGACATTTTCCCCCACTCAATTCCGCAACGCCTTCGTTGCGATCTACTTTGTCGCTTCCTTGCGTCCCTTAACTATTAATGCGCCACTTTCAGGATCTTGCATTGAATGGTTGCGCTCGCCCAACAAAATAGGTTTTGCTTCATTGACAACCTCTTTTGATCTCAACTATTCGGGCCATTTTTAGTCACCTGGGCTTTTTTTGGAAAATGTGGCATTTCTTGTCAACTACATCTTTTGCTAGCACCATTTTTTGCCTATTAAGCATTTTGACCTCATCAAACCAAATAGAGGTTCTTTCCTTGTTGAAAACATGGTAGTAGACCTCGTCTTTGGATTCATCAATTGATTTAGGAACGTTATCACCATTCGGCGAGGATTCGGTTCTTCTTCAACTCTACCCGCTCGGCGAGGAAGCGAATCTTACTAATGCCCCCATTGTCATCCTAGAAGCTTAGTTGAGAGCCGCTTTGTCTAAGCGCCTTTTGCCCCGGTGATTCACTCTCCACCTTCGTAGGACCGGGTAGACCACTAGTACTTTCTAGTTCAACCCACACTAGAGCGAGGAGTCCAATTCTCTGACTCACCCACTTATCGGAGGGATTCATGCTCTTATACCATTTGTCACGTGTTGATAGTTCTTTGGCCGGAACGACCTTTGCGGCGCTTGACAAGCGAAATTCACCAAGCCAGCCTTTCTTCTATAGTTGTTCCAATGAATAATACGGCGGATAGCTTCTTTATATGTGGTCATACCACGCCCAACTTAACTTGAGCATCTAGTCCATCGAGTGAGACAATAGATTTCTTTAGGCTTAACAACTTGTTTCGGCCTACCATGACCTTATCAAGAAAGTAGCATCAGCTCCCGACCAGTTTGTGTATAGCAGGCCAACCCCGCCTTCAAAGCTTCTAAGTAATTCAATTCTTCTATCCTAGAACTCCTAGCACCAATTATCCCGACGTCACTCCCACGAACTAGTTGTGTTCATCCCCTCTATATCTTTACTCTTCACTCGATAACTCCAAGCACCACTCACAAGTGTCATGAGTACGGGAGGATTCACGGAATGTGACACTTGCATGTGGTTGATCCGGTCATGGATGGTTGAGACGATAAGCTAGATGTTAAGTTTGTGCTTTGCATGTGTCATTGATGGCTTGTGGTTGGGACATGAAGCTGAGATGAAGTCTTGCATGGCTGTTTTATCTTGTTGTGTGATGTTTTGATGAGTGGATGTTGATGAGGAGACAATAGGATTGGATTTGTGTACTTGGATTAAGCTCAGAAAATTGTGTGCACATGGTACCCTTCTGTCTTTTTATGTTTTCTGCAATTTTTCTAGACTAGATCTCAAGAAATTTCCTTCTTCAAGAGTTGTTTGTAAAATATAAAGCTTCACATAGTTAAATTTCAGATTTTTATGAGTTAATTTGGATGGCCAAATGATCATATTCCTTTTCGGAGTCCCACTTTCCAGTACCACCGAGATGGTGACCCTCACTTCTTCCTGATTTTCTATGGATTTTTCTAGTCAGAATATTGATGAGTTTTCTTCACAAAATTGTTCTAAATTTCTTTTTCTACAACATATCAAAATTTGCGAATTTTCGAAGGTGACGTGAATTCTGTGGAAACTAATTTCCAAAGGTAAATCCATTCTGTTTCGAGGCTCTGTTTTGCTCCAAGTTCAAGCAAAACAAAGGCATGGTTGCATGTCGATTTTGACCTGATGTTCTTCATGAGAAATATTTTTCAAGGTCATTTCTGTAACATATCCAAAAATTAGAATTTTTGAAGGTCATTTACTATTTTAATCGAAGTGATTTCCAGGATCGGACAAAACTGCCCCTTTCTGACCGATTTTAAAGCTGAATCTTTTATGAAGGGAAGACGTGGGAATCTTGAAATGATGTCTTCTGAAAAGTTAATTGGCACACTCTGAGCTTTTCAACAAGACATGATTCACTATGATGTGATGTCATTAGTGATGTTTTCGAATTATTAAATATAACCGCAAAATCTGTAATTTTGAACTGCTGAGTGTGCATGAAGTATTAAGTGTTGCGATAGTTGCATGTTATAGTGTATGCACGAAATTTATGGAATGCAATGCCACATCATATGTATGTCGTGTGTGATGATGGATAAGTATAAGGCTACAGATGACAACCCGTGGCGATATGATTGGGTTACTTGGGGGGTAATAGGGTTTCCCATGCACCGAAGTCTAGGGGGTAATAGGGTTCCCCAAAATTTCTCCGATGACGGCCTAGAATGGATGATAGAAGGGTTTCCTAGGATGTTGTGTGTTCCCTAGATGCCCCGAAGTGGAAAGCCTGCGGTTTAATAGGATTCCCTAGAAGTCTCGCTGTGTGATATGCCAGAGGTGACGCACACGGTAGTGACTTGTCATCGGTTGAAACCGTAAGATGAGAGTGGACCAAATGGTGTGATATGCTTGAGATGGAATGTGTGTCGAGTGTTATTGCATTTTGTGTGCTACACGTACTTGTAAGTGCATTATAGATACTAAATATTTGTGAATTGGGGAAAATTGTCCAAAAAGTCCTAAACCTATTACACTTTTGCCAATTCAGTCCTAAACCTTTTTTTCTTGCCAATTGAGTCCTAAACCTTTTATAATTGTGCCAATTCAGTCCATTTGGCCGGCCGGAGGCGCGTGGACGCCGGCTGGAGATAGCTAGCCGGCGAACAATTTTTTAATATTTTTCGAATTTTTTCGATTTTTTCAAATTTTTTTTTTTTAATTTTTTTCTACTTTCTTCTTCCTCGGCGGCGCGCCCGGCGCGCCAATGGCCGGCGAGGTCAGCCTGGCGTGGCGAGGTCGAGCCTCGCCCGGCGACGGCGGCCTCGCCGTCGCTAGGCGAGGCTTGCCTTCGCCAGCTCGTGGGGCGAGCCTCGCCCGGCAACGGCGAGGCCACCGTCGCCAGATCTGGCGAGGCTCGACCTCGCCACGGCTGGGCGAGGCCGAGCCTCGCCTCGGCTGGGCGACGGCGGCCTCGCCATCGCTGGGCGAGGCTCGCCTCCGCCAATGGCCGGCGGGGGCGAGCCTCGCCAGTGGCCGGCGGGGGCGAGCCTCGCCAGGAGCCGGCGAGGTCGGCTGGCGCCGTGCCGGCCAGAGGAAGAAGAAAGTAGAAAAAAATTTAAAAGAATTTTAAAAAATTGGAAAAAAATTGGAAAAAAAATTAAAAAATTATTCACCGGCCAGCTGTCTCCGGCCGGCGTCCACGTCAGCTCCAGCCGGCCAAATGGACTGAACTGGCACAATTATAAAAGGTTTAGGACTCAATTGGCAAGAAAAAAAAAAGGTTTAGGACTAAATTGGCAAAAAATGCAATAGGTTTAGGACTTTTTGGACAATTTTCCCTGTGAATTGCATTATAGAATTACTGTAGGTGAGTCCTAGGAATCAAGAGGGCGTCAAATCGATTGATTTATGAATCTTTCTTATTTTTTGCTAAGCTTTGGCTTACTCTTTTTGTATTATAATTTTTCAAATAATTAAGAACGATGAACGTCCGTCCTTTAGCTCAACATGGACAACCACGTTATTTTAAAAGTATATCAAAGGACGTTATTTTTCTAGAGTTTGAAAGCATGAATGTTCGTCAAATGTCTACTGTCTAGGTAGATATAGGTCGTAGTTAGTTGACACTATACCGTTTTGTTGCATGATTTGTATGAGAGCGTAATTGTTGATACCTAAATTTCGCCATTTTACTTAAAAGTTAGGAATTAGTTGCAAAAATAAATAAATAAATAAATAATCATTAAAAATGTATTGTGTTTTCACTATTGCACTGCACATTGAATGGTCTTTTCTTAATTTCTTCCAAAAAAATTTGTCATCAAAAAGAAAAAATATAGAATTTATCAAAAGAAATTAATTTAAAAAAAAAAAAGAAAGAAAACATGACATGAAAGGGGCCGGGCCGTTTTTTTTCCCTTCTCCCTTTCGGCCCGGCCCATGCTAGCCTCTTCCTCCTCGGCCCACCTTCGCGTGGGAAACCCTAGATAGAGAGAGCGAGCTCAGGAGAGAAGGAGAAAATGGAGGAGCTCGAGAGGAGGAGAGAAGTGGAGAATTTGGTGGGGAAGGAGGATGGTCATTGAGCCACCACATGCCTCAACCTGTTTGGGCCGAGCTACCGCTTTCCTACCCGATGCCGTTCGAATCGCCACCCGTGCATTGCTGCCTCCGAGCGCCGACGCCCATGCCTGCACCTCGGTCGCGTCTCCGCCAGTCACCGCTGAGTCCCAACGAGGACAGATCTAAGCCGATCATCGCTCCACCACCAAGTGAGCCCCACACCGACCCGCGCCTTCATGGTTGCTGCCTACCCGCCCGCATCGGCCACCACCCCCTCGCACCGGCCACTGCACTTCCACCCATCGTCGCCGCCGCCACAGCGACTCGACTTTGTTGCTGCCTCCGAACGCCGCACCCCTCCTCGCTCGTCCGTCACCAATGATGCCCCTGTTGCTCGAGCCGCTTCATCCTCTACTACCTTCGTCGTCAACACTTTGCTACCTCCGTTGCCAGACGTCATGTTGTCATTACACCAACCACTGTCGCGCTTCGCCTCGCCTGCAACCAGCAAGGTCCCGGCAAATCTACGGTTGCCCCTGCTCTGCCCGTGATCTGCCCGCCTGACGCCGCTCTTCAGCCACAACCTCAACGCAGCCCCTGCAGCGCCTCTGCATGCGACGCCGTTGCCATCCCGGTTGCTATTGCTGTTGTCCACTACCCACCACCCGTAGTCGCCAAGTCGCCGGTGTCCTAAGCGTCCTCCTTCGGCGCTGCATAAGCCCTAGAGAGAGAGGCTACTCCAAAACCAGTCTCGGCCGGGTCGGGCGAAAGTCACGAACGGGGCAGAGTTTTCTCACATTTGAGCCGAGTATACTTAAGTTGGGTTTGCGCTGGTTTAGGACGTGGGCTTGTGGGCTTCATCTTTTTGAAATAGAAAATATTAGAATAGATTGGGCCCGTTGCTTTGCCGTATATTGATCATATTGCATGTTAAATTCGCATATTTAATTATGTTTGTGGATGTTCAATTGCACGTGCTCAATTTTACTGATCTTGGTAGCTATGATTGTTAATTTAATAATTACATACTTGTATGATCACCTCATATGTTAGTGGATAGGTATAAAATCAGTCCAAATTGCCTGACAAAAATTATTTTTTCTAAAATTAACAAGATTAGGTACCGAAAGGATACTAATTGGCCAATTAGTGTAATCAAGTCTCCGACCCTAGATTCTCTAGTTGCGTAGGAAGTGTAGCATACTCCCATGCCTCACTTGGTTTCTAGTCGAACTCAATAGGCTAGTGGTGACTCCTTTTGTAAAATTCTTTAGAATACCCCAATGTCACCCATGGTATGGGCTTGGGAGAGTTTGTGCCTAATCATGGGCCTTAGGTCCATCCTTTAGGTAAACATGTTCCCTCCCCCTGAGGGTAGGTCGCGACAATAATGAACTGAAGAGACCTCTCAAGTTCTAGAGCGACAATGATAGCAATGACTCTAACGATGACAACAATAATAGTGGGTTATTTGAGTACAACGACCCCAATGAGGAGTAGGATAGCGATGGATGGAAATGATGCGTGATGGTAGTGAGTTAGGCGAGTTAGTTTCCAAGGCGAAGATTTCCACAACAGCCACTTTTTGAGTTTAGTCGCATGATGGGCGATGGATGGAGTGGCACGTGTAGGTGTCACTAGTAAGGTGTAGATCTCTTTTTGGATACCCCAGGTTTACGATCAAAGTTGTTTTTGTCCGTACGCCGCACATATAATTAAATAATTGAGCCAATGAATGGAAATTGACTTTGACCTGTTATGTTCCCGATTGTACATGTTTGCATAATTTATATTATATGTGCTTCTGCATTAAAGAAGAATTATTGTCTATTAAGATAGTGTTAATTAGGATGGCGTGCCTGGGGTGTCACAGCCCAGATGTCCTCACGATGCTAAATGGGTGCGAGATGCCCGAGAGGATACTTGGATGATGATGGCAGCAGGGACTCCTATCAATTATAACTTGGATACCTTTAAATTGAGCTATTTATTATTTGTTGAGAAAAACTACTATTTCTACAGATCTGTTGTGTTATTTTGAAAGGTTCTCTGGTAAGTTCATGATTTTCTATATTTTATATTGAGATTTATTGTCCGTATGGTGATTGATTTATATATTATAAACCGGTGGACCTTCTGCTTGATGGGTTTAGATTCACTGATTGGTGACTTTATCTTTTCAAGTCAATGGAAATATCAATCCCGCTTGTCTATCCTATGGTCCATTACGGAGGTCCAATCGACTTCACCTGGCATGAGGACGAGTTTATAGACTCTGAATTCGTGGATATGATTTTTATCTAAATCGTGTCTTGTTTGACTGTGGATATAGGGGCTCCAATAGGGCCCGTGACTCTTAGGTTTGTTGGAATGTATGCCTGCATCAACGAGTGCATGAAGGGTCCCCTCCCGCTATTTGACGACGAACCAGTTTATGGAAACAGTCCTATCACATGCATGTGGTTGATTCGGCCATGGATGGTTGAGATGATAAGCTAGATGTTAAGTTTGTGCTTTGAATGTGTCATTGATGGTTTGTGGTCATGAGATGAAGTTGAGATGAAGTCTTACATGGCTGTTTTATCTTGTTGTGTGATGTTTTCATGAGCGGAAGTTGATGAGCTGACAATAGGACTGGATTCGTGTACTTGGATTAAGCTCAGAAAATTGTGTGCACATGGTACCCTTCTGTCTCTTTTTTTTTTGCAACTTTTCTAGGCTAGATCTCAAGAAATTTCCTTCTTCTTGAAGAGTTGTTTTTAAAATTTAAAGCTTAACATAGTTAAATTTCAGATTTTTATGAGTTAATTTGGTTGGCCAAATGGTCATATTCCTTTTCGGTTTCCCATTGTCTAGTACCACCAAGATGGCGACCCTCACTCATTCTTGATTTTCTATGGATTTTTCTAGTAAGAATATTGATGAGTTTTCTTCACAAAATTGTTCTAAATTATTTTTTCTACAACATATCAAAATTTGCGAATTTTCGGTGTTTAAAACACGACACCTAGGATTTTCTGGATAAATGTCAAAATTCACAATTTTGGAATAATTGACTCAATTTCCAATCAACACTCAATTTTCACAATTTAACACTCAATTGCAGAAATTAACCACACCATTACAATTAGCACGAAATTCCGGTCACCGGCTTATCCGACTCCAGAAAAATATTTAGTAATTAAATAATTACTATAATTAATTAAGTAAATCAATTTAAATTCTAAAAATACTAACCTAAGCCAAAATCACTAAATTAAGTACTGATACGGACCCGATAAATTATCGAACCCTTCTAGATAAATAATGCAATTTATCTAGGGCTCACTTAATCTAATATAACCACTTATCATGCATAATTAAATCACTAATTTAATCTAACTAGCCACTTAATTCCTAATTAAATTAAATTAAACACTCCTTAGACGTCATTAGCCTACTAAAAAGGATTTAGTGCATAAACTCACCGGTTTATTGCGGAAACCAGTTCACCATGACGACGGCGCAACGGCAGCCAAAATCCGAATTTTCGGCGATGTCAGTGGACACTCGAATAGGGCCTAAAATGGGCCCAACAAATCTCAGCCCAAACTGAGATTTGTTGCTGAATCGGGCTGGGCTTCGCTGGACTGAACAGGCCTTGAATGAGCTGTCTTCACGGGCTTCTGATTTTTTGGGCTTCACTGGACTGGGCTGACTTCAAGGAGGTGGACCAAGACTCGCATGGATTGAAGACACGGGCTGAGCTTGATCCATGTGGCTGCTGAACCAAAAATTTTCGCTGGGCTTGAACTGGCCCAACTGCTGGGCCGAGCAAAGAAGAAGTTGCTGGGCTGATCGAGCGTTGTTGCTGGGCTCGAGGAAGCAGCGAAGGAAACGGAGCGGGCTGGACTGAACTACCACAGGCTTCACTGTTGACCAGACGTAAGGAACTTCGGTTGAAGAAGACCAATGAAGTTGGGCCAGTTGGGTGGAGGGATCGAAGTGCGGCGTTAAAGGCCGCGTGGCTTTGGGGTCAACAAGATGGTGAGAGCTCCATCGTTTTATTGACCGAATGTGGGAGCTCGGTGGAATTCGCTGTCATACGTGGGACGCGTGGGCATGGGCTTCAGGGGAAAATGGACTGCGAGAGAGGGTGAGAGATGTGGCTGAAGGGGCGGTCAACCGAAGCTTTGGTGGGTGAAGTTGTTGACCAAGGGAGGCCAGCTCGGGGACAGATGGTGAGGTGAGGGGAATTTGGTGGATGGAATGAGGGAAATGTAGAGTTGAAAAGGGAAAATGAAAATGGAGAAGCCAAGACCATTGGTGGAGAAAGAAACAGAAATGAAGAAGGGAAATGAAATGAAGAAGCGGCGAGGTTGGCGTCTTGGCGATCTTGGCGTGCTTGGGAAGCCTCGGACGAAGAAGTCAAGGAGGGTTATCCCTCTAATTGAATGCATTGTCTCCCCTCTAATACTTTCCACAATTTAAATCCCATCAATTAACTAAATTGATGCCATAATTCCAATCAATAAACCGGCCTCCAATTTTACTTAATAGAGCTTCAATTTCCTCTCTGATTTCTCCAAATCGAGGTCCAATTTTGATGAGGAAAAAGCCCACTTAATTTCTACAAGTCCCTTTCGTCAAATAGCTCGGTTTGCAAGTTGAAAATCCCTTCGATTCGGCCGATCCAAATTTTCGTTAATGTTTTGCAACGTCCCGAACGATTTTCCATAAAAATCTTAGAATCTCTGAGAAATTTTCGAAGGATGAGTCGATGTTCCAAAAATAGCTCATGACACCACAGAACTTTCAATTTCTGAAATCGGGTTCAAAATCATGGTTAATTTCAATTCGATACGATTTTAGCATGATCTAGTTTACCAGGTAGCTTTTATGAATTTTTTTTTTTGTGCAATTGACCTGTGATCGATTTATCTTGAGTCACCATGTACATCTTCGACTCATTGGCCACTCTCGGTTGTCGTGAAGATCTTGAGGTTTCAAATACGGGCATCGGGTACCAAAACGATAGAAAAATCGATTTAGTGCCGATGGACGAGTATTTTGCAAGCAGGTTGAATCACCCACACTTTGATCACATATCTCAATTGAATTGACCTATCTCCGATCTCTTATCGATTTTTGACAATGCCATAATGACCCTTGCAGATCAACACAGTCGAGCAGTTGATTCCTAGTTGAATTCTTAAGTTCATTGCATTTGGATTCCTTAATTGCTTCTCCAGATAGTCTAGTTATCTCGTGAGTGATCAACTCAAAGAATAACACTATAGGCACGTCAACGAAAGGCCCAATTTATTTAATCGAAAATGAAATATGAAAATTCAGGCTATCACAGTGGGCAATGGATGGAGTGGCACATGTACGTGTCACTAATAAGGTGTAGATCTCTTTTTGGATACCCCAAGTTTAGGATTAGAGTTGTTTTTCTCTGTATGCCGCCCATGTAATTAAATAATTGAGTCAATGAATGGAAGCTGACTTTAACCTCTTATGTTCCTGATTGTGCATGTTTACATAATTTATATTATATGTGCTTCTGCGTCAAAGAAAAATTAATGGCTATTAAAATAGCGTTAATTAGGATGGCGTGCCTAGGGTGTCACACCCCAGATGTCCTCACACTGCTAGATGCGTGTGAGATGCTTGGGAGGGTACCTGGATGATGATGGCAGCAAGAATTCCTATCGATTATAAACCAAATACCTTTAAATTGAGCTATTGATTACTTGTTGGGAAAAACTACTACTTCTATTGATTTGTTATGTTATTTTGAAAGGTTCTCAGGTAAGTTCTTGATTTTCTATATTTTACATTAAGTCTTTCATTGTCAGTATGGTGATTGATTTGTATATTATAAACCAGTGGACCTTTTGCTTGATGAGTTTAGGTTCACTGAATTGTGACTTTATCTTTTCATATCAATAGAAATGTCAATCCCACTTGCCTCTCCTATGGTCCATTACAGAGGTCCTATCGAGTTCACTTGGCATAAGGACAAGTTTATAGATTCTGGTTTCCTGGATATGGTTTTTATCCGAATCGTGTCTTGTTTGACTATGGATATAGGGGCTCCAATGGGGCCTGTGACTCTTGAGATTGTTGGAATGTACGCCTGCATCAATAGGTGCAAGAAGGGTCCCTTCCTGCTGTTTGATGACGGACCAAGAAACGGAGGTAGTCCTGTCACATAGAATGGAGGTAGGAGGATGGCTGCATTTTTGGGACTTGGGAGATTTTTAACGGAGCTAGGGGGTTAGGGTTAAGCGACCACGTGTATAGTTAGGTTAGGATGGGATAATTGACTTACAACCGAGTATAGTTAGTAGTACTAACCTTTCTGAATTCTCCAGTTTACCTGACTTGTCGCCTGGGAAAAATTGTCCAAAAAATCTTAAACTTATTGCACTTTTGCCAATTCAGTCCTAAATCTTTTAACTTTGTCAATTCAGTCCTAAATCTTTTCACTTCTTGCCGATTTAGTCCATTTGGCTAATTTTGGCCAGAAAATGTTGATGTGGATGTCGGCGATGCCACGTAGGACCACCGGTGCTGACGTAGACAATTTTTAATAATATTTTATTGAATTATTATTATTATTATTTTCTTTTTTTCCATTTTTTTCTTTTCCTTTTGTCTTTCTTTGCCTTTATGGTGGCCATCGTCCACCGGCCACAACCAATTGGTTGGCCTTGCCTGCCACAGGCGAGGCCCGGCTTGGCGAGGAGGAGCCTCGACGAGGGGAGCCCTCGCCTAGGCGCGGCCTGGCAAGGGTCACCTGGGTGAGGCTAACTTGCACCCAAGCTAGGGCAACCTCACCGAGTGTTGGCCGGGGGATGGCGATGCTGAGCACGGCCGCCCTAGCCTAGGCGAGGGTCGGCCTCGCCAGATTTGGCGAGGGGAGCCCTTGTCAAGGCTCACCCTCTCCCAGGCGAGTGTTAGCCGTGCCCACACTAGATTTGGCAAGGCCGACCCTTGTCCTTGGCTAGCCGATGCCGGGTGAGGCCGCCCTAGCCTGGGTGAGGGCCGGCCTCACCAGATCTGGTCTAGGCGAGGCCGACATGCACTTAGGCAAGGGCGAGCCCCAGCGAGGGCTTCCCTTCTGGCGAGGCCAGCCCTTGCCCTGGCCTGGGTGCAAATCGGCCTCGCCTAGGCCACCCTTGCCGAGCCACGCTTGGGCGAGGGCTCCCCTCGCCAGGGCTCCTCCTCGCCGGTCAGGCCTCGGCTGTGGCGACGAGACTAGTCGGCTAGGTGTGACCGGTGGCCGGCAGACGCCTTTGGTCGATGGCCGGCCACCAGAAAAGGCAAAGAAAGCCAAAAAGAAAAGAAAGAAAAAATAATAATAATCCAAAAATATATATTTAAATATTATTGAAAATTATCCACATTAGCGCCGATGGTCCCATGTGGCACCGTCGACGTCCACGTTAGCATTTTCCCACCAAAATCGTCTGGATGGACCGAATCAACAAAAAGTGAAAAGATTTATAATTGAATTGACAAAATTAAAAAGTTTATGGCTAAATTGGCAAAAGTGCCATAAATTTATGACTTTTTGAACAATTTTCCCTTGTCGGTGACATATATATAAATAAATAAGAAATGAGGTTATTCCCTTTGTAAAAGTCCACGCGCATGATGGATTACTTTAGTCCCTTACGCTTCCGCATGCTTAAGTAAAAGCAAAACAAATAAGACAACTAATTCATTACACTTCCACATGCTTAAGAAAAAGCGAGACGAATAAGATAACTACGCTATGTTAGCCATGATGTATTGGAGATGTCACACACACACACACACACACACACACACACACACACACACACACATATATATATATATATATATATATATACGTATGCTTGGGAGTGGAGATGTCCAATAACAAGGAAACGAAAATGGAGGAGAAATTGCAGGTGTGGGTGATGTTGGCCATGGCTTTATCCCTGCTCTCTGCTGCATCGGCCAAGGAGGGCCTTGCGTTTTGGCACCCGCTGTCTTATTATTGTGAGTGTTCTGTAATTTCACGTGACCTTAGTAGAGGTTATTAGTGTCCATATCCGCATGTCTACGTTATCCGCGTGTCTATGTCTCATGTTTTCACCTTTTTCTGCAGTCGACATTGATGAAATGTGAAAGGGTTTCTCAGTGAATTGCATTTCCTCTTCCAATTCCGTTGGAAAAAAAAATAGGCATCGTCGCTTCTCAAATGTCGCGTCATTTTCTTTGTTTTTTTTTTTTTTTTTTTTTTTTTTTTTGGGCAGCTTCAGCTTGTGCAGGGTTCGATGACAGCCAGCCGATGACCACGCAAGTGGGGGACGCGTTGTGGGACAACGGGAGGGCCTGTGGACGGATGCTGAAGGTCAGATGCATCCGCTCTGCTACCGACTTTCCGAAACCTTGCGGTAACGCCATCATCACGGTCAAGGTCGTGGACCGCTGCAGCCCACCGTGCGACCTCAACCTCTCCCCGGATGCCTTCGGCTGGATCGCCAACAGAGACGCCGGCAGCATCTGGGTGGACTACTCCTAGGAAGGAACTCGAGACCCTTTTCCTGAAGGAAAAACATAAAGTTCGGGGATGATCACGAAGATAGTGTCTGCTTTTTATGGATTTTATGGTTTGGATATGCCGGCTTTGAAGACTACTTAAATAACGTGATGCTTGATCTCCGATCTGGTTTGAATAAAAATATCTATGTGTGATATTAACACTGCGTTTTGGAATGGTCTTTTGAACAACAAGAAGTCAGCATCGAGATAATAAATGTAGGAAAGTGAAAGGGCAAGGAAGCGTGCTTCTTATTACAAGCGGATCATGTTGAACTTTGCGGAAACGTGGTACAAATATAACTCACAAAATATGACTTTTATTATTACAATATTTTCTTACATCACATATAATACTCAGACAACTCTACACAATTTCTCTCACTCACGTGCATACATAGCACACTCTACTCAACACACTCTCAAGACCCCTACACACACCCACACACCCCTTAGGACTTCTTACTCACACACTCTTAGTTGGGCACACAAATGAGGAGCAAGTTGCTCCTATTTATAAGATGGAAAGGTGGTGACTCTCCTAGCTTTCTACACTATTCTAGAAGTATTTTATTATAGCCTCACAACTAAATTTCTTTGGAGAAGTCTAGAAGTGGTGCAGCTTTTTTTGATGGATTTTGCTAGAACATTCTGGAGAAGGGAGAGATCTAGAGAAATCCAAAGAGAGAGATATGGAGAACTCTAGGAGAGAGAGAGAGGCGGTGATCTTCAACACTCCCCCTCACCGACTACTCTCTCTCGATATAGTAGCTGTACTGATATTGCTTTTGAACTCTTCAACTGTCTTCCTCCATTCAACATATTGTGAAGCTTCCTCATACGTGGATGGCTCTATGGCTCCATCTTCAATTGCTTCTCTTGTTGCGACTTTCCATTGAGTTTTGTGATCCTTGAATTTTCGCAATGCCAATTCATTCTGCCCTTTAGTCTTCTTTTCCTTCTTCTCACTCAATTCGGTCTTCGTATTCAACATATCTCCTTTAAGAATCTTGAGATTGTAACTCATCTGATCAACCCTCTCATTTGTGACTTTCGTTTCGTGCTTCAACCGATTCAATCCCATCCGAAGCACTTCAATGTAGACCTCTTGATCCTTTTCCTCATAAAATTTCTTCCCCTTGATCTTATTCCACCGATCCTTACACCACGGGATGTAGGGTGTAAATGGCCTCCTTTTCTCCAAGAAACCTTTCTTTTTCTCCTTCATTTGTTCATTGTCTCTTCCGATATGATTAATTCGGAACGTCATAGTGCGCTTGAGGTCCTGAAGCTTCTGCGGCTTCTTGAACTCACATCGGAACTTCTCTAGCTCCCTTTCTTTTGCCTTGAGCTCTCGATCCTTCTGCCTTATCATCTCATCCCTCTTTTTCAACATATTCTCCATCTTTGCCTTCTCAACTTTTAGCTTCTTTATCATCTCTTGCATCTCTTGCAGTTTCTTTTCACAACTGCTTGTTGGCGTTGTTAGTCGCTTCTTCGAGTTCTCCCTTGGCTTGCTCTTATTCGGGGTCGTGATAGAATTTGTCGAATTATCCAACTCGACTATACAAGCTGTTGCAAGCTCTTCTCATTCCTTCATTGCAACAGGCGCTTGAAAGTCCCATTCTTCTTCGCTTTCAATCTCCTTGCAGGAAGTGACGACATTTTCTTCTTCCCGCCTATA
This sequence comes from Eucalyptus erythrocorys, assembly GCA_014182555.1. Taxonomy (NCBI): domain Eukaryota; kingdom Viridiplantae; phylum Streptophyta; class Magnoliopsida; order Myrtales; family Myrtaceae; genus Eucalyptus; species Eucalyptus erythrocorys. The sequence goes on from CM024599.1 coordinate 2,376,592, forward strand.
CCAACAGAATCTGGCAATATGTCCTACCTTGCCACAAACGTAGCACCGTTTGCTACGACTTTTGTTGCTCTTGTCTTCATCGTCATCGTCGTCGCGATCTTGATGAGCTCCCCCGGCTGATAACCCTTCTCTTCCGGTTGCCTTCGCCAATCTCCATGATTTTTCCATGGTTTGCCATCTCTTGCACTTGTTCTATTTCTATTCTGGCCCTTGAACCCTCTTTTATTACTGAAGAGGGCACTTTCATCCTCCTTAATTGAGACCTTAAGGATTTGTTTATCTAAGGCCTCTTGATTGGCCAATATATTTTCCAACTCTATTAGAGTTGGCTCATTTGCCCATCCACGGGTGGCCGTAACAATACCGTTATATTCCGGCCTTAATCCGTGAATTATTATTCTTCTCATTCTTGTCTCAGAGATGGCATTCTCAGGATCTAATTTTGAAATTTCTTCACAAATAGATTTAACTTTAGAAAAGTATTGACTTACCGTCATACTTTGTTGCGAGATTGAGAGGAGCTCGTTCTCCAAGCATTGTAACTTAGCATCGTTTGTCCTCGCAAACAGCGTCGCCAAGTTATCCCAAGCCTCCTTCGGGGTCTTTGCACTCTTTATGTGCTGCAGTAATTCATCTTCAACAGTCACGGCAAGAACGTAAAGAGCCTTACCTGATTTGACGTTCCACTTTCTTAAATCACCATCATTTGTGGGTGGTGTGGTGTTGTTGCCGCCAACAATATCCCATAAATCTTGTCCAAGCAAATAATACCGCATGCGAGTACTCCAATTATTATAATTGAAGTTGTTGAGCTTCTCCATGCCACTTACCGAGCTTGAGAAATTTGCCATTGTGACTTGAATATAATGCCCAGCACTATACCAAGTAAGCCCGGTCCCGGACCAACCAACTTCACAATCCCAGATTGTGCACTGGTAGAACTTCGACGTCGCTCCTTGGCTCGACGATCCCTGACCGCCTACTCAATTACAATGGTCCCCGGCCACTGTCTTCGCACGGCCTCCGACGACCTGCTCTAATACCACTTGTTGAACTTTGCGGAAACGTGGTACAAATATAACTCACAAAATATGACTTTTATTATTACAATATTTTCTTACATCACATATAATACTCAGACAACTCTACACAATTTCTCTCACTCACGTGCATACATAGCACACTCTACTCAACACACTCTCAAGACCCCTACACACACCCACACACCCCTTGGGACTTCTTACTGACACACTCTTAGTTGGGCACACAAATGAGGAGCAAGTTGCTCCTATTTATAGGATGGAAAGGTGATGACTCTCCTAGCTTTCTACACTATTTTAGAAGTATTTTATTATAGCCTCACAACTAGATTTCTTTGGAGAAGTCTAGAAGTGGTGCAGCTTTTCTTGATGGATTTTGCTAGAACATTCTGGAGAAGGGAGAGATCTAGAGAAATCCAAAGAGAGAGATATGGAGAACTCTAGGAGAGAGAGAGAGGCGGTGATCTTCAACAGATCACATGATGCGGAGCAACAGCCACATAAAAAACTCTCCGAAAATCGTAGGTGAAATGATTAGCATCCGCCATTAATGTCCGGCAGCTCAGGCCAGCAACCTAATTCAAATCGTAGTTAGTATGACTCCATTAAATGCCGCATCTCCAACAGCTCCTATCTTGCCTCTTGCTCTAAATGATGAAGAAAAAGTTGCCAGCAATTGGTCATTAACTCCATGGCCTAGCAATGAAATAATCGACCCTCATACATTTTATTTTGTTTTTTGGTCAAACGACCCTCATACATGGAGTAGGTGAATAATTTTCTTGCGTTTTCCTGATTTTAGGTTCCTATAACTTTTCCACATTCAAATCCCTGCAATATCATTTCCTGTTGTCTGTGTACCATGTTTCATTAAATCAAACAACTAATGTGATCCATGCAAACACCATAATTAGTAATTCATCAGGAAAGGGGCAAGATCAAAGACTTCAATTATTGTTGACTAAGGCTCGATGAACACAGTACCTCTTGATTAATTTTGCAATTTCCTTGAAGGATATGATACAATACATGAACATAGCAAGCAATAATACTATGGCTATGGACCAGATCAAGTTTCCAAAAACCCTGAATAATCTCATTGCAGTAGCTAGAGTTTTCCACCTTGCCAATCAAAAAGAGTTGAACTGCTCGAATAAATTTATCTTGTTTCTGAAATTCGAAGAAAGGATTAGACTCGGGGCAAGGAAGATGAATGCACAACCTTTCTTTGTGGCACTCCGAGCCCAAGAAACCAAAGCAGAGTCCTCCTGGGGAAAGAAGGCATATTTGTTTAAGAATCAAGACTTATCATCTTACTATCCTGATCACACCCGAACTTGCTTTCTAAGTTCTCTGAGCAACCAAGTTCGAGTTCCATCGAAGCTTTACTACAATTGTCTCCTTTCAGCTTGTCTTTGGCCTCTCCGCTCATGATGGCCCGGTTATTTGGAATCTGAAGGGAAGCTGCTTGGGCCGATGTCTCTCCCCTCGAATTTGGCTTCTCCTTCTTTCCCCTTCCCCAGATTCTTGATATCGAAAAGCTCTCTCCTGGTTCATCAGTTGCTCGCGGTGGTTCGCCGGTCAGGAAGAGGGAAGGCAAAGAGAGAGAGAGAGAGAGAGGGAGTTTGTTGGGGAGAGAGATCGAGGGTAGAGAAGAGGCGCAAAGAAAGAACTCGCAACTGAAAATCCCTCTCTCTATAGAAGGTACAAAAAAATTTTCAAAATGGCGCCTGAAAATGTGGGTCCCACCTTCCTATCACCTTTTTATTTGCCACATTCGAGCACGAGGGATAGCCAATATTTTCTCAGAGATGTAGACCCCTTGGACACATGTCGATCAATGAATGGATTGTTTATTTGCTGACTTGGCTAGTCGGGCATTCCCAATATTTTCTCGCGATCCTCCCGCCACCCACTCCCACTTCTCAAGAAGCTAACTCCCTTTCTTCTCTTTCTCACTCACTTTCTCCCTCTAATCTCTCTCTACTCTTATTGCTAAAACCCCTCTCTCCCCAGCCCCCTCCACTTCTCTCTCCCTCTTGTTGATAAATCTCACTACAGATAAGTGGAACGTTCTTGCCACCACGTCCAGTTGCTTCTCGCCTTGTTTTTATGACACCTATCATTATACATAAGAAGTGCATGTGATGGACGGGCATAGGGGCCCTTCACTACACAAAGGCGAGTGCAGCCTTGCATGAATAGAGGTCCGGCAGCACGATTTCATGTGTTTAATCAATATCTTCGACGGGCAATATTCCGGATATTGACCGGGAGTTATTGGCCGTTTGAGGGGAACGATGGACTTCTTCTTGACATCCTGATACAATGCTTTTCTCATATCTAAAGCATCTTCTTTACCAGAATAAGAGCGTAGCACCCTTCTATAAATTACGGATCCACGCGACATTGTTTCTTTGAAGGCCGATAACCCATGGGCAGCCTAGAACCTTCCGTGAATGACTATTGTCATGATGACTCAATACGAGACCAAATCCAATGTCATGGCCACGGTTCGGAAACACGTCACCACGATTCCCAGGCATGACGAGTGTCGAGGCTCACCACCAACGGCAAGTAGAGGAACAAGGGGTTGACGAACAGCACCACGAGGCGGGAGAGAAGAGGAAAATCCTGTTCCACCGCAAGAAGATTTCGCCCCGGGTCAAGAATCCGCCTCTTCCACGGCTCCTGGCTTTCGGGGGAAAACTTTGAACGTCCCTAATCTCGGGACTCTATAGTTGGCCTTAATCCTACCCGGGGATCAACATCGGGTCTCGGTAGGGTTGGCGCCGCCGGTAGCTTATACAAAGGCAATGGCTTTTCCAAGTTTGTGGGATCACTCTTTTCCCAGGAAACGCCAAGAATTTGCTTTCCATCATTATAAAATCTTACAACCTTCTCTGTCTTCTTCAAGTCCATGTCGTGTTCTTGGTCACTACCATGCTCGGAAACTCACTTTGCATTCGCAGAAAGCCGCGAACTTGTAAGATGAAACAGAGAGAAGTAGCAGACCCAACTTCTGTCCGGATGAGATTTTGTCAAGCCGATGGACTTTTTCTTCCCGCAGAGGAGAGTCTTGAACTGGGATTTGCTTCGGAATGATTAAAAATCAGGGCTCGAAGAGAGGACCCAGAAGAACAATAACCGCAACTATCAAGTGATTGACTTTGACTCCATTGATGCAAAATAAATCCTTAAAATTGTTGGAAAAATATGGTTTCGAATTGGGTAAAACAAGGAAGTCGGATCTTTAGAATACTCCGGTCGGACTTTGAGGCGTGATATCATTTTCTTTAAGGATTTATTTGCCCCACAAAGTTGCTAATGGTCACCGGCAAATTTCTTCCGGATACAACAAAGTCTCAAATGAGAATATTAGATAGCAATTCTAATATTTCTCCAAGGTTTCTCATGGGAAAAAATTGGAAATAATGGCTGTAGTTTCTTTCGAAAGAAAATGAAAAAATGAAAGAAGATGTGTGTTTGATCAAAAAACAAACGTACTTATATTTGTCTTTCGAATAGAAGCAACCCTTCAAAAGGTTGCAAAAAGAACAAAGACAACCTTTCGTGAACAAGTATGTCTCAAAGGTTACGTTGAAAAGACATAAAAAATTCGGAATTAAATAAATAATAAATAAAAAATAATCGTAACTTTTCGTGAACAGTCGTACTGTTTCGAGGCAGGGCAAAAGCCTGAGAGAGTGAGTGTAGAGTAGGTATAGAGTAGGACCGACAAAAAAAAAAAAGACTTTATAGTTAATTTTTTATAGAAATAAATCCAAAATTTCAATATATAAAATTAATGATAGTTGGTTAGTGCCTAATCTCGTCCACGTGCGCACTCACATCTCTTCGATGTGGGACAAGGCACCTCTTTATTTGTTTTATAAACAAATTACCAACACCTCTCCCCTCTGGCTCGTCGAACATGGAGAAGAACTTCTTCTCGTCCCTCAAGCAAGAAGTGACCGGGACTCTATCCCCGTCCCATTCCCAAAGCAGGTCTCCCATGTCGGGCCTGCTCCACCGCAAGAAGAACGGTGGCACCCTCACGTCCCTACTCGACCTGATGATTTGGAGATATGGGAAATTGAGGCTAGAGGGCGGCGCCTTGGCGTCTGTTGCTAGAGGGGCTGGATCCGAACGGAGGCGAGACAGGCGACCCGGGGAGGAACAACCTTAGGGCCAGCAGGTGAAAGGCTTGCTTTACAGAGCACTGTCGGGGAGCTCTAGAGGCGAAGAGAGATGAGTGAGAAGGCAGAAAGGAGGAAGGGGGAGGCGGCTAGAAGAGAAGGCACGAGGCAACAGGGAGGAGGAGCTCTGCAGGCGGAGATAGACATGAGCGAGGAGGCAGAGAGGAGAAAAAGCTCCGCAGGGAGGGGAACAAAGTTAGGGCTTTGTTTCGTAAAGCGGGGGAAATAATTTCTGTTTTTGAGAAAGTGGAAGTCATTTTCCTTTATTTTAAATGACTTGTTCCAATTAACGGAAATTATTTTCCTAGATCCATTCATTTTTCTTGAAATAAATAACTGAAAATTCGAAAAATGTATTCCTATGTAAGCTTATGTTAATAATTTGTCAAAATATTTAGAACTGAAATGATACAATTGTAATAAATTTAGGATTTTGTTAGTAATTTTCCCGGTTTGCCTTTGCGGGGCTTGAAGTGAGAATTGGAATAATGCTAGCTATACAAGCGAGTGTAGATTTCTTAAGAATAAAATTAAGTAGATCATAACTAGAACTCCCTTACTTTATTGTGAGATTATATTCTATATGATGCTGCATTCGGCGATATGACATCATAATTAAGGAAGCACTTTGCCCTAATAAAGGTGTATGCCCCCGTGTTCTATACATGTTGGTATTATTTTGCATGGTTAAGTCTACTTTTCACTTTGATAGATTGGACAGACCATCGAAAATTTTGCATATTGCAAACATGGTCTTAACACTTAGTGACTAGACCATTAATATTATCTTACTTTCCACTAGTTCATGTACTGCAACCAAATTCAACTTCTCGTGGTTTGAATGTCAAGTTGGAAAATATAATCAATCCATATGCGTTCACATGAAGAATAGAGATAGAACAGCTTATTTGACCGAACGAAACTGGTGCGATCTTTCCTCGACTCCGACAAACGATAGAAAATTCCCATGTTTGACATCTTGACTATAAACAATCCCGATTAGGAATATAGTGTTCATACGGTCCAATTCTCCCGTGCTCACCATCCGACGGCCGACATTCCTCCGAACTTGATCCGACGGTCTCGGCCTCTCGTCGTCATGACCTGTGGGGTACAATGGCACGACACCAAAGAAACTATCTAGTCGTAACGAGGACTGGACTGAAGAGAAATTGATTTCCAAGTTCGAACAGTGCGGGGTCACTTTAATTTTAGTCCAAAAGACCGCTGACCTATTGACTTCCAAGTCTTTCCACTGAAGAGCGATTGCTAATGCACAATGAGACGACCCGACCTTCATGGTGGATCGACTCCTCCGCATATATATGTATGCCTGGGATCCTTCAAGCCATAACTAGGAAGCGGCTATGGAGGTGAAATTGCAGGTGCTGGTGGCGTTGGCCCTGGCTTTGTCCTTATTCTCGCTGGACTGGGCTGACTTCAAGGAGGTAGACCAAGACTCGCATGGATTGAAGACACGGGCTGAGCTTGATCCATGTGGCTGCTAACCCAAAAATTTTCGCTGGGCTTGAACTGGCCCAACTGCTGGGCCGAGCAAAGAAGAAGTTGCTGGGCTGATCGAGCGTTGCTGCTGGGCTCGAGGAAGCAGCGAAGGAAATGCAGCGGGCTGGACTGAACTGCTGCAGGCTTCGCTGTTGACCGGGCGTGAGGAACTTCGGTTGAAGAAGACCAACGAAGTTGGGGCAGCTGGGTGGAGGGATCGACATGCGGCGTTGAAGGCCGCGTGGCTTTGGGGTCAACAAGATGGTGAGAGCTCCACCGTTTTATTGACTGAATGTGGGAGCTCGGTGGAATTCGCTGTCATACGTGGGACGCGCGGGCGTGGGCTTCGGGGGAAAATGGGCTGCGAGAGAGAGGGTGAGAGATGTGGCCGAAGGGGCAGTAAACCGAAGCTTTGGTGGGTGGAGTTGTTGACCAAGGGAGGCCAGCTCGTGGACAGATGGCGCAGGTGAGGGGAATTCGGTGGATGGAATGAGGGAAATGCAGAGATGAAAAGGGAAAATGAAAATGGAGAAGCCAAGACCTTCGGTGGAGAGAGACAGAAATGAAGAAGCGGCGAAGGAGGTTGGCGTGCGAAGGAGACGAAAGGGGGCGGCGACCTTGGCGTGCTTGGGAAGCCTTGGACGAAGAAGTCAAAGAGGGTTATCCCTCTAATTTAATGCATTGTCTCCCCTTTAATACTTTCCATAATTTAAATTCCATAAATCAACTAAATTAATGCCATAATTCCAATCAATAAACCGGCCTCCAATTATACTTAATAGAGCTTCAATTTCCTCTCTGATTTCTCCAAATGGAGGTCCAATTTTGATGAGGAAAAAGCCCACCTAATTTCTACAAGTCCCTTTTGTCAAATAGCTCAGTTTGCAAGTCGAAAATCCTTTCAATTCGGCCGATTCGAATTTTCGTTAATGTTTTGCAATGTCCAAATCATTTTCCGTAAAAATCTGAAAATTCAAGCTGTCACAGTAGACAATAGATGGAGTGGCACATGTATGTGTCACTAATAAGGTGTAGATCTCTTTTTGGATACCCCGAGTTTAGGATTAGAGTTGTTTTTGTCTGTATGCCGCCCATGTAATTAAATAATTGAGCCAATGAATGGAAGCTGACTTTAACCTCTTATATTCCTGATTGTACATATTTACATAATTTATATTATATGTGCTTCTGCGTTAAAGAAGAATTAATGGCTATTAAGATAGCGTTAATTAGGATGGCGTGCCTAGGGCGTCACACCCCAGATGTCCTCACGATGCTAGATGCGTGCGAGATGCTCGGGAGGGTACCTGGATGATGATGGCAACAGGAATTCCTATCAATTATAAACCAGATACCTTTAAATTGAGCTATTGATTACTTGTTGGGAAAAACTAATACTTCTATTGATTTGTTGTGTTATTTTGAAAGGTTCTCACGTAAGTTCATGATTTTCTATATTTTATATTGAGTCTTTCATTGTCAGTATGGTGATTGATTTGTATATTATAAACCAATGGACCTTTTGCTTAATGAGTTTAGGCTCACTGATTAGTGACTTTATCTTTTCATATCAAAAGAAATGTCAATCCCACTTGCCTCTTCTATGGTCCATTACAGAGGTCTGATCGAGTTCACTTGGCATAAGGACGAGTTTATAGATTATGGTTTCTTGAATATGGTTTTTATCCGAATCATGTATTGTTTGATTGTGGATATAGGGGCTCCAATGGGGCCTGTGACTCTTGAGATTGTTGGAATGTACGCCTGCATCAACAGGTGCAAGAAGGGTCCCCTCCTTCTGTTTGACGAGGGACCAGGAAACGGAGGTAGTCCTGTCACATAGAAGGGAGGTAGGAGGATGGTTGCATTTTTGGGACTTGGGAGATTTTTAACGGAGCTAGGGAGTTAGGTTAAGCGACCACATGTACAGTTAGGTTAGGATGGGATAATTGACTTACGACTAAGTGTAGTTAGTAGTACTAACCTTTTGAATTCTCTAGTTTACCCGACTTGTCGCCTTGGGGAAATTGTCCAAAAAGTCCTAAACCTATTACACTTTTGCCAATTCAGTCATAAACCTTTTAACTTTGTCAATTTAGTCCTAAATCTTTTCACTTCTTGTCGATTTAGTCCATTTGGCCAATTTTGGCTAGAAAATGCTGATATGGACGCCGGTGATGTCACGTAGGACCGCCGACGCCGATATATGGACAATTTTTAAAAACATTTTTTTGAATTATTATTATTATTTTTTTCTGTTTTTCCCCCCTTTTTTTTTTCTTTTCATTTTGTCTTTCTTTGCCTTTCCGGTGGCCATCGGCCATCGGCCACAACCAACCGGTTGGCCTCGCCTGCCATAAGCGAGGCCTAGCCAGGCGAGGAGGAGCCCCGACGAGGGGAGCCCTCGCCTAGGCGCGGCCGACAAGGGTCACCCGAGCGAGGTTGACTTGCACCCAGGCTAGGGCAAGCATCATCGAGCGTTGGTCGGGGGTGGCGATGCTGAGCAAGGCCACCCTAGCCTAGGCGAGGACCGGCCTCGCCAGATCTGGCGAGGGGAGCCTTTTTCGGGGCTCACCCTCTCCTAGGCGAGCGTAGTCGTGCCTAGACTAGATGGCAAGGCCGACCCTCGTCCCCTTGGCCAACCGATGCCGGGTGAGGCCGCCCGGCTTGAGTGAGGGCTAGCCTCGCCAAACCGGTATGGGCAAGGTCGACATGCGCTTGGGCGAGGGCGAGCCCCAACGAGGGCTTCCCTTCTGGCGAGGCTAGCCCTTGCCCTGGCCTAGCCGAGCCACACTTGAGCGAGGGCTCTCCTCGCCGGGGCTCCTCCTCGCCGGTCGGGCTCGACTGTGGCGAGCGAGGCTAGTCGGCTAGGTGTGATCGGTGGCCGGCGGCAGACACCTTTGGGCGATGGCCGGCCACTAGAAAAGGCAAAGAAAGCCAAAAAGTAAAGAAAAAAAAAAAAAAAAAATACAAAAAATAATAATAATAATCCAAAAAAATATATTTAAATATTATTGAAAATTATCCACATCAGCGCCGATAGTCCCATGTGGCACCATTGACGTCCACGTTAGCATTTTCTCACCAAAATTGTCTGGATTGACCGAATCAACAAAAAAGTGAAAAGATTTATAATTGAATTGGCAAAATTAAAAGGTTTATGGCTAAATTGGAAAGGTGCCATAAATTTATGATTTTTGGACAATTTTCCCTCGTCGGTGACATATATATAAATAAATAAGAAATGAGGTTATTCCCTTTGTGAAACTCCACGCGCATGATGGATTACTTTAGTCCCTTACGCTTCCGCATGCTTAAGTAAAAGCTAAACAAATAAGACAACTAATTCCTTACACTTCCACATGCTTAAGAAAAAGCGAGACGAATAAGATAACTACACTATGTTAGCCATGATGTACTGGAGATGTCACACACACACATATATATACGTATGCTTGGGAGTGGAGATGTCCAATAACATTGAAACGAAAATGGAGGAGAAATTGCAGGTGTGGGTGATGTTGGCCATGGCTTTATCCCTGCTCTCTGCTGCATCGGCCAAGGAGGGCCTTGCGTATTGGCACCCGCCGTCTTATTATCGTGAGTGTTCTGTAATTTCACCTGACCTTAGTAGAGGTTATTAGTGTCCATATCCGCATGTCTACGTTATCCGCGTGTCTACGTCTCATGTTTTCACCTTTTTCTGGAGTCGACATCGATGAAATGTGAAAGGGTTTCTCAGTGAATTGCATTTCCTCTTCCAATTCCGTTGGAAAAAAATAGGCATCGTAGCTTCTCAAATGTCGCGTCATTTTCTTTGTTTTTTTTTTTTTTTTTTTTGGGCAGCTTCGGCTTGTGCAGGGTTCGATAACAGCCAGCCGATGACCACGCAAGTGGGGGACGCATTGTGGGACAACGGGAGGGCCTGCGGACGGATGCTGACGGTCAGATGCATCCGCTCTGCTACCGACTTTCCGAAACCTTGCAGTGATGCCGTCATCACGGTCAAGGTCGTGGATCGCTGCAACCCACCGTGCGACCTCAACCTCTCCCCGGATGCCTTCGGCTGGATCGCCAACAGAGACGCCGGCAGCGTCTGGGTGGACTACTCCTAGGAAGGAACTCGAGACCCTTTTCCTGAAGGAAAAACATAAAGTTCGGGGACGATCACGAAGATAGTGTCTGCTTTTTATGGCTTTTATGGTTTGGATATGCCGGCTTTGAAGACTACTTAAATAACGTGATGCTTGATCTCCGATCTGGTTTGAATAAAAATATCTATGTGTGATATTAACACTGCGTTTTGGAATGGTCTTTTGAACAACAAGAAGTCAGCATCGAGATAATAAATGCAGGAAAGTGAAAGGGCAGGGAAGCGTGCTTCTTATTACAAGCGGATCACATGATGCGGAGCAACAGCCACATAAAAAACTCTCCGAAAATCGTAGGTGAAATGATTAGCATCCGCCATTAATGTCCAGCAGCTCAGGCCAGCAACCTAATTCAAATCGTAGTTAGTATGACTCCATTAAATGCCGCATCTCCAACAGCTCCTATCATGCCTCTTGCTCTAAATGATGAGGAAAAAGTTGCAGGCAATTGGTCATTAACTCCATGGCCTAGCAATGAAATAATCGACCCTCATACATTTTATTTTGTTTTTTGGTCAAACGACCCTCATACATGGAGTAGGTGAATAATTCTCTTGCGTTCCTGATTTTAGGTTCCTTTAACTTTTCCACATTCAAATCCCTGCAATATCATTGCCTGTTGTCTGTGTACCATCTTTCATTAAATCAAACAACTAATGTGATCCATGCAAACACCATAATTAGTAATTCTTCAGGAAAGGGGCAAGATCAAAGACTTCAATTATTTTTGACTAAGGCTCGATGAACACAGTACCTCTTGATTAATTTTGCAATTTCCTTGAAGGATATGATACAATACATGAACATAACAAGCAATAATACTATGGCTATGGACTAGATCAAGTTTCCAAAAACCCTGAATAATCTCACTGCAGCAGCTAGAGTTTTCCACCTTGCCAGTCAAAAGAGTTGAACTGCATGAAGAAATTTATCTTGTTTCTGAAATTCGAAGGAAGGGTTAGACCTGGGGCGAGGAAGATGAATGCACAACCTTGCTTTGTGGCACTCCGAGCCCAAGAAACCAAAGCAGAGTCCTCCTGGGGAAAGAAGGCATATTTGTTTGAGAATCCAGACTTATCCTCTTACTATCCTGATCACACCCGAACTCGCTTTCTAAGTTCTCTGAGCAACCAAGTTCGAGTTCCATCGAAGCTCTACTACAATTGTCTCCTTTCAGCTTGTCTTTGGCCTCTCCGCTCATGATGGCCCGGTTATTTGGAATCTGAAGAGAAGCTGCATGGGCCGAAGTCTCTCCCCTTGAATTTCGCTTCTCCTTCTTTCCCCTCGCCCAGATTCTCGATATCGAAAAGCTCTCTCCTTTGCTCCCCCAAATACTAAAATCTCTCCTACTATCGCCGAATTCACCACTTTTTGTCGCATCGAAGCCATCAAAGTCTCTCCTTGATTCACAACTACACACCGACATTGCCTGGTGGTGACCAGGTCTCAGCGGTAACCTAGGCTTCCTGTTCGGCTGCTTCTTAGATGGGGTCCTGATTGCTACCAGCAACGTGGAAGATTCATCTGTCACATACTCATAAGACCCCATAGAGAAGCATCTTCTTGAACCCAGAGTGTTATTACTAGCACTAGTACTACTGGATTCACAACCGTCCACATTCCTAAATTTCCCTAGCCTAATAGACACCACCCTCTCCCCTGAATCCACCGTTTCGGTCTGCGTCATGGCATCTCTCGCACTGAGTTCACGAGACTTGCCCACTAAATCGACGAGGGATGACCCGAATTTCGTCTCTCCATCAAAACTAAAGTGGGAATCTGATCTCAACGCCAAACTGGTCCTGGCTAAGTCCGTGCTTCTGTCAGCAGCAACAGTCTCTCTCGAGCTCTCACTTCCAGATTCAAGAACAAGCAAAAAGGGCTGAGAGCAGCTGTTGTTTGGAGTGAAATCATAATCAGGCCATAGGCTATCTCTACACAGAGGGCAAGTGGAGTGAGACAAGAGCCAAGTGTCTATGCACTCCATGTGGAAGGCATGGCTGCACTTGGGCAAGAGCCTGAGCTTGTCTTCAGGCTCAAACTCACACAGACACACTGCACAGTCAAAAGGGTCGACTTTTAGGCCTATGATGGCCTTGTACTGGAACACAGGGAGGTTGTCTATGATGGACTGGTCGAGCCCACAGTCATGGAGGTGGAAGAGCTGCTGCAACTGACCTTGAAATGGGGTTACACTCTCCGTGTCCTCAACTTCTCGGTGGGGAGGTCTCAGGAGGATTCTCATGAGGAGGTGAAGCAGACCAGAGACAAACAAGATGATGGATAGGATGATGATGATTAGCAATGTGGTTGGGCTTACCTTGTTGATCAGAGTGAAGACATCCGAGTGAACAACCGGTGGGGGTGAAAGAAGATCCTTCTCCATCTTCTCTTCATGCAAACATGGAGATATGATCTCCCATGTAGCTCTACAAACACGATCCAAGTAGATCGAGTTCAAGTGTGAAGAAAGAACACTGAAACTTGCTCTAATTTCTAAAATCTCTGTTTCTGTGTAGTGTAACCGTGCATTTTTGCACGGTATTGATAGAAATACCGGTTGAAATACACATGCAGCTGCAAGTTGGGAGGGGACCACGAGAGAGAGAGAGAGAGAGAGAGAGAGAGAGACTTTGAGGTGAGTAATGAAGGATAGAGACTAATGTGACAGAGCTAGACGGGCAGCTTCATCATATACGACCTCTTCAAGAGCAAAGTCTACTTGAAGAGGAGGTCAGAGTAGATTAACTCATTGCGCTGCAAAAAATATGAATTAGAATGAAGGGCACTGCAGAAAATAAATGACATTATCTCAGGGATTTTTATCACTCATGTTCACTATTGTTAAACTGGTCAAATTTGCATTCATGAGCTTAGGGGCGAAATAAAGAAAAGAGACTGAAAAAGTACGCGGTGTATGAGAAAAGGAATTAATAGCATAGTTTTTATTTTAGAGAGAGAGAGAGAGAGAGAGAGAGAGAGAGAGAGAGAGGTATTGATGGGGTTTCAGAGAGAGAGAGAGAGAGAGAGAGAGGTATTGATGGGGTTTCCTTAAAACTTTTTCCATGGACTTGCATTTCCTCACCTTGCCGCCTCAAGTGAAGACAACAATGAAACGATCAGTTGGGGGTCATCTCGGAGCCAGTCATTAAATTGCAAACCCTTTTCTATACGTTACGGTATGTCCAATTTAATATTCTCTAAAACTTTCAAGCATCATATACTGTTGATTTGCGAAGACCCTAAAATTGCTCGTGAAGCTCTTTTTTCTTTTTCCAAATCCACCAAAAACAGGGCCCAACCCAAGGATTTGGAGAAAATGCAACTCGAGACGCAAATCTTAAACTCTTATCTATCAACCCAATACGGTAGTGACACTTCTATTGCCACAATCTAGAGATGACATACATATTTATTGTGAGTTTCGGACAAAATGCAGCTTCGTGTGTCTCCTCGAGTTCATCTTTCACTTTCAAGTTGGAATTCCCCTTTTAGAGATACCTAGAAAAACTGGTTTCCTCAGGGATGACAAAAGGATTAATAAAATATTAATTACTTCATATAACCTTTCTGCTACTGGCCTTCGAATTCATCTTTGGCATGTCGCACTTTGCTAGCCACCTCAGGTTGTAGTGTGTAGGTAATCATGTCCCAAACCAGACAAGAACGACGCTCTAGGTCGTGAGAATAGAAGCGTTGTGGGCCTTTTTGTTGCATATAAAAGTAGGTGAGCATAAGAATAGAAGCCTCTTAAATTTAATAGTCTTTTTCTAATCGCTTTCGAGATCCAAAAATCTCGCTCAACATGCGAGCTTCCTCGGGAATTACAACTTTTTTATCGTTTAATGTATCTTGTCAATGTCTAGCCATTATGAAAGCTTCATGAGATGCTTCACGGGTTCCTCGAGTTTTGCCCTCTTTGACTTTAGTTAGTTAAATAAGGTAAGCAAAAATTGGCACTGTTTTGATTTTTTCTTTAAAATGATCTAAAGCAAAATCATCCCTATATCCATTTCTTTACATCCATCAAATTCTCATTTTTTTTCCGTGTTTTTCTTTTTAAATGTCTCTTGCTTTTCTTGTAGCAAGTGGTTCACCACTATTGAATTGCGAGTTAAATGAAGACAAATGTGTTTGATTCTTGACTACAATGTACCATTGTTAAAATGATTTCTAAAATACAAAGATATTACAAAGCGTTACAGCAATGGGAAATAATAAATGAAATGATTATTTATATTAAAAGAGTTTTCAATCCCTTGATTTTAGCATTTTCATGAATATGCTTGTGATCTGATTGACATATCCGGAATTTTTCCTCCTTGATTGATAAATCAATGCCTCTACTCCCCCTCAAATTAGGAATGAGAGAATCTCAAATTCCCAATTTGTGACATAACTTTCCAAATGTATTTTTCTAGACAATGACTTAGTGAAGAGATCAACAATTTGATGCGGAGATATAACATACTTAGTCATAAGTATTCCGAGAGCCTTTTTCGCATATAATGATAATCCAATTTGATATTTTATTTTTGCATGAAACACAGGATTAATCCACATTTAAAGTGCACCAATATTATTATAATATAATACTGGCATACTTGAGAGATGCATACCTAAATTTCTCAAAATGAATGATATCCAAGTAAGTTTTGCAGCTAATGAAGCCATTGCACGATACTCTACATCGACACTAAATTGAGCAACCCAATTTTTGCTCCTAATGATAATAGTTATACCTAAGAAGGTACAAAATCCAATAGTTAATCGTTCTCCTTCAAAAAAAAAAAAGTTAAATATGTCCAAAGTTGATTTGGACAAGATTTACGGTCCTCATCGATTGTGCCACTGAAATAACATAAAATGCACTCATAGTTTGAAAATGACTCATAGTAGGTTGATGCATTAATCGATAGACAAAATTGACTACATAAGAAATATTCGATCGTGTGATCATAGCATATTGAAAAGCTCCATGAATACTTCAATTTAGCGTATAATTCAAAAATAGTTTTTCATATGTACAAAAAGGAGAACTAGTGGCCATGATTGTGACGGCTAGCTTATAACTCTTCATTTGTGCACGTTTTTTTTTTTTTTTAACAATTGATAAAGTGTACTGTTGTTGGCACAAATAAAGACAAACAAAAAATATCCTAAACTCTACACCTAGAAATTAGTGCAACGACCCCTTATTTCTTCATTGCAAATTCGCTAGTCAATGTGGAAATAAAGCCATCAAGCAATTTTGGATCATCATCAGTGACGATCATGTTAACGACATATAAAAGTAGAGCTAGAATGCCATAATCTAATTCTGAATGGATAACGAAGGATCCACAATGCTACAAAAGAAGCTAGGTGCTGAAAAAAGTGAGTTAAAATGGTCAAACCATTCTCTTAGTGCTTGCTTGAGGCCATACAAAGTTCTCTCTAGTTTGCAAACATAAGACTGATTTTTTTGTCCTTAAAACTAGGTGGTTGCTCTGTGAGAAAAAGCCATTTAAAATGACATTTTTGACATCTAACTATTTTATGGCCAACCTCTAACGGTAGCAATGGCGAGGATTGTCCTTGAACATTATGGCTGAACAACTAGCAAGAAAGTCTCAAGGAAATTGCTTTTACTACCTGGGTATATCCTTGGCGACTAATCTTGATTTAAATTTTTATAATCTACCATTGGCCTTCATCTTGGATTTGAAGACCTATCTACAACCCACAATTAAGTATCTAGAGGATGTGGAACAAGAATCCAAGTTTTACTCTGATGCAGTGCCCGGAGTTCCTCTTTCATTGTCACAGACCACCTAGATGCTTAAAACAGAGCATACATTGTTCGATTCCTTCAATATAGAATCCACTATATGTAAATTAGCCTATTTTGGATTAGGTTTCACAATACCAGCACGTGCTCGAGTTATCATTGGATGATTTTGAGTGAACGAACATGTAAATGAAGAATCATGAAGCACATCCATAGAGAAATTTTGTGTAGAATTAGTGGTGTTCGACAAGATTGATAGGAACTTTCATTTGCCAAGTTGCAAGAGAAATTGTGTGGAGCACCGGATGAGTCCCCAGTTTCAACATGATTTTGGTGAACATATAATTCACCTCCATCAGTGTTGTCCTCATGAGAATTATCATGAGTAATATAATTCAATGAGCGAGCATATTCTTGATTTGAGTTAACAAAAAACTCACCTTATTGCAAATTCGAAGATGAAAATTCCAACTTCGATGTTATCGTGTCATAATTAGGCAGCTTATAAATTCCAAGATATTAGCCTTATCACCTTAATCCTAAAACAATGAGCTGGCACAAGATAGGAATATACATTCTCATCAAAGTCAACGTGTCGTGATGTGTAGATTCAACTGGTTGCACGATGGAGACATGCTATCCTTTATGAGTAGCCGAGAAACATACATGGCAATGACCGACCATCAAACATATTCTTGGTGTAGTTCTTTAGATAAGGAAAACACGCCCCGAACCCCGGGCATGCGCACATCCCTCGGAGATCGACAAAAATTTTGCGACGTTCCCAGGACGCATCGCCAACCCATTCTTTTTATGCAAATGCAGAAGCGAACTAATAAACCCCAGACAACAATCAAACATGGGATAAAAAAGCTGGACAATCAATTTTCACAAAACACACTTTATAGACAAACCTAGATGGGCCTACAAAGTTATATACAAAAGGTCTAGTTCAAAAAGAACTACTAAGCCGCCTAAACTTCGGGTCCTTCAGCCACGAGCCCCAAGTTCTCCATTCTAAGGACCTGAAAATATTTAAACCATGACGAGGTTAGATAAAATCTCAGCGAGTCAAAACCCTAAACCTCAATTAGGATGACAATTCGCTCAGAGGCAACCTAAACATGCATCACACACAAACTTATCTCGTCTCAGCACCTCCCTACACATTAGCTCATCACATATATCATATGCACATAGCAAACGTATTTCATAACTAGAACACATCAATTCATATATCAACCAATCACAGAGGTCCAAATTATAAAGTAAAATCGTTATGACATGTCTTATTCTGTGCCACACAATTTTACCCCAAAATAAGGCGCAACTATCTTATCCGCTCATACATGTTTTAGTTCTTACAACTCATCGGCCACGGCACCCCATTGAAGAGCTTCATTTCGAAATCCATTCGCAAACGGCATCGTCTAGCATCCTCCGCCTAAACGAAACCCCACTAAGGAGCTTCGTTCCAGAACCCATTTGCAAACGGTAACGTCTAGCATCCACCACCTAAACGATACCCCACTGAGAAGCTTCATTCCAGAATCCATCCGCAAATAGTAATGTCTAGCATCCTCCGCCTAGACGGTACCCCACTGAGAAGCTTCATTCCGGAATTCATCCGCGAACGGCATCGTCTAGAACCCCTGCCTAAATGGCACCTCACTGAGGAGCTTCGTCCTACATAAACACATCAGGATGGTTTCACTTAATGACCACACATGCACACATACTTGACCAAGGACACCGTGCTTTGCACTCAAATACCTCAATTTTAAATAATAGATTTGATCAATTTTCTTCATATTAAAAATTCTCGCTAAAGTAATTGTGCGTGGTTCCACATTCAAATCGAACAATAAAACGTGATACTCTCCCATTTGAAAATCCACGATTTTACATAGTATATAAAATATTTTTGGCATCAAAAACCAACACCCGATATTTTTCTATTTAAATACCACAAAGTCAATTTTTGCAATAATAATTCACAACGACAATCAGGCACTCAATTGCACAAATAAGCAATCAATTCCACTCATAAACGTGTCCACGATGACTAGCGTAAAATTCCGCAAAACCGCTATCCTGTCACAATTTACGTTAATTAAAATTAATTAAATAAATCTCGATTAAATAAATAAATTGTAATTAATTAAATAAATCGCGAGTAATTTAACTGAACTACTTAACTAACCTGACTATTCAGGCACATCATCAATCAAGTCAACTTTTACATTCCATTATATAGCCAAAACACCAAAATCCCATTTTTCAAAATAAACTTAGTAACTCTTTTTTTTTTTTTTTTTTTGTTCAAACTTTCCAAAATAAATTCATACGGGGTCACGTATTTGAAATTAACCTGCCAAACTTTGCACGCATCTAATATAAAATCTCCTCATTTTATTGAGCGCATAAAACTTGGCGTCCAAACCAAACACCTCATTTATTTTCTATTTTCTTTTCCAAACACCCCTTTTTAGAACTAAACTTTAGTAACCCTTTTCTTTTTTCTTTTTTTGGTTCAAAGCTTACAAAATTAAATTCATAGGTGCTCACATACTCAAAATTAATCCGTCAAAATTTGCACGCACCTAGTTTGAAACCTCATTGTTTTATCGAACAAATAAGTTTTGGCATCCGGCCCCAAAACCTCATTTATTTTCTATTTAATAGTCCACAAAGCCATGTTTTGCAATGCTAATAAGGTAGCAGATGACAACGTTTCTGTTCCTCCGGATTTCTGTTCTTTTGTTCCCTAGAAAAAAAAAAAAAGAACAGAAATCCGTTTGGTACCCCCGGAAAAGAAAGTTAGCCAGGTTATAGATTTGGAGCGAGAAAAGAGAAACAGAAAAATTTGCTTCTTATTCCTGGGAACAATTTCTAGAAATAAGCCAATTTTCTTTTTTATTTTTATTTTTGTTCCTATCTCTTGCTCGGCCACCTCCAACCGCTCGGAGCCACCGTCGACCGCTAGCCACCGTCGCTGCCGCCGATTGCCATCGATCGCCGACCGTACCGCCACTACCATCGGCCGCCGCCGCCAACCACTGCCGCCCGTCGTTGCCTATCGCCGCCGTTGCACGACTGCCTAGCGGCCGATGGGCTGTGCGGTGACAATCGACGATGACGGTAGGCGACGGGCAGTAGTGCAGCGGCAATGGGCGGTGGCGGCTAGCGATCGGCGGTTGGCAATCCGTGAGCAAAAATAAAAAATGAATAAATACAAAAAGAAACTGTTTCGTATCAAATGCATTTCTATTCTTTTTCTATTTCTGAAGTAGAAATTTTGTGTAGTTACCAAACATCTTATTTTACTCAGAAATCATTTTCTGGAATAAAAATAGAAAAGAACTATTTCTGAAAAAAAAATTCTTCCCCAGCTAAGAAACGTTGTCATGCGCAAGCTAAGCAACCACCATAGAACAATCATTCACATAACATCACACATAAGTCCTAAGCATGCCAAAAGTTACCCACATCACCAAATATACATTGTCTAGCAAGCACGACATCACGAACAATCACAAAACCACTACCGATCCTAACCGGCAGAAATCGGGCCACTCGCGCGTCTCCAAGTTTAATTCTAAAAACATAATCAAACAAACTCATAAAATTCTCAAATTTGAATATGTTCTAAAAGACACTTAAATGAACATTTTTCATAAGACACCTTAACCCAGATCTTCCTCAAATGAGAGCAATAAATTGCCCAAACCGTTGCAAAAATTGTGTCTGTGTCCAAAAATTCCGTTTTCCAAAATTAGTTTGGTTTAAGGCCCAAAACTTGTCTGTTTGATCTAAAATTTGACTAGATCGGGATAAGTACACTAATGATGCCATAAGTTGTATACGATGCTCACTTTGGTACCAAAAGTTTCTACTAGATCACTTAAGTGCCAAATCGGAGGAAAAATGATCACTTTGGTGTCACCGACGATAGATTCCGGCCAAAATGATTACGTGGCTTTTATATTTAAAAAAAAAATCGAGAAGCCTTTTAAACAACGTCGTCTTCCGTCTTCCTTAAGAAAACAATGTCGTTTTGCCATCCTACGTGGATAGCCTCACAAAAACGATGCCGTTTTTATTTTATTTTATTTGTAGATTGAAATTAGGGTTTTTTTGTCCGCCATCGCTCAGCCACCTCCCTCGGCCACCGTCCCTCAGCCACCGTTGCTCAGCCGCCATCCCTCGACCTCCATCGTAGTTGCTTGCCACAGCAAGACAAAAGAAAAAAAAAAAAAAAAAAAAAGAACAGAAAATCCCGAGAAAGAGGGAGGTGTCAACGATGAGGGCGAAGGAGGGGATGGTGGGGCAGTCGCCGCCTTCGTAGGAGCTGGCTTCGCTGACAACCTCCGTGGAGTTCCAGATCTTCGCGGTTACCATTGGCCAGATCGCTCATGCTTATGGAGATTCTTCGAGCTCGCGTTTCCTCTGCACCCAATAATATTCCTTGGGAAAAGGTGGTAGTGGGGCTGAGATTTGGGGATTTGAAAGGTTGATAAGGTGATTGAAAATGGGGGAAAACTACTGGGGAGGGTGGAGGCGAATGCGTGGTTTCTTTTATGGAAAATTACTAGTGTTGCTGATTCTGTACTACTGGTGTTATTGGTTCGGCGCTGTTGGTGTTGGTGGATTTGTTCGGGGAAGAAGACGACACAAAATGATAATGTTTTTTTTTTTTTTTTTTTTAAATGTGATGATAATATTGGGCAAGGGCGATTTTGTGGTGTCATGTTTATATAGCCATGGCCCGTTTGGGGATTTAGGGTTTTGAATTTGGGGGAAAGACACAAAACGACGTCATTTTGGTGTTAGAATGCTAAAACGACGTCGTTTGAAGGCCTAAGTGATCCAATGGAAACTCCGGCGAGCCACATCAGCATAAGAAATTAATAAAAAAAAGGCCACGTCAGATTTCCGGCCGATTAGATCGGTGTTGGTACCAAAGTGAACGTTTTTCAAATTTTTTGACACTTAAATGATCCGACGGAAATTTTTGGCACCAAAGTGAGCGCCGTACACAACTTATGGCACCATTAGTGTACTTATCTCGAAATTTGACTATGTTAAACTACAAGATCTAATGAACAACTTTTGTGAAAAAACTCTTTCGAAAATCAAACCCTAAGAGTTAATAAAAATCCTTTGAACACTAAAAGGTCACAGTTTCTAGCATAATCCGAGATTCTGTTTTGCAAATAACGAAGCTGAAATCTCATTCTTTTAAATCCCTAAAATTTTGAGTAAAACATATGTCAAAGCTAAAGATGTCTAAAACATTTTTTAAGAAGGAAGTAAACTCAAAATCGTAGCATATTTCTATCCACGAAAATAGCAAACAGCGAGTGTCCAATAAACTTATCCGAATTTCAGCCAATCCAACTTACTTAACACTAATCCTTCTTAGTACTAATAATTCTTAGCATTAATCTAACCAAGCTAATTAATACTAATCTAACCCCCTAAGCATAATTAACAACATAATCAAGGATTAGGGAGTTAACTCACTGGAATTCGACGGTGGTAGGTTAATGGCGACGGCAACGCGATGGCGACGAGAACCAAGACAAACATGTCTCCAACGGAGTTCAACGGAGGAGGGGTAGGCCTTACAAGCTCTCGACCAAGGCTACTTGGCTCGGCTTAGGGCTAAGGTGATTTTGTTTTGAGGAGTTGAGCTGCTGGCTGCTGTGGAGTTGACAGGCTGAGCTGGTGTTGCTGGAGTCCTAGAGTGATTGCTGCTGAAGATGGAAGGTATGGCAGTGGGCAGCAACGAAAATGAGAAGGAACACAGGCTAGGTGAAAGGAAGAAGATGGAGCTGAGTGTTGTTGGTGTGTGGGCTGCTCTGGACGTGGAGATGCAATTGAGTGATGGTGATATGGTGGCTGTGATAGATAAAGTTGATGTGGGGATGGGCAGCAAGTTGAAGGGAAAGGTTGAACCATAACCAAGGGGAAGGAAGGCGTGAGGAAAGGGTGAAGAAGGAGGAAGAAATGGAGTTGGTGTCTGCTGATGGGGGAAGAAGGAAATGCACGCACAATTGAGAGAGGGAGAGAGAGAGGGGGGGACAAGGGGGAACAAAGGCCATGCAAGTCCATGCTTTGGCCAATCACCTTGCAAGCCAAATATCTTGCACTTGAGTGCCCCAAGCCACAAAGTCTTCTACCCTCAATTGTCAAGGTATGCACCAATGGCTAATTTATTCACATTTTCCTCACAAACAAACCCAAATTGAAGACCAAATAAGCCCCTTTCAATAGCCTTACGAATTTCGCTTCATTTTCGTTCAACTCCTCACTAACTCAAGCCAATTTGGTGACCAATAAATCCCCTTGAAGCTGCCATACGAATTTCCACCATTTTCTCCACAAAACAAAACAAATTGGTGGCCAAAAATTCACTCAAAGGTGCCCATCCGAATTTCCGAAAATTCCTTTTGTCCAATCTGAATTTTCTGCAAAATTCCCGGCTCGACGGAATTTTCCCAAAAGATGAGATGATAGCCTAAAAATAAATCGTGATACGCTCAAACGTTCGATTCCCAAAACCAAGTTCAATTTCGTGGTTAAAATCAGCGAGACGCGATTTTAGTGCGACCCAACCTACCGAGTAACTTTTAGGGATTTTATCACGTTTGACCTGTAGTCAATAATTTTCAATTCACATTTGTGCATCTTTGACTCATCAGCGACTCTCAATTATCGTAAAAATCTCAAGATTTCAATTATGGGCACAAAGTACATAATCGACAGAAAATTGAGTTAGTGCCGTTCAACGTGAATTTTACAATCATGTGAAATCACCCACAATTTAATTATGCCATTCCATCAAATCAACCTATATCCAATCACTAATCGATTATAACAGGGCCCTATTGACCCTTGCCAATTATCATGGTCGAGCAGTTGAATTTTGATCGAATTCTCAAGTCTATCGTGTTTATATTCCTTAACGGCTTCATCTGATAGATTGGCTATCTCGAGAGTAATCAACTCCAAGAAAAATGGTCATAGGCGCATCGACGAAATGCCAATTTCATTTATCGAGACAGGGTTGAAATTCGGGATGTCACACTTACAACCAAAAACTTGCAGACAATAATAATCTGATTTTTTTTTTCCAAATAAGAATTCATGATGTGATTTCATTCCCAACAGCCTTGTAGGAAATCAATTCGAGATAAAAACTCTATTTGAAAGCTTCCAATCTATTTTTAGGAATTCCACTTCGATAAAGCATGGTCAAGCCAACCCTCACAGAAGTGCCTATGTTTTTGCTCAGCAACACCATTTCTTCCAAAATATTTTGGCAAGAAATTTGATTAACAATCTGTGGGAGAGCAATGTGCGAGTGTGAGGAGAAGGATCATCCTCCGTGCATGTGTGTTGCTGCCATCGACGCCGTTCAAGCTCGCCGTCGTTGAGCCATGCACCATTCACCGTCTCACCACACGCTGTTGAGTTGAGCCCCTGTTTTGCTTGCAATTGAGCTAAAGAGCTACAAGTGAAAATCCATCAATCTACATCATGTCGTTGCTGTTGTTGTCTAGTGGAGTGCAATAGTTTTGGAGATGTTTGGATTGTTGATGCTGGATGCTGGATTCTGAATGAGTAGATATAGTTCTCTTAGAATTAGTAAACTGTTTCATGGAAAACAGCTTGACCTTTGGCGACTCCATGAATTTTTGTAATCATCTAATTAGAACTGGACTTCGGACCCTTAATGAAAGTTGTAGATTACACCCTCAGGAATAACATATCAAAAATTGAGAAGAAATGGACAAGTTTTGGTTGGTAAAATGATTTTCTTTGTAAACATTAAAGCTGGAAGCTATTCTAGAATGCTAGTGAGGGATATAGCGATTATTGCTCTTGATATACAATGAATATGACCTAGTGTACTTCACGAAAATTTTTCCCCTAGGTATTATCTATAACATATCAAAATTTCAGAATTTTCTGAGTTCATTTAGGGGTTATACCGAAATTGTTACTGAAACTGTGCATAGTGATGTTTGAGCTTAAGGCTGTGATGCACGGACCGTTGCAATTTATACAAAATTATCTTGGTTTAGTGTTCTTCATAAAACTTTCTCCCCTCTATCTCGTTTATAACATGTTAAAAATTTAGAATTTATCAAAGTCATTTGCTGGTTATTTTGGAATTTCTATTAATAGAGTGCATTCTCTTTTTTTTTTTTTTTTTTAAACTGTTTATTTCAAAATCATTCAATTTGTCTAAGGTTCATCGTATCTTGAGTTGTTATTTACATGATGGATGCAGTGACATTCAGCATATCATATGACATCAAAAATTTGATGTAGTTTTATAGATTCATGAAACCCTCGACATCATTGCATCAAAATGTACTTTTGTAATGAGATATATATTATGATATTGATGTTACCATTGGACGGCTGAGTCGACGATGCCCTCGAGTGAGTCGACGCCATTGGATGCTCGGAGGTTTGTGCCAGAGGGTCCCCGAGAGTTTCGGGATGCCCGGTTGTAGAGATTGTACGTAAATCCGGAAGGAAGGGGCAACCATTTTCATGGCGAGCCATGGATATGCCTCATGATGCCAGGTGGGGTGCCAAATGCCCAGGGGTGTGACAGAACATGCTCTGGATGCCCGGAGGTTTGTGCCGGAGATCTTGCAATGCCAATTTGGGTACGAAAGCTCGGAAGGATGCAAACATTGGTCCCCGGGGAAAATGAAACCTTTTGAAATGATAAAAAGGGATTGCCAGATTAATCGAATGTATGTATGTGCGTGCATTGTGACGTGGTATTGAATTGTTTCCATGAAAGTGGTGTAGGCATCTCATTCCTTAATAGCATGCATTAATATATATAGATGTATACATCACTGCATAAACGATATGTGCATTTCGCATGAAATTGGATTGTCATATTTGTTACATTATGTAGTTTGATGGATCTTTTACTACTGAGTGGTTGTACTTACCTATCTTGGGGACTAAAATTTCAGACTAAGAGAAAAATGCCGCTACTACCAATCACCCCCCGCACCTTTTATGGTTTATCGGTCGACCTTCAGTGTGAGTGTTCAAAGCATCACCACCTCGAGATACGAGGGTTAGTCTTTGTTCGAGTACGGGTAATAGTCATGTATGACATTGGTTTGCCCGCCGGCCTAGTGATTGAGGAGTTTGTGGCCATGTTCATCTACCATGATGGGATTATGCTAGGGATGTTGCCACTGCACCGGTTGATCAACCGGGCTAGGTGTGACCGAGAGTAACGGTTAGCAAATGAAGCGTTTTTGGATCGCCAACACATGGGTGATGGACTGATGCAGATCATATTCAAGGATGGAAGTTGGTCCTCTTTTGGGTAATCTCCAAGCACAAAAAGACCTCAGTGTTTTGTTGTACCAATTGTCATAGTCCATCCCATATATAAATAGAAGTGTTCGGCTTAATTTATAAAAGTTTTAGTTTGGTGTGCATCACTTTATATTATGATGAGGGGTAGTCGAATTATGCTTCCGCCATATTATTTGTGCAGGGACCAAGTAAAGAGAATGAAATCCCCCAGGTATTATAGGGCTGTGGCACCCCTTGACGGCCCCCGATCCGTTAGGGTCGCCACAGTCACTTTCTCTTGGAGCATACTACTCTTAGACCAAAAAATTTTAACATAACTTATAATACCTGGGGGTTTTCATTCTTTTTACTTGGTCCCTGCGCAAATAATATGGCGGAAGCATAATTCGACTACCCCTCATCATAATATAAAGTGATGCACACCAAACTAAAACTTTTATAAATTAAGCCGAACACTTTTATTTATATATGGGATGGACTATGACAGTTGGTACAACAAAACACCAAGGTCTTTTTGTGCCTGGAGATTACCCAAAAGAGGACCAACTTCCATCCTTGAATATCATCTACATCAGTCCATCACCCATGTGTCGGCGATCCAAAAACGCTTCATCTGCTAACTGTCACTCCCGGTCACACCCAACCCAGTCCATCAACTGGCAGCAGCGGCAACATCCCAAGCATGATCCTATCACGGCGGACGAACACAACCACAAACTCCTGAATCACTAGGCCGGCAGGCGAACCAATGTCATACAAGACCAGTACCTGTACTCGAACAAAGACTAACCCTTGTATCTCGAGGTGGTGATGCTCCAAGCACTCACACTGAAGGTCGACCGGTAAACCATAAAAGGTGTAGGGGGTGACTGGTAGCAGTGGCATTTTTCTCTTAATCTGAAATATTAGTCCCCAAAAGGGGTGAGTACAACCACTCAGCAATAAAAGATCCATCAAACTATATAATGCAACAAATATGGCAATCCAATTTCATGCGAAATGCACATATCGTTTATGCAGTGATGTATACATCTATATATATATATATATATATATATATATCAATGCATGCTATTAAGGAATGTGTCAGGAATATTGGATTCCCAAAAATCGTATTCAATACTAAATCGAACCCCTAAAACGAGTGCGGAAGACGAGCCCGGGAAAAAGAAATATATCATTGATCCTAAGGCACATCATAGAATCGAACATTCTTTGTTAATCACATATTAAACACCGACGCTGATATGAGAAAGAAGAACTGATTCCGTTCGATCCGATGATGCCAATTCGCCTTGAAGGGAAGAGAGTGTCGCCTCATTTTGCTTATTGTTCTTTTGGAGTATTTGGAGGGAGAGAGGGAGGGGGAACGTATGTATATGCCAAAAGGTACGTTTCTCCCTCTTTGTTTCTCCCTTAAATACGTCATCTCCAAAGGACGTGTCCCTTCGGCAAATGACATTCCCCCAAAAGTTACAACTCTTCAACGTATCCCTCCATCCATGGGCCATAGTCTTGTGGGCCAGGCTTTTGGCCCAACATGGGCGGATGGGCTAACTTAGGCCCATCACATTAATTAATAAAATCATAATCTCCCACTCGCACATGGTGGTCGAACAGGATCCTCTTTACCTCTCTTCAACATTCATACCAGTGAATAATCCGTGCGACCAACATACTTTGAGAGCTCGTTGCCATACATCTGTTAGGAATATATAGCATCTCATAATGGGCATCACAATCTAAGTAGATTTAGTATGTAATACCCTAGATCGATCGATCACATTTATATCTCTCTTGATCTCTTTTAAACAATAATATATATTATATTCACAATAATGATTATCCCAAAGACAGTCATAATTGGTTAACCAATGAACGCAAAAACTACAATGTGATTCTCCAAATTCGATCTCCCTCTTTCCTTCAAACTCTTAATTTCAGTTTAGCTTACTTTTTTAGAAATGTCCCATTAGATTGAATCAACTCATGACCATTGGCAACATCCTAATACAGCAAACACTAAATAGAAATCTTGAGAATAAGTAAGAGTCATGAGAGCACCAAAAATTGAGGAACTCTTTTCCTCAAGAGTCTCACACAGCATAAAAGTTGAGATCAAACTTTTGCCACTCTTATTGGTCGTCTCATGCATACATAGTATAAAATACGTATTATGGTATTAACTCATTTCCCATTGAGCATATGTCTACCCATCAATATCATACAGATGATAGTTTAAACATACCCAATATCTAACTTGAGTTCACGTATCTACTCATTCATCTAACTCATCAGAACTCACATCTGGCATCTTAGACATATAAAGTAAAATATGTTGGGTATTTTGCTTTCGGACATAGTACTTATCATGTCCTCATCTTAACACATAGTTAAGGCGACATATATATTTTAAGCTTGAGCTCTCGATTATCACCTAGATAATAAGCTTAAAAAATCGTCTCATCTCTATTTATCACATAGTAAATATAGGCGATTACCCGTATGAGTAGGCTAATCTTATATCTGTCCGACATACTTTCTTAACTTAATATAATGCACTGAGCATTAAGATGCATAAAAGGTCAAACAAACAAGTTCATAAATGTGAACAACTCAGGGAAATTATAATATTCAGTACATCAGACTACGCAATCCTAGAGATTTTACATGACCACAAAACACATCTCTAAGTATTGGCTTTGTCATAAGATCTGCTACCATTCTATGCATAGATATGTACTGTAAGTTCACATCTTTTCATGCAACCATATCTTTGACAAAGTTATATTCGGTATCTATATGTTTGGTCTTGCCATGATATTTTGGATCTTTGGTGTACGCTATAGCTACTTGGCTATCACAGTTAACCAATAATGGATTTGCAGCTTTCTCAATAACACCTAAATGATCCAAAAATCTCTTAAGCTAAACTCCTTCTTGTACTGCTGCTAATAATGCCACGAACTCAGCTTCCATCGTAGACAAGGCTATACATGTTTGCTTTTTACTGCTCCATGATATGGCACCATTGTTCAGTAAGAAAGCAAATCCAGAGGTAGATTTCCTTTCATCTAAATCTCCTTTCCAATCAACATCTAAATAGCCTTCAAGTCACAGATCCTTTCCTTGGTAATTCAGCTTGTAATCAGCAGTTTCTTTCAAATACCTTAGTAGTTTCTTAACGGCTTTCCAATGTGCTTGACCTGGATTGGATTGGTATCTACTCACCATTCCAACTGCAAAGCATATGTTAGGTCTTGTACACATCATAACGTACATCAAGCTCCCAACAGCAT
Organism: Eucalyptus erythrocorys; assembly: GCA_014182555.1. Lineage (NCBI taxonomy): Eukaryota > Viridiplantae > Streptophyta > Magnoliopsida > Myrtales > Myrtaceae > Eucalyptus > Eucalyptus erythrocorys. Next base: position 2,405,923 of record CM024599.1, read on the forward strand.
TAGCATAAGGAACATGTTTCATTTGTTCCTTCTCTTATGGAGTCCTTGGACACAATCTATGGCTCAATCTTTCACGTTTTGCAATAGGAGTGTCTATGGGTTTACAATCTTGCATACGAAATCGTTCAAGAACCTTATTTATATATGTTTCTTGTGAAAGAGATAGTGACCTCTTCGAACGATCTCTTGAAATCTTAACTCCAAGAATGTATGTAGCCTCACCCATATCTTTCATCTCAAAGTTGGAAAATAACCAACTTTTGATGGTATTAACAAACTCCATATTGCTTCCGACAATTAGTATATCATCAACACATAATGATATGATCACAAATTGATCTTTGGATCTTTTGATATATACATAATGATCCTCATCAATCATTGTAAAATCATATGACATTATGGCATTATGAAAACGTATATACCACTATCTTGACGACTGCTTAAGGCCATATATCGATTTTAAAAGTCGACATACCTTTTCTTCTTGGCCTTTTGTAATGAAACCAACAGGTTGTTCCATATATATTTCCTCATCCAATTCTCCATTGAGAAAAGCAGTCTTTACATACATTTGATGTAATTCAAGATCCATACTTACCACTATTGCCAGAATAATGCGAATCGAGGTAAATCTCACAACGGGAAAAAATGTTTCTTCATAATCAATTCCTTCCTATTGATTATATCCCTTCGCTACAAGGCAAGCTTTATATCTTTCTATTGAACCATCAGCTTTACGCTTTATTTTGAAAACTTACTTATTCCCAATAACTTTGTGTCCTTTTGGAAGATTAACTAGTTCCCAAACATGGTTTGACTTCATTGACTCAATTTCCTCTCTTATTGCATACATCCATTTTTCCTACTAGGGCAATTTAGAGCCTCATATATATTTCTTGGCTCATTCTCATCTTGTGGGGCAATTATAAAAGTTTCCCCTTCAATGTCAAAACGTCGACGGGGAATACTAAGGGTGAGCAACGGTCTAGGGTCTACCCTGGACCGGCCCAACCCTATCGGTCCTAGTCCGGTTCCTAAGGGGACTGGGTCGGTCCTTGGTCCTGAAATTCCAGGACCAACACTGTGCGGGTTGGTCCTCGGTTCTAAGAGTTTTGGGTCGGTCCAACCCCGGACCAACCCTGTATATTATATTATATTATATATAATTCTTTTATATATTCAAACCTAAGTAAAATGTCTGTTATATTATATTATATTGAGATGTTCTATCAATAGCACTAATAGTAATTTCAATTTAAAACTTTTGTTGAGTATTAATTATATGTCGTTTATTTTATTTTCAGGTGTTTAGAAGTTCAAGTGAATTAACAAGATGTGAAGTTATATATTCATGGTTTATATTAAGTATTTTGAACTTTTTATGGTTTAATTGTATTTTACTAATGAATTTCAGCTGCACTTTGTTTTTCAATTTGTGTCAAATGGTAGAAGTTTTTGAAGAGTAGAGTAGTACTGTAGTTGCTATGGTGATTTGCTGATCAAGTGGTGTGAAGCTCATCTTTTTGGTTGAGTGGACTCTAGTGATCAAATGCAAGAAAACGCTTTTGCATATGTTGTTATGAATATTAAAGATAGATGATTACAAGAACTTTCCATCTCGTACCATATCTCGATGAGCGATTAGCAGGTACGAAATTTCTATTATTGTGTCATCTTAAATTTGCTAAATAGGTATTGGTATATATAGTTTAGTTGCACAATGCCACATTGTCGATGGATATGTAATTTTAATTTGTAGGTTTTCTTTTTTATGGAGTATAAAAGATAAGACGAAAAAATTATCGATCGGTCTCGGGTTGACCCTGGAACCGAACCGAACCCATTGGGTCTGTCCGGTCCTTGGTCCTAGGCTCAATAAGGTCGGTCATCGGTCCTAAAAATTGAGGACCGACACTGTACGAGTTGGTCCTAGGGTTAGGGGGTGGCCCGGACCAATCCGGACCATGCTCACCCCTAGGGAATACTTTTGCGATTTGTTCGCCGTACGAGAGATTGTACACTTTGCATATCATTCCCCATTATACTCCCACTAGGATTAGATAATGATGATGTCGTCTCATCATGTGATTGTAATTGAGAATGGGTTGAATTCAATTCATCACTTCTCATATTACTCCCACTTGGACGAACTCCACTAATATCATTATCTTAATCCAAGGTTTCAAATAGGGAGTAATCTTCACCTATTTCGCCTTTCTTAGGAAATTCATTCTCTGAAAATGTGGCATCCCATGATTCAAATTCAGTTATACTCCCACTTTCCCGCTCACCTATGAACACATACTCTTTCAAGTGTTCGGAGTATCTTATGAAAATACTCTTTTTTCCTCTGAAACCCAATTTCCCAAACTTGTGAGAGGGCTCATGAGTGTAGGCAGCACAACCCTATGGCTTAAGAAAACTTAAGTCCGATTTTCTACCTATCCAGAACTCATATGGAGTGGAAGTAACTGATTTGGAAGACATCCGGTTAAGTATATAGGCAGCAGTTAACAACGCATCACTCCAAAAAGTGATAGGTAAGTTAGCATGAGCCATCATGGACCTAACTATTTCCAATAGGGTTCTGTTTCTTCTCTTCGCAACACCATTTTATTGAGGAGTATATGGAATAAACAACTATCTTTCTATTCCTTTTTCATCACATAATTTTCTGAACTCATCAGATAAATATTTTCGACCTCGATCGGATCTCAATGCTTTTATTTTCCTGTCTAATTTATTCTCTACCAAATTCATAAACCTTTTGAAACAACTTAATACTTCAGATTTATGAGAAATCAAATAACATATCCGAATCAAGTATAATTATCTATAAATGTGATGAAATAAACAGCCCCATGCCTTCCTCTAACATTCACTGGACCACAGAAGTCATAATGGATTAAATGCAGAGGAAATTCAACTCTTTTATATTTTCCAAATGGTTTTCTTATCGTTTTCCCTACTAGGCAATGCTCACATATGGACAAATCAACTTCTTCAATGTTGCCCAACAAGCCCTCTTTAACTAGTCTATTCATACGTTATTGGTCAATATAACCAAGTCTAGCATGCCACAGATTCACATCATTTGTATTAACATAGTCAATATCTAATACAATGAAACCATCTATAAAATAGCCACAACCATAGAAATTTGTATCCAAAAATAAATCCGCACCTCTATTATGGAAGTTCATATTAAAACCTAGCTTGATCAACACTAAAACAAACACTAGATTCCGACGAATCTCTAAAGCATACAATACATCATGTAGGAACAAAGTGCATCCACCACGCATGTTCAGTTAGCAGGTGTCAATTCCTTTTACTTCAGCTCTGGAGTTGTTTCCCATATAGATCTACTTAGTTCCAGTTGGTACTCGTCGAAATTCCACGAAGGATTCTCTGTCCTTCGCTACATGGTCTGTTGCTCCTGAATCCACTATCCATAAAGGATTAGACTCAGTCAAAAATACAGAACTTGACACATAGGCAAAGTTCTTAAAAGCACAAGGGGCGTATACCTTCTTTGGCTCGCGACAATTACGAGCATAGTGACCCTTCTTGTTACAATTGTAACACTTCACCCTTGTCAGCTTCTTCATTCGAGGACGCTTGCCTCTTTCATGTTGGTCAACATTTGGTTTCTTCTCTGAAGCACTTGATCCCTTGCCTTTCCACCTCTTGAACTAGTTAGGACGTTTGCGCTTGGAGCTCGAAGCTCCATTTGAGTTAGAACCAGCATTATATATTTCAGTTTTCGGCTTAGCCGCCAAGAGTCAGTCCTCTTCCAACTCAAGATGGCGCACTGCATCCTCAAAGACTTTGATATTCTCATTGTGGGTCAGGTGCACCTTCATATGCTCCCAACTTTGAGGTAAGGAACGGATCACTGCTTGCACTTGCTGCTCATCAGTCAGGACATGGCCAGCATCCTTTAGCTCATTAATCATGTTTGACATCTTTCTCAAGTGTTGCTTCATGGTCTGACCATGAGGCTTTTTGTAAGAGTTAAACCTAATAGTGAGCTGCCTCAGTTTGGTCACCGAAGTATGATCAAATCTTGCTGCCAACGCTTCCCGCATTTCCTTAGCACTCACAAAACGCCTGAACTCTCACATGACATCATTTTCCATGCTACTCAGTAACGTAATGCGAGCAAGAGAGTTCTTCCATTTTCATGCAGCAAATGCATCATTATCTCTCTTATGTTGTACAGTGTTCCCATCTGCAGGCTCTTCCATGATTAGGTTAAGAGCTTCTAGTGCCCCTTGCTCTTCCAGCACATATTGAATTTTATGTGCCTAGATTTCATAGTTGTCACCATTGAGCTTTTTACCTTTGTTCAGCTCGGCAACTATGCTTTTTGTGGCTAAAGCCATTGATCACATCAGACATATATGTACGAATAATTAATGCCTATCATTTATGCATCCACTTTGCACAGACCCATCATATTAATGAATAATTTTAAGTAAAGTTTTAGAATCAAAAGGTAACTATGTTTCCAATCATCCTCCAAAAATTCTAACTTAAAACTATCATTAATATAATTGTCTATGCAAAATAAATTCTATAAAGCTACAAAAACTTCTACGAACTACCCACAACAGTCAACAATAACAGAAAGCAAATAATATTTGACATCTAATAGAATAATAATGCTTTCACATAATACAACTCACATATCAGTTACTACATCAACAATAATCAGGTAGTAAAACATTTACATAAGGTATCCATAAAGTATACTAAAAGAAAGACAACTCGAAATATCTAAACCCAAGTCAATATATGAACTGGGAAAGCTCCCTTTTTGTTCAATTTCTTGATCTTTTCTTTTGTAACAATCAGGTAATAATCATCTATAAAAGCCATCACAATTTTCCTATATGAAGCGACTTTGTTAACATCCCATATGCGATTCAACACTCCTTGCCATTCTGGTGGAAAAGTATTTATGAAAAATCGCACCATCTCAGACTGTGGCATGGGACTACCATTCCATATGACCTTTTGAATTTTCCCGTTGACTTCAAGAGCATGATCTATTATGTCCCCGCTCTCCCATCGATAATTATTCAAGTCGGCTATAAACCTTGAAAGCCTTTCCTTTTGTTCATCGGTAATTGCGCGAATAGGTGTGCGCAACTTAAGGGGAGGCACTGTTCCTGCAACAAATATAGAATAAAAAGGGATTACACATAATCCACATAGAAATAATTGAAAATGAAACACATTCTTTTTCCTTTTTTTTTTGGTCAACGGTCAACGTCGATCAACGGTCAACGGTCAGTCGAGTCGAGGTCAACCAGGTCGGGTCGGGTCGAACGGACCGACCCGACACATGTGGCACGCGTGCGCAGCTCACATCACGATGACGTCAGCTGGCATGTGCCTCATGCACGTGCGCGTGCGACGCACACGCCTGCATCTTTGAATCGGCACGTGTGTTGCACGTGTCGATGACGCCGGTTTGTTCCGGCTACGCATGGAGGCGCATCCGGCGGCCTACGGCGGCAATCCGTGACTCGTCTTGCTCCTCTTGACGAGACCTTCGATCCTATGCCATTAGAAACTGATTTCGACTTACAGAAAATCAAAAAAATGAATGAACAGTGCTCAGGTGTCAGGATTTTTTTCGCCCTCGATCGGTGTCGGCCAATTTTTCACGAAAATTCGATCAAAAATCATTCATAAACATGAAAAGGGATCGGGAAACATAAACAATGGCTCTGATACCAATGTGGGGAATATCGGATTCCCAAAAACCGGATTCGACACTAAATCGAACCCTTAAAATGAGTGCGGAAGACGAGCCTGAGAAAAAGACATGTATCACCGATCCTAAGGCACATCACAGAATCGAACGTACCTTGTTAGTCACAGATTAAACACCGACGCTGATATGAGGAAGAAAAACTGATCCCGTTCGATCCAATGATACCAATTCGCCTTGAAGGGAAAAGAGTGTCGCCTCCTTTTGCTTACTGTTCTTTTGGAGTATTTCGAGGGAGAGAGGGAGAAGGAATATGCCAAAAGGCATGTTCCTCCCTCTTTGTTTCTCCCTTAAATACGTCCTCTCCAAAGAACATGTCCCTTCAGCAAATGACGTTCTCCCAAAAGTTACAACTTTTCAATGTATCCCTCCATCCATGGGCCCTAATCTTGTGGGCCAGGCTTTGAGGCCTAACATGGGTGGATGGGCCAACTTAGGCCCATCACATTAATTAACAAAACCATCAAAATGAGATGCTTGCACCACTTTCATGGAAACAATTCAATACCACGCCACAATGCACGCACATACATACATTCAATTAATCTGTCAATCCCTTTTTATCATTTCAAAAAGTTTCATTTTCCCTGGCGACCAATGTTTGCATCCCTCCGGGCTTTCGTACCCAACCTGGCATCGCAAGACCTCTGGCACAAACCTCCGGGCATCCAGAGCGTGTTTTGTTACACCCCTAGGCATCTCGCACCCACTTGGCATCACGAGGCATATCCAAGGCTCGCCATGAAAATGGTTGCCCCTTCCTTCCGGATTTACGTACAATCCCTATAACCGAGCATCCCGAAACTCCCGGGGACCCTCCGGCACAAACCTCCGGGCATCGGCGTCGACTCACTCGACCCGATGGGCATCCGAAACTCCCGAGGCATTGCCAACTCAGCCGCCCGACGGTAACATCAACATCATAATATATATCTCATTACAAAAGTATATTTTGATGCAATGATGTCAAGGGTTTCATGAATTTATAAAACTTTATCAAATTTTTGATGTCATATGATATGCTGAATGTCACTGCATCCATCGCGTAAATAACAACTCAAGATACAACGACTCTTAGACAAATTGAACGATTTTGAAATAAAACAGTTTATTAAAAAAAAAAAAAAAAAACAGAATGCACGCTATTAATAGAAATTCCGTGAGTTTTTTTTTTTTTTTTTTTTTTGACAAGAAAGTAAATCTGAGGTTGAGGTGTGGTAAATAGTATACTCTATCAACTTGTTTTAATTAAAGTCAAGTCAAATTACAGTTAAAAAGTCACCATTATCCCAAAAAAACCCTCGGCCTCCGCTTTACCAAAGTCGCACAGACAAACACAACTACCAAGTTTTTGGCTGTTAGTGCTGTGGCCACTAGCCAGTCTGCATAATGATGGGTTTCTCGTTAGCTGATGTCTTGGAGATCCAGAATAGTTCAGTTTTATGTCGTGCTTCCCTCTGAAAATTTGAGGCATTTTGGGAAGCCACAAGATCATTTCAAGTCACGTTGACAAGTGATTACTGCAGTTCTTGGGCTCTGTCATTCGGTTGACGAGTGCCAATGAGAATCCTAAACCTCGTGAGCAGCTCCTTTCGATGCTCGGTGTATGGGGAACGCCTAGTTTCGGCTGCAAGAGATGGGGACCTCCCAGAAGCTAAGGCTTTGTTGGAGTGCAATCCGTGCCTTGCCAGGTACTCCAACCTTGGTGTTCACAAGTCCCCTCTCCATTATGCTGCTGCTCAGGGTCACCATGAGGTATATAATGATCTATCCCATTTTGATTCGGGAAATGATTGATCTCATTTCTCGTAATGACGGGTTCTTGGAATTGCCTCTTGATGATGCTTTGTTGTTCTCTAGGTTTAGATTGTTTCTTTATTGCTCGATTCCAGGGTGGACATTAATCTGAGGAATTACCGTGGTCAGGTAATGATGATCGTGTTGTCCTCTGGAGATTCCACATGTTATTCCATTTGTCATTTGTTCAGGTTCACAGGAAATTTGATCATTTATGTGGCCCGTCGAATTAGGTGCTCTTGTGATTGAATCCGATCACAGTTTAGTTTGACTTCTCTTATGCATTGAATAGACAGCTTTGATGCAAGCTTGCCAGTATGGTCAATGGGAAGTTGTTCAGACTCTAATTCTTTGTAGGGCTGATGTAAGACTCTACAACTTCCTTCATGTATGCGCGGTCTGTTCTCTCACATGGACTGTCTAGATTGCTTGGCTCTTGAATACAGATTCACAGAGCGGATTATGGGGGCACTGCTTTACACTTGGCTGCATTAAATGGCCATACTCTGTGCATCCGCCTCCTCCTCGTAGACTATTTACCAAGTAGGCAAGGTCTCTTCAATGTCATGAGGGGAAAATCAGAAAACGCGGAGTCTATTGCAGAGTTTGATCAAGGATTCTTTCCTTTTAAGTCTCTTTCACCCGAAGATTTTCTTTTGCTTTTACCTGTGCCTAACTCGTTCATGCTACTCCGTATTGCTTGTGTAGTGCCCTTTGCGAGGCAATTAACAGAACTACTTATGGAGGCATAACTGCTCTACACGTGGCTTCACTTAGGGTGTATTTGGCAACTTGTCAAATAATAATAATGTTCTTTTGTTCTCGGAAATAGATTTGGAATAAAAATTCGTTTGATAAAATTTTTGTTGCCAGGAACAAATTTCCATTTTTTTGTTCCCGGAAGTAGAATTGGAACAAAATCGAGAAATAAAAAAAAAGTTACTTCTTTGTTTCTAAGAATAATTTCATATCAAACCAACATATTTTTTCTCTTTTCTTTCTTCTTGTTCTTCTTCCTTCTCTTCTCTTCTTCTTCAACCGCTGCCATTGCTGTCGCCGCCATCACTATCCACAGCCACCGGTCGGCAGTGACCAGTCCGGAGAGGTCGCACAGCCACCGGTGAGCTTGCCCAACCACTGGTGAGCCTTGCTTGACCAGGCGAGCTCGGCCAACAAGGCACGGCCTTGGCCCTTCTCCCTAGGCTGTTTTGCCCCTTCTTACTTTCACGATCTGAGCTGTTTTGTATTTAATGAGAAATTCAGGAGTTCTTTTTGTTATCAAGTGTCTGGTGATAGTGGAGGGTAATGGCTACATTCAAATGAATGTTCAATTGGCTTTTCTTCTTTCTTTTCCTGTGTCTACGACATTGATTTCAGATTAACTTGCCTCCTCAAGTATTGTGTGCTTTTACACTGCTAACTGCTTCTCCCTATGCAGGCGCCGGAAGTACTCCACTTCATTATGCTGCATGTGGCGGAAATGTACAATGTTGTCAGGTATTTTAATGAAAAAAAGTAGAAACAAACCACAGAAACATTAACTAGAATGGTCAATTCCTCGAGAGTACTTGTCGAAGGACTAAAATTGTTTCATTATGTTTCAGATCCCGATAGACCATGGTGCGAGTCTTACTGCTGTAAACAGTAGCGGGTATGCATCGGTACCACATGGTTTCATTTACTTTGCCACTTGATTAGTGTATAATTTCCTCACGAACAATTAATTTTTCATCTCTTTTGACATTCTGATTCGGTGTACATTGTGTTTGCTCGGCGCCATGAGCATAGCGCTAAAAACTAATCTCAACGGTTCTGCCTTCTTCACAGTTGGACTCCTTTGATTATTGCACGCTCATGGCACAGAAATTGGCTTACAGAAATCCTTAGCAGACAACCAGATGGTCTGCCGCAAGCTCTTCCTTCGCCTTACATTTCTCTTCCTCTGATGAGCATTGTCAACATTGCTAGGTGAGGAGGATTTAAACCTTTTAATGAGCATTAATATCATGCATGGAAGAAGCATTGACTGAGTTGTTGGTTTTCTTCTTATATCTCTGGAAAGAAAAAGCTTTCTGATTCTTATGGTATGTATTGTGCTAAGTTTATGCACAAATTGAAGCCCAGAATATGCAGGATTTTAAACCAATCCTTAACAAATGAATATTCTTTCCTTCCCGGTTCCTTTTTCCACTGGGAAGGAGGTAACAAGCTGCGTAACATCAATTCGTTGGATTTTTCTTTTCTCTGCACCATAGATGCCATACGTTCTCAAACCTCTGTTCTCTGCAACACATACGTATGAATCCTCTGATTTTGTTTATTTTATGGGTACCCACTTATGCATCAATCTTTGCTATTGTCTCTTTCTCTGAACATTAGCTATAGATGGCATTAGCAGCGTGAAGATAGGACCTTGTCATAAGACCCGTGCCATCATCCAAGTTAGTGGTTTCCTAAAACCTTTAAAAAATAATTAAGGTGAGATGATGAAAAACCATGTCAAGTCACTGTGGTAGTCTCTGGCCAAAAGAGTCACTTTGGTATTAAGCAGGAATGTTATAGCATCAACTCTATGCAGAAAGCGTAAACCTTGCATAGTAACGTGATCTGATGGCAATTTATGATTTTGCTTGGTTACATGCCAGAGTGGCGAATGATTTTCAAGAGACAAGAAACACAAATTTTCTCCCTTCTTTATCATTTCAGAGAATGTGGATGGAAAAGCAGCAATTTGCACGCAGCATACCAAGAAACCTCCGTGGTTTGCCTAGAGAGGAAGCGCTCTGTGGCTGCAGAAGGTATACTAAGAAAGTTCGAGAACTGTTCTCAAGATTTTATCTGTCTCTCTCTCTCTCTCTCTCTCTCTCTCTCTCTCTCTCTCTCTGAGTGTTAGTTAATGCAGTCGGCTGCTTAAGTAGCTGTGAAACTAATTATCATTTCATCTCTGCTTTTAGGGTATGCTCTTTCATTGCCCATAAAACTAGGAACACAAGCTTATCGTTCACCAGAATCTATGGATTCTGCAGTTATTTTTGGCCGAATAGGGATTTTGCATTTCAATCATTCAATCTTCCAGGAGGAAATTGTTTTCATCTTTTCAGTTATCTGAAGAAACAGAATTAGAAATTTTAACAAGAAGTTTCTGGTACTGAATGGAGGGAAAGAAAAGGCCTTTTAAGAAGTCGATCTAATACTTTAGATGCTAAAAGCCCAGAACATGGAAATGTGGATGTTGCCTGTAATTTTTCCTTGTGGATTAGCTAGGATCGAGAATCTTTTATTGTCACCTGAATACGCCAACAGTTGCAATGAATGGTACATGCTACCGATGCAGGTTGCGGTCATCAGTTCTGCACCATGTGTGCCCTGTACTTGTGTTCTACAACCAGCAGTTCTGTTGTTGTTCGCGGTCCTCCGGGCTCTATCCCATGTCCCCTCTGCCAGCACGGCATTGTCTTGCTCGTCAAGCTTCCGGGGACAAGGCCGGTCGATAGGGAGATCGCCAATGCATTCCCATCTCTTGCCTTCTGCGCATGTTTTGGAGCTGGGTTAGAGACAACTTTCTTGGAAAACCGATATCGCAAGCCGACTTTCCATGGCATGCTAGTCCCGCTGCTGAGATCATCTGTCCGTGCCTCGAGCTTTCACAAATTATATTCAACAAAATAAAGCCAAGACTTTGCTTGGGAGCTCCAACCACAAGTCCTCTAGTTCCTTTATCTGTTTATAGGAAACAGCGGAATCACATAAGTAGGTGCTGGAGATTGGCCCTAAGACGAGCAGGTTATCGATCCCTGAGCCTAGGAAGGTGGGTTTCAGCATTCAATCAGTGTGTAGCTCCCGCAGAATAGTGGATGGCTGGAAGTTCCAGGGCAATCTTTCTTTTCTCGATTGAGGTATAGTAAAGCATTTCAAGAATCCCCAGCAAATAAGTCTCTTCTCACTTTCTTTGCCTGTAAATCAGATTTTACTTGAGATAGTAGATACACAAGTGATAATACTCACCACCCACCTGGGTGGCGCAGTTGACTTTGGGCCTCCTCCCCCTCACGAAGAGGAAGGGTTTGAAACCCAGCGCGTCGCAGGGTGACTTACCTGGTGGCACGTGTGTAGTGGCTAGCACGTGTCGGCCCCAGTGGTTTACTCCCGACATCCGACCGTGTGGGGTTCCCTGAGTCACCAAAAAAAAAAAAAAAGTAATATACCTAATGTCAATGTCCTTATTGATGTTTTTCCAGGTTTTTCTCTCTTTATCAACCGAAACATCTCATTCACTATTTGTACATCTTCTAAACAAAACCTTTTGACGCGTGCAGATCCATCTATTAGTATTAATTTAGCCGATGAGTTTAGTTCGGGCAGTCGTGTTTGCCCAAAACCAATGTTATTTGCCATCATTGTTGACAAAAGTCCTTTGACGTCGCTCTCTCTTGGTAACACATGATTAATCCACCCTCTATCTTTCTTCAACAATACAACAGTCATCATCTAGACATTGCCATTATTTCCCGCATAAATCTTGATTTCAGGCAGTCTAATCTTTCATGGCTATTAAGGATGAGAATTAAATCATGCTAGAGACAAGATACTAAAGTCATTAGGTTATCAAATTGATTTACCAAAACACACTAGAGAATTAAATCATGCTAGAGACATTATACTTTATTTTAGTCCAAAGACTTGTATCGAGTGCTCGAATGTAAAGTGTGCATTCAAATATCTGGCTCTAGTTTGCCACATGAGTTAAACCAAGTCAGCCCAAATCAATCTGAACGAACATCTTTTAGCATTTGAAAGTCATTCAAAATCAAAATGCCCACACCAAATGTTTGTTCTTAATGTGTTGAGATCCTTGGTATGACATTGAAATGGAGAACATGAACATGTAAATTCCAAAAGCAAGTCTTCCGCAAATTCCTCGACTCTTGAATGGGAGCTTTGTGATTGCAGCAATTTTCGTGTTTTTCCTTATCCAGGCAATCAGCAATTTAACTAAACATTAATGATATTTCCCAAATCGTTGGTCATCTGACATTGCATGTCTTTCCTAAAGTGTTTCCTGCATTGCATGTTTTTGCATGGCCTCCTCGAATGTGGCTGATTTTCACACCATCTTAAAAACTAAACAGCATCAAACGAAGATCCCGCGATTTAACCAGCAATGCGTTGAGCACTTCTTAAACTCGTTCTACTCGATTTTAGAGTAATATTTTCCTCTAAACCTGAGGGTCGAAAAGCAAGAAATAATTTAGGGACGCGTTTCTTCTCAAGTTTTGTCGAGAAATCTATACTCACATGATTTGACTTAAAGGTGAAGTAGGGAAAAAGGAAAGCAAAACCCTAGCTGGTTATACATAATACTGCGTGTATCGGAAATGAATACGAACCGCATCTTCTGCTTTGAGCTCAGTTTATTATTATTTTTTTGGGGTAAGATTTGAGCTCAGTTTATTCATTTTCAAGCGTGTAAATAATACAGTTTACTTGAACGACCCCTCCTGTGCAATCACTGTGTCGCCTTTTGCTCAGAGAGAAAGAGCATAACGAGATATATCATCACAAGCAACTTCGGGAAGACCTCTTGAAAAATTTGTGCTCATCATGAACGTGCATTTGCTTACTAAATAAACTTAAATAAAGTAGAGAGATGGCCACAATAGGAACGACCGATGAAATTATATGAAAATTATCTTAACAAAAGAAGCAATCTTTACACAATAATATCTAAACTACAAGATCGATAACCTCAAAGCTCAGGAGGAATAGACAATTTAAATTAACACGGAAGATTTAACCAAGATAAAATTAAAAATTTAAACTACAACGGAATAGAGAGCGGCCATAAAATTTTAAAAATATTTAAAAAGTCTTGCAAGGTCAAGAAAAAAATTTAAAAGAAAAAATTCATCATATTCTTAAGCTCAGGAAGGATAACACCGTCAAAATATTGATTTAAGACCCGCCCTCCATTTCTTCCTCTTGACCAAGCAAGAGCAGGAGTTCTTTCTCTTGATGCCAAGTTTTCTAGGCGAAGACCAAAAACAGACGAAAGATGAGACAGATATGTGCAAGGAGAGGATTAAATGGGTCTTCATATATTCTCATGCCAAAGGAAGCCTGTAACTGGGGCGACTCTGAATTGAAGACTTCGAAGTGATGGAAATGGGAAAGAGATCTGCTTGATGAAGGGACTTGAAGGGAGCTCGTTATATAGAGAAGGAAACAAATGAGGAAGAGCAAATAAATGATGAACAGAGATCACTGACATTCCCAAATACGTGTATAGCTCCCCCAAGTTGCAAATTAAAGTAAAAAAAAAAAAAAAAATTGAAAGGAAAAAGGAAAAAGAGAACCCACCCCTCTCTTGCGCTCTGCATGTGTGGGATTATCAGGTATGAGCAGAGAAAGAAAAGGAGGGAGTGATGTGAGGGAAGGTAAAACAGGGAAGTACAGAAATGGCAGTAAGAGTGGCAATGTGACATTACTATCATCACTTATTAAAATCATCTCTCTCTCTTTCTCTGTCATCTGATTTCACATCTTTTACCTTGTCAGTCACGTTAGTTCGAAAGGCATTATAAGAAGTCATAGGGACTCGGATTTTTTCGAAATTTAGGGGAGGAAAGAGGTTACGACTTTCAACCCCAGTATGGGGGTTGCAATGAATACTGTATCAGAAGACGATAATGGTGAAGAGTCAAGATGCAGTCCTTTGCTGCGTCCCTTTCGCTTGTACACTTGTACGTGTATGTGATCTTCTTTCGTTTGACTCGCTAGTTACTTCGCCTCTTCGGCAAAAGAGTCTTCATCACCTCAGTCATTGCAGGGAAGACTCGATGCATCGTTTCGAAACCATTCCAACTGTCCTGACATGGACAAAAGAACCCTCTGTTTTTGCACAGATTACATTCATGCCATTTAGGATGGAACGAGGGTTCGGACTCTCTTTCGACTCATATCATCGGACGTTATATCAACGCTCATCTCAAAGTCGTCCATTTGGCATTAGGGATGATTAAATGCCGTCGCGAATCCATCCCCGATGGATGGTGAGGGGATCCTCGTTCCAAAGGGCACAGGGTGGGGATTTGGCTTCTTAAACTCGCTCCTTCAATTATGTATAAATTCAAATAAAATTTTCTCTTGTTATTATTAAACGTAGCTTGTTATGGGAAGCATGCCCTTTATTGTTATGTTTGATTTCAGAACATTGAGTTCTTGCTCCATTTGTACTAATGTCGGGTGTGATACACTAAAATGGAATGGAAAGAGGAAATGGAGTGAAAAAAATAAGGGATTGAGAATTGTGATTCTTTTGTTTTGCTTATGCAGGGATGGAAGGAAATGATAAATTTTAATTTAATTGCCAGAATAAAAAAATTAAAAAAATGGGAGTGGAATGGAATGGAATGAAGATATTTAAGTTAGGTTTTACTATATAATAAAATCAATTCTATAGATGTAATTTTGTTAAAGTGGTATATAAAATTATTCTATAGCTTCATTTACCAATCTGCTAATCTGAAATTAGGAATATATAAAGTAATATAAAAGCAATTTCTTACTTTGATTAATCACCTCGCTATTGGTAATTCCCTCCCATGTATCAAATTGCAATTATGAATTCGTGAAAATTCATATTATTACAATGTATTATAATTCTCCTTTGTCCATGCCAACTAATCACTAATTGACATATGAAATTATAAATTATCGTGGGTCACTTGACCTACTCAAACCTTCCCATGCAAACAATATCATGTTTGGGTTATTTATTATCGACTCCCATCTTGTTTAACTTATTAATTTAACATAATAGTTAGTCATAGAAAAAGGTTAGTTAATTCATATGTGCAAAGTCTATTCATACCATTACAAGATAATCATTGCTTCACACTAATTTGGCAAGAGCAATCGGTAATTATGTGAAAAAGTGGAAAGGAAAAATTGACAACTCCCTATTCAAGTGAGAAAGCGAGAAAAATCGACGTACTCTGGCTCGTATTGACAATTTGATTGAGACCATGCACGCATGTACTCATACCCCGTACCGAATGCGGCCACCAAGGGGGCAAGAGTCCAAATCCGTGCACAAAAGCAGTGACTAAGGGAATACACAGATACAGCTAAAGAGAACAGCTTCTTCTATGAAAGATGTACAAGCTGGAAGTAAAAAGGAAAAAAAGAAAAACACTTTTTGTCCCAGTAATTACGGAACGGGGTCGTCTTAAACGCTGTTTGACACAGTATTTGAGGTAGGATAGACTGGCAAAGGAGATCTCTTGAAAATTTCAGAAGTGAGAAAACACATAAATTCAGCTTTTTCAAGAAAGCTGGCCGGATCGAGACAAATCCCTGTTATTTTCTTGTGGGAATGTATTATCTTCGTGTTTTTAACTTTTTTGCCACCTCTGTTTCTCGGACTGTGAGAAACAGGCGAGAAACAGGAGGCTAGGGTTTACTTGCGACACGATGCTGACGATTATTCGTTGGTTCAGTTTTCGAGCGTTGGGGTAACTTTTCCTTACTTTTTGTGATGGTTTCTATGTTGTAATTCGGTTTATGTGATTTTCTTTTTTCGCTTTTTCATCTAACTTCGACATGATCGTATTCGCATGACGAAAATTCACGCATGACTTGAGACCCCTAAGATTAAATGGCCAGTAATCAGCGGACAAGTATTAAGCCGTCTTGCTTCTTTCTGTCCGTCGAACTCAGCGCTACTTAAGAAAAAAAATTGAAGGCAAAGCATAAGTTGTCAAGGTGATTATGACATGTAAACGAATAGTCGAATATGGCAATTAGTTTAGAAAAAAGAGTCATTTTTTAGCAAATATACTAATATTTAGGCCCAAAAAAAACAGCCCACTCTTTTCAATAGAGTTTGAATCATTAGGTTATGGAGAAATCGACAATCATGTGGCATAAATATCGATAACTATATGGTACAATCATCAATAATTAGTGATATCGATATCGATAAGTAACCGAGAGAGTATCATGACTCATGGATGGAGTGTGCTGAATTGGCTATCTTAAAACTTGGCTGGTTGTTGGAGACAAGAAGAGAACATATAGATCGAGATGTTGAATGGAGGTGGCAATACCGAGCGATGGTTGAATGTCTAGTGGCCTTGGAAATTGTAATTTCTTGTAGATAATGATTGTTAGCATACAAATAGCATGTTGAATATTTCAAAGAACACATTTGTAACTGCATTTATAATAATAGTCGTGTGTTGTAATCATGGTTAGTGGAATATTAATATCCATTGTAACAGTATAATCACCACTCAAAACTTAAGTTCCCAATATGTTTCATAAATGCATTAATTTCTAGTCCTTTCATTTTAGTTTTCATGGTCACTCAAAGAATCTATTATTTCATTTCTACCTTTAAACACGCGAAACATTTTCTTATCCAAAATTGTCATAGATAATATTTCCATAAATTTTGAAAATCATATTTTTGGCGAAATTATTTTCATTACGTGGGTATACCCATTTTTGGCGAAACAAAGGAAAACTCTACAAGTGACCAACACATGTTTTTTGATAAGATACTTAATAATTTAATTCATAATACGTGCATACATCCCATTTGATTAATGTAGTCTATGAAAATAATAATTATTGATACCTACATTTTAGCTATCCTATTCATCGCATAGAAAATTATAGAATTGTGTCCAATCCCTGAACAAAAATATTGTTAGATTACATCTATTATGAGAACTGTCTTTTAGTAAGAATAAGCGCACAAAAACTGCATGATAATTGGACCAAGTTAAGTAAAGATGCTCTGAGCTTAATTGGATTATTTGGACTAAGCTCGAGAGAATATACAAAATTCGGCCAAGCC
This sequence comes from Eucalyptus erythrocorys, assembly GCA_014182555.1. NCBI lineage: Eukaryota > Viridiplantae > Streptophyta > Magnoliopsida > Myrtales > Myrtaceae > Eucalyptus > Eucalyptus erythrocorys. Next base: position 2,423,370 of record CM024599.1, read on the forward strand.
CACGGTAGCCGAAATTTCACATATGAGATGCACGTGAGGGAAGTCAAATCAAGAAAGGTTGCATTCTAAAATTAAATTGAAGAACAATAAAGTATATAAGCAATTATTTTCATAGATCATTTGAAAAATATCTTTCATAAAAATGATGAATTGTATAAATTAAAATAATTGATCATTATAAAATGTTTTCATCATTGATGACAACTTATGTCTAAATTTTTTTAAAGATAATAAAAAAAATTTCATTCATTCATTTTCATAAGTGATATGAACGATCATTTAAAAAAATATATATTTTATAAATCATTCATTTTTTTTACAAAATAAATGTACTCTTAATTAACATTCAATAAGTCAAAATCTAGTCAACACCACTCATTATTCGAAAGCAAAAGTACACTAGATAACCCCTTTCTCTTGCCCAAATACGAAATTAAAAAAAAAAAATACAATCTATCGTCACTATAGCAAATTTAACACGACTTTTTAAACATCCAAAAGAGATTTAACATGATCTTTTGAGTCAAAAAGCTACATTGTTATGACAAAGAAGAGCATTAGCTTTTCGTATTTTGCCCATTTTTATTACTGTTTTATCAGTGCGTTAGTGCACCCGATTTTCACCGATTATATTACTAATTTTAGGATGTCCCTCAACACCAAAACCGCATTGTTTTCTCTAAATAAGCTTTAGTAAGATACATTTATCACAATAATGTAAGGTTGATGCTTTTTATAGTACGTTTGGAAGGTCATTTTTAAATTTGTTATCATGACAAAAGGCCGTGATTATTATGGTATTTGCCCCTTTCTTTCTTTTTTACTTTTTTTTTTTTTTCCTTGGAGCATCTTCACTGTTTTCTTCTGTTTTGGGGGAGCCGGGTGGGGTCCCGGCACTAGCCCTAGGAGCATCTTCACTATTCAGTCAGCTCGAAGTAATCTTGAACACGACACTCGTCACAACCCTCCCGATGTGACAATACACAGTCAATTCATCATCAGACTCTCTCTCTCTCTCTCTCGATCTCTCTCTCAGAGCCTAAGTAAAGACCAAGACACAAAGATATCCTCGACAGAGAAGGCCAAACCTAAGAAGGAATGCTCTCGTACAGAGATTTTATCCATGCCTCTGCATGCACGTGGGACTCTCTCCGCATTCCACCTTACAAATCAGTGCTCCCTTCGATTGCCGTCGCTCTTCGCTCATCTTCCTCTCTTTTTTCCCTCCCATCTGTCTGTACTTTCTTCTGTTTCTTCCGTCTTCTTCTTCTTTGTGATTGCGACGAGTAACATTCACCACTGGGGTTATGGGTGATTAATGGGATTTACCCATCCGCTTTCGTGTTCGTGCTGTGGGTTTTGCAGCGTGAGAGACGTTCATTTCGCTCAGACAAGGGAGGCCATGGAATGGTCAGACGATGCGGTGAAGTTCTTCATTGCTCAGCATTGCCAAACGGCTTTTCTGAGCTATGTAGTGGGTAGCTAGGGATGGGATGGACCTGAGTTATGATCAAGGTTTTTATTGTTTATATAGGTGCTGACCTACTAAAGCTTAAACGAGTTTTCAAAGGTGATATCGGTGTTGACCTACAAAACACAAAATCAAAGTATGATTTAACATGTACTCAACTACTTTATTAGTGAGCAGAGTTTGAGACTTTATGTTACACAAGCGCAAAATTTTTTATTTTCCCTTCATCATACAACACAAACAACAAAAACGAAGCATAGCTTCAATGTTCCAGGTTCATTTTATTGTCCAGAAGCAAATATGGATCTACGACATTCCTGTGTTTGATGGGGTGCGCTTTTCTTCATTGAAAGAATACTCAGTTAAGTCAAATCCAATAACTTACTTACCAAAGATGCTTAGCATCAGTACAATTTAGTGTCAAATGGAAATGAAGGATCTTTAATCAACTTATCAGATGGCTTCATATTGTAAAGTGACAAGATTGACTAGACAAGAGTCACAAGACTATCCCATCAAAAGATCATTCATCCCGATGACATCGAATTGAAATAAGAAACCACTTAATCCTTGTACAATCAGCAATCCAATGGTGCCGCCATCATTCGCTGAGTTAAGTATCGGAGGGCCAATTTGAATCCTAAATCCGACACCTTAACTTGAGCTTTGAGTTGCAGATCAATTTGGAAGCTGGGTATCGGTTGGCAAGCTTATAACCCCAGGTTTAGTATTAACAAATAGCATCAAACAAGCCTGTACTTTACTTGGTTTAAGGGACAATTTATTTCCTTGTGAATTTCATGCAGACAAATATAGACTGGTTATGGATTAGTCAAAGAGGACAATGATGATGTCCACATGTGTATCAATTTCACTAATTTTTAAGAAATGATGTTTTAATTCTAAGGATGCACTTATTTTCTAAAAAATCGAATGATTTGAAAAATATTTTTCTAAACGTAATTATTTCTCTCACTTACAAAAATGAATTAACAGAAAAAAATTTATTAGTCCATGAAAATATTCATGTAATGAAATATTTTTTATTGACTAATTATTATAAGTAATATAAATAATTATTTTTAAGAAAATTATTTATTTTTCGTACGGAACCTAAGTCGAGAAGCATGTTTAGAAGTGTGCATCTGGTTCTGTCGTGAATGGACCAAGTAGCTGAATCGGCCAAAATAGTAATCGAATGGTGACCAAAAGGTACATCGGATGGACCGGATTGAATCCATGTTAAAGTTCTTGGACTCCCAATCAATCTTTTGTTTCAGAGGTCAAGCGTCCCATTCGGTTGTCAAACGCGGTTCATTTTCTGCGAGAGGAGATTGATGCATCTTGTCGTGCTTACACATGCTCCAAAAGTTTAGCACATTACCGAGGTGATTGGCCGAGTCGGTTTCATTTTACTTTTGTGTGAATCGGAGCAAGCCTTGATCATAAGTTCCAATTCCTCAGCCAACCCTCAATTTGCAACCCTCAACTTGCGAAAATCTTAAAAGTTTATTTGGTAATATTTATGTTTTAGGAAATAACCCCTTTTCGAAAATAGATTTTATTTTATTTTATTTATGTTCCCTAGAATAATTTTGGAATATAAAAACTTATTTTAGTAACTACATAAAATTTATATTCTTTGAATAGAAAAAAAAAAAAAAAAAACAAGAATGTATTTCATACGATCTATAATTTTTTTTTTTTTTGTAACATAATATTTCTTTTAATTTCTAATAAATTTTTTAGAATTTTTTTTTCTTTTTGTATTTCTTAATTTCTTTTCTACGCCATTCATTGACTGTGGGGGCAATGGTGGCGGGGGTGGCGAGCAAGAAGGAAGGAGAAGAAAAGAAAAAAAAAAGACTTATTATTATAAATTATTTCAAGGAATAAGAAGTTATTATTTTTTTTTTTACTTATTGTTTCTATTTCAAATCTATTCTTTGATCATTTTTCTATTCTAGGGAATGGAAAAATAAATTGACATCAACAAATGGATTTCCATTCTTTTTCTATTCCGGAGAGCAAAAGAATACAAAAACAAAGATATAGAAGTGTTGTCAAATGAAGCCTTAGTTGAAGAGAACTCCATTCCTCTTGTTTGACCATGCGATAGTGACAAACTTATTCAAAATTAGTAGTGGTCACGATTAAAATATTAATGTTTTCAGATTAATAACTCATAGTAAAATTGTTGACGTTAATTCTCCCTTCCTATTGTTTTATTTAAGCAAAAATACATTACAATTGCAAAAATTTGGTATAAGGGAATACTTAAGTGCCAAAAATTAAAAAAAGTGACACTAAAGTACCATCTTCAGTAAATCTCGCCGGAAATCCTATGTGAAATTTTTTTTATTAATTTTGCTCGCCTATGTGGCTTGTTGAAAGCTAACTCAACAAAAAAACACAAAAATATGTCGTTTTGGCGTGAACTTGAATTTTAATATAAAATTAATTAAATTAAATTATAAAATATTAAAAAAAAAAAAAAAAGGGGAAGGAAGCATGCGGTTGAGGTTTCAGTCCTCGTCACCGTTGCCTCCCGCCATTGCCGGGAAGGGCTAGCGACGGTGGGGGAGGGTTAGGCAACGGCAAGCATTGAGCCCTCAATTGCATCCTTCCATTTAAAAAAAAAAATTATTTTTAAATTTAATTTAATTATTTTTTACATTAATTATTTATCCACGTAAGCAGCAAAACAACATCGTTTTGCACTTACCTTATCCAAAAATCACCACGTCAGCATTTTGACTCGATTTTCTCGCCGTTAACAACACTTAAATGATTTATTTTGTTTCGATTTTGATACTTAAATGTCACTTTCTTAATTTTTGGCATTTAAATATTCTTTTGTGCCAAGTTTTGACACTCCAGATGTTTGACGCTCATTTTATTTATCTATGTCAATCGGCGAAAGTAAGGTCGTTCGAGAGTGTTGTCTTGATGTACTAGGCTCACTTCATCTTTTAAGACCATTATTAGGTTTTTGCTAAATGAATTTTGTCCCCATATTAGTAGATGATTAATTTCATATGTGGTGCTACTGCAAAGCTAAATTGGTACCACCACCATTCAAAACTTAGTGGCCATAAGTGAAATTTATTCAACTTAGTCTCCAATTTCTTGGATCCTACTAATTTCAAAAAAAAGTTTCCCGTGTTTAGCATTGAAGGAAAATACTAATATGTTTGAGGGAAAAATGAGATTATATTAACAAACCCTTTTGTTTTGCAACCGAAACCCCAAAAATCTTACTTCCAATTTACAAATCCTATTTTGAGGAAGTCGTTTGTGTCTTTTGTTTACATTTGACAACCGTGGTCCTACGTTTGACCTCAAGACTGAACAGCACAGCACCAATGGAAGTTGGTGAGCCAACCGGACATGACCAAAATCTCGAACTGGATCGCAGCAATTGCCTAAACATCACAAGCCCATAGCTTCCCAGGTAACAAGAACTGTCCGAACATGGTGCTGCTCTTCTTCTCCTTCATCTCTGCAACTTCCATGACCTTATCTCATCCATCATTGACTCGCCCCTGCACTTCTCTTTGCCACTCACATTGCATACCTCCACCATTGTTCAGGCCTGTTTCAGCGACCCACCGTGCTCGCTATGAAGCATTCTCCGAGGACGAGCTTTGGGCCACAACTACTTGTCTCCCTGTTCCGATCTTTCTACAAGTTCAAGGCCTCTGTTTTTTTGGCATCCAAGCGAGTCGATCGCTGCGCTTGCTTCGTTTGTTTTTTCACCCTGTTGGCTGGTGAATCTTGGGAATGTCGATGAAAGTCTGATTGGCTGGTGAACGGCGTGAGAGTAAATGTGGCATTGATTTGTAAATTATGGGCTCTTTGCCATTTGTGAAATGGATGAACTCGTTGAAGTTTGTCGATCAAGATGTTTAAGAACCGATTTTTCCAAGTTCTAACTAGAAAATAATGAAACTTTGTTGTACTTTTCCTCTTGAAATTTGATCTCGTTGGTTCAATTCAAACTAGAGGAAATGTAATTCGACGCTGTGTCTAGCTTCGTTTTACAGGGACTTGCTTTGGTTTTTGTCTGACTTCTAGTTGTTTCCCTTTTTATATTGGTGTTGTAATATAGATGCTGAAGCATGTTTCAATTGTCAAATTTTGTTAGGAGCACGGAAGGTACTTTATTTTATTTGGTCAGAACACAGAGGTACTTTTTTCTTTTCGGCGGACTTCATTAATACAAACCGGGATTTTTATGACGATGAAGCAACTATGTAGTCATTAGATGCAGAATCTAGGAACTGAAATTCTTAATTGGACCATGCATTACATAAGAACACAGCAACTATAACAAATGTGCTGACTTGATCATCTTATTCTGACTGGGTTTCTCCTGATTCATTGTATATATGGTCTTCCAGTTATCCATATTTTACTGTTTGTCACTGGGAACTCCCAGGAACCTTGGTACATCTTAGAACAGGGGCAAAGACTCACTAGCTTCCATAATCCGGATTTTAATGATGATTCCCTACGTCTTTGATTTTTGCTTGGTGAAAAATTTAAGTACAGATGAAAGATGCCGACAATAAAATGGGAACGGTTAATATTTATTGCGAGTTTCCTGTTCAACTATACTTAATGAGTCCTTGGTTTTCAGATTTACCTGCTCTGGAATTTGATTGATGGGTTACGCTAGCTTGATTTCACCCTACCTCCGCTCTTTCCAGTTTGCTTTGGTCGTTCATGGGAGTCGTATAAAACGCATTGTTCCAGCTGGTGGAACTCCGCTTTATGTGAAAAATTGCGTTGTCATGTAACTTTCGCATATTACCGTTGTTTTGGGTGGCATGTTTCTCTGTCATAATACATGACATGAATGGCATTTATCTATCTTGGTGTTATATATCGTTCCGTGTTTTGCAGGTATGACTGATTTGAATGTCCGCGTTGCTGTGGATAATGAACTGGCTAAAAATTTACACATGAAAGGTGACTTAATTTAAGAAAGTGACGAAACTGCATTGCAAGCTGGATTCCTTGGACAGCCTCAGAGACTTTCTGTGGACAGGTCTGCCTTCAATCTATGAATTAATGACTTCCCAATGGGAAGATTTTGTAAATTTGTCAAGGTATATTTTAATAAATTACCAGTCATCCAAGGGCATTCGATGTTATTCTTACGGTGATCTCTTAACTTTGTTCCCTCACCAAAAGTTGTTGAAAAAGAGTGATTGCAACCACTCGCATGAAATATATATTACTTTATAATCTTTGTCAAGCAATGTCTATTCATCTATTAAAGCTTCTATTATTTTTCATATCAATCTGTCAAAGCTTGTTCCAGTTGCCAAAAAGCATGAAGTATTGTTTCATCCGGCACATCCTGCCACTAGATTCATCATTTCATGCTTGATTTTCCGCCTATTGTGTTTTGAAATGCTTTCTGAATTGTTCCAGAAAATTTTAAGAGAATACGACTGCTTTCGATGTGATTATCACACTAATCTTGATATTTGATGCATAACGGTGCCTCGTGCAACTATATCCGATCTAGATTTCTACAGCGGCAGCCTGATCAGTTTCAAGAGAGAGCCAAACTCAGTCAAAGCAAAGCTAATGAAATAAAAGATAAATAAATGTTCTGACAAGTATCGTCCTAGAATGATGAACCAGCTTCACAAAGCATATTGTTCTGCAGTGTTATGCCCACCTCAATATGCAGCAACTTGGTGAAATTTCAAAATCCCAGTTGTCTATAGTTGTTAATGATTAAGATTCAGCAGGAAATAGAAATGTTCTAAGTAAATCTAACAAGGAAACGTGGCCTGCAGAACGTCAGCTATGCTCCTTGACCTCAGTTGAAAATTTTGAGAGATATAACATTGCTAGATGGATCCCGAGTGGACGAACGGCCTTTGTTTTTTGAGGTGAGAAAATGTCACAAATGGTCCCTATATTTTCACTCAATATCCTGAACTATGATGAAATGTCCGATCTAGTCCTTCGTTTCTTGTTTTTCTTTTTTTTTTTTTTTTTCACTTTTTTCCTTTTTTACCTTTTTTTTTTTTTTTTCTCTTTTTTGCGCTTTCCCTCCGCCGGCTACGGGGGAGGGCCGGCATCCGGCGAGGGAGCCCCCTCGCCGGGGAGAGCCTCCCTCGCTAGATCGGCGAGGGAGAGCCCCTTGCTAGATTGGCAAGGGGCTCTCCCTTGCAGATCTGGCGAGGGGCCGTCCTCACCGACGTTTGCAAGGGAGAGCCCCTTGCGATCCGGCGAGGGAGCCCCTCGTCGGCGTCGGGCGAGGGAGCCCCTCGCCCCCTTGCTCGATGTTGGCGAGGGGCTCTCTCTCGCAAACGCCGACGAGGATGGCCCCTCGCCGGATCCGTGAGGGGTCGTCCTCGCCGGCGTCGTGAGGGTGAGCCCCTCGCCGATGTCGGGTGAGGGGCTCCCTTGGAGAGCCCAAGGGGCTCCCTCGCCGATCTGGCAAGGGGCTCTCCCTCGCCAGGGCTCCCTCGCCAATTTGGCGAGGGAGGCTCTCCTCGGCGAGGGGGCTCCCTCGCCGGACGCCGGCCCTCTGCCGGAGCAGGCGGAGGGAAATCGCAAAAAAAAAAAAAAAAAAAAAAAAAAAAAAAAAAAAAAAAAAAAAGAAAAAAAGGGGAAAAAAAAAAAAAAAAAACAAGAACGAAGGATTAGATCGGACATTTCATCATAGTTCGGGGACTAAATTGAGCCGATCGAAAGTTCGGGGACTAGATTGGACATTTTATCAATAGTTTATGGACCAAATTGAGCTGTTCGAAAGTTCAGGAACTAGATTAGATATTTTATCACTAGTTCAGGGAGCAAATTGAGGCGATCGAAAGTTCAAGGACGAAATTGGACATTGAGTGAAAATATAAGGACTATTTGTGACATTTTCCCTTTTGAGGCTAGACCTTCTGTTGTTGAATGACCAAGACCGAAAAACATCCTATGATATCTGCTGTAGCGAGCAGGTCTCCAATGACCCCAAGCTCAGGGAATTCACTCCATTCGTGAAGTCCTGATGTCTGAGGGGACGCTTCTCTCTGGCGCCGCCCCACTATAATAAGGTCATACTGGTTCCCCATAGGTCTCATTACCAGTGCAGTGTTAGGTCCGTCATCCACCATCTCCTCTCTGAACGAAACATTCCTGCTACCAATGCTACCGCTCTTGACATCCTTTAAGACTTCAGAATCATAGATCTTTTCCCAGTCGGAAATGCCTTTGTCTGAATGGTGGGTGATGTGGATGACTTCGAGAGTAATGTTTGCACCGCTTGCCATGCGCTTAGCCAGAGTCAATGCCTCCCTGTCGTCGTTGCCTCCGAGAAAGATCATGGCCACTCGAAGTGGTGACTGAGCTGACGACACCAGCGAATTGGAGCCTCCTAAGAAACCACGGTCCAGTAATATACCCACCGAGCAAGGAGCCCTCTCAAGAACACTGCTGTTTAGGATCCTCAGCTTTTTGTCCTCGGATTCCAGGGACCCGTCCTCGGACCATCTACGGTGAAAGGGTAGTACTATGAGGGAGGCGAGCTTGTTAAGTGCCAACATGCATATGTCCTCATTCATCAACCTTGGCGGGGACATTGCTGTGAAGACGTTTGCCGATACGGTGCCCCAATGGTCTTGCTCGTAGTGACTGAAGGCAGCGATGATGTTCTCGGAGTACAAGTTTTTGGTGAGAACCCTCCTCTGCATCCTATGAGAAATAAAGAGAGGAGTGGCTCGGCCAACCAGCTCGATGAGGTGGAGGACATAGAGGGCGATGGGTCGCTCTTTGGTGGGACAAATGGCATCTGATAAGTTGAGGATCGCTGCAACATCATCAGGTCGATGAATGGTGGCGACAATTCGGAGCTCGGCATTGGGTTTCAGATGCAAGATGTTCCTCCGCTGGTAGCCTGCATATTTCCTGGAAGGGTCATAGAGGTACTTCACGCCATATGGAGTGATGATTGCGATCGCCAAGATGACCACAACCATGAAAGAGTAGATGTCATTGGTCAGAATCTGCAGAGATGCAAAGAAATAGAGAAAGCAAAGACATTTAGTGTAAAGAACCAGCAATGAACTCCTTTGGTGATTTCCTTGTTTTTCAGTGGATGTCCAAAATGCAGTTTCATTGAGAGAAATTCTGAAAAGATCACACACCAAAAAGAGAAGTTGCTGAAAGACTCCATGCTCTTCAAATCACAGAATCCAGAGTTCCATAGAAAATTGGATATGAGACGGGACATGAAAATGCATTTTCACTGATATACAGAATACCTTATTGTCTCTGATGAAGCTCACTGCAACCAAGTCGACGACGCCTTTGCTGTTCATTATGAAAGCAAGGGCCAACATGTCTCTTTTAGGTATCTTCAAGACCATCGAAGGAACCATAGAGCCTATGAATTTCGCCACGACTACTATCGCGGTGATTATGCTGCTAACCCGAAGGAAGCGGCTGCTGAATTGGATGTCTGAAAAGTTGGCCTTCATCACCCTCGTAGTAATGAGAAGAGGCAAAAGCACACCCGAAGTGAAGCAATCTAACTTCTCCACTAAGGAGACTCCTAATGGCGGGCCATCAGGAATGGCTAAACCCAGAATAAATGGCGCAAAGAAACTGGGGATCCCCATCAGTTGGAATATCACCGTAGAAGCAACAAAGTACAGGATTATGGCATGGACGTACCCATTGTTGACCGGCCTGCCTTCCGGAGTTCGTCTAATGATCCAATTCATTGCTGGCCGAATCACTTTGACAACGAAAGCAAGGTACAGGAGGATACCTGCAAATTTTCCTGAAGCTACAAGAGGCCTTCTATACGAAAATCCACCAATGGCCAAGTTGGTTATGACTTGCAGAAACATGCTGAGTACATCACTGATCAGTGCAGAAGACAGTCCTAGCCGGCCGAGTTCCGAGTTCGAGATTTTGAGGTCATCGAGAAGGCAAGAAACGATGGGAAATGGTGTTATAGACTGCAAAGCAACAAAATTAACTAGAGCAAATCTATGATCTGCAGGAAGCCGCCATGAAGCACCGAGTTTTGCCACACCGAATAGTCCGAACAGCAATGGCATCAACAATGATGCTACACCAGTGTACAGACCATTTTTTCCTGTCAGCAGAACCATGTTGATGTCCATCTTCACGCCCGTTAAGAGAATAAAAACTAGGTAACTGAAATGAGTAATGGTATCAACCAATTCCTGGCTCTCAACTGTGAAGAGAATCCTCACATTTTTCTCACTGAGGTGGACAAACATATTAGGGCCGAGGATTATACCAGCCTGGTTCACAAAAACAAGATGAAGAAATCCCGCACCCTCATCAGCCGCTTATCCATTTCAGGGAAAGAAAAAGATTCTGCTTAATTTATGAAACAGGATGGACAAGTGGAAAAAGCATTGCATCCATCCCTGCCATTGAAGAATACAGTAGATTTCAATGGATTTCCTGGGAGACACTACAGTAAATCGAGAGTCCTGAATGACTTCACATGTCTAACCACATGCGGACTTTTCATCGAGCATCATGTCAAGAAGTCTTTTGAAAACCGTAGTTTTGTATAGCTTTGCCATAGCCGGAACCATCAAAACTCGCCAAGGCTCATCTCTGACCATTAGAAAGTACTTTATCTAGACAGTGTTCTTGCCTCCATCTGCTAATCACCAGCAGAGAAGATAACAAATCATTCTTAATTTGTGAAACTCTTTTTTCCAGACACTACATGAGAATGAAACACACCCCACCAACCCAATCAATAAAACCGAAATTTATCTCCTCCACCACCTGCTCTAACCAAGAAACAAGCTCGTTACTCATGCCATACAAACAGTAAAAGGGCGTCGAAATCTGAACTTACGAGAATCTGCGAGACCAGCTTTGTCATTCCAATCTGCTTGAGCACGAAATGACAAGCTTCGGTGACGAGGAACACCGTAATCAGCTCCAAGTTCAGGCGAGTCAACGAGTAATTCAGTGGATTGTCGACGTGATCCCCCAAAAACCCCCAAATGCCGTCTGAATTGACTTTGGGAGGCAAGGGTGGACATATTCTGTAGGCTAAAGTACCATTACCAATGTATGTGAAGGTAGAACCCATCTCATCAACCCGCGAAAAAAAACGAGAAGAGTCTTCTTTCCTCCCTTAAGCTTTCTGGGTCATGACAATGAAGAACGTTCAGCTTTTCTGTTCTGCAAAAGTCTGCAGTTTGCATGGTGATACCGAATACGCAGTTAAGACTTTCCATTCGAAGTTTCTTTGGTTGAGAACATGGTTGAGCTGCTAAACTGAAAGACGGTGAATTACGGGTAGCTGCGAATGAATTTTGGTGGATGTCAACAAATTCTGTTACCAATTGTTGAGTTTTTACTGGAAATGGACGTTAGGACTTAGTTTCAACTAGGTTTCTAAATTTTCGACCCAAAAACAAACTAGGTTCCTAGGTGATAATGGTTTTTTGAGACTGTTTGTTGTAGGGACAAGAAAGATCTAGTTGGCTTAACAAAAATCGTTTCTAGATTGACAAATTTATTTTCCATTTATATTCATAAATGTTACTGCTTCTCCCCGCCCATTTTTAGTAATTTCGAATATAGCCGCTTTTCTTGAAACCAGAAAAATAATTTCCTTTATAAAAAGTCTATGATTTTGCAATTTGTGGCGACAGTAAATAAATGAACTTTGTACTTGAAACCATCTCGAGAAGGGTAAATAATACATAATGTTTTCTAATTGTTCCGGTTATTAGCATTGCAATTTTTATGACACTAATGAAAAGAATAAATTCTTCAAAAATTTATATGCAAATCGAGTACATCATAATTTTTAATCTGTTTATTTAGTAAAATAGCTTTCTTTGTGAATTTATTTTTGTTTGAATAACGTCGTAGTGGACAGAGATTTTAGGAATTCAGTTAATACATCGATTTGTTACAATGAACACGTATAAATGATAAAATATCAATGGATCGATTTCAATGTGATTAGCAAATGTGCAAATGCGTCATGTGTATGAAAAAAATTCACATTTGAAAGATTGAGCAAAATCCCTTTACAACTTCACCAAAATCAAATATTTTAATCATCAGATATCAAAAGGAAATCATTGAGTAGAAAAATAATTTACAAAAGGGATCGTATTAATAAATTAAAATTTTAAATTTTTTTAACTATGAATTTTTTTTTTTTTTTTAATGGAAAGATTGTTGGAGTATACTTGCTGGCCCTCTCTCTCTCTCCCCCAGTCCCTGTTATTCACTCTCTCTGTTCTTCCTCGTGAAGCTGCCGCTAGCTCAATTTGAGCTCGCCGTCGCGGGCAATGTCTCCTTCCCCATTTGCCCTCCTCCCTTCCTCTACAGACGCCCATTTCATGATCTGGGCATCTTCCGCTGCACAATCCAACATCGCATGTTAAAGTAGCTTTTGAAGTTGTCTGCAATTTGAATTGGATCCCATCTCTGTTGGGTTAAGTGAGAAGGCAAAAAAAAAAAAAAAAAAAGATGATCTTGCAGGAGAAAACCAACTGCGGATGAGCTTGCAATGTTTCTGTCATGTCTATATGTGTTATGTTATGCCAATGAGGAGGATTGTTCTCCAAATATCATATGAATAGAATTCAAGTAACTTTTAGCATGGTTGAGGTTAGAGGATATGAATTTGGCAATGCCAATAACGTGCATATATAATTTTCTTTTATTGGCTATCCATGTGAAACTGTTGTGGAAGGTGATTCATTTCCCAGCTAAAAGAGATATAATGGTAGTTTTAGCCAAACCATTTATTTGTTACTCTGATAGTGATGGTGAATGCGCTTTCATTTTGTTTATTTTTTGTTCATAGCTATGTCTGATTGAACTCTGATCATCATTCTCTATAGTTTTGCTGACCTACGTGCAATATGATCACTATCTGTGCATTTGCAGCGACCATGTGATGGAGACATCATGTCTCCGCTGCTGCTGCTGGTGGACAAGTATTGCAGGATTTGAAAGACCTGCCCGAAGAAAAATTAGAAGAATCATATCTGTTCTTATCGGAAAAGAGAGTGTTCTTGCTATGCTTGGCCAAATGAGTGTTGAATTCTTTGCTTGTACAGACATTCTAACCTGGATGAGCACTGGCAAGCTCTGGAAGTTGCACATTGTCTTGCATTTGGGTAAGTTAGCCTCCATTAATTCTATAGCTACATCTTTAATACATATTTTTTGTTGCTAGAAATAGAGTTACTCAGGATGTACATTTCAACGTTCTTTATATAAATTATCAAGAACAGGTACTGCTAGAACCTTGTAAAGAAGAGCAACTTCCAGATCTTGCCAGTGATATTTGCTCTTCTTTACAAGGTTCTAGCAGTACTTTTTCTTGATAAACCTCAGTTCATGGTAAATCCTTGAAACTAGAACTTTTGCCTTTATAAGTTTGATGGATAACACAAGTGATCAATATTCTTGCTGTCATCTATTTTACGCGAAGCTGCTTTTCTTGGTTTGCAGATGAAGGCTCCAAGGCTGCTCCAGTCAATATTTTCTGCAGTTGGTGATCTCTACTTATATAAACTCTCTCGCCTTATTTTTGGCAATTGCGTCGCTAGATGGGCGGTGTCCATTTGCTATTATGATTTGCAGCATCTATATCATCTCCTTTGTACCAAAATTGTTGATTTGTGCAATTTTCAGCTTGAAGTTTAACAATATCGACTTTAACTTTCTGTCAGTTATTTTCTGAGTTGACAAACTGGTTTATGTTCTTCTGCGTTACATGGACATTGTCAACTTGTTTGGAAACTGTCCTTACAATCATGGGGCTGTATTACTGGCCGGGTTTGAGAATTTCATCTGGCACTAATGCCTCATTGACGAGGATATGGGGCTTGGTAGTGGCAGCATTTGCATATGTAATTCGACCAACTAGTGCCTTGCCTTCTAGAGCTTTCTTTGGCCCATGAGAGAATGAGATTAATTTGTTTGGAGGTTCTTCCTGTTGGGTGGGTAATCATGCATCTTTCCTTTCTGGTTCATGTGGCCATTTGATGGCATGTAACTGTGGATGCATTTTGCGCGATCGATTTATGCTTCTATTGTACTATATAGGGCGCTGATGCTTGGACTGGTGACTTTACTTCATCAACTAGTGCATGGCTCATGGGTTTTAGTATTTGTGAACTTTTTCATGTTCAATTTTCTTTCTTTTGGCGGCGACTACCATGGAACACACAAGTGGCACTGGTACTTTACTCAGGGATCCACAGTGATGCTTTTTACTTTTTTACCATTCTCCTCAGCCAGCATCATCATGTCCAGAAATTGGAGGCTTTCTGGGCTTATTGCCTGGGTTTTAGTACTTTATTATGTATTTGGCCACAAAGAATTCAGGTACAAGTGATCCCTTTTATTTGCTTATATGCTACTTTTGAATTCCTTCTTTTTTCTTATTTATTCTCTTTTGTAACCAGATATGTTGACCTGGATTTTTTTCTCCCTGTGCTTCTGATAGCTTTGATGTTCTCAGGATTTTCTCTAGCTGTAACGTTGGCACGCTATGTGTTCTGATGGCAAGACAACAGAAGCTTTGAAACATCCTAATTGCCCTTCAAGAATGCGATGGGCCATCTGCTTCTTGCTTGCAGCTAACGTCCCTTATACATGAGCTGAGTTCATCAGGTACTCCAGATTTACTCTGCCTTTGATTAAAAAACTGGGATGCTTCTGCTTTCATTTGACTTTTTCTTTATCCTTTTACCTTGAATACATTGGAATGCCAGAATGGCTCTGATAACTAGGGCCTTTTTCATAATTCATCGATAGATGTAGGTTGAAACTTTTCTTGTTGAATTTCTGAGTACTTTGGTTTTCTGGATTGAGAGGATCTGAGGATGTGATGACCTTTCTTTCAAGAGAAGCTGCAAAAGATTAAGTGAAGAGTATATTTTTCCTTATGCCCTGCCATCCCACACCTTAATATTCAACCCTTTATCGGGACCTACCCATGCGTTTCTTGAACTGCTCACCAAGGTAATCTTTGATTGATTCCTGTATAAAACCAATCTGTCTGTCTAAGGTCTAAGTCATGGATTTGCATTTGATTTTTTCCAACAGTGAAGAGAGGCGTGTTCCAGATGAGTCAGACCATTTTATAATGGATCCTGTGGGGATTACTGAAGAGCTTGCAAATAATTGGTTGCTACTGAGTCACATAGTGTCATTCGAATCAGAAGAAAGAGCATTGAGGGAATTATTTGCTGTTGCTTTCTTTCAAAGAGGTGGATACTAACTTCAACTTCAGCACCCACCATCTTAATCCCAGTGCATTTTCTTTTGGTTTATGTTTCTTCCTAATAACACAAGCTATCACTGATTGCAGGTCAAGAGATTCTTCCATTGCTCACTTCAAGGTGGATCGTGACCTCCAATCATCAGTGGTTGTCTATGCTTTGACAGCTCAATGAGTTACTTGATCATGCATTTGTTGATCGAGTTCTCTGCAAGTTTGCCTTTTTTTTTCTGTTTGACATCCTAATTTGACTTTGCTTGAGAACTTCAACTGCTTTTCTTTGGAGTGGGAACACTGATTAGAATGCGCTGGCAATTCCTAGGTTATGATCTTTGGCAAGTTCTTTACTTTTAGCATTTGTTGGCCTTTTCAAATATCAAAAGCTGTGGAATTCGAACTATTCTATGAGCTGCGGATTCTAATCAGAATGTGTCCTTATGAGCTGCGGATTCCTTCGATGTTGGTAGTAGTGGAGTTTCATGTATTGTAGATCTCTTTCACGTGGAAGTATTTGAAGAATCCCCTGAAACTAGTTGCTCCTCAAGCTCAGTCAATCTGTAGATGTTTATGTTGGTGTTGTAGGCAAATTGTTATACTCATACGGTCTGGCTGTGTAGAATGGAACACTTATGTTTTTGAGAGGTTAGCTATTGAAATGTCGGGCTTGAATCTTGCCAGGGAAAAAGATATTCTTTGACAGAGATTTCTAATGATGTTAAATCTTAGCTGTTGGCTTTATCATGAATAGTTAGCCTTTCAAGAGAACAGGAGGCAATCTAATACACTGAACTTGCAGGACTCAATATCATAAAGAATGATTCAGATGAGATGATTTTTATCAAGTTTGCTGTAATTTTAGGAGGTCTTTAAGGTCATAAACTCACGGTCTATATCATTATATGGTCTGCTATTCTCCAAAACAAATGTCTCGACATCGACCTTGTTGCATCCCAGTCTCATGATCTATACAGTTCTTACTTTTCTTAACTAGAAAACAGGCCTCCATCTCTCTGCCACCCTCAGAGCTGAATGTGTTCTTCGATCTTCTTTGAATACATCGATCTTCTCGAATTAAAATTGCAAATTTCAAAAGAGCTTCTGCAAGTTCAGATATATCACTAAAAGGGTGAGAATTATCTGTAGTCTGGCAGCAGCCCCAGCGATGTGGCAATCGGCCACTGTGGTGTTAAGTGACCTACCGGCGAGTTTTGTGCCAACTTAATTTGATTTTTTGAGCAAACCCTCTCTATAGCCCATTTTCTCCCTCTTATCTTTGCTTATCTCTATTTTTTTCTAACACCTGACATAACCATTTCTTATACATTTGTTTCCTTCCCTAAGACCACCTTTGTTAGATAACCCTTCTTCTTGCCATTGCTTTTGGTCGGTGAGTTTTACCCACAAAGAGCGAGAGAGAGAGAGAGAGAGAGAGAGAGAGAGAGAGAGCCTACCTGTAAAGGGGTGATGCATTCACTCTGGAGACGTCCAAGATCCATGATCCTGCAATGGCGGCTGGTACAGTTTTGATGGTGCTTTTTGTGATCACTAATGGTGGGGCTTCATGGTGGCAACTTGACTTAAAGGATATAAAAGAAAGTGGACCCTGAACTTAAAAAAAGCAAAACAAAAAAACAAAAAAACAAAAAAAAAAAAACAAACAAATAAACAAATAAATGGCGTTCTCTGCGATTCTCCTAGTTATAGGGGTCTTGGGATCTCGAAACTCCTGAGTAAAGAACACCTAGAGTGCCATAACTTTGGCACTTTGGGACACTTAAGTGCCATAACTTTTTTTCGGTACACTTAAGTGTCACTTTTTTTTTTTTCAAATGGAACACTTAAGTGCCAATATCGAGTAAAATGGAACACTTAAGTGCCACTCCGGTGAAAATCCGGCCAAACGGCCGACGTGGTAATTTTCCGGCGATGGAGTCCAAAACGGCGTCGTTTTTGCATGCTCACGTGGCAAAAAATGCAAAACGACGCCGTTTTGCGTTTGACGTGTAAAAATAATAAAAAAATTAATTAAATTAAATTAAAACTTAATTTTAATTAAAAATACTCTAAAAATATTTTTTTAAAAAAAGGTAGGGGACGAAGGGGCAAACGGCCGAGGGTTGAGCCCTCGCCGCCGCCGCCTCCCCGCCGTCGCCGGAAGGGCCGGTGATGGAGGGGGAGGGTCGGCCGGGGTCGCGCCCCGGCCAACCGGCGACGAGGGCCGCAAGCCCTCGCCGCGATCCGACGAGGGCTGCGGGCCCTGCCGCCTCCCCCGCCGTCGCCGGGAAGGGCCGGCGACGGAGGGGGAGGGTCGGCCGAGGTTGCCGACCCCCGGCCGACCGGCGGCGAGGGCCGCGAGCCCTCGCCGGATTGCGGCGGCGGCGAGGGCTCAGCCCTCGCCCGCCCGCCCCTTCATCCCCCTTTTTTTTAAAAAAAAATTTTAGAGTATTTTTAATTAAAATTAAGTTTTAATTTAATTTAATTAATTTTTTTATTATGTAAACAGCGTCGTTTCTGCTGAGTCAACGCCGATTCAGCTCTCCGGCGAGCCATGCAAGCATTAAAAAATAATAAACACGTGCCACGTAGGATTTCCGGCAAGGTCGCCGGAGGTGGCACTTAAGTGTCTCATTTGAAAAAAAAAGTGGCACTTAAGTGTACCGATAAAAAGTTATGGCACTTAAGTGTCCCCCCATGCCAAGTTATGACACTCCAGGTGTCCCAAACTCCGAAACTCCCTATATGTATACTGGAGATAAGTTTTGGGGAACAGGGTGTGTCCGGTAGATAAAGATGCTTTTGGCTCTTTTCTTTTGTTTTGTTTTCTTGATAAAAAGAAGTTCTGGGTCTTATGAAGAAGAAAACGAGCAGAATGTTGCATCGATGCAGAACGTGTCAGCCAGTACATACTTTTCTTGTTTACAGAGATGATTATCAACGCTCATGCGTGTTGGGCTGCAGCTAAAGTTCTCCCTTTACTACAATTCTCTCTTGGGTATTACCAAAGGTTGAACGCATAAATGACAACGTTCTAGTTGAGAGTTTAGGTTACAATTCCTCAGGCATTCTGGGAAACTAATGAAGCTCTTCTTGGGTTTTTGATATTCAAAATGGAACTTTAGCTCGTGACCTCAAACCCATTGGAACTGGTCACTTGCAAACGGCTTGTGCCTTATGTTGATAATGCGAGATCATTTAAAGTGTTTCGGATAATTTAACATGCTTTCTATGTTTATTTCATGATAAATGAATGATTTGAAAAATAATTTCCTTAAAATTATTATATGTATTTTTTGAAATGATTAGTCAATAAACGAAATCTTTGTTATTGACAACAATTTATGTCTAAACCTCCCTTAGGCAACTAAAAGCAATGCCTTCACCTATCATTGCCCGTTGTCATTGCTCCGCCGCCTATGTTACCTTCTTTACCACTCTGTCATCATCACTCCATTGCCACCTTTAGCGCTGTTCCTGACGAGGACTGTATTCGTCGCCTTTAGTGCTGTTTCACCGTTGTCTTCACTCTCTCAAGCTATTTTGTTAGGCCACTAAAAGCAGGAATCTAACAGGGGAAGTCATGTTTCGCCTCTTCCCTATCTCCGGGCTCGGTCCTCGATTCAAAAAACCATACACCGTTGGCTGCATTTTCAGAGCTAGCGACTCTAGTTGGCCTACTTGACAACCCATCAGAACGAGTCGCATCCTGTCTTGTACCCCACGCAACTACGGGAACATATGCTGGCCCTTCAGCTGCGTGTACATTATCCGATCTTCCAAAACAGCCGGCGTCATCTGGAACCACTGTATGAGGTGGTGGGAGTTGATCTAGATCATCCCTTGAAGCCAATTTTCTGGCTGCCTTGAATTAGAAAGGGTAATACCTAGTTAGAACATCGCATCATGAAAGTGGACATGCAGCTAGCTCGTGCAACATGCCCATGACAATGGAAGAGCGACCCTGCAATTACAGATGCGTCTCATCAATAATGTCTCTCCAAGAGGGCCAATTTGGGTGTAGAAAATCAATATATCGTATTACAACTATTTAACGTCATTGTGGTATCATATGGTTCCATGCTGAATCAAGAAAGAGGCCATGCTAATGATTAGTCCACTCATGTGATCATCACTTGAATCTGCAAGACAATTAGTAAGAGATAATTAGTTGCTTCATCTGAATATCACAACGATGCTTTCTTCAGAGTTTTCTTCTTGTAGTTTTTTCTTTGGAAAACATATTTTAAGGGCTGCTTCGAATTCAAACCCCACAATTAGTTAGTTGCCTAATATCTGCATAGGTCCATCGCATGAATGGCTGAATTGATGGGATTTGCAAATGTGAAATCCATTCTTATAGTTGTAGTTATTCCTAGCGAGCAGATCTTGATCACAAACGTCTTTGTGCAGAAGTTAACCGGGACAGCCTTAAATGTGAATTTTACTGAATATTATTCAGTATGCAATATGGTGGAATCTATGCGTTGTTAGTGTTTGAAGGAGGCCATTGTTTAAGGGAGGAGATTGGCAATTGGCAAGTGTATGTTCTTGAAGATGGAACGAGAAAAGGAAAAAAAAAGGAGGGTTATCAAAGAGCAGATATGAATATAGCAAATAAATGACTTACACTATTATTACCTCGCTTTATCGATAATGTCAATATAGAATGGATTTTCCTTCATAGCAATCCTCGAAAAACTTAATTTTCATGGACCGTGTTAGATAAATGTGAACAAGCATCCAATCGAATATTATCTCAGCTGGAATAGTAGAGAAATTTTGGAATTTATACAAATGTTCATGGGTCGTTGTCTAGCAAGACTTTTAGGAAACACATCTTTCAACACGATTCGACTTGATGCATAGTACGATAATCTAACAATAATTATTCAACCAAGTGATGAGAGAAATTTTTTTTTTTTTTTTTTTTGGTCAATAAGTGATGAGAGAAATTGAAAACACATCCTGTGTCCCACATTTTGGGATAGTAGTGCCCCCTCCTGGGATTGAAACTTCTGTACATACACTGGGATTGACTCTTCGACGTGAAGTTTTCCACGCTTTGTACCCTTTCGTGACAACCCCCTTTGGCAACCGTCTTGATGGGAGACAATGTATAAAAAGGAACGTACGTTCATTTCTGACGGGGTGATGACAAGGTCTAACACAAACTCTCATATTTGTAATACACCATCAGTACGTGAGAGGATTTGGTTAGTAGAGTGCGCCCAATTTTTCTTTGTTTTTCAGGGTATTTTCAACGAACATGAATTCAAACAATGGCTTGAGGTTTGTCTTAAATGATCCTGGTTTCCGCATCATGAATATTATGTCTCACACTTCTCCCAGAGAGAGAGAGAGAGAGGGGCAAAAAATTCTATATGCATTACCCTTGCGAATATTATTCCTGAAGCTGGGGAGGCTCTTTTGATGCTCCCGATATCATTAGAGAAAGATCAAGATCGAAAAGCGACCTCTGCTCAACCAAGACACGACAGAGGCGGGTTTTCTCATTACGAATAAAAGTAAGAACTCTACGGAACGTGATTCCGGGGTGCGACGACGTCGTCGTTGACGTCAAGACTTTATTTCAGAGAACAGCGGACTATATAGCGATGCTGAAGCTGTGAGTTCATGCTCTTAAGAGCCTTCTAAAACTGTATGAATCTTGATATGATGCTGTCCCATCTGTCCCTTTGTATTGTGGTTTGCGTCCCTAGCAAAGTATCGTGGTGCATCCATGCCTGTCTATTGCCATAGTTACCAAGCGTCCTTCTCCTTTCACGTCGTGTCATGACGTAGGTAAATAAGACAACAAGCGTATAACGTCTTGTCTTTGGTAGGAATAAGTGTGCTGTGTTGCATATATACAAGGAGGCGCTATAATTTCCTCTATGTCGGCCTCCAATCATTTCATTGATTGATGGGTTACTAAGCTAGGAATGCAAACTTACTGCACATATTATAGATAGGGGCGACAACCATGTTCATCACCCACTAATCAGAAGAGTTTCTCCGACAGAGATGGACACTAGTAGCCTAGTAGGTGCGTTTAGTTGCTTGAAGGCTAGGTAAATCATTTTCTCTGTACTTATACCAAGCATTTTACTAACAGGAAATGCTGATAATACAATTAGATAGACGTGGAAGGCCAAGGCACCAACAACATAAAAATCAAGACATGGACAACTGTCAAAGGTTTGAACTTAGTTGGGTCATGGGGTTTGCATGGTATTCCATCTCTTGTGCTTGCACTCGAAGGTCATAAAAAGAGACATTGATAAGAAAAAGGATAAAAGAAAATCATTTGGGATTTCAATATTGATTAAGATGCTTATTATGTATTGAAAGAGTGATTTTCCAACGATTTTATTCATTGCATTATACAAGTGTATAGTGAAAAGATATGACTTAGCTTCTAAATAATCATATTAATTTCATTATAAGTATATTGACATCTAAATTTTGATGACTTATTTAATTATTTATTGCATAAAAACTTAGGGATTGACCATGACCCCTAAATAAAAATATTATCATTTTTTTTTTTTTTTTTTTTGCATATCAAGAGAAATTATAGTGGATAGTAACAAACCCACATAAATTATATTTTGATTTGGACTGGTGGAAGGAAGTTTTGAGCTTGATTAAATTATATGGACTAAGCCCACAGGAGTACAAAATTTGGCCAATCCCACTAAATATATGTATCATGTATATAATATGGCGAACAATCACATGTGCATGGCCTAAACTAGGAAGATTATATTCTTGTAGTAAATTGTGAAGCGGGTAGGCATATCCTTTGAGAATTTCGGCAAATACGGATACGAGAGGCGAAGATTTTCTAGTTAGGAAACGTGCAAATTGTTTCAATTTTACGAAGGCACAGGATTCTTGGCAAGAAAAGGATTGTGGGCACACGATAAAATTTGGAAAGATTCATTACCTCAAGGAATGCAATCTGAATATAAACAATCAAGAGCAAAAAATAATCAAGCAGAGAAAGTACACAAACGTTCACCCACAAACAGCAAGTTAAAGTGACTAAGAAAGGGATTTTTGAAAATTTGAAATGTGGCCCTAACAAGGCACATGGCAATCAATGAGTGGAGAGATGTGTGGCCAAAATAGTAGGGCTGGACCACCAAATATTCTTCGTACTTGGTGCCTCTACTATAATCCAGGTAAAAAAGGGCTTTGCTATCATATTCTTTGATCATCTTCTCCATCCTGTCTGAGTGCTAAGACAGGTTCGTTCCCTCTTGCATCTTGCTTGGAAAGAACCGTTGCCGAAGAAACTTCATGTTTACCATTGTCATTGACTCATACAGTCTTGGTGGAGTCTCCCACTGAAACTAGTACCTTATCCTTGACTGCCATTAACGCTAGATCCGCCGGCTTCTCTTTTCTCAAGAATGAAAAAAGAAAAAAGATCCAGTTCTTTGATAAGGAACTGCATTCTCATCTCCGAAACATCTACATTTCGAGGAAAAATCTTGCAACGCTTGACAATCGTATGCGTTAATGCAGTATTTGAGCTATTGCGAAAGTAATAATAGATTGTGAGATATAAATTCTTAAAGGAATAGACCTACAATGATTTGTCATTATTTTTTGGCAGCCCAAAATATAATATTATTTTTACAGTGAATTTAAAGACTGCCATATAAGCATTTCTTTTGAAAAATGGTTTGAAATTTCATAAAATTGTTGGTAAGTTCTCAATAAGTTATTGGGAAATCACGTGATCAATAATGTTTTCTTAACAATTTTTATTTTTATTTTACACTTATGAACTTTTTTAGAAGTCAGCCCATACAAAAAAAATCCAGTTTCTTTTGACGGAACAGTGGAATTGCCCCCTCGAATCCCTAGACCGTCCGCTCTTCCTCCCACGTTCTCTCTACTTTACTAAGCTGTAAAGTATGTTCCACACTATAATAATTTTAACTTTTGGAGTTAATAATTGTGCACTTAATTTCAAACTTAATGTAAGAGACAGAGGAGTACACCGTTGGTCATTCCTTAAATTGATTCCCGATATTCTGGGATCAAGTTCAGTTTCCGTTGACAGCAAAAAATGCCGAAGTCTTCGGCTGTCGGCTTAGGCTGAGAAAGACCGAATGAAATACAATATTTGTCAAGTGTCGAAAGCTTTTAACCGACAAGTATAGTTAATTGACA
Source organism: Eucalyptus erythrocorys (assembly GCA_014182555.1). NCBI lineage: Eukaryota > Viridiplantae > Streptophyta > Magnoliopsida > Myrtales > Myrtaceae > Eucalyptus > Eucalyptus erythrocorys. Next base: position 2,447,303 of record CM024599.1, read on the forward strand.
AAGTGAATGGCTCTAGTTGATGGAAGACATAACAGGGAAAAACTAAGCCCCGGAACATGAGCGTCACTAGAAAAGTCCTAACCTAGTCGACAAAGGGTCATGACTAGCATGACTTGTGATGAGCTGGATGCAAAATAGTCATCTAAGCAATTGAACCGAAAATTCAGGACAGGACTTGGTAGGGTCATTGACATAGGCATGAAAAAGTGAAACTGACACAATTTTCAGGTATTAGATGCCGGAGATGTCGGAAGCCACTAATAATAGAAGCCGAGAAATGTGGGTTATTACAACCGTGGAGTAGTGGAGCAAGGGAGTTCAAAAGTAACCGGTGATGTTGGATGTGTAGAGTGGAGAAGCAACTTTGGGTAGTCGAATTGTGTTTGAGTCGATTAAGCATCTTTAAATACAAGCTGCTGAATTCTAAGAGCCATGTAAAATGTATTAATTTCTTTCTAATCGTCATGAAGTGTTGGTAGTGGCCATAAATTCTAGAATTACATCACCAATCAATCAATATGAACACCAATTGTTCAGCTTTTCCTTCTAGTTTTACATTTCAGTACTTTTTTTACATGATCGGACACGATTGTATCTAGTCTTAGTAGTTTTAATTTTCTGGTTGATTTGCATTTCCTATATGAGAATAAAAAACTGACCATTCACATCCTTCGTTGATCTGTTCATTGATACACAATTTGAAAGATATTTCGTCAATAATCTTTGGCAAAACAATTTCATACTCAATAGGTTTTTAATTTAGACGTACTAAATTAGTTTGCTCTCGTTTGGCAACCCCGCATTTAAGTTCAATCATAAATAAGTAGTTAGAAACATGATATCGCTATTGTGTCTTTGCTAATCTCCCACCTTATGGGTTCTTTAAGCTGCTACTATGGCAGAAACAAATAATGTGCTTGACAAATATTGTATTAATATACATAAACGACTTTATAATGCATCCATACAATATATTAGGGCTTTATTTCCTATAGAACTGAAGCTCATAGTTGCTAAATGAAGCGGACAGGATCAGTAAATGATTGATAGTGGTCGTCCATAACTTGTATCGTCGATAATCATCCACCATGTCCAGCTTGATTGTTCCACGGCTTGTCGTCAATACAATGAGATAGCATGTCTCGGTCTCTCTGGCCTCTCCATCCTTATATAATTCAGCATGCAAGTCCAATACGATGCCTATTCAAAAAGCATATTCATCGAGTGATTAACGATAATGGTGAGAGACTAATTCGAATCCATCGTCACATAAATTTACAGAAAAAGGGAAAGAATCGTGGACGTGTAAGAGGCCGAGATGGAAAAGAGAGAACGTACTTTCCTGTTTGCTTTTCAACAGATTGAGCTTCCTAAGTTGGAGAATCACCTGAAAAGTAAGAACGAGGCATGGTCGATTCACTTGATAACTCGCACTCTATATTGCTTGATATATCTATACACCGTATACAAGACAAGAAATTTCATATGCATGATAATCTTGCAACTCGAACGTATCTAGTTTCATAGGCGGCCATTAAAATTCACAAATCTTTCTCCTGTATATCATAAATTATAATCGCCGGTAGACATAAACACACACCTTGGCTTCGTTGTTTAGGAATAAGGAAACTGTTCTCGCCACGTACCTCCCTGTCCGAGTTGATTCATAAAGTAGAAAAGCATTAGTTTTGGAGGTGTAAGACGATAGTAATTAGTAAATAAGACAGACGATTATAGCATGATTAGTAGTAGAGTTATGCACTAGGATCCCAAGTTTTACGAACCGTCTGGGGTTTCGATGCTGAGCTCAGCACCTTTGGCTAAGACCGAACGGCCTTTGTCGAAGTCGAAGTCAAAGTCGTTCTGGTCCTGGTCAATTGGAAGAACTGGTGAAGTCCCGTTTAATCTGTTCCTGCATCCGGTCCTTGCCTTGAGTGTGGCAGCTCCTCTTAATGCTGAACATGACATTCATCAAGCAACACATGACAGATAGAGTTAATCGAGAAGATTACATAGTAATAATGTGAAATTTTCTCAGCTTATAAGAAAAAGAGGAATGAGTTTGGCTGATAAAATTAATTTTACTCTTTGGCTAAGATGAACTAATGAATTGAGAGAATTTTCTTTGTTATTGCATAAATTTGCGTGTTTGCGAACGGCAACTCGGGTTTGCTTTACCAAAAAAAAAAAAAAAAAAAAAAAAAAAAAAAAACCTCGGGTTTGCAAATCCAGTGTATTCCTAGATTCTTGTTATCACCCCTTACGCTTGTATTAGAGTCGGCGAGATCGCTGTGGAGAGGAGTAATGTTTGGTTAAGGCGATAATCGAAGCAATGTCCCCCTAGTGAAGATGAAGGATGCATGCCTTGTTGATGGCCTTTCGCCGTCTTAAGGCATCTCAACAACCATGGCGGCGGAACTACTAGGGATTCGAAACATGTTCATGGAAGGACTTGGTCTGGGGAGAAACCTGAAATAGCTGATGAAGTGGCACCGCGCCACCGTAGCCAACCGTTTGAAAACCCCGTTTTAGTGGTTTGAATTTATCACGAACTGTTTCGATGAATATTTCAATATCCCCCGGAGCATAGAAACGTGAAATTAGTGAAATATAAGTTCATGTGCGGGAGTCAAATTTCCTGTGTTTAAGATTTCTAAAAACTTTTGAGCTATGGTTTATTTCGATTTAGGATTGATTTAGGATTCCGTGCTTACTTGTTTCCTAGTTTGAACATTTTCACTTTTCGGGGTTCTTTTAGTTATAAATATTGCTTTATCTCTCATGCAAATCAATAATTTTTATCAAAATTTTTCAGAAGAGAGTTTTCTCAATGAATTATGCTTTGAGTGCATGTACTAATTTCAATCGTGTTTATCGATCGGATGTACCAAATAAACTAAAGAGTTTCGGATTGATGAACTAAAATTGCCCTATCATAAAATAAGCGAGCTTCATTAAAGAGAAATCAGATTGAAAAGTGAGCGCCTTACATGTAGTAGCCGCGGCAGTGAGTGTCAAGATGTCACTTGCGCTGGTGCTGCTCGTGGCTGATCTTATCACATTGCTAAGCTGCTCCCTCTTCGCTCCCATCGCCTCCGCCACCTGTGCGCACTGTGCCGCCACGAGGGCCGCTGCAGATGCCACCGCTGCTTCCTTCTCTGAGCTCAGGGATAAAGGCTCGCCGCTCTTTGAGCTCTCGGCAGCGATGGCGGCTAGGGCGGCCGCCACACCTGCCACCGATATCGCCGCATGAACTTCGGTTCTTTGCAACCTCTCTTCTTCCTTCCTCTTTAGTTTCATCTCTTTCAACCACTTCTTAATTGAGATGATCTTGAACGACATCATCTTCCACGGAGCCTGTGCGAAGGGAGCATGAAATCCAATAGGAAAAAGTCATATAATTACGAAAACAATAACGATAGATACACTAGGATCGTTTTCATGAAAATTAATGTTAAAGTGACGAGGCAAACAGTTATCTGACGTCTGAATATAACGACCCACTTGTCTAAATAATCTACGTCCACTTGCATTAATCAGCCATAACAATTTCTTGACCGGCTTCTGGTTTACAATCTGAGCATTAATCATCTGAAAAAACTAATCATGAAGCTTCACGTTGCTACATATCTGAAATGTTTCACTTACCCACTTTTTCCTGAAACAGCTGTTATAATTTAGTTCTGGGTGCATAGCCTGTTGCATCCATATCCACGACTGGGGAAAATATACGAAAACAAGGGCTTATCATTAGTATAATAAATTAGTTATTTATGTCCGAGTATCAATACATGAATTGAGTTCACTGCGTTATATCTACCTTGACGTCATTTGATTTCCATGGAGGTAAAGACTTGAAACCTGCATCATCCTTGGTCACGCTATTGTCCATCCTCTGCAAATTCGACATCTCAACATCATACTTTTCCTCTCACCAAAATAAAACTCATGCATGATAACGCGATTTTTCAGCAAGTTGAGTCGCTCTACTTTAACTCACCAGGAAATTGTCAGGAGAGCTCATCTCTTTCTCGAGTTTCTCAATCGGGGGATCGAGCAGGACAATCGACTGGTTATGAGGATCGTGCGACGGAGGCTGAAAGGCTTGGACCGCGAAATCGCACCATGCGCGGGAGAGAAAGTCCATGGTCTCGGGGTGAGCTTGAGTTGGTGCGGAGCTGAAGTTGGAATCCATCTGAATGCGATTGCTTCTCAAGGAGAAGGATGAAGAGATTAGGAGGTGAGGAGAGATATGGGCAAGCTCTAAACATGGGGCGTATGCTTAAATAGATAGTTCTTAAATCCGTATTAAATTAATAATTTTGCTGAACTTTGTTTTGTGGGGCACGATTCTGACATCACACTGTGGCCCGTTTAGAGCGTCGTGGTGGTGTGTGTCATCATAACCCCCTAGGCCTTGATCATAGAAGATCTCGATTGATTTCATGACTAACATAATGAAATTAAAAAGAAAGGAAGGAAGAAAGGCAATGAAAAGCATCGATTTAGTCTCAGGATCAAGTTTAGTGTTTCTTTCTTAATGAAACATATAAAGATTGGCAGGATTGACCCCATTATTATCCTTGATATCCCCTCTCTTTTCTAAGGATGAAGCTAGAAGCTTGAGTTATACGTTTGGATGGAGTTAACAAATGTCCCAAGTAAGATAAATAATATGAACATTTATCGAGATACTCTCTCTTTTGGCCCTCACCAACATTTATTGAGATGTTTTTGAAATTGAAAAATGAACATATGTCCAAACAAAAAAAAAACAAAAAAAAAAAAAAAAAAAAAAGAGGGGAAAAACATATCTCAAATTCAAATCTCTCAAGTTTCCAAAAAATATTTAATAAGTCTTGATAAGTTTCCTGAAAGCACTCTCCATAATTTCCCATGTTAGTTCAAATGGTATTAAGGCTCTTTTCTCTTCTAGAGAAAAGGAAAAAGTTGTGGACGTTTATTCAAGCACTGAATTTTAAATGTCCAAAATACAAATAAAAATTTGTCCGACAATCATTGAAACCGGTGGCTAAATATGACTAATTTCTTATCAAACATGGAACCATGATCTTATCAGTCAAATTTTCAAAAAATAATTGGCAGTACTTTATTTTACCGTTTATTACTTTTCCTACTTAACGGATCAAGTAACCGTTACTTACTATGCCAAGTGAATTTCCACTTTTTATCACTTATTAATATTTTTTTATTTTTTGATTGCAACAATTAATTGAGTTATATCAAACGGAGCTTAACATGTTGATATGGGTCTTAAATATAAAGATCATTCCAGACACGTGTATCCGCCATTGCCAGAGCACAATTTCAACTTCGAAGTACTTATCACCAACATATGCAGCTTGTACCTTTTTCTCCCCCTCCACGTACAACTCATTAGTGATCTGAATGTTTGTTTCAAACATGTCTGCGGAAGACAAGGAGGGACATTCAACAGTAAATGACAGGTTGTTTCCCATCCCTTGATGCAAATCTTAAAGTTTCTCCCAGCGAAGTGGACAGATTTTAGATGTATGCAGTTGGAAAAAGTGTGAGGTTGGGAGCTCGCGGAGCGGGTATTGCCTACAGAGGATTGGGGAGGCCCCTTATCTTTCCTGTCCTTGAATGAAAACCATATCTTCACGCTAAGGCCTTGGGAATGTTTTAGATATGAAGAGAATAATGAATGGACTTTAAGCAAGAGCTGTTCAAGGGCCACCCCAGGGAAAGAACACTAACCAAACAATCTAATAGAAAATAATAAAGAAAAAAAAAAAACAATGGAGGAAGGTAAGGAAGGTAAAGTATGAGGGGCATTATGAGCAAGCATGCACTCGGCCCATGGAAAGCTAAAAGGCGGGAGACATGCATGATTGATGTAAAAGCACTGATGAAAAAGCAGAAGACATGTATCATTGAAGCTGAACATTCTTTAGCAGCCCCTCAAAAGCTTGTGAATCAGCAACTTGGGCCGATGATGAAGATAAATAAAAAAGCTTTTGGTTGTATAACTCAGTAGTTAAGGCCATTTGAGGAGCTTCCATGAAGTTGCTGAACTTATCCTAGATTTGATTAAAGCTGCGCTCATTCCAGTCATGTGAAAGCAAGCACACTTCGGATCATCAATCGGTTAGTTTATATGTGGCACCCCATGCTTTTTAACAAAGTTGATCTGACATCTACATGGAAGTTGCGGGCAAGAAAGAAATGTTCACATGTGCAATCATAGACACTTAAGCACATTGGTCATGTCATGAATTTCATATCTTATAAGAGAGTTCCTTCTTGATTAGTAAAAGAAAAAGAGTTGTGTCATTTAACATCAATGCGTTGTTGCAGTAGATATACAAGATTGTTGCATTTTTATGTATTCAAAGACCCATATCAACAGGATTAACAAGGATTTGGCTAACTTGATATGTCAGCCAAAAATAATATAATGAACAAAAAATTGAGTCAAAAATCGAGAAAATTCAACAAATAGAGTTTGCTCACCACACAAACTTTAGATTTGGATGTGGCATGTACATTGTTTGAATTGCAAATTACCATACTTTAGTGTACTTTTTTTTGTGCCAATTGGACATACGGTTGCTTACAGAACTTCGTGGCAAAGAAGGTATTGCAATCTTGTGATTGGCGCGTTATACCACAGGACGCATGCGACGTATCTATAACATACTTATATATTGGATATTGAATGAGAATGGGCCATAAGTACTCCCATTCCTTGGGCTTTCGATTGCATAAAACCCAAACTAGGGAATGGAAAAGGCTGTCCAGCCCAATTATTGACCTCATCTACCCTAATTTCTAATCGCCCCTTGATCTTAACTAAATGACCGAGGAAGGCACCCCCAATATATGTTGCTCCGTGACACAATAATGTGTTGTCTTCCAACAAAACCGATTCATGCGAGTTTGCTTATCCAAGTAAGTACTCAAATGCGAGATTAATCCGTTCGTCGCTTACCAGGAAGAGAACATATTCAAGTTCTCTAGCTCAGGACATGCTAGTACTTCAAACTTGGGAAGATTTGAAAGGTTATTTATAAACGATTGTCGAATTGCTGCATAACTTCTAAGGTCCCAGAAGGATTTAATTAGCACAAATTCACTTGGTTCTAATTGACCAGGTCCTCCACGGACTTGGTTGGGGAGAATTCAATTCGAGTGTGACTTTTTCGTTGTCAGGGAGCATGAGAGCGCAATCAAAGCAAAATAAGAGGCTCCCAATCAAGGACCTTTTGTCGCAACAATCACACATGGCCAATTAATGAGCTTGGGATCGATTTATGGCCCCATTTATCTCCCCTCTCTCGCAGTTGTCGTTCTCAGAGAAATAGACTAAGCAAAGCGGTGTGTGCACGGGTGCGCAGTTCCCCTCTCCCCTCCCCCTTCTCTTCCTTTCTTAAGCAATTTCCCCCGGGTGGTTACCAACTTTGCCCTCTAGCTCGTGTCTCTCCATGATTCAAGAGACCCATCTCTGCTACTCTTGACCAAATTCAGCTCGACAAAAGCATTTCATCCGGTCTAGGAGTCATCCCCCATTTATGGCTACATTGAATTGCATACAACACAGTCTCTCTCTCTCTCTCTCTCTCTCTCTCTCTCTCTCTCTCTCTCTCTCTCATGCACACCGAACACATGCGGCAAGAAAACAACATATAACGTCCCTTGAGATGTCCATTACACTCAGTCTCTCCTTCATTATCCATCTCCCTCTGCATACATGAGGATTTTAACTTTTCATTGACCATGCATCATGAATTTGTCGATATTATGAGAGACCCACATAAACGTTGCGAACTTGAATCATGGGGATTTGAAATGATTTATTAGGCAGATCTCTACTCTGTCCTAGAAACTTATACTTCGAACTTCCATGAAATGCGTTTAAAAACGTTTGTGGCAATTCCTCAATAAACTCAAATGGGGAGGGCTTAATTTGGTTAGTACAAGCATCTTTCTTCTTCATGTTAGAATGGGCCATATACGTAATTCCTCTTCTAAAGCAACATAATTCAAGTCACTCCTTCGTGGAAACGGAACTAATTTAAATCGACAATACTAGAGTTGAGAAATGAGCCTTGGAATTGCAGGATCATCGAGAAGAAAAGAAACCAATTAGTAGGTGGCGTCAAGCTAAACAATTAATCTATATCTTGAAAACTTGATGAGTGAAGAGTAAAATGACAAGGGAAAAGGTGGAAGAGACTCAAACTTTAGTCACATGGAGTTGCATATACAAGCATTGAACTATATATAGCTTAATCACATTTTGCCTCAACCCACCTAATGTTGCAAAGTGGAGATCAAACAAAATCTATATATCAACTTAAATCATCATAGATGATGATTTCATTTACCATCTAGGTGCTCACTCGCGCGAGCGAGAGAACGCATGACGTCAACTTGAGCTCGGAGCCACACCATATAATCTAGGGTTTCTTCGATCAAGGAGATAGCGTCCATCGATTCTCCTCCTGGTACAAGGTTCTTGAGCAACTGTGTTCTCTTCTTCACCACCCTCTTGGCAATAGAGTACGGTGGATCTTTTAGAGCACCATTGCTCAGTTTTCTCACTCTCCTAATGCCCCAGCTCTTTTTCAATATCTTCTTGCTGGCAATCTTCTTGGCAACGGAAGTTGTTGAATTTGCTACAACATCAGTGGAAGCTTTCTTGTGCTTCGTGGCATCAGAGCCAATGATATGTTGAAGGAGAGCTTGGTTGTCACCATTTTGTGAGGCACTTGCGACTAGGGCACGACTCCAACGTGTTGTGCAATTCCGGACCGAAGCCAATGCGAGGTCTGCTGAGAGCTTTATGGCCTTCCTTCTCTCCATGATCGTCATATTCTTCTTTGAGGAACTGCATAGCTGGAGACCCATGATCCATTTCTTGAGGAACTTTTGCTTTATTGAGCTAGCACTGTGCATTCTGAGAAAAATGTACAGCGAGCAATTATGTCAGGCTTTCAGTACATAGAGATAAATGAAGAAATTAACTTCAACATTAAGGGAAGGTTCTTGGATTTGATTTGGAAATGCTCGTTGTTTCCATATTATGCATTTCATGAGGAAATTTGTCCAGCTAATTTGTGAATTCTTGAACCGGCTAAATGTATGCTTCGTTTTCTTGCGTTTCTCCAAAATGGTTCAGGAAACGATAGCAACGCAACCTTATGCAAAGCTCAAAATGATTACTGTGACCGAATAGCGGAGATGAACAATCACGGCAAGATAACGGCAAAAATAAGTGCTCGTAGGACATATGCAAAATGGAACATACCTCTTTCAGTGTTGTGAGAAGTGACCATGAGATGTAAGATGACTGGAGATGATGCACCGCAAGGATCGAGTCACAGATCCTGATCCAAGAAAGATTGATATTCAGAGAAGTTTCAGAAACCCAGGAAAAACAAAATTGAGAAAAGTCTGGGTGAGTGTTTCAAGGGAGAAAAGAGGGAATGAGAAGTTGAAGACTGTGAAGAAACCCCCAATTTATTTGCTCAAAGGAAAGAAGTGGTGGGCCTTTCAGAGAAAGACACAGCACATGCATGCACATGGTGGCCATGGCCCGCCACCTAAAACCTTCCCTATACAATAGAAAAAAGCCAGAATAAAAAATGAAAAACGGCAGCCTCATACACATATACATGGGTCTTTGTTGGATTTATTTTATGTACAGTGAAGAAAAAAAGGTCCTCTTAGTGTCATGCAAACCTAACATTTGTGACTTATTACTAATACAAACAAAACTCACTAAATGTGCTTTCTGGCCCTATTTTGGAAGCTGGGAAGTGGGCAATATAGGAGCATATTAGAGTAGAGAGAGACTGCGTCTTTTTTCTTTCTCGGTACAGGAACTTGTGGGGTTTTGCATAACTAATGACTTGGACCGAGTTTTTCACCGGGCTGCTCCATCTTTGACTTGTCATGAATTGACATTATGCGTGTGTCATTGAAAACTAAGCATCTTCTTTTTCTACCCGCATGTGTTTGGAAATGATAAGTAACCAACAGAACCAAATATCTGCCTTGCACATCCTTCCGACGAGATAACGCTCATACACCCTGATTTGGCAATCTCATGTTGCGGCGTTTATCTGCTGGGTAATATTGATAGATAAACTCTAGCCCAGGATTTAAAAAAAAAAAAAATCAATATATTTTGTTGGAGGGAAGAAAGTAATTGTTTTATTGATAATTTGGAGGGCAGTCGGGGAGAGTTGGTTGCCTATTACCCATGAAACATCTTATAAGTTTCATGAACCAGGTAAGTCTTAAGTCTTTGGCTTAGGCAGGTGGCTCTTCCTTAGAATAATTTTTACATAGTTGGTAGGACTTCGGCGGCTGACCTCTAAATCTCTTAATGCCCCAACTAAATACATTAAACTCTAGGGGTGAGAAGAAAGAAAGGAAGAAAGAAATTCCTCTGAAAGCCAATTATTCTAGCGATACTTAAATGCACACATGTACCATTGCTAGAGAAAATTGAAGGAAAAAAAAAAAAAAAAAAACACACATTTCATATTCTCCATAGGAGGGTGCTCCTATGTACTTGCGCATGTGAGATATAAGTAATGGATAACTGTTAGGTCATACAGTCCTAATTATATTTCACATTCACACAACGTGTTTAAATGTCTCAAATTGATTAAATAAAATCGGAAATCATCTTATTCCTTTCCCTGCATGAAACAATGGAACTCAAGTGAAACTTCTATCATGGCACGTCAAGCATTTGGTGATTTGTGATTACATATCAAAGTATATTATATGATTCCCCTCCATCTGCATGATCATACAAAGTACATATTTGCATTTTCAATATATTAATTTCCCTTGAAACGGTGGAGAGGTTCAAAAGTCAAATGATTCTTTTTGGTATTATTCTGGTCGCCTTTTCACCTCCATATCCATCTGCCACATCCATTGTACCCCATGTGAAGATTGCGCCAGCTTTTCATTAATATTCATTAGACAACAGTGGCGAAATCAGTAAACATTATGTTTTCCCAAACAGTATAAACAAGCGAACTTTACAATCGTTTCGGGCATTGTTCTTACTCCCACTTTTTACCTCTATCTCCATCTGCCACATCCAGTGTATCTGTACCCCATGTGAACAGTGCACCACCTTTAAATAGCGCGAAACCCAATATTGGAAAAAGAAGAACGTGTCTCATTGAGAAAAATTAAGTACCAAAAAAGAATTATATCCAGAAAGAATAAAGAATAAAAAGCTTAAATATAGACAGATGGGTCGATGTTTCGATGACATAACATGAAAAGAAAAGAGGACGGGGGAATCTTAGTTGCGACTGTAAGTCTTGTTCAATCTCTTTTCGGACTAATGGGCGCTTTTTAATTCTGTTTGATTGAGAGGAGGGAATTGGCAGGATCCGGAAAACATGGTAATGATGAGAGGACAAACGGGTCCTACAATTGAGAGAAATTCTAGGGCATCGGGTCTGGGCATGGGAGAGAAGGAGGGAAGAAAAAATTCCCTCACATGGTCTCCACATGGGGTTTTCAAAGCATGGCCTTTGAGCCACGCACAAAGTACAGATCTCGTTCAATAATTAGATTTCACCTGCTTGCACAAAGAGGGATATTTGGACTTTCACCACCCCGCCTCCATGGCCTCCTTCATTTGTCTTGATTTCTCGTGTACCCTTTCTGTAAAACAAATTTGGTAAGAACCCCTCCACGGAAAATGTGTTTAAAACTGCTTTATACTCTATTTTAATCACCTTAAAGATTATTGCGATACATTGTCCAAACAAAAGAATCCAAAAGATTAACGCTATAATAATGTTTATAAGTGAATATATTATCTCAACCATCTATTGTGTTAAGAGATATGTCAAGATCTATATTTTATAGATATAAAAATCTTAAAAGTGCATTTATTTCACTGAAAACTTCATGATAAAAAAAATATTTTCCATATAAATTATTTTAAAGAAAAATTATTAGTCTTCATTTATTTGGTGATTTAGGGAAAATGATTTTTTTTTTTTTTTGTCAGAATGACGTTTTCCCTTAATCTAAACTTGTTATTTTCTATCCGTGGAAAATGTTTTTGCATATCAATTAATTTTCTGCTATCTAAACACTAAAAAGTCAGGAAATAACTTTTAGGAAATAATGTTCTTTTAAATAAATAGATCTTCAGGTTATGTAGATTTAACATTCCAGTTATGATGGCCATACACTTATTTACCATTGAGACAAGTTTTGGATTTGCCCAAGTGATTGAGGAATTAATAGGAGAAAGTTTCCAACATCCAACTTCCCTCTCTCTCTCTCTCTCTCTCTCTCTCCCTTTTTGGTCCGTTCTCTCTCCCTTTTGAGTTGCTTGATTTGTGGCAATTTGGCTTTCATGTGGACTCGTGGGACCAGATTGTCAACGGCTTTGAATGTTTGTCCCCATATGCTGGATTACAACAATTTGTTTCCAAATCGCCATACAACTCTGATTAGTTTGTTCTCTTCCCCTTTTAATCCCGTGCTCTGTACGGGGACGAATTGAGTGCGCCAACGAGCCCTTTGAATTTCAAATGATGGAGGGCACAAACTATAGGATCTATTACATCCTCTTTACTAGGTAGGTGTTCCTTTTTAGATCACTCACCGGCAAAGAGCAATGTGAACATGTATGAACAAGAAAAAAGAGAAAGAAAAAGAAATTCCTTAAAGTGTATGCAAAAAGGGGGAAAATTTGAAGGCTTAATTCATCTTAAGGAAAGAATATAAAGGGTCGGAGATGAGAAAGATTTAAATCCCAATATGTGATTAGTGTATGAAGGATTCGGGGGTTCACACCTGGTCATGCATGTTGGACTTACTGAATCAATATTTCGTATATCATGTGTAATAGAAGATTGCTATTTTATCTAAATAGAAGACGTGAATTTTTGTGCATAATTTAGATGAATTTGTAGGTTGAAAGCTGCCCTAGAGTATGATATACAAAAATGGCAAGCGCAAGGTTAATAGCATTAAGAGACTAATGGTGCTAACTTAATAATCATACCGACAACGTTGTAAATAATAGAGACATTCCAACTATATTCATGTTATGGTATGTAAATACCAAAATATGGAAGAGAAAACAAAAATAGTACACCACGCAGGAAAAGTAGTGACAGCAGTAACCCAGGGTAAATTTTGTACCTTCATGTATACTCATGGGGAAGACAATGCGCATGCATTTCTCGTACATGAGATTACGACTTGACAGTCTCGTCCTGTTCAAAAGTCCACCCGAGATATTATCATACAAGTACATTGAAATATGAGGATGGATGGCAAAGTTTGAATCTCAATCTCAAATATTTATAGATTGTTGAAATAAACCTTCAACACCGGCTCGCCTCCCCGTTAGTTAAATATCACATTCAATCATGTCCTCTCGGTTTGATTATATTTGTGATGTCCTAACCCAAGTTACAGTTCTATAGAAAATGTGATTTTTGTTAATTACACCAATATGTTTTGAGTATGAAAACACCGGCAAAATCTAGTTGAGTTTAGAAATTTGATATTTTTGTGCCGGTGAAGGTCTAGCATCGCGATATTGATTGGTATTCAATCGAAACTACACGAGAAACAAATGTACAGAGGCGGGCATACTCTCACACCCCAAATTGCTCTCTTCATGTCCTATTTAAATTAGAATAAGAGATAGCGGTGAAAAATCTGAACCGTTATCTTGCTTCATCATTTTTCTTGAGAAACAAACAAGAACGAGAGGAAAGCCTTGCGGCTCACCCTCAATCTCTCTTGCACCTAAAATACCATTTCCCATAATGCTTGTTTCCTAGACGACGACGAAGCGCGCTACCAATCACTACTCCGACGAGTGAAGAAGATCCTGCTTGCTTGACTGAGAATCAAACGGTATTTGTGAATGGCTCTCGTGGACGGATTACAAGACTCCCTTTCCATGGCGGGTCATGGAGGTGCTTCGCCGTAACTGCGAGGTTTAAGAACGGATACTTGCAAAGCATGTAACGAAACATCCCTCGTATTACGCCACTAGAAAGCCAGGAAAACGAGGGTCAGGCCTATTCAACCTCCAAAAGATTTTTTCGTCCCAAAGGGGGTAGGATTCTGATGCGTAGACAATTCCACGTGATGATTTAAGGAAAAAGGATGAATATTGGGCGTTGAAAGAGACGTTAATCGTGGGAGGCGGGGAGTCACATTAGCAAGAAAGGTTGCACGGACACGGAGGAGGAAATGGGGAGCCGAAAGGGTCGGCCCCCGTGATTTGCGCCCATCCTTTTGAATCGACTCTTCCCCCGCCCCCCTTGTTGTCAGGTGCCAGGAGAAAGTGCCCTTACGAATTCCATGTGAAGAACCAAATATGAGGAAAAAATGGTAAGGGAAGTTAATGATGTCCCCATGTCCCCGTCTCCACGTACCTTCGCTGCCGCTCGTTCTCATAACCCCTACTTTGCACAATGAGTGTACTGCGTATCACGCGCTGTTTTTAGCAAAAGTTTCATTATGGTGTCTTGATAAATCTCAATGAATGATTAATACGAGTGAAGTTCTTATTCGTAGTTGAGATTTTAGCAAAAGTTTCACGCGCTGTTTTTAGCAAAGGTTGCATCGTGCAACCGGGGAGAGGATCTTCACCAAATGATCCGAGCCTTTGTAAGGATCGATATATCTATCGGTCGATGAACTGAAATGTTTAATCTGTCCTTCTGATAGAGATATCAATTTGAAAAAAGAACAAGAGTTAGCTAGTATTCAAGCAACAATTAATCGTTTCTCAATAGGTATCACTTGTTTATTAGCGCTTCCCATTATGCACTTGTATATAGCCAACCAACACATAATCATCTTGCGGGAAAAAAAAAAAAAGACCAAGGCCGATTTTCCCTCCAATCTCTCTCTCTCTCTCTCTCTCTCTCTCTCTCTCTCTCTCTCCCCCACACACAGAGTCACGGCAAGCCTTTTTTTTTTTTTTTGGTCGGTCACAGCACGCCTTCACCGCCACCCTTTTCAAGGGACACCATCAATGTTACCTCGTGACATTGCCCACCGCCCTCATACCATGCCGCTATGTCATTGAGCCGTCACCTATCGTCGTCCTTCGCATCCTTGTCAAGCCCTTCTCTGTCCCTCTCCATCCTCTCGGATTACATTTGGTCGTATGAATTTTTAATCTTGATACGATTGGATAGGATATAATATAAAATTCAAAGATTTCACTATATCCTATCCATTTTCTAATTAATCATAGTAATAAAGTGGGACTAATTCACATCATATCATGTACATTATTTTGTATAAAACAACATATTGATAACAATGAGCATAAGAGTTCACAAATAGAGATGGTAAAATTCTCTTCCGACACTCTTGCTACTTTATTTTTATTTACCTTTTTTTCACTTTTTTATAATTATTTCCTTTTTATTACTTTTTTCCCCTTTCATAATTTTCTAATAAAATTTTATTAAATAATAAACTGTACTAATATACCTAAAATTTGTGATATGCAAATATTGAACTCTTATATTATAATTCAAATATTGTTTATATGGAAATTTTATTTATTTAAGAAGTTTGTTATCCGAGAAAAATAACTTTGTTGTTATGAATGTTAGAAGTCCTATCAATATTTATCTCATATTTCTCATGAGATAATTTTATCCATGCTCTATTGCTCTTGAATCCAATTTTATCCTATCTTGAATAAGTATCATACATATGATAGGATAAATTTTATCATATTTTGAATTTTATTCTAACTATCAAGTGTAGTCTAGAGTCATGCCGTCATGACCTCACCACCAATCTTTGGCGACACTAAATGTGGGTTGCCCAAGGCCGGCAAAAGCTAATAGTGGTGTGGTTGAGTGTACGAGCTCCGCTGAACAAGCACTCCCAAGCGAGTTGTAACCCAAATTAGCCTAAAAAAGAAATATTGGATGGTCCAGATTAACTTTTCCCCTTTTTCCCCTTTCTTTGTCCCCTTATTTCTTTTGCTTTTCTTTTGCGCAAATATCGCAAAAAACTATAGATTATGTCTATTGTGATACCGATATCCCAAACTTTTTTTTTATCAAAAAAAAATCTTGAACTTATCTACTAGAATAGAAATAAACCTCAAATTACATATCATCTCTTTCAATTATATCTAATGTATATTTATTACATTGATATGAGCCTGAGATTTTTAGGGTATTTGTATCACAAGAAGTAAATTTAAGATTCTTTACGACACAAAAAAAAAAAAATTGAAGATAGTTATATGACAATGAACATAATTTGAAGTTCTTACTATAGTATGAAACAGCTTCTTTCTCCCTCCCTCCCTCTGCCCCTCCTCCCGTTGGCGTCAGCTTCCACGTGAGCCGTGTAAAAAGACGGTTTTTGAATGGCCATTTGCCCGAAAATAGCGGAAGCTGAGCACTTGAAAGTTGCAGCATCGGCGGGGGCGCACGCGACGACCTGCCGCGCGTTTGGAAATACAGGGAGGGAAATCGGGCAAAGGGGGGGGCGGCAGGTTTGGTGGCCGTGCTCGTGCGCGCACGCGAAACGCTGAACAGCAGCGGGGGCATGGCATGTGCACACATGGATGGACCCCGCCCCTGCCTACGCAAAGGTTTACAGCCCCCTACTCCCCATCAATCATGATGCCAAATTTTTGGGGGGAGAGCAGCATTAAATTTCATTTGACGTTTCTCCCCTCTCTCTCTCCTTCCCTCGCAAAAGTTGTGGTGGAATTAGTAAAAAGACCCCCCGCTTGCTTTTCGGTGTGGATCCTCTGCCCCCGTCCGCACCCCAAATCTCCTGTTCCTTTCCTGTGATCGCGTTGCGATTCCCGTTCTGCCTAGTCCCCATCGCACCTCCGGGAGTTTCCCCGGTCTCTCTCCTCCGAACCCCGTGTGGCCCAACTGACTTGACCCGACTCGAACCTAACTCGATCGCTGTCGCTCTGTGGTCTCTAGCCTCGACTCTGTGTCTTCGTCTCTCTCTTCTCAAAGTCTAGCTTGTATTAAGCTGGATGTCAAATACCAGCCATCGCCATGGTTGTGACCGCCTTTGTAGCCTGTCCATGTGAACGAAACAAGGGGGCTCGTGACCATAGATGTCGTGGTCGTGGGGTGAGGACCTCGAACTTAAGGTCGTGATTTGGCAGTGTTCATCAAAATAGAAATAGATAGAAGGGTAACAAATTGTGAACACGCTTGACAAGTTTCAATCCATTGACAACGAAATAATGACCATATCGTTGTGCAATAATGCCGCAGCCCCATCCTAGAGAGCACTAGTTTAAATTGTTAAGTGGAATGGTTATTGTACAAGAGATTGTATACATTCCTTAACTGATTAATTAATCAGTGTTTGCAAAGGCACTATTGTTAAAGATATTATTTCTATTACTATTGTTTACTTCTTGGCCATATCATTTTCATGTTATTTAAGCACGAACTGAAACATTATCGCTTAATAGCTATTGGCGGATCTGGATGCCGATGGAGGCAAATCCTTTTAATGAGGGACCATTCTTGCTTCATCCCTGCGCAATTCGAGAAATATTTTGCTGTGATGACAGTTAATAAAATGTAATGATCACATAAAACCAAAGAAACGAAACTGATCCTATAATTGAAATATCCATCTGGAACCCATTATTAACGAATGATCATGGAAATGGATCAGTAATCATTAACCTAAATCTGTACGATAAACGTCCTTTTCCTGTCTGTGGATGGAGAAACCAAAGCCCTTGTCGAGGAACAGTCGCCCGGATTTCTGATGCTAGACTGCGCTCTCTTACCGACGTTTGAGCTTATCCCACAAGCCTGGACATTATTATCTTCTTTTTCTTTAATCCCGCCCTAACTGGAGAGAAGGACAACCTAATGAACGAAAGCAGGCCTTTTGACTAGCGATTCGATATGCGGATCCAAGCACTGTTCTTGATCTCGGTGCCCATGTTACCTTCCTATAAATTTCAAAGACGAGTTGGGAAGTAATCGTGGTGTTGCCCCCATTTTAAGCAAGATGCTTTTGCATCTTAGGAAGCAAAAGCAATGGACTGTTCCTTGCTTTTAGATCTGGCCTAATCTGCTCTAGCTATTTGTCCTTTGTCTGGTCATGTTTTGGTAATTCTCAGTGACATTTCAGGTTAATATAAGTACATAATTATAAGCAAGTGGCACTAACAGGTTTCATCGCCTTATGTTTCAACAACGTTCTCTATTAAACATTTTAACCAATTGTTGTAGAATGAATGTGGAAGTCGATAGGATCTTATAATTAAAATTGACATAGAATCACTGGAGAAACAAATGAAGAATGAAAAAAGACATATGCAATATATATGATTTGGTCTGAATATTGATATTTATTTCATATGAAGAGGTAGAAGTAAATAAATTACTAATCATTAGAGAATTAAACTTATAATTACTTACACGCTCAAATACTTGTCACCCCTGGATCAAGTTCAAATTCACAATATTTACAAATAAGTAAAGCTCAAGACACAAATCAATAACGTTGGTATGAGCTCTTCACGTGGCTAACAAGAAAAATAAACTCACTTGCGGCTTAAACATGAGCTCCTCTGTATGCCCATAAAAGGAATCATGCACCGCACGATTTGAAGAGACTTGCACACCGACAGCCACACAAATCACAATCACAAGTGTCCTTTTTCTGACAAGCCCACACATGATAACTTAATATATTAAATAAAAATATGTGCCCACAAGCATTGAAATTGGTCAAACCTTGAAGGAAACATCCAATTTTGATGTTCTTTGAAAGGTTCGCCGATCGTCCTCTCCTAATTATGGACGAAGGTGAATTCCTTGCTTTGCACACACAGCAACAGTTGGAGGATTTCCGATTCACATGGAGTTGGATTTTATACGACAACTTAAAATCGAGATATATTTTAATAGTTTTTCATTTTGACTCGATATTTGAAATTAATTCATTATATTCATCATTCATGCTAACTTTTTTAATGTCTCGACGGCCATTCACTCTCTACAGACACCAACAGAGCTCAAGTAAAGCTTAAACTTCATCAAAGGAATGAGCTTGTCAACATGTCCGTGGGGTTCTCTTTTGTAGCAATGTTTTACACAACAACCTTATTCTTTGCCAAGACATTGCAAATGAAATGATATCCGTCGATATTCTTCATTTGCTTGTGATAAATTAAACTATAAGACATATATATTGCACATTGATTGTCACAATAAATATCAGTACTTTTCTTCTCTCACCTATAGTCTAAGAGCCTTAGTCATATCATCTACTTCGCTATAAAGGTTAGTGCCATATACTTTGCCTCGATCGAAGACAAGGTAGCGTGGTCTAAGGATGCCTTGCAACTTAGTGCACCACTTGTTAAAATAAATACATACCTTGCTAAAGACTTGCACTCATCGAGTTCATTGGCGTGATCCAAATCCACATTTCCTATGATCTCATTGCCAATTGCCCCTCCTATATACTATACTAATGTTTGTCATCACATCTACTATTTGAGGATCCACTTCACATTTTCCTAATGAGTTTTATCATGACACTATAACAATTAACTATGCTCACAAATAGTGAAATATTAGGCCTAATGCATACTATAATATTCATAATATTACCCACCGCACTAGAAATAAAAAAACATGGGACATATGCTCGTCATCCTCCTTCTCAATTTATAGTGATAACTTATAAGAAAGTTTAAATTGTTTCGCTAGATGTGTGCTAATAAATTTCGTTGACAGTATGTTAAAACGTGCTACAATCTTCTATATATATATATTTTTTTTTTGTTTGAGATAAACGTAAAGTTCTTTTAGTTCAATCACACAAAATCTCTATACCCAATATTTTCTTTGCAACACCTATCATCACTTAATTGCCTCTTCATCACTTCAACACTAGACGTATTTTTAGCTACTATCAACTTGCCATCAACATACAATAACATATACATCATGACCCATCGTTTAATCTTCTAAAGTAAAATACAACTATCCATTTGACTTTGCATCAAAACCCTTATATCATTGCTTAGAAGATTGTTTCAGCCTATATAAAGATTTATTCAATAAGAAAACATGGTCTTCCTTACCCATAATAGCAAATTCCTCTGGCTATCTCATGTAAATTCGTTCCTTCAACTCATCATGAAAAAGTGTCATTTTCACATCTAGCTGTTTTCGGTCGAGAGCCTGTGTGGCAACTAAGGCAAATAATACACGAATAGAAATATATCCTACCACATGAGACAAAACCTCATTGTAGACAATGCCCTCTTGCAGTGTATATCTTTTCTCAACAAGTCTCACCTTATATCTAGTGGCCTCGACACGGAGTGCCCTCCTTCCATTTGTCGACCTACTTGCTTCTAATAATTTTCTAGCTCTTAGGTACTTTGACCATCTCCCATGTGTGATTTTGATAGAGTGATTTCGTTTCTTTGCTCATAACCCTTAACTAGTGTGATGATTCAATACTAGCCATCGCCTCGAAGTAAGATGAAGACTCCTTTGTTCCCATCTCATCACCTAAGTCAATATATAAGCAATATTTGTATAATTATAATGTATTGGTGGTTTGATTTTTCTTCTCTATCTGCCTGCGACCGTTTTGTACTACGGTTTCGCTGGTTGATCAATATCACTGACTTTAGAAATTGCAGCCTTATCTGCAGTGTTAGCCTCTATGACCTTTGAGATCTCCAGAGTCTCCAACTTGAAGTTCCACCTTATTACTAACACCATGATTTGTTTGCCTTACTGGTTGTTTCTCAGAATTCTTTTGTCAAAGCATTGTAGTTTTGTTAAAGATCATGTATCTGTTGATTAGAAAATTATATGATCTAAAATTTGTGCACCATTGTTGGTAGCCTTTCACTTCATGCATCACCCTTGGCTTAAGTTTAATATCACTCGCATGAGCATACGTTAAACATCCGAATACTCATAATTTGGAAAAATCAATAGGTCTTTCCGACCATACTTAATCAAGGGTCTTCCACTCAGTAAAAGATGATGAAGATCGACCAACTAGGTATCATGCCATGTTCATTGCTTTGGTCCAAAAGTTTTTGCCTAGTCCTACATGCTAAAGCAACCGAGCTCACTCAAGTAAAGTTATGATCTTTTGGCTAAAATTGATAGGAATGACTATATTGACAAATCATCAAAAGATTTAGAAGTAAATTAGTCAAGTTGAAAATTTAATATTGAATTGATGGTCGTACAACATATTTAAGATTTTTTGGACAATTTTCTCCGTTATACAAACATTTGTTCATATATTAAATGGGATGGTTATATTTCTGAAACTGTGTCATTGACTTAGGTCTTGCCTTCTTATGTTTCTCCTTGAAAACAATAATTTCTGACGTAAGAGACTATCTAAGTAGGCTAGACGTGGGGTGGTTGCTTGCTTGATGCATGGAAATGGACCGATCGGTCGAGCATGAACGCCCACCATACTTTGAAAGAGACAAATGATAAGCCCCAGCTGCTCATTCTTATATGTGGCAAAAGGAAAAGGAAGTTGAGTCGTGGAGACCAGCTTGCAAAAAAAGGCCAGCTAGGGCCGTCCTCGCCTTAAATAAAGTAGCATGCATCGTGTTCTCACGGTATCGCCAAACTCATGATGCTTCTCTATTACGCGACGTTATAGCGACCCGTGTTTGGATTTTTGAATTTTGAGAGATGTTACTAGTTCGGTCATGTCCCATAGCCAACTCATCGAGATGGTTTCTCAAGTTGCGGCGATCCGAGGGCAACTGGAGCAATTCAAAAAGATTCTTCGAGGGGCAAATCTTATTGGATTTCTAAAACTTGCACAGGTAATGCAATTAAGTGTTTATCTTTCGTACAATCTAAATAATAAACTTTTCTGGAAAAAGGTATCTATCAATTGCTTCTGTCGAAAATTGCTCTGCGTGTATAGTGCCTTAGCGCTCGCCAACTGAAGAAACATAAAGCTACGGTGATTATAAAGACTCCATTTTACCAATTTATAAAATTTGAAAATTTAATTATAATTTCCAATAATTTCCTGGCAGCTCTTTTTGTTGATGTGATATCACGAGATTAAATAACATATTTTGTTGGCACGAACTATTTAAGCTGGAGTTATTTTCTCCACACGATGCAGTTTATTATGATACTTTTCTGTACTAAAGACCTAGAAACACAAGTACCGTACCAGCTAAAGTTAGAACCTGCAGAGTGCAAAGGTTGTTTTAATAAAGACCTAGAAACACAGGTACCGTACCAGCTAAAGTTAGAACCTGCATAATCCAAATGTTGTTTTAATTTCCTATGATTAAATTTTGACTAATGGGTCACTCTCGTCTTTAGTCCGCGGGTGCATGCCCGGGTCATATCTAGACAATGGGGGTCTTTTCCCAGGTCGAAATAGGCCAATGCTAAGCTCCACATTAAGGTTTGAGGGCAACAATGATCCCGGCATTTGCCGTGAGATGCGGGGTCTGCAGATCAAACTATGAAATTAATCTGCATCGATTGAGAATTGGATCCATGCTTACTACTGTTCTACCGGTCCATCACCTTGTCCTTTCTCTTCATGTTGTCATTGCTATTAGTCTACTGGCATGAAGGATGTACAGAAGAGAGATGGAGAGAGAGAGATGCAATTTGGTGGGGGTCGGATTAAGTGCTACGCACGTGCATGCATGGGTTTGATTGATTGAGCTATGACATCAAACCAGCCCTCGATCTCTCAATTGCGATATTATGTGTCATAATGAAACATGTGGCCGTGATTTTATTTGTCGAAAGGGAACAAGTGGCCATGTGTACGTCCTTAATTTTGGGCTATATGGGCTTTATATAGACTTATTAAATAGGCATTAGATTGGATTGTCGAATTGACTCATTTTACCCATAATGACCCATTTCCATATTAATATAAATTTAATTATCTATACTCGACCCAACTCGATTAATATTTAATCCAATTATAGTAAATTCATATCCAAATTGAGTCAGGTGGGACTGTGGGATTAGCGAATATGAGGTCGAGCGAAATCTAGAAAGAAAGAGTTATGAAAATATATTAGATCTAAATCAGTTATTAACTCATTTAACACCAAAATTAAACCATTTTATATTTGGATATACCGAATATAATTAATCTATATAACAACTCAACCCATCAAATATATATATTTTTAATCAAGCAACAAATATAAGTTAAAAATAAATTTATGACTTATTTTAATAGATCCAGCTATACTATTCTCCTAAGTTGCTGCCCTTGCTTCGTGACATCACAAATCGACAGGAATATACGTGTCCCACTTTTCCCATCGTGTGAAAACGTGTCAAGTTCCGTCACAGCTCATCAATCCTCCAAGACAGGCAGTCACCAACTATATGCAAAGAAAAGGTTCACAATGTCATGTTTCCTGTTATGTATCAGCACGCAGATCATCTGTACACTGTTTTGACTTGCTCGATCAGATAAAACTCGGATCACATCCAACCCAAAATGCATTCTTGATTTGGACGATACAGACAAGAACTTGTAAGGGGGACCGAAACGACAGAAAATGTCCAGCATCCGGCCCAGTTTTGGTTGATGAGATGTTCTTCCATCATGCGCGTTCGGACATCAAACCAGAGTTGGCATCCGAGTGACAAATGACGCCGGTTGAAAAAAACTCCCAAGTCACAAAAAAAAAAAAAAAAATGATACCGCCGGTTCTTTTGATAAATTAGGAGCGACCGCACCTATCAATTTAGTGGTTCCGTTCCAAAAACTCCCCCAAAATACATTAGTATTCAAAGGCTTTCAAAATTGTCTTCTCGGTCTCAAAGTTGACCTAGCTCAATTAAGAACATTTGTTGTAAGAACGACGATAGTTGAATACACCTAAACCAAATGTACACATTGCTTGTACCGTGGAACTTGAAGAAAACATAAAAAACATATACATCCCATGCACAATCACAAGACCTCTAACCTGGCCACCCAAAAAAAAAAAAAAAAACAGAAACGGCACACGGAAGAGGGATTTTCGGTTGTCCCAGAAAAGAAAAGGTTTCCTCTGTCGTCGAACACAGGACTCAAAGACCGCCCTTTACTGGATGACAACTTTCCTGAACTCTTTATTCAGCCTCTGTTTTTCTGGAACCACATCATCAAACAGGAATTATCAAATTTGGCCTTCTGTCATATACGAGAAATACCGAAATGACTCGATTTAAGTAATGCTGGGCACAACCTGACACCGTAGACTTGCGGCAGTTCTGGTACACCATGTGCTTAACCGTCTCCCTTTGCCCGAAACTGTGGCCCGTAGGACTAATCTCGGGGCGGTCATCATTGGAGAGGTGGTTCTCTACAATTAGACTTGCCGACTGATTTGTCGACTGGTCGTCCATTGTCGTTTTCCTCGCTGAGGATACAAGAAATGCCCTCTCAAGTTGGCAGATTGGACCTGCAATGATGAAGCTATATGAAAACCTACGCTCATAAAACACTCTTTGAGAAATCAAGAAGGCAGGCAGTAAAAGGCATGATATAGCAAAGAAAGAATCGAGCCGGATACTAGGGTGACACTCATCATGCTTGAAAGCTCAGCAAGTTCAAAATATTAAAAGGAATGAAAATGCAATGACAAAAAATCAAGCTGATATTTCTTTTGTTAACTGCTTTCTCATGGCCATGTCTTGTTAACCCACTTAACATTGTAGTTCCTCACTCGGTCAACTCCAGCAGTTTAAAATATATTGACCTCCAACACTTCCACAAGGGCACTCTATTTTTTAGAAGTTATGTCAACCAGTGCTATCAGAATAAACGTGGCCAACTTCCATGCTGTGTCTAGGATTAAATATCATGTGCCAACGATGCAAATGCAATGACAAGAAACAGAAACATGTAGCTCTGGTAGACTTCGACTGTCGCAACAGCTTGACAGTTTGAGCGAATCACTTCACAGAGCTAATTTCAGAACAAACATGCACGAAAATGTCAGCTAAAATGCATGAAAAGTAAATATTATACTAACCCAATTTCACAAGGGGACTTTAGCAATCACAGATTCACAAAACACTCTCCAATGGCACGATTGAATTCTCACTTACAAGCTACAGTGGCTATGGCGCATTCACAAACATAAACGTGCCATCTTGCAATGAAGCCTGTTCAAATCATTCTATGCCTATTGAATCCTATCTCACCCTGTCCTGATAACCTCATACACCTAGCTCAAAGACGTGTCAAAAGTGTAATGGACCTTAACTGCACTAGGCATCAAGCCAAGTTGCTCTTAATTTAAGATACAGAAACTATAGGGCCCAAAATCCTTCCAAAGTAATTGAAACTCCAAACTATGGCAGAGTCCATAATAAGGGTGGATTGCATGTGCACCATTTCGTTACTTTATTGAAACCAAATCCTGCTGGTAGTCTTTTGTTTGATCTGTTAGGCACAGTCAATTTAAAGCAAAAGTACCAAATTCAGGCACGCGTCGCTATGCACAGCCAATTCGTCCTCCGGAACCACATCATGGATGCACTGATCGCATTGGTACAAAATTTGAGCACCCTAATAACTTCTGCTTTACAAAGCATTGCTTTAGCAGCAACCACGCAAAAACTTAATTCCCTTAACAATAGGCACCGATCGATTTTTTTACAAATTCAGCACCCAATTGAACAGACTACCCCAAGAAAACAACAACGAGGCTTTCATAACTCTTGAAGGAACTCACAAAAGGGTAATCTGTAGTACCTGCGGCGGCATGTTTACTCTCTCCAATGCCTACAATCGGCGCATACATGTAAGAATCGGACTTCAAGTACTCTACTATATTCTCCACCAAGCTCCTTTCATTTTCTTCTCTTGCTCTCCCCCCTTTCGAGAAATGACAAGACATAAACAACCCATAGCAATGATAAGGATTACAAAGAGGAGTTCAATCTCATGGCCTGGACACAGAATCACTCACCAGTATCAGAAAAAAGCAGAGTCTTTTGCGGGAAAAGATGAGAGCTGGAACGAGAGATCAAGGGGGCGAACATGTAAGAGTTGTTCCTGAGATAACCCAGCAAACCCCTCCTCTTGCTTCGCTTCGTGGGCCTCTTCTTTAGAACTCCTGGCGACGCTCTCTTCTCCATCTTCGAAGCTCAAACATGGAAACGTCACAACCGCTTGGTCGTCTCCATGCAAAGGCAGTTGTCGCTGGGCGGTGCTCGGTTGGTGAAAGAGGAGCACACGTGGCGGTCAAAGAGAACCATTTCAAGTGCCGACTGACACGTGGGGGAGAGAGAGAGGCGCGAGCGGCTGCCAGAAAACTGGGCTTTTCCTCTGGTTTTTCCGATGATGATGGGCTCGGGGATCAACAGGCACGCGACAAGTGAACACCTGTGGAAGAAAATTAACGGTGAGAGCCTCCATTAATTTAGTCATATCAATCATTTTTTTTTTTTGTATAAATAAGATATGACTTTAAGGTTTCGCAGTAGTAGAAAAGGTGCTCATAAGACTAAATTATCAAAGCACAAAACAACTAATTAGTATGAATATAAAAATTTACGCACGACACGTTTGCAAGAGCCTTTGGACCTCCAAAGGCTCCTGGGCCAATGCAAAATATTTTTTGGAGCCCAATTGAGAAACGTTAGCATTTCCAAGTACCCTCCAAGGGCATTTAACTCAAGGTGCACAGCTGATATTTGGCTCGGATTTCCAATATAAAAAATATCGATTGATCTTTAATGTTAAAGATTGTCCAACAACAAAATCATTGCACAAGGCATCTTTGATTTGAAGTCAAGCTACTATCCTTACAATTGAAGAACTTTATTTATGCAAACCGGAGATTTGCTTGTATGGGCTATCAAATTAAGGGAAATTTAGATCTTATTTCTCAACAGTTGCCCAATCTTCTGTGCACATTTTGTCCAGCAAGTTGATTGGAGAATGATCATTTAAAGACCATCCAATAGGTTGATTGGAAATGAAAGAGTATAGAAGGAGATTAAAGAAATCCAAAATAAAAAATTTCAAAGTTTAGAAGAGTTTCAAACTAACTCATTTTTTGTGAGCCACAACAGAGGTATTAAGATAGTAATGTGTGATATTGTGAGATCAATCACTCATTTTTATGAACCTTACTAATTAACTAGTGAAATCCAGTTAATAGGCTATCAACTTAAAAGAGTGGATATAATCTTACTTTAAGTTGAATCATTATAAATTCTTTGTGGAATTTTTTCTGTCTCAAAACTCTTGTTCATTATTTTTGATAGACTTTTGTATATCGATTAATATCATCATATTTCTGTCAATATTAAAATCCTGGCCTGGGAACACTAGTGAAATCAACATTTAAACTCAAGTTTCACTTGAGTTTGATAATATTCAACTTAATTGTTTTTATTTCCGCATTTAATTGTCAAGTTTGTTTGTTTTTTTTTTTTGTTTTTTTTTTCCGGGCAAAATCACCTATTCACTTCCTTTTTAAGTAATACTGCTAGCACCAATAAAAGCTTCCGCAAAAGGGATTGAGAAGGCAGTGTTTGTTTATGTTCTTTTTTTTTTTTTTATGTTTATAAACAAAATTTTTGTTTTTTTTTGTTCCGGGGAGCAAAACAAGAACAAAAATGCGTTTGTTTGCATTTTTATTCCAAATCTATTTTTTTGTTCCCATGAACACATTTAGAACAAAAACAAGAAACATGTTTTTTCTGGAAAAATTTTTAGGAACGGATTTTCTCTCTCCTCTCTTTTCTTATCTCTTTTTTCTTTCTTTTTTCTTTGGTTAGTCGCTAGTCTCAGCCATGGCCAGCGATGCCGTCGAGGGCCGGTGATCTCGCCGAAGTGTCGCCGGCCCTCGGTGAGACTCGGCCTCGCCTTGGGGGCGAGCTCGAGCTCGCCAGATTCGAGGTGACCGAGCTCGCCTAGCCAAGGCGAGGGCGACCTCGGCCTAGATCCGACAAGGCCCGGACCTCGCCTTAGCCGGTGAGCTCAAGCTCGCCCGGATCCGGTGAGGCTCGACATCGTCGGGCCACCGCTAGGCCGACGTCGCTGGTGGTGGCCCGGCGATGCCGAGCCTCGCCATGGCGGCAAGGCCGCCGGCCCTCATTGGCAGGTCGGCGGCCATGGCCGAGGTCGACAATTGGCCAAAAGAAGAAAAAAAGAAAAAAAAAAAAGAAAATAGGAAAAACAAGAAAGAAAATAAGAAAAATTAAATAAAAATATTAAAAAATTAAAAGAAATAAAAAAAATTATACAAATTTACTAAACGTGTTTGTTTTTTTTTTTTATTTCGGAACAAATTTACCAAAAGCGTTTTTCTATTTAAAAATTATTCCCCGAAATAAAAATAATTTTTTCTATTTCGTTCTCGGAATAATTTTTAAATAGAAATACATACAAACGCACCAAAGTATCCGCCACTAGGTGTAATCTTGAACGGACAAGGTTGGGGTTATCCTAATCTGTTGTGCGCAACGAGTTGGTTAGCGGAAATTTCAGGGATGCAATTAATACAATGAAAATGCAGTTTGCATGTATTTAAGAAGCGCGGGTCCTAGTCATGATCTTAAATTGACAAGTCCCCAATTGGGTTAGTGCTAGGTAAGGGGCACGAAAAATATTCCTTCTCCACTGGGTTTCCTGACCAAATCCCTTTACGGGACAACGGGACCCAATTTGGATCTCCGCGATGCCTTCCCTGGTCTCTGTTTATAAGCATGATACTGGGAAATGAAAGGGTCTGGTTGGAAATTTCAGGGATGCAATTAATACAATGAAAACGAAGTCTGCATGTATTTAAGAAGCGGTCGACAGTAAATGTCACTTCACTTGGAAACGGGATAGTCGATTCACTTGCAATCCCCATCAGACCGACGAACACCCCGGTGGCTCGTACACGCCCAGCGCCGTAGTTCGTGGAGACAAACCAGCCACGTCCCAATGTCGAAGTGTCCCCAGTCATCTATCTCACGGCATCTCATATTCTTTTTCAAGCCTGTGAACGAATTGCGCTACGGAACTTTCAATCCGGTTTGACTTTGAGCTCAATTGGATAGGTACTTCAGCGAGTCCCGCACAGCTTCGAATGGTCTTTTCGGAGTCGTTGGGAGTTGGTGGATGTGCCAGGAATTGGTGCAATCGGAGATGACGTCTAATTCAGCCGCGTGTAGTATTTTAATTGTTCTTGATTTTGACGAAGTGCATGAGTTTTATCTGTGGCTTTCCCTTACATTTGCCGCTTCTTTAACGAAAGGAATCGATGATGCGGATCTATCTAAACTCTCTGTTTTCAAGTGGGTTATGTCTGATTAAGATGGCCCAACTGATAAAATTGAAACTTCGGTCATTTGACGGATATGTCGTCAAGTGATCGGTCATTCGCTCATCCTTCGCACTTGCAGCCAGGAACATGAGGGCGGCCCGATTCTAATTGATTCCGACCAAAAAGAAAGAAAACACCACATGTTCATACGCAAATAACCTTGGTTTATATAATATTTGTATCTGGCACAAACAGCCGAAGGGGCAATTTATACGAATGGACATCTGTCGTCTTACGACTTTCTTTTAGGTCCCAAGAAACTAAGAAAAGTGAAAAGGAGGAGCTCCTGCCGACGCCAGCCAGTGCTTCCTCAGCTTATCAAGTTGCTTTTGCGAGATGAGGTTGTTAGCTGTTTGATACCGGCTTCAATCCGTGTTTTAAAGCTGCGTCCCACACCAGATCGATCCTGTCGACGTCGATGGCGCCGACCTCGTGATGAGTCCATCCTTCCAGGGAATGCACCACTCCACCTGCATGGCACGCATGAACCACTCCTCTGTCCATGGTGTACTGTTCCAACATCACACCAACAACAATTCAGCAATACATACACAAGGATCAGTACTTCGTCTTTGTTTCAGTGATTAGGAATACAAGCGAATTGGGCAGTGTATGTGAGACATGCAGTCCGCATGAATTGTCTAACAACAAACCCAAGCTATAAGGAATGCAACTATTCTTTTTCGTGGAGAGTTCGAAAGATGCTAATCACTCTATTATGATCGTTCTCTAGATAGGTCAAGCATCATGAGTTTCCTAAGGAACACTAGCATCAACTTACTTCGCAACTTCCGAGTCCTTGGACATCATCCGGTAGTCTCATAGCTGCGAGATCACCGTACGTGCAGTCTCTTCTGAATGGCAAAATGGGTGGCACCACAAATTGATGGAAACGTGCTCCTGGAGGGGCCCAACTCTGCTCTCTTGGCGTGATCCATTTCCCAACTATCCATGTCTAAGATTTGCGCCGCAGATTAACCACAGTTTATCAGAAGATGTCCGATGCTCATCGTTCATGGCGTAAGAGGAAGATTGAAACTGCTAGGTTATATAGTACTAACTGTTTGTAATTTGACATACCTTGCAAGTCCTAGCTGCTTGGTACTTTGTTACTCGCACAAGGTAGTTCTGACAATCGGCTGGCGCTTCCTTCTTGATTTTCTCAAATCTTTCTGTCGAGAGAGTTAGCATCTGCATCATATGGAACAATCTGTAAGCATAGTGTGCACAAGCATTGGATGTCTTGACCTGCTGGTTTAGAATCATAAGGTGAAGACATTGATGTTGAACTCTTTTCAATCCTATACTCCTGAATCTAAACCAGATCTCCAAATGTATTACCACTGTCGTTTCCAATCAAGATCTACACCAGTTAGTGCAATTTGAGAGAAATGTACTGCACTTACAAGGACTCGTACTCTCCTTCGACAAAGATAGAGAGCAATGGCCCTCCCGAGCTTGGAGGTGGCACCAGTCAAAAACACTTCTTTGACATCTTTAGGGAGATCATTGAGAATCACCGCCGCTGTTAAGGTATTTCCATGGACGACACGGACTTTGAGGTTCGGGTGCTTGTTGACAAACAATGTCCCTCCTCCATTAAGTGCTTCATTCTGCAGAGAGATTTTGAAAAGGGGAAAAACAGAAAAAAAAAATCATTATTAATCCTGTCGGACGCTTTTGAAATTAGTAGAGTGAGCCAGCAACGGCAGATACGTTCTACTAATGCACATTCAATGCTTATTTTTACGACTTACGGCAGCTATCTGTAATTCTAACGGTCCTTACTCGTGATTTGGCAAAGCAGAACGGTAAAGGAGTCAGGTGTTTTCGACATTTTCAAGAATGTTTTGGCTCCCACAGTAAAAACTAGTCATGGGGTTGGTTGGTAAAGAAATTTGCTATCATATAGATAGGACATCTTCTTAACACTAGAAAGAGTTGCCAATTGTGGTGGTCCTCATGCAGATAATAGAATAGATCGAGACCTCCAAGACATCTTCTGAACGCTAGAAAGAGTTGTCAATTGTTGGGGTCCTCATACAGATGATAGAATGGATCGAAATCCAACACAGCATGCTTTTCAAGAAACTTCTCAAAGCCTATATGGTCCACACTCCATTAATGTTATTGCAGAATCAAGCATATGGATGGTGGATGTTGATTGTAATTCCAGCAATGACCTTGAAGAGGAAAATCAAACAAGATAAGATGGAAGAGGAAAGAAATAACCACCTTGTTTAATGCAGCCAAACTGATGACCTTAACTCCTAATTTATCTGCATCTAAAATAGCCTCCTCTATCTGCTTGTTAATGCCAGCAGCTGCAAATGGTAAGAAGTACTGCAAAAAAAGAAAATAGTTTCCATTTTAGCCTTATCCATGAAATTTCGGCACGACAAAGAAAGTTAGAGCAAATTGCTCTATTATTCATCGCTCCACGGCTATGAAATGTACCTGAAATCCAAATCTTGGCACTGCCCACGTATGGTGCAAACGGCCTCTTAGGTTGTAGAAAGAGATCACAAAAGTCTTAGCCCAAGCCCACATTGCCAGCATCACCATGAAGACAATGGGCAAGAATGGTAACATGAAGAAAGGAGTGGTGTACGGCAACGATGCTAATGATCTGTATACAAAGGGGACGTGCATCGAAGACGTTAGGTCCACAACATGAGCCAGGAAAACAAAGTCTGGGATGACCCTCCTTTTTCCTGCAGCAATGAGAATTCAATTATTTTAAGTTAACTCTTCGCTCCCAGGGGCACCCGATAAATAGTACTATCATGTCTTGCGCATGCGAAGATAGAGACGGAAATGTGCTGGAGGCAGAGCGATGATCGCCTTGTGATGAATAGAGCTCTGATTGAAAGTCTTATTGAACTTAAGTTATACAGTTACAACTTCTTCATCAATTATCAATCTGGACAGGGGTGTTACTAATTAAGTAATATTTTAAAAAATCACTAAGCGAAAAAATCTTCGGACCTACCACATTCAGCATTTATTTCCTTTTGAAGTTGCCATGATTTGCTATTTAGTGTCTTCCCAACTGCATCAAAAAGGGGCATAAAGAGGCAGAAGTTTGTGTCCATCTCTGTGTGATGGAGGCTATGGTATCTGCACAATCAGCAGCCAAAAGAAAACACATTAGCGTTATAATTAAGACAGAAACATTTAAATTGTAGTTGCTTAAAAAAATAAACTAAATTGTCTTCTTTTATTCAAATTTTGATTGATTGGCAAACCCTTTTATTGCAACTATCCCATCTGTGCGAAGAAGCTTCTTTAAAGATGTAAATGTATTAACTGCATAACCTAACAATGCAGGTGAAAGGCTTCTATCAGAATGGAGAACATTCAAAAGCTTGAATTCAAAGTTGCCATATTGGCAACAATTATATCTTAAGGGCTCGTAAAAGTGCAATTTGTTTCTCCTTTTTAGGGTAATATAAGGCTAAAGAATGTGAAAGCTTCTTTATTGGGTTAACAAAGGAGTAATTGACTATAACAGAAACCACTGAAGTTGAGGACCGAATCATGATAAACATGTCCAATATGCAAATTGGCAGTCTAATCTAACTTACGTCGGGGTATAAATGAGATATCGGAGGAAGGGAAGTATCTCGAAGATGCGATAAGGAATGAATTCGACATTGCAATGCCCCAAGCATCTCAGAACATCAAACATGACCAAATAGCCATAAACGAGGCTTAGTGATCCATGTCCCAGCCAAACAGACCCCAATATTGGAATTCCAGCAATTATGGTCAATATGAGATGCTCCAAAAATGTAGCATGTCCAGCTGCAGCGGATAAATTGTACCAATTAATATGCAGGCATGAATATACAGAGCAATCTCTCACAAATTTCATGGGATCAGATTACTTTATCTCACCTGTAAAAGACTGAGGGACTGCAGATTCATGGTGCAATGAGTGGTAATTGGTGAATAAGTATTTCCCATGTAAATGTCGGTGCACCCAATAATAGAGGGGCTCTGAAGCTCCTATATGAAGCGTTAGGATTGCAATGAGGCCTCTTGCGTTCCAAAGAGGAAGGTCCGCCAGTGATGGGAAGATGTAGTAGGCCATGGAAGCCACGAAAGCTTGAAGAATCAAAAAATTATCCCTAGCAAAATGAACCCAAAAGAACAAAAACGGAGAGAGAGATTACTAAGAATTCTCTCTCACATAGATAGGCACACAGATACATGCAGAAGTATGATCCCACATCAGAAATCTTACCAGTCCCATTCCCTGTCTATCTGTTTGAAATTTACACCTTGCTTGATGATCCGGCGGCTTAGATTCAGGAACAGCATGTTACCGAAAGAGCCAAAGAGCACATGAGTGAAAGCTCTAAGTCCCCAGATAATGAGAAGATGTTGGCACCAGCTGCTCTTTGCAGTGTCTTCACCCATCCTTGAGTACAGCACTTGCGCAAGGAAAGGTCCATAGAGCAGGTACTGACGACCCCAAACAGAAAAAATGGTTTCAAAAGTAGCAACTTGAGCAATGGTACTAATTGGCAAAAACTTTTAACTAATACAATGCCCGCAGAGCTTGAGACTGGATATTCTATATGGATCAACCAAACTTTAAGGATTGCATGATCGAGAGTGTTTAAGTGGTGAAGATCAAAAGGAAAAAAAAAGGGCCTCTTGATGCCCTTTTTATTACCTTGAAAATTCCCAAGTTTTCCCAAGGCCAGGCAGACAAGGGAGCAACCATTCTCTGAACTGAGCTGTGGCAGAGTCTCAGACTCTTCCTTCTCAAACTGTTTCTGTTGCAGCTGCTCCTGGGTCTTCTTCTTCTTCTGCGTGCTCTCTTCAAAACAAGCAAACACCAAATTATACAATCCCGAGCCAGTTGAGAAGAGGCAGTATTTAAACAAACGAGAGGCCGAGTAAAACGGGTCCCAGATGGAAGTACCCTCCTGAGAAGAAGCACGGTCTCGGGGTATATTGGGTAAAAGCGAAGAACGCTTTCTGGTCTTAATTTTCTTGGTCTGGCCTCAATCTCCCATCTTTTTAAGAGCTTCAAAAGTCTAAACAAGTCAACAACGATCTTTACTCAGCCCCCCTTCACCATCCACCTACTTAGAAGGTCCAAAAATATCCAAGCGAAGTTCAATAAATGCCGTTGAATCTCATAATCAGCCCCTATCCCTCCCTCATTATTATCCCTGATTTTCATAATATGGAAGAAAAGAAAAGAGAGAGTCTTTCTAGCCTAAGGTCCGACAACGTGGACGGTTCATTCATCAATGAGAGGAGACCGAAAGCACGTGGCTTTTGGATGTACATCCAACGCGTTCTTGTTCGTGTACCGGCCTGTTTACCAGCACAGCTGGAGAGATGGGCAGAAAGTCTCCACCTATATTAATTACTCATGGTTGGGAACATGAAGAAAGGAGCGTCCTTCATTGCTATGGTTATTTTCACTATTATCATTTTGGCCTCCAGCCTTTCCTTAATTGCAAAAAGTTGTTATTTGGTGGTAGGTTGCCATCCATGAGAAATTCATTAGTCCTGTAGCTAGGACGGTCAATATAAGTGAACATTTAATCAAGTGCGGGTGGTAACTGATTCTCAAGAGTATTTTCCATACAAAGTATACGTGTGTGCACCACATGTTCTTTTGAATTTTCGACTCGTTAATACATCATGTGTTAACGCCATTTTCAATTGAGTATGAGATTGAACTAAGTTAGTGCTATGCCTTTATAGTCTATATATGAATATGGTTCATTACTTTCGAATGAATTGAACTGTTCTTCTATGTCAACCAGGCGCACAAACTTGACTATTACCTTAAAAAGAAATAGTAGCCCTTTTTCAAGACACTCCCCACATCACATTATAATGGAAGTTTAAGTAAATAATACATAGAGTAGGGAACCAAAAATAAAAAGTTTTTCTCACACGGTGCAAGAAAAGGAGCATTTAGGGTCCGTTCGTTTCACGGAAAATAGGCTATTTTTGGAAAATATTTTCCTGGAAGTCATTTTCCGGGAAAATGCATTTTCCGGTGTTCGGCTAAAACCTGAAAATATTTCGGAAAATCTTTTCCGGTGTTCGGCTAAAACCTGAAAATGTTTGGAAAAATGTTTTCCAGTGTTCGGTAAAGAAAATATTTTCTAACCCTTTTGCTTGGAAGTTGTTTCCTTTTTTCCTCTGGGTGTTTTCTTGATCAATTGAAGACATAGGTTCAACTCAAAATGAACCCACTTGACAAAATTTTTCTGGAAAACCAAACAACTAAACTTGAATTGATGTTTCGCATCTACTGCCATTAAAATAGAGTTTTTTGGCAAATAAACACTTGTGAAATGACTCTTGCTTCTATAGCATTCAGTTAACCAATATCTAGAGAAGCTCAAGTCTTGCACCATGCAAAGACCAGTTTTTCTAGGCTGCAGAAGCTTGAAGTCCTTCATGGAAACAATCTCACAAGTGCCAACAAACATCTAAGCCTCACTAGAGGAGAAATGGAGATCAAGAGTTCTCGTTCACCATTGCAATCACGATCACCAACCATACACTCAAAAAGAAGTCCAAGACAACATCTTGCTACTGAAAAACTCTACATCCATATCCCAATACATGTCAACAACGCCGCAGAGCCCGCCCTCCACCACAGTTTCCTTCAATCAGGCAACAGTTCTACCCATCATCTAAAATCCGAGTAACTATGACAACAAGCAGAAACAACCTTATATCAAATTTCATCTCATGAAGTATTGACAATAACAACAAAGAAAGAAAGAACATGAGTCTTTTGGCAGTAAAGCTCAATAAAATATATCACTAATGATGATCTCCTTTGCTTAGAAATTTATCAACCCATACTTTGCGAAGAGTCGCACTCTTCACCATGAATGCTCTTCCAATTTTTTCATTTTCAATTAGATGGTCAAAAACTGATTCAAGGGTAATTTCATCATATTCATCCAGTTTCATCACCTCATTGTAGAGTTGAGAGTAATAGACTTAAGAGTGATTGACATCCGTTTGAGCCAATGACTTAATTGCCGAGGCCATCTCTCTAAGTTGTGTTGAAAGTGCAACATACTCGTCATCATTGTTGGAACATTTTCGCCTTTTGTGAGACCTCTTTTCTGAATGCACAGTAGAGGAAGATGTTTTTGAGCCCTTCATCAACTCATCAAAGTCATCGCCTAAGTCGACAGGTGAGGAGTCAACTTCCGTTGCATCGATGTCCCCAAACTGCCTAGCAAAGCTTCCGATAGCTATATCTCTCCCAACCACCACAGCCATCTCATCATACATGTCAATCATTTTATTCAAATACTTTTCATGAGTAGGATGGACCTGTAAATGCACAATATTCATTCAATTATTAGTTCCACAGTTAGATATGAAAAGAAGCTATTAAGTAGAGATAATTGTGCAAATACCCAACTGCAAACACACAATGGAAAATAATTAACCAGCTTCCAGGTAAGACCAAGCTCAGAATCATCGTAGAGCAAGAAGCATAAAGAGCTCTGATGAATGCACATTAGAACAACCCATTAATCAACATAAAATTCAGGCAGCAAACTCGAATTCACTCCTATTCTCTCGGTAAATGTTGACGCATATGCTGACACCATACATAGCCAACCCACTTCACAAGCGATTAGCCCCTTTACAGGAATCCAATACATAGATCTAATCAGGTGATTAATAATGTATATTTATTGACATAACTAAGTTGAATGATTCAAACTCAATGTTGATTTTTGTAATTCTCTCTATCTCTTCCTTTTAGGTGTCCATAGGACTTAGGGATAAGTGCTCTGGAAGTCCTAAAACTTGTCGCGAATGTGCATTTCAGTCCTAAAACTTGCAAAATGTTCATTTCAGTTTTTAAACTTGTCGAAACATTACAAATGAGTCCTAAAGCCGACGCCGTTAACTTTTCCGTTAAAAATGCGACGTGGCATTTTAAATTATATTTTTATTTTCTAGGTTGATTTTTTAATTATTTTTTAATCATTTAAAAAAAAAAATAGATTTATTCATTTTATCTAATTTTCACCAAAAACTTAAAAGATAAAATAAAAATTTTATTTTTAAAAATTGTTTAAAAAATGATTAAAAATAATTAAAAAATCCACCTGGAAA
The DNA here is from genome assembly GCA_014182555.1 of Eucalyptus erythrocorys. Classification (NCBI taxonomy): domain Eukaryota; kingdom Viridiplantae; phylum Streptophyta; class Magnoliopsida; order Myrtales; family Myrtaceae; genus Eucalyptus; species Eucalyptus erythrocorys. The sequence goes on from CM024599.1 coordinate 2,484,795, forward strand.
ATAAAAATAATATAAAATGCCACGTCAGCATTTTTAACGGAAAAAGTTAACGACGTCAGCTTTAGGACTCATTTGTAACGTTTCGATAAGTTTTAGGACTAAAATGAACATTTTGTAAGTTTTAGGACTGAAATGCACATTCGTGACAAGTTTTAGGACTTCCGCAAAGCATTTATCCCTAGGACTTATTAGGTCTACTATATTCCCTGGCAAAAATGTGTGACAGCTACCAACCTTCTCATATGGTTAGTTCTTACGCTATAAGATTGATAGCAATTCCTTTCCGAATCTGCATGATCACAATCGATGTCTAGCTCTAATTCTTTACAAACTTTTATCTTGCTGAACTAAAGTTTGACTTATACACTGCTTGATCCGGTTCGCCTTATCGCTAGTTTTTACAAATCTGTAGCACTGAACATTCTGACAAGGTGCCTTCCTAGGCTCTCACCACCTAATTGCAGAAGAAAAAGAGAAAAGAAGCAAACTTTACCAACCATAGTCGCATTCTAGTTATACCCAACAATCAAAATCAAAATCGCAGCAGCCAAAGACATTGAGAAAATTTCCAGACATAAATTACTAGAATGACAGTCAATATTAAATTATGCATTGCGCTTGTAACAAAAACGGAAACAACACCAACACGATAACCTATGGCCATCTTCAACTTGTCATCCCAACTGAATGTATTGAGCAAGTGATAAGAAACATTGGCTAAAAGAATGTATGGAGCAAGTGATGAGAAAAATTACCGATACATATTGATCAAATTCATTTTTCCCAGCTATCACCATCTTCAACTTGTCATCCCAACTGAATCCACTCTTGCCATGCATAGTTTGAATTGTCTTCCAATTGCTTTTGACTGTCTTCAAATGGTTCTCAACATGGTCGGGCTCACAACAAACACCAAACTTCTCATTTATTGTATTGACAACTCAAGTAATTGAAGAGGGTTTGAATGTACTTGAAGGCTTGTTTCCTTTACTAGCTTCATCGGCGTGAACTTCAAGTAAAATACGTTCCATAGGCTTCGACCATCTAAATTGCTTGACCTTCTCATCGTTTGCCTTACTTTTACCCATCATGATAACTACGTAACAACTTTAAATAGTAGAATAAGAAAAAATATGATGAAGACAGACACATAGTAAATATTTAGAGACGATTATCATTAAAGAAATGAAAAGCACATGTTCAAAATAAAGCACTCAAAAGAAATAAAAGTGAAACTATTGGCTTCTTCTAATATTCTGATAACTAATCCACATTGCATGTGCAATCCTATCCCTCTTTGATGCCCATATCCTATTTTCCTCCTTTTCCTCCCTTTGAGAAAGTTGGATTTTTGGATTTTCTCTTTGAGATTCCATTTGTCTATTCATCTCTTCCATGATAGAGTCATTGGGATCAGCTTTCATAATAAAATTGTGAATGATACAACAAGTTAAGACAACATCGACTTGTGTTCTAAATGACCAAAAAGGTTCTGAACCCAATAATTGAAAACGCTTCTTCAGAACTCCAAATGCTCTTTCAATAGTAGTTCTAAGAGATGAATGCCACAAGTTGAATATTCCTTCTCGTTTTCAGGAGGGCGATCACTAAACTCCTTCAAATGGTATCTAACACCACGATAGGGAGAGATGATGCCATTTTGGATTCCATAACCAGCATCAGCAAGATAATATTTTCCTACAAGTTATAAATAAGTTTATTATCAAGTTACTAATCTCAATTCAAATAATGTGTGTAAATTCTATTTTCTTACCTCTAGGAATGTTCAATCCATTCGGCCTTGAAAGTGCATCAGACAAAATACGTGAATCTTGAGATGTGCCTTCCCAACCAGCTAATACATAAGAAAATCTCAAGTCAAATGTAATGGTAGCTAATATATTTTGTGTTGTTTCATCCTTCCGACCACGAAATCTTCCTTGAATTTCAAGAGGAACCGATGCACGTACATGAGTTCCATCTATTGCTCCAACACAATCCTAAAATAATCGATATAGTTACTAACCAAATACTAATGAAACTTCTCAAGCAATTTATAGACTTGTTTTTTCAAATTTCATACCTTAAAGTATGGATAAAACCTTCGACTGTTACTTATCTCAGGAGGAGTGGAATTGTTTGGTTCTTTCACCACATGCTTGTATAATTTCAAAATCGCTTGCAGGACGATTTTGAAATATCTATGGACGGTGTCTAGTGATCTATGAAATCTTTCCCCAATGACTCTAAACCTCACATTATGTCCAATGATATGACAAAACACCATAACTTGCTCCATAATAGAAACATTTAGAGTAGAACGCAACAAGTTACTTGCACCAAGTACCTTACAAAGGTCTAAAAAAGCATTTGGTGTCATCCATATTTGATCTACACAATGAGTATCACCACTATATAACACAAGATTCATATATAACTCTCTCTCATAATCTCGATTCACATGAGGCTCTCTTGGTATGCGATTCTCCGAATGATGATAATCATCCATAACTAATGTGATAACTGTCATAACCGCTGCAGCTGCACCCGTTACCACCGCTTGAATTTTGTTATCCATCTATATTGGAACACATTAATCATTAAACACAAAATGCATGTGAAATACAAGAAGGGCAATACTCTTTAGAACCTATACTCTCGTGTGCTAAACAGACCCTATCAGCCATTAAACAAGCAGTCTGGTCCAAGTCCTTAAGATCCACAGCATAAGCACTTCTTTGCACTTGTTGTGCCACGTGCATGGTAATTACATTTGATAAGTTTTCTTTCTTTACTTGCCATGAAAATGGAATGATTAATTCAGAAGGGCATAACAGCAAATTTTGAAAACACAATTCGTTTCTCTTTTCTGCGGTGAAAAATGAGTGGCTGTTCTATACCATGATGGATTTGCTGAACTCAATAACTTGTGTCAGGCTTAGATAGAGTGGGAACAGAAACCTTACATGAACATGAAGACTTGGTGCTAAGATAAAGTCAGAGTTTCTAGTAGAAGAAAACATATTTTAGAACACCATGCTGTTTTTTCTTCAGAGAATTGTCATCCATGGAAAAAGGGTGTACCTTCTCAGTAGGGAAGCTATAGGTTGCCTGAAAGATTTTCTTGTGGATTTGTCTACTATTTTTTGTAGTTCCTCGCTATTGCAGTGTCAAGGCTACTCAGCAAGATTAACACTTGCAGTTCACAAACGATTTCCTGCATGTGGACAACAATATAATGTGAATCAGCTGTCAACAGAATCTTATGGTAGGTGTCCAACGCCATGCCAAACCAACAGAGCATATGTCTACTCAACATTTGCATCTACACATACCTATCATCATGCACCGGAACTCCCCATTCTTCATCGTGGAAAGCAGCATAGCAAGGCTCTGTTGGAGAATTGAAAATCGGTTAGCATCTCATACTACATGCCTAGGCAAAACTCCATAACGACAATGACGTTATGATAAATTACATGACAAATTATAATTGTGTATACCGGCACCCCAAGGTTATACTGAACATAAAAAAAATGTCTCTTTTAACACAAGAAAAGAAGAACAAAAAGTCACAAGCATATTGGAGATCAATAAGTCAAAAAAGTCTACCTAATTAGAAGCCACAAAACATAAATAAACATAAACGCCAATGGCAAAGCCAAACACATAACTATAACATAGAGAAATTAAACAAAAAGATTTAATCACTACCCTGTGCTTGAAGTTCTTGAACCCACTTTTTGGCTCGCTCAAATGATGCCTACAAGAAAGAAAACAGTCTTGTCATTAAGGTCAAGTCCTCACATTTAAAGTGACTCATATGTGACTCATTTATACAAATTTGGATACACCCATTTTGACAGGGTAAGAATTAATGATATGAGCAAACAAAGATCTTGCCTCACAGCTCAAATTACGAAATCAAATGTAGTATATATAAACCCAAACAAAATTGGACCATACATACAAATTGGCTTGACATGAACAAGACCTGCTGAGCTAGAATTCAAGAACGTATATCCTCTTTTGACCTCTTGACTCTACCATCAAGGTGAAAAAAATGGTTTTTCATCTTTCCTACCTATCACACTGAATAGAATGTTGGCATTCAAAGATTAACCGATGAACCGTGCATGCGGGGTGGCTGTATCAGCAAATTGGATTCCTTGATGCAAAATAGAACTGGTGCAGGATGCGAGATAAGAACCTCACGTCAAAAATCCTAGATGCTTGGCTAGACTAGTTTAAGACTACAGAAACAACTTCCTCAATCGCTCAGCAGAAAGTGATGCTCTTTTGTTTGTTGGTTCAAGAACCGGCGCATAGTCAAAGTCGCAGACAGCAAAGAGGAAGAAACCTTTAGTCATCGGGACCGAGAGATAAACAACTGAGAAGTGCTGCAACGTCAAAAATTAGCTAGTAAGATGCCCCATAGTGTACTCTTGTCATTCAAACAGTATTGAGCATTTGACTAGAGTGAATCAATATTTAGTTTTTTTTATAATCCTAATAGACTGTCCAAACAACTCGGCATGAACCAGCTATTATGTTAAAAAGTGGCCTATTCTTCTCTTTTCTTTTCTTTTTGCTACAAAATGAGGAAATTACTTGGTCCAAGTAACAAAACTACCCATTCAATCACATGTTATATTCCTCTAAGATCTACAATCTAATATTTCCCTTAAGTAAATGTTATTTTACACTAAACTTTTGCCTATTTTACACTAAATTTTTGCCTTTTAGATTGACAAAATTATTTAGACTAACATGTCAGTCCAAATAACAGCCTGTGTTTCCAGGGTTTTTACTCAGTCTGTAGCTAATGGCTAGCAAACATTACTTAGCATTTAGATAAATCAACAATACCAATAGAACCTCATGAGATCCATTGCTTACCTTCAATTGCCTCCTTGTAATAGCCAAGCATCTCTCTGGTTGTGCCTCATCGTAAGTAGGCCTTTATGTTCTGGAGATTTTAGAAATAACCCAAAACTCAAAGACATTTTATAAGAATCTTCAATATGCAACCAAAAAAGTACTTGTCCATCTTAGTAAGATCTCCACAAGCATTCACGCCCACAAGAAGGGAAAGAAATATAGAAAAGTCTTAGGATCAAGAAAATTTGATCATGTCCAAATTTATACAAGGAATAAAACTCCAGGATCTCCGTTTGCTAGAAACCTTACTGCCCGCAAAAATGATGTAGTGTGCAAAGTAACAATAATAATTTCTACTTTTCATTATATACGTCACTAGAGACTATGCAAGTTGGTCTACACTTCCAAATTGAAAAGAGTCAAATTACACACATCTTTTTCCCTCTCTACTGACAATGAAATAAACAAGCCTGAGACAAGAAAAGGCTGACATGTACACCGAAATCAACTTCCCCTTAAACAGGGATGCCACCGCAATTGCACTATCCATCGTCTCAGAGCCATTCACCTCTAGTATAATCACACATCACCAGATGCAACAGGTTTGTTGCGATAGGGCAAGCGATCAAACAATAATATAGACAAAAGAAGAAAATAAATCGAACACGGATTTACGTGGTTCAATTGTAAAGACCTATGTCCACGGGGAGAGCAGTAGTGAATTTCATTATAGATCAAGCGATACAAGGAGATTACACACTCAAGTCACTCAAACACTCTTGGTGTTTCCCAAGCCCCAATTACACCCAAAAACGCACACAGTGTTTAGCCCCAAAATTCCTCACAAAATAATCTCTCAATCTCACAAAGGAATTTACACACAAATCTTACCTCAAGATTTGTATCGGTTACAAACACTAAATCTTCTTGGATGTAATTGCATGAACAAGAACGACAAAGAAAATCCCTCCCAAGCACTCGACGACAAGACGGCGCTTCAAGACCAATTCTTCATGATCAACGGCGGAACACCAAGCACTCACGCGGCGCTTCAAGACAATTTGTGATCCACACCTACCACCAACGGCCACAGGTCTATATATATGAGTGAAACCCTTATTCTTTTGCCAACTTCTCATAGGATTATGTTTCCTATTTTAAACGATTTTATACAAAACATATCTCTATATATTTTAAACAAAATCCAAATCCAAGTCGAAGTTGGACTTTCCTATTTCAGATATCCGAAACATATTCAATTCGGCATATTCCGAATTTCACATTGGACTCAAACTCGAGACATATTTTAACAAGGTTCACCCAACAAATGCAACATCCCCCATTGTTCATAATTCAGATTATATGGAATTGAACTACGCCACCGCTACAGAACACGAAAACTCCCTCTGTTCGCTTGCCCGGTGTGAGTTCGCATATCAAACCCCAATCCCCAAAACGCGCGCCCGCTGAATCAGTGATGCCAGTGCTGAATATGAAGTGCTGACTGGCTAACCAACCCTCACGCACACAGCGAACCGAACCGAGAGAAGTATTCCACGAGGCTAAGGACCAAAAATGATGAACTCGCCAGGCGCCTACGCAATTCCGCATGGCGGAGCCAGAATCGACGATGAGAACAAGTGAAGAATCGAGAAAAACGAGAAGAAGCAGCAAAGGGAAAGGATCGTCACCTGGTGAGAGACGGAGCGGTAGCCAACGGCTCCTCTACGGCGTCGAAGGAGGAACCCTAGGTCGAAGGAGGAGGAACCAAGTGCTTCTCCACCGCTGCGGCATCGAAGGAGGAGGAACCCTAGGGAAAGAAGCGCCGCTCCACCTCTTCGGCGTCGAAGGAGGAGGAACCCTAGAAGCGCTGCTCCATTGCTGCAGCGTCGAAGGAGGAGAAAGCTAGAGCCTATGTAGGAAAACGACTTCCTTCGCGCGAGAGCCGTGCGTAAGGGAAAATGATTTCCTTTTTTGAAAAGGGGAAATCATTTTCCACAAATATATGAAGAGGTTTTCCATTGACCGGAAAACGTTTTCTTTGACCGTCCATTTTCAGCCCACCCGAAAACCGGAAATTCCGGAAAATATTTTCTCGGAAGTTATTTTCCGGGAAACGAACGGACCCTTAGTAGTACTTTTTTTTTGGTCGAAAATGCTTCATTGATTGATACTAAGATGGTGGATTACAACTTCTAGGAAAATCTAAACATAGTATAAGATAAAGTGCATACGGGGGATTACATACCTAATTAGTAGGAAGAGAACCAATGTTGTAGGATTGGGCAATCCAGTCTGTGGCTTCGCTCGATTGGCGCGGTTCAAACCATAAAAAAAACATTCTTCATTTGGGCCAGCAGTTGTCTGCAGTCAAGGGTATAAAGCTGCGAGGCCCAGGGTGTTAGGGAAATCCCTTATGATGTTTTGAAGATGACAAAATAAATCAAAGGCTACTAACGTGTTTGATTATTGAGTAATAGACTATGTAGATGATGGAACATGTAAAAGATATTATCAAAGTCTATGCTTGAAAGAATCAGAAGACAGACTCTATACTGAAGCTAAACTTATTCAGACCGTGTTCAGACCTTAAAGCTAAATCTGTTCAGAAGCAGAAAATGTTTAGACCTAGAAGTTCGGTCTGAAGATTTCAAGACCCAAAGTTTCGGTCTGAAGTTTTTCCGTCTGAAGACAGTCAGACCCGATTCATCGAAGATCTCCAGACCCAATCAAAGTCTGAAGACCGCCAGACTCTAGTTTCAGAGTCTGCCCATGTTGACGAATTCCAGACTGAATGCGATGAAGAATGAAGACGAAGACAGATTCAAGTTTATCTTCAATTCTTCAAAGCCTTGGTTTATTCTAGGATGAATAACGGCTAGTGATCTGATTTGGATTTTACATCAAGATGATTTGATTGACTCAATCTAATTGATTGACGATTGGATCATGAAGACAAGACCTTTCTATACGAAGAAGCTCTACTTATGGAAACCAAGATTTTGTTTGTATGGGCGATCGGAATCAATTTGGGATTCTACTTTTGTCACTCAACGGCTATCAAATCTTCTAGATATAGATCTGTCCAATGGGTTGATTGGAAGACGATCCTCAAGATAGTGTCCAACGGCTAGTTTGGAAGTAGAGGAGTATTTAAGGAGATAAAAGACCGATGAGCAAGTAAGAGACGGAGCGTAGAATTTATAATTCCAAAGTTTGAGCCAACTTCGATCATTCACTTGTCTCTCGTGAGCTTAAACGTTTGTGATCTTGAGAGAAATACCAAAAAGAGTGACTTAGTGAGATAGTGTGATCTACTACTAAGTGTTTGCACTCAAAGTTGTAATCTCTTGTTGATTGCATAGTGGAATCCAGCAGAAGGTTGTTAGCGTGGGAGACTGGACGTAGACTTACATTAAGCCGAACCACTATAAACCTTATGTTCTTATTCCTTTCCCTTAACTCTTTTATTTTGCTTGAAAGTTATTTTATTCCGCATATATTTGCCAAGGTTTATTTTAAACACCTATTCACCCCCCTCTAGGTGGATTCACTAGCCTATATCATAGGGGATGTTAGTTCGGCCCAAAATGGAGTCCACAGCCGGGAGACAGTAGCTAGAGATGTACACGGGCAAGTCAGTTCGTGAGTTCGAAGTGTTTCCTGTCAGAGCAGTTTGCTTCTCCTTCATCCACGCGAGTGCTTGCTGAATAGCTAGGGTTTCGCCCATGTATACCGATTGAACGCGGATCTTCTTCGCAAAACCCGCGATACACAACTCGTTAACTCCTCTACATATTCTAGCTATGGAACTGTCACACCCCAAATCCTACAAGGGGTAACACGGCCGTCCTTCCACCCGAAGGACGCAGCCTCAAACCATATCCAAAGTTTACTTCCAAAGGTCCCCATTGATAACACTCTTTGACCTACTAGTTGCTAACCAAAGGACCTGAAAAGGTTTGGAAATAGAGGGATGAGTAACCACAAGTTTAGTGAGTAGTACATATCTTCTGAGTAGATCGAGCAACCACTATGCATGTGTACAAAGCAATACCAAACTTCGTAACTCAAACTCGATATATAAAATACATATCGAATCATATAAGAGTTATTTCTTAACATCAAAGCTTTATACTAATATAAAAACTTATTTAGATCACCATCAAAATTCAAACATCAATGGTCAAGTCCATTGAATAATCTCCATAAAAAAACACATATCAATAGTCTATCTATTGATTCATCTCAGATCAAACACACGTCGATGATCCATCCATCGACCAATCTTTTGCTCAATACCTAACCATGGTCACGACATAATACCTTGTGATGAGGCGACCAAGATTTCCCCCTTGGCAAGGTCTCCACCTACAAAGCTGGTGGCTCGGCCCAGAAGGATATCCTAAACCTGGTACGCATAACCAAAGTGATTGTTCAAGCCGTTCGCAACATAAAGTTTAAATGCAAAACTTGATCGCGTCTTAACTTTCTCTTCCGAACTCCGATCCAAACGTACTTATAGTCAATAAAAAGCCTTTCAAACATACAACAAGAATCCCGACTTAGCCGCCCCAAAATCAAGCCGAAAAATGACAAAATACGAGCCCAAAGCTGCTGGATGCGTACTGTTCACTGCACGCGGGAAACTTTGAAATTTTGTTTTGGACAAACCATAAGCTCAAATCACGATACGTAAAATCACACGGCTCCACAACATCCTAAACTACCATTCCTACAAAAAATACACGGCTCAACAACTCCAAAATCGGACTTCGCCGCTCGATTTTCCAAAAATTCCGAATTTGAGTCATAAACCCAAAAATTACTTCAATTGGACGAACAAGGTGCCTATTTTCTTACTGGGTGCTGCGTTATGGAGTCGAGTCGACTTGATGAGGTATCCGTGGTGTGCACGTGCCAAAACCCCTTTCCTTTCTTCCCCTTCCTCTTCTTCTTCTTCTTCTTCTTCTTCTTCTTCTTTTCTTTATTTTCTTTTTGGTTCTTCTTCTTCTTCTTTTCTTTTTTTCTTTTTGGTTCTTCTTCTTCTTCTTTTCTTTATTTTCTTTCTAGTCGAGGGACCCCTTAGCTTCTATTTAGCCGAGCCCTCTCCCTTCACCTTTTTCTTTATTGACTTTTCAACTTTTTTTTTTTCCTTCTTTTATTTAGAGTGAGTCCCACAACCTTTTCTTTGACCTAATAAAAATCTCAAATATTACAGGAACTCTCCGATCCATTCTCCTCCCATGAACAATTGACGTTTATCTTCAAGGCACCCGGCTCTGGAGGCACCCAGCTGTTCGGTTCTGAGGTAAACTCTTTCCTTCTTGGCTGCTACTTCTTGTATAGCTGTTGTGAAAGAAGCGCTTCACTAATTAGTTGGTGTTGTTCTATTTTCCGGCCTTGAAAGATCAAAGCATTGCATGCCTTCCATATTAGCCAAAGAGTAGTCGCAAAGTTAGCCTTTTGGTTTGCCGATTTGTCAGAGAAAAGGTAGTCGCATACCCATTGATCTGTTCTTGTAATCGATGTTGGGGAAACGTCTATGTCGACAATATAATTCAGCCAGATGTTTTTTGTCCACTAACATAGGATGAATAGATGTTTGGACGACTCTGGAAACTGGTGACAGAAGGGGCATGCAGGCTCAGGTATTATTCTTCTCTGGTATAGATTGATTCTTTTAGGGAGACCTTCATTACATAAGCTCCACATGAAGTGTCTAATTCTGGGGGTAGTTTGTAGATGCCATATTTCTTTCCATAATCGTTTTGGGGCTTGATATGAGGAGGATGCCTGGTTTCTTGTGGTGGCTATGTTTGTTGTTCTGAGTCTATGATAACCACTTTTAATATTGTAGTTCCCCAAGTAATGCCCTGTCCATATTAAACAATCCGGTCTGGTAATTATGCTAAGTGTGGTTTGTTGAATCTCCTTTAATATGTTGCTGTCGAATAACTCATTTATAAGTTGAGTATTCCATGCATGCATGTTTGGATCTATGATATCTGCCACAAGTTGAGGGTCATTTAGATTTGTTGGTCCACCAATTTTGCCTGACATTAGCCAACGATCCTCTCTCAAGTTGATAGATTTACCATCTCCAACCTCCCATTTCAGGTTAGGCTTTAGGGCATCTTGGCCAACTAGGAGACTTTGCCAACCCCAAGATGGTCTGGCATCCCTTGTAGCAATCCATAGATTAACATGAGGGAAGTAGAGGCCTTTAAAAATTTTGCTCCATAAGGCCTCTAGAGCTTGATGTAGTCTCCAGGCTTGTTTCCCCAGCATCGCCTTGTTAAATTCCACTAGATCCTTGAACCCCATTCCCCCTTGCTCCTTTCTCATCTTTAAAACATCCAAACTCTTCCAATGAATACCTTTTTGTGCTGCATTCTGCTTCCACCAGAAAGCTGAGATTTTCCTTTCAATTGCTCGATAAATAGATAGAGGTATTTTGAAAATATTCATGGCATATTGGGGTAATGCCTGAACAACCATTTTTATTAATATTTCTTTCCCTGCCTTTGATATTAACTGCTCTTTCCAACCTCCAGTTTTCTGTCCACCCTCGCCATGATCCAATTAAATATTTGTTTTATCTCAATTTGATGGTATCCCCTAGTATTTTCCGGTTTTTTCTAATATAGGGACCCTCATTTCAGATGCAATGTTTCTTTTCAAGTCCTGTGGACAGCTTGCCCCAAAAAACAGCCGAAATTTATTGAGATTGATTGACTGGCTAGACGCAAAACAGTAGTAATTCAGTATATTTGCAAGATTATGAGTTTCCCTAATTGTTCCATCCAGGAAAAATATGGCATCATCCGCAAAGAATAGGTGGGATAGAGTAGGACAGTGAGGATTCAATTTAATACCTTCTAAGCTTCCATCGATAACAGCCTTTTGCACCATGTGGGAAAGAACATTGGCCAAAATTATGAAAAGATAAGGTGAGAGAGGATCCCCTTGTCTAATGCCTCTGGTTGGAGTGAAGATTTCCCCTGCCTCACCATTAATTAGGATGCGAAATTGAGCCGAGAAGATACAAAATCTGATTAGATTCACCCATTTCTCGTTGAAACCCATCTTCTTCATATAATCACATAGAAAGTCCCACTCAACTCTATTGTACACTTTCTGCATATCCAGCTTCAGCACAGCTTGAAATTTTCTGTGTCTTTTTCTAACTCTTAGTTGATGTAGGACTTCTTGAACTATAAAGATATTATCTTGTATTTGGCAGCCACGTACAAATGCACTTTGTTCCGGGGAGATAATAGATGGGAGCCAAGGTTTGAGTCTGTTCGCCATGACTTTAGTAATAACTTTATAGTGAAAATTGCACAAACTGATAGGTTTGAATTTTGTTATGCTCTCGGGATTTGCCACCTTGGGGATAAGTGTTATAAGGGTCTCGTTTAGTTCTGGATCAAAGGTATCTTCTTTAAAGAAAGAATCCACAAGCTGGAAAATGTCTTCTTGAATAATATGCCACTGACTTAAATAAAAGAGGCCACTCAACCCGTCTAGTCTTGGGGCCTTAGTTGCCCCCATTTGAAAAACAGCCCGTTGCACTTCTTCCTTGGTAATTTGTGTTGTTAACATCTCATTCATTTCATCGGAAACAACAAGTGGGCACTGCTCTAAGACTGGCTGATAGTATCAGGGCCCCACAGACTTATATAGATCTTTATAATAGCTTGTGATATGTTGTTTGGTAACCTAAGGTTCACGGCTCCATACATTCTCCTCAAGCCGTAGCATATTGATCTTGTTTCTTTGTCTCCTCTGAATGGTTGTTGCATGGAAGAATTTCGTATTCCGGTCACCCCATTTTTGCCAATTAATTCTGGATATAATGCCCCAATACATTTCTTCTTGACGCCATAATGTACCAATTTTCTCAATTAAACTATGATATTCCTCTCCCGTGTTTATCTGGTCTGTCCTGTTCGTTATCTGAGTAAGCTGGTTTCTGAGCTGATTGACCTATTTTGATGCATTTTTAAAGGATCTCCGGCTCCACTTTCTCAGTTCTTGGGTCACTTGTTTTGTCTTCCTAACCAGGTTTCCTTGCTGGCCATTCATTGCCTTCCAAGCCTTGTCCACTACATCTGCGCACTCAGGATGATCTAACCAGTAAGCTTCGAATCTGAATAATCTCTGTTTTTTTTTTTTTAAAGTGAGTTTAAGCATGGTAGAATAGGACCATGATAAGAACCTATGGCTGGATATGCAAAAGCTTCGGCATTAGGAAATAGAAGCCTCCATTCTAGATTACAAAATGCTCGATCAAGCCGTTCTTTGACTAATTCCTCACCTTCCCTGTTATTTGTCCACGTGAATGCACACCCCTTACTTTCAATATCTATAAAGGAGCACGAATCAACAAATTCCCGAAACGCCGTCATTTGGAATCTTTCCACTAGTCTTCAACCCACCTTCTCCCAATGATACAACACTTCATTGAAATCACCTAAACAAAGCCAAGGTGATGACGCCATACCATTTCTAGCTCGAAGTAAGTTCCAAAGAGAGACTCTCTCTTGAAAATTAGTAGATGCATGTAGGAATGAAATCTTCATTTTAACTCCGTTGCCAGCATCTGTGCATAAAATGTCAATCACCTCTTGACTACTATGCTCAATAGTGATTTGCACCGACTCATCCCATAATAAAGCCAAACCCCCCGCAATGCCTATAGGATTAATAGCAAACATAGAGGAAAACTTTAGTCTTTTTTTGATTCTTCCACCACCGGGTATTGATTCTTCGTTTCCATAAGAAAAACCAGATTAGGTCTCTTGCGAGCCACTAAGGCTCGAAGGTGCTAGACTGTCAATGGAGAACCTAAACCTTGACAGTTCTAGCTTAACACTTTCATGGCTTCCTTGATGGCTTATTAGCGCTAGCCGCCAAAGCCCCTGCTGATTCGCCTTCCCATACTTGAATTGGTGTATCCAGAAGCTGGTCCATATCATCAAGGGTTGTCAGTCAAAGCCTTTTCTCATAAGGAGCAAATCTTTTTAATTTTTTGGATGGTTGTTTCTTTGAACCAGGTTTGACTACCCCTTGGATCCCCACCCCACTCCTGCATCATGTAATAAATGTCCCTTTGTCTGTTCTGAACACTGCTGTATTCTTTTTCCTTTCTTCTGTGCAGCAAGTTCTTCTAACGTTGACACTTCTGGTGTTATTTATGTCGCAGGATCATAAATCACAAGGGCTTGACTACCATCAAAGGAGCTTTTCCTATTCGATTCATCACTAGAAGGGATAATAGGGGTCTCGAGGATCATGTCATCCTCAGTTAAGGTAAAAATATATCTCTCCATAAAAGGTATTCCAACAAGGGCTAAGATCTTTAACCTCTGCTTTCAACCAAGAACTATAGCGCCCTAGTTTGTCCTGGGGAATTTCGGAATCTTCATATGAAATAGTCGGACAATAGTTAGCATAGTGACCAATGTAACCACAAGAAGAGCAATAGTGTGGTAGTCTCTCATATTTAAAGTCAATCCACCAATTTCGATCTCCCACATGAATTATCGTGCTAGTCTTAAGAGGATGCAGCAGATTCAACCTCACTTTCGCTTTACCTGTTTTTCAAGACCCATTAGTTCTAGCATCAATTCTAACGTCCTCTACCTCTCCCATTTTTCCAGCAATCATTCAAATACAATCCTTCGACAATGCTGCTCGTGGAAGCCCTATCAGATGCACCCAGAAAGAGTAGTGGGTGAATTTATAGTAATGCTCAGGAATGGTAGGGTCTCCTTCTTGTAATACTAACAAATTGCTTGCAAAGTGTGACATCCAGAATTTTAGGTAATTATTTCAATTGAATTAATCGGGCCATTTCTATGCAATTGGAGCCGGGGACTAAAATTGACTACAAAATTGAGATGCGAGATGAGTTATTGGATGAGGAGAATATTCAATGGAAGCATTAAGGCATCACTTGGATTTATTGAGGCCTTATGAGGTTAAATTGAGAATAAATGAGTGATCAATTAGAGGAGATATCAAGCAATTTTGTGTGCCCCCATCCCACTAGCCATTTGGACCAATTCACATGTCCAAGAAAGAGCTTGGGTGGTTCAATGACAGCCAGGGAATAATACTTGGCCTAGAGTGAGTGTGGGAGATATTTGTGGAAAAATCAAGCTAAGAGGGACCCTCCATTCTCTCTTTCTCTTCAAGACCGTGCGTGACCAGCAAAACCAGAGGGGGAATCGGCAAAGTTGGAAGTCCACGCACGCTCATCTGCTCGCTCTCTCTCTGGGCATTGTCTCTCAAGCCTCTGCTCCCATCGAATGAAACTCCCTCTGCCAGCCGCTACAATCTTCCTCACCCGAGCCATCTACCCCTTTCTTCGTGCACCAACCCCCACCGAGTGAAGACCGAACACCTCAGCAGCTGCAACAGCTCTTGTTCCACTTTCATTCATGGTCATCTCCACGCGTCCACAGCAGCTCTTTGGAGTCAACCATCCACCAATTGAAGCTCCTTCATTGACCCAACGTCCGCGTGTCTTCCATCTTCGGCCAGCCGCTGCTTCCCCGTCTCTGACACATTCCAGTCAACCGAAGCTGCTAGCGGACGCCCTCCTTCTTCAAGCGAATCAACGAAACCAGCCACGCGTTCCACGAAGTCTCATCCAGCGGAATCCACCGAGCCTTGTCGGCCATAAAAGCCCCAAATCGAGAAATCACTTCATCTGAAGACCGAGCTGTTTCATCCGCTACTCTAACACGTTGCACGTTCGTGCATCTTCAACCGCCAGCAATTCACGCAGCCGAAGACACGGCTGCTTCTTCGTGTCTTCATTGGGACGACCCGAAGTCAAACCCTAGTGGAATCTTGTCCATTTCTTCGCCGCTTCGCAAGCCTGCAGTGACGCTCAAAGCTGCACACGTGCAATTGGGCAGCCTGTCTCCAGCAATTCAGCCCAGCATGCTCGCTCGTCTTCAGCCAAGATGGAACTCGGCCCATTTAGTCTTCTTTTCAGCTGTGGATTGAAATTTCGGTCCAACTCCAGCGCACCTCATTTTGGCCCAACCTTCAGCCCACAAAAACCTTGCAAGCCAGCCCAAGTTGTTTAAAAGATAGGCCCAGTTGAAGCTCAGTCCAAGATTTTCAGCTGGCCCAAGCCCAGAGTTTCTTCAGACTTGCGAAGTTCTTGACCCGGTTCAAGTTCAGCCACCGTTGCGTCGTCATCGCGATTTTCGATCTTCGCCTGGCGCAAGTGAGTTTTACTCACTGATGCCTTCTTTGTTTGCTAATGATGCCTAAGGGTTGATTATATTTATTTAATTGCAATTAGGTGATTAGATTATATTACAATAATTAAATTAGTGACTTATTAGTGCTTGTTAGTTAAATTGAAGGTACATTTAGCAAGTAGACTTGTCCTATTAATTATTGGATGCTTCTTGGGATTTTTCCCGTCCCTAATTGGGTGTTAATTAAGCAATTCAGGCCTAAATAGAAATTTTAGTAATTAAATATTAATTTTCGAAATTAATTTAATTAATTAATTATCTCCCAAAAATTCAACTAGGATGGCCAGGGACTGGAATTTTATGCTGATGATCGTGGTGTAGACCATTTATTTAATTGAGCTTTATATTATGCTAAATTGAATTTATTGCATTTATTTATTTAATTTTCGAAATTAATTATTTAATTATTTATTTCCCGAAAATTCAACTGGGATGGCTAGTGACCGGGATTTTATGCTGATGATCATGGTGCAGTCTGTTTATTTAATTGAGCTCTATATTATGCTAAATTGAATTTATGGTATTTATTTATTTAATTTTCGAAATTAATTATTTAATTAATTATTTTTCCGGAAATTCAACCGGGATGGCCGGTGACTGGAATTTCGTGCTGATTGTCGTGGTGCAGTTCGTTTATTTATTTGAGCTCTACATTGCGTGGAATTGAATTGATTGTGCAATTTTAGGGATTTATCCCAAATTGAATGAAATTGAATGATTGATTGGTTGATGGCCGAGTATTATTATTTAGCATCGATGATGTTGTAATGAACGGTAAAGTGGAGGGAATTGTGAAAGAGAATTGGGGAAATTCTCGGCTGAAACCAATCAGGAACGATATAATGAGACATACGTGGTTCGGTGATTAAAGGATATCACTGGTGAAAACAGCGCCTTAAAGAATGCACAAGTGCTGTCTATTACATGTAGCAGTATGGACATACATGGTTCGGTGATGGAGGATATCACTGGTGAAAACAGCGCCTTAAAGAACGTACGAGTGCTGTCCATTATACACGTCACCTTGGCTGAAACGGTGCCCGAGAGTATTAATGAGGCTCTGTGACTAAGTGTACTATTGGAGGTTATCATGATCGATAATTGGTATGTCACCTTGGCGAAAAAGACGCCCGAGAGCATTCATCTGGCTCTGTGACTGAGTACCTGAATGGAGGTTATAAAGGGTGGTGTTGACGTGACTGAGAGGTGGTCCGAATGACATGTAATCGACTAGGTCGATTGATCATTGTTTTGATCAGATTGTTGTGAATTGATTGATTGAATGGGAATGACCGTGAGTGGTCTTGTTGGCGTGTGATCGACTAAGTCGATTTGATCGATGCTTCGATCTGTGATGTGATTACTTAGGTGCCTATTTGATATGTGCTAATATGCAGGTGGAATCTGAGGTCAAGGTAAGCCCTCTGACTCATGTTGTGCTTAGGCAACCCTAAGGTGTATTAGTTTACTAATCGAGTCTTAGGGGGTAGAACTTGCTGAGACATAGTCTCATCCCGGTTGTGGGATTATATTTCAGGCCCCTAGATTTCCCGAAGATTGGCTGGCATTTGAAGTCGAGGATGAGCGAGGAGAAAGAAATGAAGAGTTTGAAGAAAATGAGCCTAATGGTGAAAGACTTGAGGAGGACTAGGATGATGATCCCGAGCATAGTCCTATCCTCTTTTGTGAACCTTGTTCTTGTGTAGTTGTGAATTTCAATAAATGAAATTGTGGCCTGCTTTTCTATCCCATTGTTTTATTATTTGGGGATTTTTAAATACGTCCGCATGTGCATATAAATAAAAAGAAAGGGTCGGCGATACATAGTCCTGGGATATCGCATTTTAAAATCGACCAAAGGTAAGGGATGTGCTCGTGCTTGAGGATCGGGGCGTGACACAAAGGACTAGGGGCCTATCTGTAGTATTCTTTTCTGATCTTCCTCCAACTTAAATATGAAAACAAAGAAACCCTGTTGTATCACCTCACATCTGACTTCTTCTAACTTCCAAGCCCTTTTCATGGTATCCCAAAATGCTTGAAAATTGACATTTGGTTTCGAAAATAATTTCCCATATAATAGATACTCATCAGCCTGTTTATCTACCGCAGGAATATGGGCATTCAATTCCGTAATGTCATCCACAGCCCATAGATCGCCCATTCGTTTACAAAGGGCCAGCAGTCGGAGCTGGTTTTCTTGGTTACCCTCCATGCGGCAATGGAAGTAGAAATCGCTGAAGATGGGACAGAATACCGAGGATGTTAAGGTTGGGTTTGGAGGATAGGTTTGGTTAGGAGCGAAGGGAGTTCTACAACTGGGAAACACCAAGTTAGGGTTTTAGAGATCGATTCGTCCATATTAGGGTTTGAAATAGAGTGACAGGGTTGATTAATCAGGTGAGGAGACTGTATCAACATCCATTACCCTGTGGGATTCAATTCAGGATGGAGAATGGAGAAGCTATCACCAGATGGGAAAGAGGAGCACTCACCTTCAGCGAGAGAGGAAGCCACCGACGGCAGAGAGAGACTCGGAGCTGCCCGGGGAGTAGACAAATTCATGTTTAGATTGACTGAAAAAGGACAATCACCGACTCCATATTTTCTCCAAAGCTCAATGGTCCCTAGTCTCACAATATAGGCAGCTGCATTTAGTAGTATGATTCTTGATTTTATAAGTGTTTGAGATGCTCAAGTGTCACACCCGCTCTATGTAATGTGATTCATGTTTCGGCCATTTGCCTG
The DNA here is from genome assembly GCA_014182555.1 of Eucalyptus erythrocorys. Taxonomy (NCBI): domain Eukaryota; kingdom Viridiplantae; phylum Streptophyta; class Magnoliopsida; order Myrtales; family Myrtaceae; genus Eucalyptus; species Eucalyptus erythrocorys. The sequence goes on from CM024599.1 coordinate 2,503,712, forward strand.
GATTAGACTGGATTGGATCGAACTACACTAATTTATTTACGTGAGGGGTTGAAAATCCCTTTGTGGGTCGTAATGTCTCTAAGAAAGATTAACTTATGTAAGTTTATTCTTTGAATTAAACCACCTTCGCTCAGTCCAACGGTCATAATAGGAGTAGCCATTGCACATGATTTGAACACTAGACAGAAAAAGAAAAGAAATAGAAATAGGCAACGGCAAACAACTTTCCAATCTTACTGAAAACGAGAAGAAAACAAAGTAAAAGTTTTCTTGTGTAGGAATCGGTCATTTTCTCTAAGGACGAGCAGTTCCCAGGTCAGAATCGAAACGGGTGGGGCAATCAATTAGTCTACCAATGTGTCCTTACCGTATCGAAGAAATCTAATGTCATGAATTTCGAATCTATCAAAGGCGCAACTAGAAACCGACACCAATATGCAAAATCAAGAATATTCCTAATCATTTCTTCATCTAGTATAATCTTCCTAAAATATTATGTTCAAAATAATTCGGACAATAAACTATTCAAAAATCTCATGCGAAAATAATAATTTTGATTTCATATCACATGAAAAGCCGTCTCCGCCTTGCTTGCCTCTATCCGCTACGGGGCAATCAATTAGGACACCAACATGTCCCCACCACATTGAAGAATTATAATGTCATGAACTTCAAATCTATCGAAGGCACAACCAGAAACTGATACTAATACGCATGACCTAGAATATTCTTAGACATTTCTTCATCTACTATAATCCTCCTAAAATATTACATTCAAGATAATTCAGACAATCACCTATTTGCTAACCTCATGGGGCTAATAGTTCCCATTTCATATCACATGTAAAACCCTTTTTGGGTGGCTTAACTCTATCCACCTCTGGGGCAATGAATTAGGACACACACATGATGACGAGGAGCAAAGTGGGGAGAGAGCAAACATGGAGCATAACAAAACCCTGGCTTAAATTCCTCCTAGTTAAAGAAATAACTTGCTCAAATTTGCTTATTTGCATTTCGAGGCCTGACCCAGCCAGTAGGACACCGAATCATGATCAGCTCTATCAGTGTGAACTAACACATTTTTCGCAACTATAGTCAATTTTATGAGGGCCTAATTCCCTAAAAAAAAAAAAAAAATCCTTCAACTTTAAATCTAATCTCAATTCTACCTCAATTTTTTTTTTTGTCTAATGAAAAACCCTAACTTTAGATCCAGTCTCAAAACTATCTCGAACATTTGTTTTGTCTAAGATAAAATCATTAATATTTTCTCTGGTCCCACATTTGTCTTGATTAGCCCTCTGTTAAAGAATCGTTCTTAGTTGTCCTAATTTTCCATAACTTAAAAAGGTTTCATTTTTTAGATAATCTTCTACATAATCTCGCTGACGTGGATTTGTAATCAATATGGAAATACCATGTCAAGTTGAGACTGGAACATCAGGGTAGATTTTGGAGTAGATTGGAGGTTGGCAATGTTTTGTGGTCTAATCAAAATTTGGAGCACACTTGGGACTGAACTTAAAGTTTAGGGTTTTTTCCTAAGGAAAAAAAATGTTTGAAGTAAATTTGGAATTAAATGTAAAGTTTGGGTTTTTTTTAAACAAAAAAAATTCTGAGCAAATTTGGAATTAAACCTAAAGTTGAGGCCTTTTTTAAAAAGGGAATAAGGTTATTTTATGAGATAACTAGACTTTTGTTGTTGTTGTAAATAATGTAATATTTCGCTGATACTTGTGCCTACGAAGTAGGAAACGGAGGTCGGATGATTAACGCTGGCTACGCAAATTGGCTAGGTGCTTTACCACCGGAAAGAACACAGAATTGTGTGATTAGATTCATCATAAACAAAAGGCCAAATTGCAATAAAAATCCTCACATTTTCTTCATTTTCAATTTTACCCCTACCTTCTTAGATTATCAAGATAAATCCTCTCCTTTCGAGCTCTTATCTAATGTGTCCCAAAATTAGATTTCCTTTTAAATCTATAATTTAAATTACCCTTTTTGCCCTTTTGCGTTGTTTATTTACAAGATTCTTGTTAAGGTCATATTTTCTTTTAAGAAAACCTACATTTCACTTTTTTTAAATCAAAAATACATTAAGAATGTTATACTAAAGTATAAATTATCAATATAAAGCCTTATAAGTATTTACGAATTTAAAAGATGATAAAAGAAAGAGAAGGGGTGGCATGAGAAAAGGGTTACCCAATTACAGAGAGTAAAAGTCGAGGCACTATTGGTATTTGGAAAGGAGTCTAAATGGATAATTCCTTCTCAGAAACTATGCTAAAGGGTTCAGGATAGATTTAAGACATATTTGAAATGTTGGCTATTTTTTCGCTAGTATTAAAAGATCGAGACAAATATGAAAAGGATTGAAGAGGAGAGAACTAAAATTGATGAATGAAACAAAAAAAAAAAAAAAAAAAAAAAAAAATTGAGGTTTTAGGGACAAATTTACTCAACTTGATTCTTAGGCTCCCCGTTCTTTTTTGTGAAAAATGAATAGTTTGAAAAATGCATTTCTAAAAATAATTACTTATCTCTTACATAAATGAGTGAATAAAAATATTTTTCTTGTTGACAACAATATCTAGACAATAATTGTTATTAATAAAAAAAATATTTTTCATTGATTAAGTATTGTAAACCATACAATTAATCATTTTTAGGAATATCTTTTTTAAATCATTCCTTCATCACCAAATTAGTGGAGTCTTAAAAGTATTAAATATTCGACAAGAAAGAAAGCGGAGGGAGAATCATGAACATCGCGTGGCAAGGGTATGGGACCAACTACCAAGCAGGTGCCTTAATTGCTTCCTGCCTAATTTAGCCCCATGCATCTCCACTCCTTTCTTTTTGGTTTCCATTTTGCACGTCTTGATTTCACACTTTGTGCTTCTCAACTACTAAGATGATTCATGCAAAAAAAAAAAAAAAAAAAAACAAAAAACTACTAAGATGATGATTTTGGCTAAAAACCACAAAAGAAAAAAGTAAAAGAAAAAGAAACCGACAAGCCGGTAAAGATGACATGTTGCTGCCTCTTTATAATGGTATGTCCATGCATGATGCATCCTCATGGATTGGTTATTTCATAACTACGAGATGATCACAGCCTCTTATGATCTCTACTGGTTGCCCCAGAGTTTCTTATCCCTTCTTTCTTTCTGTGCTTTCGCCCTTTAGCTTTGGATCATACAGTAATTGGTACTTCTGTTCTTGCAATGGGCTACTTCACTATGTAGTTATTGGTCTCCATAAAAAGTAAATGATTAATATCATAGAAAATTCTAAATTAGTATACTTATGATAAGTTTATCATAAATTAATTATTTGACTATCAAAAAATTTAACCTCATACACTCATTATAAATTTATGTCAGTGTTCATTAAGTTGAATTAATGTTACGACAAACTATAAATTAATATACTTGTGTCAGATAGAGGGGTAAAACTTCAAATTGATATGTGCGGATGAAATTTAGTAAAAATTAATGAAAGGAAAATTTATTACATGTATGTCAATTCGGGATCAAAGTAATTTGATATAAATTTATTATAGATATATTAATTTAAAATTTTTCGTAATATTAATCTTAAAACTAAACAATTTGACGGTTTAGACGACTGGTATGGATGCCCACTAAATGCTGATAATTACTTATCAGTTCTCACTGTAGCTCGTACGTAAGGGGGTCTGATAATTTTTGCAGAGGCTTGCCCACAGCATCGGGGAGAGGACCCCTATCCCTTTTTCCATATCAGCAGAAAAAGGTATATGTGTACCCATCTCTGCTGAATGGGCACGGCACGAGTAAAATGAGGACGACCCTGTCTCGTGTCCAGCGATTCAATGTACCGTCACGCAGGAGAATTTACGTTCTTTCCTGGATCACACAGTCCTCCAAGGTGCTAGGTGACAGGAGGGGAGGGGAGGGCGGATGAAATGAATTGAGTCATCTGAGCTGCCGTGCACGATCGGGCTATGCACAGTTACCTTGGTAGGTATTACCAATTAAAATTTACCTTGGTAGGTAGAAGAGGGATTAAAGAGGAAAAAAGGAAAGATAAAAATCACCAAAAATCTAAATTTTAATCACTACGATACATTTGTTTTGAATTTTTTTTTGTGATATCAACAATCTCAAACTATACTCATTATAACATATTTATCATAAATTTTTTCTTGTAACACAAAAATTTCAAATTTGTAAGTATGTGACATATTGACAAATGATTTTTCGATCGAAACAATATCGTTTTTATTTCACTTAAATCACGTGAATGTCATGTTAATACTAGTTGCTTTTTCCGACATTTTTAACAATCCTCATTAATAGAATTTTGACTAAAGATAAATGCATTACACAAATACTAAGTTAGAATTTTTGCTGTCATAGAAAAAAGTTTAAGGTAAAATGAACATAGTTTAAGATTTTTTGCAATTTTTCCCAAAGAAAATGAGGAGGGGTACAAATATATTATTTAGGTCTTGTTTTGATGAAGAGGAATAAAAGTGAATGGAAAAAGTGCAAAATTTGAAAATAAAAATTGCATTGCTTTTCCTTCAAATGGTATTAAAATGCCAATTCAAAAGTTAAAAAGGAATTAATTTCCTCACTTTCAATGCGATTTTAACTAATTTGGAAACATTGTTTTCTTTTTTCATTCAATTTTCTCCTTATTTTCTCTCTTCCCAAATAATTAAAAACAATTATTTCCAAATACAAAATATTGAGAGAGAATGCAAATGATTTAAGAACATGAACGCAACCTATTGGAGCTTCAATTTAAAGGTGGAATGTATATAAGAAGGGAAAAGTATGCACGAGTTAATGCTCTTTCTAGACTACATGATATCTTGTCACTTATTTATATTTGAATTTGATCGACAATTTTATGACTTTGTGTTGTGCTTGAAAAGATATTCCCATTGACAAATGAATAAATAATGCATACTCTGCTATATTAGCTTTTATTCTCACGACAAAAAGATGTCATTAATGTGTATATAATATTTCCATATGAAAATTGATAAAAACATTTTTCAAGTATTAGGAGTTCCGTTGATCATGAGGTAGATTTTAAGCTTTGAACAGTTTGGAATTAGAGACTTGATATGATTGATCACCCATACATACTATTCCAAGTCAGGATCACCCACAAATGTTTGCACTAATCTGTTTATAAATTTATAGCGTACTTCATGAATCTTTCGGTAGTTGATTTTATGCATTTGTGCCCCTAAACTATATAAAACTAAACGATTGCTTTGGGTGTAGGGTAAAGCCCACCTCATCAGGAGATGTGCACTTTGCCTCCCCTATGGGCACTTCACCTCTTTTGATGAGAATGAATACGGAAGTGAAATTAACTTCTATACTAGAAGGGTACTATATTTCTTGGTCAAGAGTCCATAAGATTTTGTGGTTGTGATAATTAGAAATTTCCTTCTCTAGTGGGGCATTCATAGATATAATTATTGCATTTATCAACTTTAAGGCTGACGTACGACCAAAAAAAAAAAAGATGAAGGCTAGCGAGCAAAATAATAACAATGGTAATGATAATAACAACAATATGAACCTTGTTCTTACGATGGGGATTCTTGCTGACACGATGGGACGCTGTGAGGTGATGTGACACTCATGTAACACTCATATCTAGGCTTCTGGTCTTAAGCTGATACTTATTTATGGGCAGATTGATTTGAGAAACGAGTCAAGAATACAGTCCACGGCTCCGTCCCCATACCCGGTCATTTACATTCGGTCCATTCGCCTCACCGGGGCGCTGTTCTAACATCCTTGTCTCGTGCAATTGGTAAATAATGCTGTTACATGTCAGTTTCTTTCCATGAATGCGCTATTCTGCTTATTTCGTCTTTCCCAACCGTTGTCAAGTCTGGAAACTTTTTCTGAGATGCTAATTATCACGTCGAAAAGTGTGGATGGCAGGAGACAAGCCCATAGCACGACCACAGGAATGGAAGAAATCCATTTTGTTAGCTTACTATCTATGAAGACCAACAATATTATAACCATGGATAATCATTATAGCTATGATGGAGTTAGCCTATATAGATTGAGTCTATACAACACTTTTTCATGCATCCATCTGTGCATTTTAGTAAAGTCGAACATTAGGTTTTTATTTTATGCCAAAGATCCAACTTAACTAATCTCACAGGAACATAGCATCAATTATATCTTGAGAGAGACTGGCCAGCAACCTATCATCAGAGCCCCCATTTAAATCATGGAGCATACCTTGGGAATCGAACCCCTGACCTGGTGGCCAAATTCGGGGGTAAGTCTCAATCATAGCAACCATGCGTGAGTGGGTTCAAACATTATGTTTGTAATCACCTGATCAAATGATTGGAAGTAAGGTCAAAAGTGTCGAAGGCCGCATAAGATTCGTTAAGGGTTTCTTTCCTTTTGTCGGAAATAATGACTTTTTATGGACCACTATTCTCCTCTGGCGGCACCTCACCTCATTCACTATAAAATTTTGCAATCAAGGAGATAGCTAGTAATGAAATACAATCAATTCTTTCAACTTGAAATTGCTTTAAGTTGTAAGCCATAAAATTTATGTGGCAGCAGCATGAGAGGTCCATCTGGGCCGGGAAACTTAGACAAATTTTGACTGAAAAGGAATATTGCGAATTTAAATGAAGGATTTAACACCCGATTGCACTAATTGAAATGATTGATACATGACTGCAATCCATATATATATAATTCTTTTGAAATTTAATTTTCAGCCTGTTTTGATCGGGAACTCGGGTTGTGAGGTCGTCAAACTTGGGGTCCCATAGAAAGGAGGAGCAAATGATGTACGTCTTACATATTCATTTGAAGAGTATAAGCAGTTAAGCACAGATGTGTGGCGCTCAAAAGTTATAAAATTATTATATAGATGACAATTTAATCATAAACTTTTAATTTGGATAATTTAGTTCTAAATCTTTGATGATTTGCTAATGTAATCCTTTCGGTTAATGTTGGCATAAAATCGATTACATGTGCATTGGCTGGCTTACATGGAACAACTAACGCTAAAGTAGACAATTTTAACAATTTTTTCATTTTTTTTTTCATTTCCTTTTCTTTTTCCCCTATTTTCCTCTGTCGGTTGCTAGGCCTCGACGATGACTAGTGAGGTCAAGCCTTGCCCGAGGTTGATGAGGTTGACTTTTGCTAGATCTAGGGAGGGAAGCCCTTTTATGGCCTACAAGGTTGTCAAGGCTAGACGACTGGCAAGGAAAGATGGGAAAAAAAGAGAAAAGGAAAGGAAAAGAAAATAAATAAATAAAAACATGTGTAGATTTTTTTTTTTTGAAAATGATAAAAATCATTCACATCAATGTTGGTCGTGCCACATAGGATGACCGGTGTTAACCAGATTATCACGTTAGTGATTTCCAATCAAAATTGATTGGGAGAATTATATTGACAAAATCATCAAAAGGTAATTTAAAAAATTTAGAATTAAATTAACATCCATACAATATATTTATAATTTTTTTTTGTAATTATCTTGATCTACATCTTGTCAACATTGGGAGAATTACAAAAAAAAAAAAAAAAAGGTCATAAACCTATTGCCATTATGCCAATTTAATCATAACTATTTTTTGGCCAATTGAGTCATAATCTTTTTACAATTATGCGAGTTTAATCCATTTGACCAAATTTGGCCAGCGGACGTTGATGTGGACGTTAACGTGGACAAGATTTTCTCTTTTTACATTTTTCTTTCTCTTTTCCCCCCTTCTTCCTTCTTCCTTTGGCCGATGAGGCCACCCTTGGTAAAATTGGTGAGTCATTGCCTAGCCATGGCAACCACAAGCCTTGCCCAACAATGGTGAGGTTAGCCTTGCCATGGATGGGCAAGGCACACCCTCACCAATGGTCGGCAAGGGCAAGCCTCGCTGACTGACCAGTCAGAGGAAGAATGAAGAAGGGGAAAAAAGGGGAAAGGAAAAAGAGAAAAAAAATCATTAAAATTGTCTACGTTAGCGTCCGTTGGATGGCAAATGTCCAAGTGAGCACGGGCCGACCAAATATGGCCGGATGGATTGAAATTGACATAATTATAAAAGAATTAGGAGTGAATTGATAAAATTATAATAAGTTTATGATTTTTTTGGTAATTTTTACTGACAACTTCAAGATAGTGATGGTTCAAACAAATATTTGTGAAACAAAAATATCCCTTCCAACATGTGATCCCCATTTCGGGGAGGGATGGGGTGGGGGCAAATTTGTCACCGCAAAAGTCCGAGAGTGAGTGTAGAATAGGTATAGAGTAGGACTGACCAAAAAAAAAAAAAAAAAAAAGTTAGAAGAGATGGGCTCGATGAGAGCATTTAATGCATGTTTCCTTGGAGATGCCTGTACCGAATGCAAGGTCTTGGTTCCCAAAAACGAGCATGTAAAATTAACCAAATTTGGGGATGCAAACAGGACCTTCCCCCTGTGGTTTTGAGAAATTCAATTTTTCACTTCTTTGCCAACCTAATAATCTTTAATTGCATAATTCATTTATGAGAGTCACCAAGTCTCCCAAGTCGTACATAAGAAGAAGTGCATAACCTTTAGATTTCGTTCATTTCTCAAAGAATAAATAGTTTGAAAGATACCTTTTCAAAAAATAATTACTAATACCGTTTAAAATAATTAGCTAATGAAAAATATTTTTATTATTGACAACAATTTTTGTGTAAATATTTCCGTGGATGATGAAAATACTTTATAAGCGATATAAGTAATCATTCTTAAAAAAATATTTTTTAAATTATTTTTTTTTTTGCGAAACAAAAGTAACCTTGATATTATAAAGGTTGAAGATACCTTATGTTATCAAAATATGAGAGTGCATCTTCCTTCATTACATTATCTTACCTAGGTGCCATTCTTGGGTTAAAAAGAGGTCATGGAAGAGATGGAGAGCTAGAGATCTGAAATGGTAAAGGTACCCAAACTGAGCCGGCAAAATGGGTCATAAACCCATATTATGATCCATTTTTAGTTAAATGGGTCATATATGAGTCAAGTGAAAGTTAAATGGGTCATAATATGAGTCAAGTGAAAATTAAATATGAGTAAAAAAATGAGTCAAATGAAAGTTAAATATGGGTCAAAAATGAGTCCGAAAAAATAAAACACAAAAATAAATGGGTCTAAATTGGTTATTAAGAAATTTAAAATTTAAACCCATGGCCTTTTTTAACTTTATAAAAATGTTTTTTTTATTATTAAAAATCAAAATTATAATTATTTTTTATATTTCAATTTTTTTTTCTTTTTTCTTTCTTTTTCTTCCTTAGCCGACAATCGGCCGGGGCCGGTCGATGCAAAGCCAGGCGAGGCTCGATCTCGCCGACGGTCATCAATGACCGGCAAGACTCGAGCTCACCGGCGTCGGGCAAGGCCTCGGCCTCGCTAGATCGGTGAGATCGAGCCTCGCCCGACGCCGGCAAGCTCGAGTCTCGCCGAGATCCGGCGAGGCTTGGCCTCGCCGATGACTAGCGGGGTCTCGGCCTCGCCAGATCGGCGAGATTGAGCCTCGCTCGATGCTAGCGGAGCTGCGACCTCGCCAGTAGGAGAGGGAGAGAGAGAAAGATGGCGAAGAGCAAGGAGGACATGGCGAGATCAAGCCTTGCTTGACGTCGACAAGCTCGAGTCTGCCAGATCCAGCAAGCTTGAGTCTTGCCAAATCCGACGAGGCTTGGCCTCGCCGACTGCACCGGCGATGCCGGAGCCTCACTAGCGTCGGGCGGGCCTCGGCCTCGCCGGATCGACGAGATCGAGCCTTGCTTGACATCGGCGAGCTCGAGTCTCACCAGATCCGGCGAGGATTGACCTCATCGACAACCGGTGAGACTCGAGCTCGCTGGCGTCAGGTGGAGCCTCGGCCTCACCGGATCGGCGAGATTGAGCCCCGCCCGACCTCGGAGAGCTTGATCTTGCCTATGGCCAGTTGCCGGTCGTCGTCATGGTCGGCTGAAGAAGAAGAAAAAAGAAAAGAGAAATAGAAAAAGAAAAAATAAGAAAAAAATTAAATTTATAAAATTAAAATTATATTTTAAAAAATAATTAAAAATTATATTTTTAAAATAAAAATTTGATTTTTTAAAAATATTTTAAAAAGAATTATAAAAATTTTCCATTAAATTTGTATTGCATAAAAATTGTTAAAAATTTTGTATTACATAAAAATGTTTTAACATAAATAGGTTTTAGTAATATGAGTCGCGAAAAATTTTGGTTTTTAAGTGACATCAAAGCAAGCCAAAGAAAGTAAGTACGTGAAACATTCATTTGTTGTAATTATAAATGATTTACACTATCCCAAGAATATAGATGGTTAAAACTAAAGGTAAAGGTTCCAAAGAGGTTGAGAATGGTTTCTTTTAGTAATTTTTTTTAATATTAAAAATGGATCGGACCCATTTTCGACCTAACCCATACCTAACCCGATCCACCCATTTGCCACCCCTAAAACACCCTAATGGAGATCTGAATTCAACCCCCACCTGCAATTCGCAAAACCATAGAAAACGTGAGTCCATTAATGAAGCCATTTCTGAGAGCATCTGATTTCTTTTTGTCCTCGTATTATCTCCGCCCAGGCATGCAGGACCACCTTAACGGCAAACAATTCGAAATCAACCAATTATAAAGATATCTTGTATACAGTTGCAATTTATTTCTCCGGTGGCTAGGCCATTTATTGTGTCTTTTGGCTAGCCGATCATAGGAGGATAAAGTTCTTTGTACCAAGCCCTAATCTACACGTTTGGTATGTTTCAAAAAGTCTCCATTTTCACGTTTATTTGTCTTGACAGATATGAATTCCTAGGTCCTAAGTCATCTCGAAAAATGATAGTTGTGGAAGATGGTTTTGCAATTGAAGCATTTAAATTTAAATTATGGAAACATTGTTCTTTGATTAGTTTTCGTGCTTGTAATCTTGAATTAAATATGAAAATGTTTTCTTTTTCGTGTAAGTAGGTTTCCGAAAAAGTTGTTAGCTGTTTGTAGGATAAAAAAAATTATCAATCACCTGATTTCTCGATAACTTGTTGATAGCTTACAAATATTTTCATGGTAATAACTAGCATTTTTTCGACAGTTTGGAAGTTATCAACTTTTTCTACTTTGATGAACTGATGATCCACGCACAAGTCCTTCTCCTCCATTGCCCTTCGTATCACTAACTTAATGAGATGATCCCCTCACCTTTAGTGCTAGGTAAATGCTCCTTATGTAATGATACATATGAGAATTATGGTTAGATGAGAGATTTTAGCATTATTTATAGAGTTTTCAGTCAGGACCTCTCATTACGGGCTAAGCTCAACTCAGCCCAACACTAGCCAGCCCTATATTAGACTAATTAAGAAATTTTCTATTTCACCTTAGACTAACCCGTTTTACGGTAACTTTCCAGCCAGACCCTTTCATTACAAGTCAGGTTCAACTCGATCCATACTAGCAAATCTCCTATCTTACCTTAAACCAACCCCGTTTTACGATAACTTTCTAGCCAGGCCCACTCATTATGGGCCAAACTCAACTTGGCTTACACTAGCCAGCCTCGTATTAGACTAATTAAGAAACCCCTATCTCACCTTAGACCAATGCTATTTTACGGTAATCGTAAAAACAGTAAATTATAATATCAATTAATGTAGTACACATTAGGAAAACTCTTGCATCTCCATCTCTCTCTCTCTCTCTCTATAGTTTCTTTTTTCTCGAATCTAACATCTAAGAAACAACAAACATCCGTAGTTGTCGAAAATTGGGTACTTGTTGCGTGGTGCGCTTACTTAATTGTGCGCAAGATGTTTTGTGAGTAAAGGACACCTGGAGTGCCATAACTTGGCACGGGGGGACACTTAAGTGCCATAATTTCAAAATGGTACACTTAAGTGCCAGTTTCGAAGTTAAATGGAACACTTAGGTGCCACTTCGGCGAAAATCCGGCCAAACGGTTGACGTGGCAATTTTTCGGTGAGTTTAGTCCAAAACGGCATCGTTTTGCACGCTGACGTGGCGAGAAAATGCAAAAACGACGCCGTTTCATTTCTGATGTGTAAATAATATTATAAAAAAAAATTAAATTAAATTAAAATTAATTTTATTTAAAATATTCTAAAATAAAAAATTTTAAAAAATTTTTTGAAAAAGAGGGAAGCCAAAGGGGGCGGTTGAGGGTTGAGCCCTCGCCGCCCTCGCCGCCGATCGGGAGGCCGGCGACCCCGCCAACCCTCCCCCTTCGTAGTCGGCCCTTCCGGCGACGGCGGGAGGCGGCGAGGGCCCGCAGCCCTAGGCGCCGGATCCGGGCGAGGGCGAGCGGCCGTGACCCCGGCCGACCCTCCCCCTCCGTTGCCGACCCTTCCCGGCGATGGCCGGGAGGCGGCGGCGGCGAGGGCTCGGCCCTCGCCCGCCCCCTTCGGCCTCCCCAACCTTTTTTTTTTTTTTTTTTTTTTAGTTTTTAAATTTTTAGAATAACCTACCTTTTTGTTGGAAAGTATCCATTATTATAATGTATCACGTCTTAGAAAATCGATAATCTAAAAAATCTCATCATAATGTGATATGAATATGAAATGAGTGGCTTGTATATGTTCGAACTAGTTAATAATCAACAAGAATGGATTTGGGCTTGACCCCACTCAAAATTGGTAGCATTATATCTTGACAAATCCAAAGCTAATCTACATTAAAAAGAAAAAAATAGTTAAATTTGAAGAAGATGGCTTTCAATCTTAAGCTTTGTTAAGAAACTCCATGAAATTCCTGTATCTGTCGTTAAAATGTACTGTAGGAATATGGTCTAACAAAGTGGACGAAATTGTGACCATTAAAATCAAGATCATTGTCAACTAACTGCATGAACATACCGAAAAAATAAAGCATACGCCATCCATGTGAAGAAAATGGATACAAGCGATCTCATACCTATGATTTAAAGATCATAATTACTTAGTCTCTTAAATTGATAATATATTACAAGGATGGCGTATGCTATAATTACGCCAAATATATACTTTTCGAATATAATTTAAGTCAATTAATAAATTAATCTCTTTCGACATTTACCCCTCTTCAGACACATTTCAATTTTCTTCTTGCAACACGCAGGCATGTGTGCTCCTTCGCCAGTATAGTACAAAAGAAGATCCCCAAATGTGATAGATGAAATTTCTTGCATGACATTCTCACTTCATCTCAATTTTGTTTTTGGAGTTTAGGATCTTGGCTTGGCATCAAGATTGAGCGCTCAAGAGGACAAAAGGGCCTGACTATTTCATGTATTTGCAAGTCGCCAACATCTTTAGCTGGCTTGGCTCTGATTGCTGTTGTGGAAAAGTAGCTGTAAGAATACGACAGGGGGAACTCAAGTGGGAAGTCTCCATCTATGTTCTCACTCTGATGTCTACTCCAATTTAAACCTTTGCCCAACCATGCATTAAACCTTATCACATTGTATCCACTCAATTAACATCTTAATAAATAATCATGGTCCAATCTTTAGGTTTCCGAGTCTAGCCATACAGGAGTTGGCGAGAAGATGACGTAGCCAAGGATGATAACGAAGCAGGTCTGAGATGATTTGACCTTGTCTCAAATTTGAATTTGGTAAATTTTGTTATTCCCTCGAGTTGAGTGGGACTCTCAACTCATGACAACGTACCCAATAGAAAAGCCCTCGTCCTTATTTTCAATTTTCCCCGGCTATACAATATTTTTAGTGAATGTTTTACGTAGTAAACAATAAATGATGAGTCATTTCAAGTTTCTGTTTGATCATAATCAATCACAATATTTTGTATTTGGAGGCTTGTATAGTCTTGGGCATAATCTTATGCCTTCTAGAGGATGGATAAGGAATATGTTAGTTTAATAGTACATATTCATATTTGGAGATTAATCTGGATTCTAGTTTTGAATACCGAACAAATAATTCAGTTCAATATTTCCCACTGAAACAAAGTTATAATGGTCACGCATGAAGAGGAGGCTTCAAGCAATCCATGAGACTAAATAATTGGAGCTAAAAGAAACAATAGATAATACTCAGTTGTTGAATAACCCAATGATTTGAACTTTTGAACGAAGTTAAGTCAAGTATGCATATAATTCTTTTTCATGATTTTTAAAAATTAAATGGCATTTTTACTTTTGGTGTAAAAGTATGTATACTTACTTTGGCTGAATCTTACACAAGCAAGCAAACAAAATAGTTACCCATAGTGTGTTTGTTTCATAAAAAATTTTATGTCGAAGAAAAGAGATGCTTTTTTCTTGTCTAATTGAGTATGAAAATGAAAGAAAGTAACGTCTATATATATATTTGAGAGAGAGATGCTCACCGGTATTGCATTGGTAGCACCACAATGGTGTCTCTTTGGGAAAATAATTTCCCCTTTCACGAGAAGAGAATTCATTTTTCCAAATATTAACATACTAACTTTGGGATCCAAACAAGTGAAAAGTAACATAACAAAAATGCCAAACACCAACTTCTTTGCCTTTTACGTGCCAACATTTCACAACTCTTTTAAATTAAGAGGAGGAAAGAAAAAGATTGGCGCGATTCATTGCCCTTCAGGCTGACAAGCTCGACCTGCATTTCAGGCCCAAAAATTTGTGGAGATGAAGAGGAGTTTTTGCCACTGGAGAAGAGAGGGACTCATCTGCGAGTCGAAGGTCCAGCTACAGCTCAATCTGTCACCACTGCCATTGCTCATCCACACGTTTCCTTATTTCTTAAAATGGAAAAAGAATACTGTACAGCTAGTTGTCTAAGCTGAGGGAGACGTTTCCATAAAGAGACTCGTAAATTGTTTTTTTTTTTCCTTCCTTCTTGGGCGTTATTTCTGTGTTCTCACATTTAACCACTGAATCCTATCACCTAACCGACCCAAAAAAAAAAAAAAAAAAAAAAAAAGATCCTATCACCTAGCAATACAACAGAAGATGAGACTATATTTCTCATATTCACACTAACAACAACCAAAGATATTTATAATTAAATTTTCTTGCTATAACCAAATAAAAATCCGAAGCTTTGCATTTCTCTCTCCTAATTTTAAAAGTTTGAGATGCCTGACCTTACATTGAACATTATTTCGTGAAAAAGAGGAAAGCGTGGCGTCTAGGTCATTCTTTATGTTTCTTTAATAGTGCATTCTGTGTCCATGTGACTCCAAATGGCTCACATCCCAGTCAGTCATGTTTGGTCGCATCTCTACCTAGTTTGTCTCATCTTGATGCACGCTTGATTTCTCAGATTTGCTCTCCCTACAGAATCTGCTGGCATTGGATCTCACTACTTTCAACGTTGAACCTTATATGTAGCACTCTAATAGGATTACTTTCGATATGTCTTCTTGATTATTATTATTGTTGTTGTTATTTTACCACTTTTTATGAAATCTCAATCCAATTGAGAGGTTGTTCTGACACTCACTGGCAGAAGCTAATACTTGAGGAATTGCGAGCTTTAGAAAGTCCAGGGTAGGATTTGGTTGATCTTTCACTCGGAAAAATTACCAGAGCTTAGCAAGTGGGTTTAATTTTGTTAAGGCTCACTTTGATGATTCCGTAGAGCAGTATTAGACTCGCTTAGTAGCTTAAAGTTTTAAGTAGGAGTACGACATTAATTATTAGTACAATTTCGAACCAATTGCTCAGCTTAAATTTGCTAACTCTATTGGTTGGCTATATTGATGTTTTTCATTGAAATTTTTTAAGTGCCAATTAGGATCACATGTATTGTACACAGGCCATGTGGGTTGACCGATTACATCACATCAATTGCATGTAGTAGAGGGCCAGTTTAATCTTTCACTTTAAAAATTTTCGTCTAAAGACAAGCATTGCTGCGAATGTCAAAAGCTGAGAAGTGTATTCGATACAAATACAAAGTTTGAGGAGACCTTTGGAATTTTCTCTAATATGATTAAATTAAGAAAAGCTCAAAAACCATTTCGGTGTTCTATCCCGATTTCATTTTAAATCCTCTGCTTTTAGAGCTATGAATTTTTTATTTTGTGCCGTGACTTTCGTAGCTTTGTTGTTAGGCTTCAGATTTTAAATTTGTTATTAAATGAATGGGACGGGGAAATATTTGGAACCAAACATGTGACTTGATTTGAAGAACAGATTGTGACCCATAAAAAAAAAAAAAAATGGCGTTGCCAAACTGAATATACACAAGTACGCGTTCAATTCACCTATTGATATGAATTGTAGGTTCTTATTATATTAAGATTTGAATATACTTTACGCGTTCAAAATTGATATGAATTGTAGGTTCTTATTATATTAAGATTATTGCTTTAATGAAAAATAACGACGTTTCAAAACTAACATGAATATATATGTTTTATAATACTTCAATCGTGAACCTTGTCATGTCGTTGCCTAAGGCCCGGGGGGGGGAGGAAATAAAAAGTATAAAGAACATATCTATCATTTTTCTCCCCAAGAAATCATTTGATGACATATTTTCAAGAATTTGTTAATAAAGAAGACAAATCAAGGGACAGCTACCTCGATTGAATCATGGATGACAACCTTAAGACTTGAGAAACTCATATCACTATTAAAAATAACAACAAGGTAATCAGTTTAAGATAATTTAGAATCGAAATTTGCTCAATCAATTGACTCAATTTACTTAATCGTAAGTTGTGACGTACCATTATCTTTTCATATATAGGTAACGTGTTATATCTCAAGGAGGTAAATAGAATCAATTCATATTTCCTAAATATCTACTCATAAAATGTCTAGCGTGTTATATCCCGATGATGTAATGAATTTACTTATCCATGGCGATGTTCCAAAGAGAAAGGCTCATTCATGAGGCTTTTGATATGCATCATAAAGTTCATTTCAATTAGAAGATCTACGTAATTTCACTAATTATTTTAGTAAAAAATGTATTTTCGTATTGTCACGTGAAGTATCTCGGAATTCTTGCGTTGTGCTACTCGGCACATGGACATGTCTTTGTCAAAAAAGCAACACAACCAAAATCAATATATCAATAAATAGATGGATGAGAGGCCAGCCATTCTTCTAACCTCGGTAATGGGAAGGAAGCTGCTTTGAAATTCCCTCTCCTAGCTTTAAAATTCGAGATGTTTGACAATAAATCGAAACCTCACTTCAGACAAAGAAAAAGAGAAAAGTGTCGACTAGATCTGGTCAATCTACTGCATTTTCTGTCCCTCTAGGTCATTCTTTATGGTTCTTTAGTACTCCATTCTGCATCCATGTGAATCCGAATGGCTCTCACAGGCAAGTCAGTCATGTTTGATTGCATCTTTATTTCTAGTTTGTCTCATCTTGATGCACACTTCCGATGTAGGACCCTATATTCACTCTAATAGAATCTACCTTCAATACATCTTCTTCAATATTATTGTTATTTTGCTACTCTTTATGAAACCTCGATCCTATGGAGAGGCGCAGTCCAACACTAATTGGTAGGGACCAATGCTTGAGGAACTGCAAACTTTAGAATATCATTGTTATTTTGCTACTCTTCAAATCTACTACCTTTTCTGTCCCTCTAGGTCATTCTTTATGGTTCTTTAGTACTCCATTCTACATCCATGTGAATCCGAATGGCTCTCACAGGCAAGTCAGTCATGTTTGATTGCGTCTTTATTTCTAGTTTGTCTCCTCTTGATGCACACTTCCGATGTAGGACCCTATATTCGTCACTCTGATAGAATCTACCTTCATTACATCTTCTTCAATATCATTGTTATTTTGCTACTCTTTATGAAACCTCGATCCTATGGAGAGGCGCAATCCAACACTAATTGGTAGGGACCAATGCTTGAGGAACTGCCAACTTTAGAATATCATTGTTATTTTGCTACTCTTCAAATCTACTGCCTTTTCTGTCCCTCTAGGTCATTCTTTATGGTTCTTTAATACTCCATTCTGCATCCATGTGAATCCGAATGGCTCTCACATGCAAGTCAGTCATGTTTGATTGCGTCTTTATTTCTAGTTTGTCTCCTCTTGATGCACACTTCTGATGTAGGACCCTATATTCATCACTCTGATAGAATCTACCTTCAATACATCTTCTTCAATATCATTGTTATTTTGCTACTCTTTATGAAACCTCGATCCTATGGAGAGGCGCAGTCCAACACTAATTGGTAGGGACCAATGCTTGAGGAACTGCAAACTTTAGGAATGACTCGAATGTAGGATTTGGTTAATCGTCCACCTAGAAAAAATTACCAGAGGTTAGCTAGTGGGTTTATTAAGTTAAGGCTCACTCATGATGACTCCACAGAGCAATAGTAGGCTCGCTTAGTAGCAAAAAGTTTAAAGTAGGTTATGACGTTGACTATGGACAATTTTGAAGTGACTACTCAACTTACATTTGTTAACACTATTGATTTCTTGTATTGATGTTTTTCATGAATTGACAATATACATTGAAATTAGTTTTTACTTCATCCAACAACATAATGTCTGTGGCACCCTAAATTTACTCAATTTCTAAATTTACATCTAGGTTGTTTCACAGCTTAATTTCTAAAATCAAGTTGCTTTTACTACAATCATCATATTTTGAGTGGGATACTAGATATAATTAATTTGATTTTGTGTAATCTTCATTGATACGTTCCTTGATTTGTTGAATCTTCATATATTCATAATATTGTTGGCATCTTTTATATGATTGTCCTTGTGTTTCGCAAAAATGAGGGAACAAAGATATGAAGTAAATTTGCCTGAATTTAAAGGCAAGTTCATATTTGATGGACTTATAGGTCGATAAGTGATACACACCTAAGTGGTGAAGTCTTAGAAAATATTTTCCTTACCGAATATCGCAAAATATTTTCCTAAACATTTTAAGGTTTTAGCTAAACACCAGAAAATATTGTCAATTTCCTGGAAAATGACTTTTGGGAAAATATTTTCTGGAAATGGCTCATTTTCCGTGAAACAAATGAACCCGAAGAGGAGTTTTTGCCACCGGAGAAGAGAGGGACTCATCTGCGAGTCGAAGGTCCAGCTACAGCTCAATCTGTCACCAATGCCATTGCTCATGCACACGTTTCCTTATTTCTTAAAATGGAAAAAGAATACTGTACAGCTATGTCTAAGCACAGAGAGAGAGAGAGAGATGATATCTTCATCGTCAATGCAACTGGTAATGATACTCTTGTCCCCATGGCGCCCCTGATGGGGCAAGCCCTCATTTCCTTTGCCTCAAGGACACGAAAAAATGAGTTGTAGTTGTCAACTTCAGCATTAAACGCTCCCTCCATCCATCTTGCAATGCAGATGAAACTCCTCTGTCAACTATGCGTCCGTGGGCCTTTCTGGTTTAAGGACCAAGAACACAACATGCATGCCGCCTGCTGTGAAAAGGAAAGGAACAGTGACACAAACGGTCTCTAAATTGTGGCTCGACGCGTAATATCATCCCCGAATTTTTAATTTATTTAATATGATTCACGAACTTTATCTCAATGTGCAATGTCATTTCTACATTTTTAATTTGTTCAATATGGTCCTCGAACTTTGGTAAATGTTAAATTTAGTCATTGAAATGAGAATTTCTAATGTTATCTTTTCGTTAATTCAAATTCAAGTGCAATATTGAGCATTTTTACATGGTTCAAGACTAACCCAAACATGTATCGGAAGTTCATGAACCGCATGAAACAAATTAAAAATTCAAGGACGAGATCGCACATTAAGCTAAAGTCTGAAGATCACAATGAAAAAATTAAATGATCGGAAATGGCATTATACAATGGGCCAAAGTTAACCGAAACGGAGTTGTCGGGAAAGCCAAACAGGGATTCGACAATCTTGCATTTTTTTCCATGATTGAGCATATGGAAAGGAGATCTTTAAAGGGTCTTCATCATTCAACTTCCTTGAAGGAAGTTGTCGGGAAAGCCAGACGCTTTCTCTCTCGGATGACAGGCCCTTTTACGTCCAAGTGTAGGCAACAACTTCACGTCGCTACATGTAGGGGTGTAAATGGGCCGGGCCGGGCCGGCCGGGCTTACTCCTCAAAACTGGCCCAACCCGAAACTTTCGGCCTTGGGACACGGCTACCCCGGCCTGAAAATTTCAGGTTTGTTTTGTTGGAGCAGAGCCAAGCCCCAAAGTGTTTATCCAATATTAATCAAATTAATTATTTTTTGCTCGTGAGATTTCGTTCCTCTAATAGTGCATTGAAATAATTAATTCAATCGACATCACAGAATAATCAATTCACTTTTAAATTTAATTTTTTTTTCATGAAGGATGAGAAATATTAATAATGTATCATCGGAAATATAAAAAACTATATGAATCATAGAAATTTTGCCTAAAATCTTTTGAACTTCACATAATGTCAACCTGATCTGACTTGAGTCGAAAAATTTACCCATGGAGGATTAAACTGGTGTGGCTATCGAATGAGCTGCTATCAGCAAAACTTAGGGGTGTCAAATGCGCTGCTATTAGCAAAACTTAACACGGACTCTACTCGACCCAATTAGAATCTTGAGGTCATATCTCTCCAAGGCCATTTCCAGGTCGAATGGGATGGTTTGAGCTTCAAGTCAGAATCCAAACCAACCCAAAGACCTAGTAAGAAAGAGACATAACATGATAAAGAATAACTATTATAATTAGTTTAAATACTTGCAATGTTATATGTTGAATTTGAAAAATCAGACCTACTTAAATTAGGTTGGAGCAACTTATGAGGAGCGATCAGTGCGTGAGCAGACAATTCTTTTCATCTAGCTTTGGATATAAATATACATATTTCCACAGGACTATTCATCTCGCTTTGGATCCTTTCTTTTTTGGCCCTGACAAGCCTAGATCTATAAATCAATCTTATATTAGTAAACTTAGCGATTAACTGGCCGAGCAACATCTCCATCTCAACATGTGTAGTCATGATGCTTGCCGCAAGTTTAGACTTTCCTAGCAAATGTACTTAAAGCTTGTGGATCCCGGACTTTAAAACTAGAATATCCAAATTGCTCCGCAAAATATATGACTAACCAAAAAGTTAGATTTTTTTATATTTTTTTTTCCATTTAATATTGAGCTAACGGCTGGTGCCAACCCATTCAATTGTTTTGAATCTACCAGCGGAGTCTATTCGTGTTATCTTCTTCTTCTTCTTCTTCTTTTAATATAGAAAAGACATAATAAATTTGACCTACTTTCGTTAATCCAATGATGTAGATTTGATACTCAAACATCGGAAATGTACCCAAAAAGTTAGCAACGTATTGCACTTGTGCTAATTTAGTCTTGAACTTTTAATTATGCTAATTAAATCCTAAACTTTTTAATGATTTTCTAATTTAGTCTATCCAGTTAATGTTTTACTAGAAATCACTAATATGAATGGTATTTATCGTACTTGGTACGACAGGTATTGACGTGAACAATTTTTTTTCAATGAGGGCCACAACCTTGCCTATTGGCTGGCGAGGGATGCGATGCCCTTACCTAGTCTAAGCAAGGGCCAAGCTGCCTTGCTTGTGGCCAATGAGGGTGTTGTAGCCCTTGTCAGCCAATAGGCGAGGTGGTTAGCCCTCGCTTGGATTTGGGCAAGGGCCAAAGCCCTCACTTGCAGTTAGTGAGGTCACATAGGCCCTTATCCATGGCAAGCCAAATCGCAAGCCTAGAGTTGTAAAAAAAAAAAAAATTCCAAGAAAGAAAAAGGATTTAGAAAAGAAATGAAAAGAAAAGAATATAATTTAAAATGATAAAAAAATTTAAGAGAAACATTAAAAAATTATCAAATTTGTCCACATTAATGCCGTTTGTGCCACGCAGAACGACTAGCGTCCATGTGAATGATTTCCAGTCAAAATTAGTAGGATAGACTTTATTAACAAATTATTAAAATGTTTATAATTCAATTGATATAATTGAAAATTTCACATATGAATTAACATAAATGCAATAGATTTATGATTTTTTTTATACTTTCCCCCTCAAAGGTCATATATAGACTAAATGAGAATCACCTAACTTTGGATAAGATCTATCTCCTTGACACTTATCAATACCACAAAATTTGCTTATATACAAATAGAAGAAATATCGCATGTACTTATCTCGGAAGGTTTATATATGAAAAAAAAAATGAAAATTAAAAATACCGTTGAGATTGTATGAGAGCTTTGTTCTTAAAGATCCATCATGGATTGGTAAATTATTGATTCTCGATGGATTAGCCCTACTAAAAACGCAAAATCAAATCAGAATAATTTGGTAATCAAATTTTTTATTCGTTGGTGTAAATCCCAATTCCTTCATCCGATCATTGGACTCTAAATCTACTCTAAATCTAGCGAGATCAACGTGAAAGAAATCCACGCCCATCACTCATCGACAGGCATCTTCTTTTCGGTAACCATCGAATATCCCAAGCCCACATCGCTCGTTCATTACACAGCTTATAATAAGTTCGACCCACGTGGGTTTAGGGTTGGCACGCACTTGAGAGGGACGACCGAGTATGCATGAGAATGCCCTTGCACTTATGCATGCATGATGAGGAAGGATAAGGATGATCGCGTACCGTGAGCTGGGAGTTGCCAAAGCATGCCGCTTCGAAACATGGATGCAGACAAAGGCCAGCCTTCGTTTTATATATCATATCGCAGCTTTCCTGTCGGAGAAAAGCCACGTTCTCGATTCAAGATCCGATTGGCTTCCAACGTCGGGTTTCGTCGACAACACGTCTCTTTCCTATCTCTCTTTAGTTGTACTTAATTCTTAATTAGCGCAGAGAGAGAGAGAGAGAGAGAGAGAGAGGAGTGTACGTCTGCTTGTACCAGATAAGCATTTCTTTTCAGCTTTGCTAGGTGCTAAATGGAAGATATGAACATGGATTTTTGTTGGCTTAGTCAAGGTGACGTGTACAATTATTTCTAGATAAAACATAGAAAATCACATGATATGGTCGTAATAGTGCATCCAGAAAGGCACGGTTGAATTAGGCGTGTCATTGGAAAAAAAAAAAAAAAGGCGTGTCATTTACTTTAATTATTTTCAGCTCTTTGATCCATTTATCATATAAGAACGGGTATTTTACAAGTTTTAGCTCAATTTTTGTAAGGAACGTACGAGGAGGCGATGGCTTTCTTCCCTTCACTCTCTATAATTTCTCATCTTCTAGAAAAGGCCTAAGTCATCTTGCTTTCCCCATTGATTTTTTCCGATGTTATTCTTCCTTCCAAACGAGGAAAGAAAAAACTTAGTATAAAGAAAGACAGAGCATCTTGCACGAGAATCATTAGTATTGTTATGGTGCTCTTAACAGTAGAGTCAGGGTTTTTACTGGCCATCAATACAATCATTCCAAATTTGAACAAGAGCATGGTCTATGGGTTTACTGCAAAACCCGATGCCGTCCTGAGGCAATCCTGGTTTTTCTAACAAACCTGTTAGGATAGTATATATATTGCATCTTATTTTTGTCTCCATGTGCTCATCTTCCTAGGAACATGCGGGTCAGAACTTCCTGTGTCCGATTTGTAAGTTTGTACATAAAGAAGTGTAAATGCCAACACCATCCCATTATTCCACACTACTTATATCTGTCAACCTGTGTGGCTTCCTATTGAGGCTGAGGGATATCATTTGAGAAGCCGAAAAGGGATGGGTGGTTTTGATGATTTCAAGCCTGTCCTGGCCATGTTTGGCCTGCAGTTTACTTATGCAGCTCTTTCTCTGTTCGCTAGAGCTTCTCTTTTGCAGGGTTTAAGCCCTAGAGTCTTTGTCGTGTATAGGCAAGCCGCAGCCACACTTTTCATTTCACCTGTTGCCTTCTTGGGGAGGTACTGTACTTCTCTCTCTCTCTCTCTCTCTCTCTCTCTCTCTCTCTCAATTTTGATTTTTTTTGCAGGAAGTCACACAGGACTTCGTTGGGATGGAAGAGCTTCTCTTTGATATTCTTGGCATCTCTCATTGGGTAAGTTTCCTTCAGAAGTTAAATTACTTTCGGTCATGTCAAAAAATATGTATGTGCTTTTCGGCGCGAAGATCTTATAATTCATGAGGATGGATATTTGCAGGGTAGCAATCAATCAAAACATTTACTTTGAGGGTATGTACTTAGCCTCGTCATCAATGGCTAGTGCAACAGGCAATCTTGTCCCTGCAACCACGTTTCTGTTGGCATCTGCTCTTGGGTACATACACACAACTTTGTTCCGATTATTCTGAGAATATAAAATAAAAAGAACATCAGAAATAATTTCCCTCCACAGCCCACATAATTCAAGTCAAAACTAATTAAACGCCAATTACCTGATTTAAGCTAATGAAGAACAAACAAACATGTTCTTGAGCTCGAAGTGACCAAATCAATGGCTAATATCCAAAGAAAAATCACTTGCCTCAAAGAAGTATTTTGAAACTCAGATGTGGCTATTATTAACATAAGTTCTGATGTGGGTAATCTAAATACTGACCTTCCGCAATTCTTTGTTCTTTAAAACTTGAGAATGGAGAAGGTTAACGTACGAAGTCTAAGAAGCATTGCCAAAATATTGGGCACGGCAATCTGCGTCTGTGGAGCGATTGTTATGGCGTTGCTCAGGGGACCAAAGCTTCTAAATGCAGAGATCCATCTACTTGCGAATTCTATTTTTGCTTCTGAAGGCGACAGTTGGTTGCTGGGTTGCGTATTACTCATTGGAAGCGCTTGTTGCTGGTCGATTTGGCTGATTCTGCAGGTATTGAATAGTAATTCATCGAAAGTCACATCCATGCCATCAGAGTCACTTAAATAGTCAATAATTTTCTATGCAGGTCCCAATGTCGGCAAGCCATCCTGACCATCTATCTTTATCCGCTTGGATGTGTTTCATATCCACGATTCAATGTGCAGTCATCACATTATTCCTAGAACAAGATCCTGAAGCATGGAAGATTGACTCCAAGCTTGGGATAGCTACTATTTTGTATGCTGTAAGTAACTATATTTGCCGTTCATATCAACACAAGATACCATATGAATTATTTGTATGTTCTTATTGGAAGTATTCATAAGAATTACTGAAGTTTGACGTCCTATTTTCTTTGTTTGAATTGTTGTGGATAGGGAATTGTAGAATCTGGAGTGTCTTTCTTCGTCCAGTCGTGGTGCATTTCCCAAAGAGGCCCTCTCTTCTCTGCGATGTTCAACCCTCTTGCCACTGTTATAGTAACCATTTTGGCTGCTATATTTCTGCACGAAGAAATATATACCGGAAGGTAGTGTCTTTGTTCCTATCTTGGAGAGTCAGTCTTATGTGTTATGAGGAATAATTTTGCCTATCAACTTTGACTCACTATCACGAAGGTTGAACTTCATACTTCAATCTTGAATTTTCAGTCTGATGTAGAAATCAAGGCTTTTCAGAGAAATTGACATGTTTTACTCTATTGCAGCTTGGCAGGTGCAATTGGGGTAGTAGCTGGTTTATATTTAGTGCTGTGGGGTAAGGCTAAAGACCTTGTTGAGATCAATGAAGAGACAGAGCCCAAGGTTCAAATTGATTATGATCACACCGTGAAACCAGCTGTCGATGAGAAGCTATCAAGTTGTAAATGTGATTTATCAAAACCTCTTTTATCAGATGTATCAGCTGATGAAACAAACCCCGTCTAGATCAACAAATTTTGTGAATTTCCTTTCTGTGTTTGAATAGCACAGAGTGGACTTATTTTCATTGTCCTTTTGCATTTGGGATTCGGAATGATGTTTGTACCAACTATTGAAATCCAGAGGGAGAAGGAACATCATTTAATATAGGTTCGTGATTGAAGGGAAAAAACACAAACGGTGAACTTGGGATTGATCGGCAGTAAAATCTTATTGTCCATTTCTTGACTGCCAAGACTTCGTACAGCAAGACAATTCATAAAGTGTGACGCCCTACCGAATCAGCAACAAAATCAGTGAATAAACTTGCACCCAGTAAGTATCTCAAGGAACTAAAATTACAGATGATAAGCTGAATTCATTTATGTTGAACGAGCCTTTCAAGTAGTGATAGCAAGATCAGCCCGTGCCCTGGCTCTGACAATGTGGTAAGTACCAAGCAGTCACCATCGAGCCAAAGTTTTCTTTATGCGGATGGTAACCCCCAAATGCAGAAGAGCTCTGTCCCAAAATGTAGAGCGCAATTTCTGATAAGTCTATGCGGCGGCGAAGTGCACCAACATCAATCTCACAAGTTAGGGTGGTCAACTAATGTCATGAATTAATGAGTTATGGTGGCAAAGTGACTTAAGGCAAAGATGATGGTATTCATGCCTTAATGGCACGAATATTTTCGAGAGAGGGAGAGAGAGGGAGATGGTCCCATTTTCCTTTTTCAGTTCAGCATGGAAAGGTATCCTCCATCCATCTTGGCATGCACATGAAACTCCTCTGGCCACTGTGTCCTCGGGCCCTCCTTGCTTGAGGACCATGACGCATGCCAATTGTTGCTCAAATGAAACCCAATATATAAATAAAATAACATAAAATAACGGAGACATGCGTGACCAAGAGGATGACATGTCACGATTGTCCTCGTCAAAAGTAGCCTCGATTGGGGTGAAAGAACATCGGACCATTTGACGGATCCGGTGAGATTAACTGAGTTCTTGATGTGTCTCTGCACTTTCAAGCTACCCGAGAGACTATTCACAGAAATTTTGTGAGAATGTCGGGAATTGGTCCTGTGGAGCTATACACAAACACGTGGGAAAGTCTCCGGTAAACAATGATTCCAAAGATCTAAGGCCTTAGTTTTTGGTTCAGACATTTCTCACTTTGGATAATGGGGCCTTTTACATCCATCAACTGGGCTGGACCTCTCTCTCGTCTTACAAAGAGAAGTGGAGGAAATTACTTTAGGTTGCTATGAGCGTATTTGCAATATTTATATTTTTTAGAACAATTTCCATTTAGAAATAAGTTTTTTTTTTTTCATTTCTATTTCTTAGACAAGTTTATGTTGTTTCATACAATTCCAAAATTTCTATTTTCGGATTTGAAAATGAATGAAAAAGCGTTTACTAACAAAAAAATGTTTATTACAATCCTCAAATTTTTTATGAAGTGAAATTCTTCTAATCTATAATAAATTTTTGAGATTTTTCTGATTTTTAAATTTCTATTTTCGGATGCTGCTACTACAACAACAGTGGAGCATCGGATGAAGCCAATGATGATAATAAGCGATGGGGAGAATTACAAAAAAAATCTTAAACCTATTTCAATTGTGTTAATTCAGTCCTAAACTTTTTTTTTTTTGCTAGTTTAGTCTTAAACCTTTTATAATTTTGACAATTCAGTTCATCCAACCAAAATTGGCCGGCCGATTAATATGGATGCCAACCAAGGATAGTCGGGCGATGAACGTTGATGTGGCAATTTTTTAATAATTTTTTTTTGAATTTTTGAATTTTTTTAAATTCTTTTTTTTTTTTTTCCTCATCTTCTCCTTCCTCTAGCCGACTAACGCCAATGAGAGGCGAGAGCCAGCGAGGTTAGCCTCGCCGGCCATTGGCAAAGGCGAGGCCACCATCGCCACATTTTTGGCAAGGAGCCTTGTCGGTGGCCAGCGAGGCTGCCGTCACTAGATTTGGCGAGGAACCTTGCCGGCCATTGGCGAGGTCGTCCCTCGCCTTGGCTAGGTGAGGCCTTGCCAGATCTAGCAAGGCCTCACCCTCGCCAGTGGTCGGCGAGGTTGACCTCACCAGATCTAGTGGGGCCTTGCCCTTGCCAACCCTCGCCTCCAACTTGCTCCAGTAGACTAGGGAAAGGAGAAGAGGGGGAAAAAAAGATAATTAAAAAATAAAAAATATATTTAAAAATTAGAAAAAATAAATAAAAATATATATTTAAAAAATGCCACATCACCATTCACGGACAAAGCCGGTATTTTAGTCCAAGTCAACTAGCCGGCAAATTTTGGCCGAATGAATTGAATTGACACAATTATAAAAGGTTTAGGACTAAATTGGTCCTAAAAAAAAAAAAAAAGTTTAAAATTGAATTGGCACAATTGCCATAAGTTTAAAACTTTTTTGGTAATTTTCCCTAAGCGGTGAGCTCCCGGGGTCGTAGGTGGAATAGTAAGGAAAGCGTTGAGGAGGCTACAGGTAGCATCTCAGGCTGTCGTTGTGGAGCAAGAGAAACAACACCGGCATCCAATGGAGCTGTGTTGCGGGCAAAGCAGATCGTTGTCACTGTAGTTGCGGCTGAGCAGGTCATGGGCTGGAGTTCTCGGTCAACGGCTCGGCCAGGGGCAGGGAGTCTCAGTGATGTGCTTGACGACGGAACAAGTCTCACCGATTCGAGGCTCGGCCAAGGACTCGGTGTTGGAGTTCTCGGTCAGGAGCTCGGCCAGGAGCAGGGCGTGGCTGGGAGAATGCTCGGCCGGGAACAGGGGACGGCCGAGAGGATGCTGCTTGGCCGCGGTTTCTTTTCTCTATCTCCCTCTCTTGTGTGCCTCAATAGGCTCCGATGTTCTGACCTCATTTTCTTTTTCCTTTGTGAAGACTTGAAAGTGTTTATATAATGGACTAACATAGGTGTAATCTCAATTAGCAGGCTTAATTTCGGCCTTTTTGAGATAACAGGCTCTAACAACACAAGGCATTTTATTAATTAAACTCTAATGGGCTAAGTTCGATTCAATTAAAGCTCAGAACTCCCCTTTTCATCTCGTAAATTTCGGCGAGTGCACCCCTATGGGCTTGGCCGAATTTTGCTTCACCCATGGGTCTATAATTCAAATGATTTAGTTAAGCTCAGTCTATCCACTGCCGGTCTAATTAAACACTATTAATTTATTAATGAAATCTACTCCTAGTGACTACAAGCACTTCAATGAAAATTATTTTTTTTGCTAGGGACCGGGATTGATCCCTAATTTTCTATACAATAAATTACTAAATGATTAATCAAAATTTATGTGTGAACAATAAGTCTGACGAGTACAAAATTTCGTAGATGAAATATTTAATTGAAATTACAGAAAAATCACAAGATGTCATCTTAATAATGCCTCCCGAGAGCCCGTTACATAAAAATAGTTAATCTACAAGTCCTAATCCGATTGCCATAATGAATGTACGAATGATTGCATCTTCGGAGGAAACGGCCCACTGGCCTTCACTCTCTGCGATCTTCCTTCTTCCAGAAAAGGAACTAAATCGCCTTGTTTTCCCTATTAATTCTTTCTTCATATATTCAACCTTCCAAACAAGGAAAGACAAATCTAATATGATGAAAGACCAGATCTTGCATGAGAATCATTAGTACTGTTATATGGTACTTTCAAAATTGTAGTTATTTTTTTTGGATGGCCATCAATGTAAATTATTCCAGATAGGGTTAATACCCTAAAAAATCCCAAACCGGTACACCTGTGACAAATTTACTTCAAATTATTTTTTTGACCATGAAAAACCCCAAACTAATACACCTGTGACAAATTTACCCTGACTAACCATAACAAATTTTAAACTGGTATATTTATGACAAATTTACCCTAAATTAATTTATTCGACCGCAAAAAACCCCCAATTGATAAGTTTATGACAAATATACCATCTACTAAATTAGATTAATACCATAAAAAAAAATTACAAAAATTGTAAACTGTGACAAACGACGTGTAAAATCCCAAATCGATATACCAGTCAACTGTCACGTGTCATTTAACTTAATAATTTGACAATAAAATTTAACGGAAATTAACAGAGGGTAAATTTATCACAAATGTACCAATTTGGGGTAAATTTGTCAAAAGTATACTAGTTTGAGGTTTTTGGTGGTCAAAAAAATCGTTTTTGGTAAATTTGTCACAGGTGTACCAGTTTGGGATTTTTCAGGGTATTAATCCTTCCAAATATTGAATAAGTTACTGTAAAATCTGATGGCATCTTGAGGCAATCTTGATTTTATTAAAAGCCCATTAGGGCGGTATACATATTGCACCTTCTCTTTTTCTTTTTCTTTTGTTTTTGTCTCCATGTGCTTACCTTCTTAGGAACAGAAGTACCACAACTTGCTCTGAGTCTCTGATTTGTAAGTTTGTACACAAAGAAGTGTAAAACACCATCCCCTTGTTCCACACTACTTGTATATGTCAGTCTGTTGTTAGAAAAGTATGACTTTGAATTGGATATAACAATAAAGTCGGATCTCTAGAGTAATCAAGTCAGACTTTGAGGCATGATATTACTTTTTTTAAGAAATTATTTGCCCCATAATAGTACTAATGGTCACCGACAAATTTCCTCTGTACAACAATGTCTCAAATGAGAATATTAGATAATAATTTTAAAATTTCTCCATGGTCTCTTTAGGAAAACAATTGAAAAAAATTGTTGTATATCTTTTTTTAAAGAAAACGAAATGGGAAGAGGGAAATTATTTAATTCCAAAAAAACCAAATGTGCTTATATAAACGACAGAGACCATTTTTCAAAAGGTTACAAAATGAACAAAGACAGCTTTTTGAGAAAAGTTACAAAGTAGGAAAATAATTGGAAAAAATGGATGTATCTTTAAAAATGATGTGGGAAGAGCAAGATTATTTAATTCCAAAAAAAAAAAAAAATAAAGTAAACAAAGGTACTTATATAAAAGACAGACAACTTTTCAAAATGTTACAAAATGAACAAAAACAACTCTTTGGGAAAAATTGCAAAGTAAACAAGGTCTTAAAAGTTATGTTTTAAAGACATAAAAAATTCGAAATTAAATAAATAAAAATGAAAAGTAATCATAACTCATTGCGAACAGTCGTACTATTTCAATAACACATCATGGTTAATTTTTCTTTTTATAAAAATAACTTCAAATTTTTCAATAAATAAAAAATAATAATTGTTGGTTATTGTCAAAAGTCGTCTATGTGCACACTCACATCTCGACGTGGGAAAATGTACATTTTTATTTGTTTTACAAACAAACTACCAACACTTGTATGGCTTTATATCGAGGGTAGGGGTTATCATTTGAGAAGCTAAGTAAGAATGGGCGGTTTTGATGATTACAAGCCTGTGGTGGCCGTGTTTGGCCTGCAGTTAAACTTATGCAGCTCTTACTTTGTTCTATAGAGCTTCTTTTTTTACTAGGGGTGAGAGCCCTAGAGTCATTGTTGTCCCTGTTGCCTTCTTTTGGAGGAACTGAACTGCATAGTCGGAC
Source organism: Eucalyptus erythrocorys (assembly GCA_014182555.1). Taxonomy (NCBI): domain Eukaryota; kingdom Viridiplantae; phylum Streptophyta; class Magnoliopsida; order Myrtales; family Myrtaceae; genus Eucalyptus; species Eucalyptus erythrocorys. The sequence continues at coordinate 2,534,975 of CM024599.1, forward strand.
TCTCTATCTCTCTCTCTCAATTTTCTAGTTTTTGCAGAAAGCCTCAGACTTTGTTGGGATTGAAGATTGTCTCTTTGATATTCTTGGCATCTCTCTTTGGGTAAATTTCCTTTAGAAGTTAAATGATTTGGGTCATGTCAAATAATATGTGTGCGCTTTTCACCTTGAAGATCGCACGTTTCACGAGAACGGATATTTGCACAGTAGCTATCAGTGAAAACATCTGGTATAAAGGTTTCCCAAGGGCCTTTAGGGGTCTAAAGCCCTTTGGGCTAAATATTGGGTATTTGGCAATTTTTTTTGACTTGCCTTTGCCAAAGGCAAAGCCTCCCCAATGCTGAAAGCCCAAGGCAGCAAGGGGGCTGCTACTTGCCTTGGCTTTCTAGCATTTTCGGCATACTAGGCCCACTGTTCATGTACTTTTTTTTTTTTTTTTCCGAAATTGTCCTTACAAACATTTTGTTTTGTCGTCTTTTGCCCTTTGGCGGATACTGTTCATCTTCTTCTCGCTGAACACGGCCGACGACGTCGAAGCTCTGACCGGCCGTGTTCCTTGAAGCTCTGAGTGGCCGCCGACGGCTCGGCATGGTCACGGTGGCCTGGGCGACCGTCGCCGAGGAGTGGTGCAACCGCCGCCCTATTTGGGTCGTGGCGATCGCCGTGGGTTGCGGCGAGGTTTGGGTCGCCGACCTCGCCGCGACCAAGATCCGAGGGCGGCAAGGTCCTCCCTCGACCTCGCCGCCCCGGATCTTGGTCGCGGCGGTCGCCGGAGGTTGCGCGACCTCGCCGCGACCCCAGATCCGGGGCGGCGAGGTCGCGTGACCTCGCCACGACCCAGATCCGGGGCCGTGAGGTCTCGCGACGGCGTCGCGCGACGCACGCGACCTCGCCGGCCTAGATCTAGGGTTGCAGGAGGTTGCGACGGCGTCGCGTGACGCCCGTGACCTCGCCGGCCCAGATCCGGGGTCGCCGGAGGTCGCGATGGCATCGCGCGACGCGTGCGACCTCGGCGGCCTAGATCCGGGGTCGCCGGTGGTCGCCGCCGGCCGCCGATTGAGCTGCCCTTGCCGATTTTCATTTTTTTAATTTTTTTATTTTCTATTTTCACAAAAGCCCTTTGTCCCCCAAACACTATTTTGCCCAAAGATACTTCGCAAAGGGCTTCTAAATTACAATTTACCAAACACAATTTGCATTTTGCAAAACACCTATAACTCAAAGGTCTTTGCATTTTCCTAAAGACTTTCCCCAAAAGTCTTTCCAAACGCAGCCTTTGTACTTGGCCTCATCATCGATCACTAATACAAAAAACAATCGTATTCCGCAGCCACATTTCTAATGGCGTCTGTTATTAGGTAAGTATACGCAACTATTTTCCAATTATTCTTGGGGAATTCAAATAAGCGGACTATAAAGAAATAATTGCCCTCCACAGTCCCCATAATTAAAGTCAAAACTAATTAAACGCCGATGTCCTGAATTAAGCTAATGAAGAAGAACGAGCAAGCGTTTTCTTTGAGCTAGAAGAAATCGAATAAAAGACCAATATCTAAAGAATGATCACATGCCTCAGAGAAGTACTAAAAATCATCTTAGTAGGGCAGCCCCTTGTCTTCTATAATACTTGTCCTCTCTACCGTCCTTGAAAGCGCAGCAACCCACCGAGTACACAACAATGAGGAAGAGGAGGAATATGATGTTTAACACGGCCACTTTCTTCCAGTCGTTCTTGATACCCTGCGAAAGCCCGGCCTTGCACGACTGGCAATTGTAGCACAGAACCTTGGGGTCGTTGCCTCACGCGTTACAATCGGGGTTGGAGTAGACAGAACCAGCAGTCTTGTGCCATGCGATCGGGTTCACGTAGGTGAAATTGCAATCATTCGACGGCTTGCAGGAACCGGACTGCACATCAAGAAACAAAGATCGTCGGAATGTCATGTGCTGATTGATAAAAACAAGTGTAGCTAAATGGCAGAACCGGCACATGATCATGTGTGCGCGAGCTCTGACTCTAAAAGTGAGATGCAATCAATCAGAATCACACTACGAAGTTTGCAAACACAGTGCTTAAATTTTCAGTGGATCCTTTCGTTTAGAAGATTGGAGGCAGACGTGTTGCTTATTGCAATTGGCCATGGCCTCATTTGACTCGTACAAATAGAACCACCATATCATAATCAGTACTAGCTTCGCAAAGGAAGTATCTGCAAACCTGTCATGGCATAGTGCTTGTTAAAACACTCGATAGCCATCGCAAAAAGCGACTACCTGACATTCTTATAGAAAAAAGGTGCTGGCATTTTTGAAGGGGAAAACTACTAAAAATGTCATAAACTTATGAGATTGATACCAATTTAATGTCAAATCTTTCAATTGGATCAATTTAGTTCTAAACATTTTTATATTGTCACAAATTTAATCATTCCAGCTAATTTTGGCCATTGATGTGGACCTTGGCTGGTGCCTACTATCTAATTAACATTGACATGGCAATTTTTAAATTAATTTTCATTAATTTTCAAATTTTCTTTTAAATTTTTTTCCTTTTCCCTTTCCTTTTTCTTTTTCGCTTCTTCCTCCTTAACCTTCTTCTCCCTACAGCAGCCCTCACCGATTGCCAATGAGGGTTGCGGCCCTTGCTCGACCTTGCTTAGGGCTGCGGGCAAGGCAACTTAGCTCAAATCTAGGCGAGGCTAGCCTCACCAGAGCCTTGCCTCAGGTAAAGGGGGCATTTGCCAAGGCCCTAGCGAGGCCACCTTCACTTGAGGCAAGGCCATGGCAAGGCTAGGCGTGACCGGTGGCCCTTGCCAGAGCCTTGGTAGCTTGCATGGAGAAGAAGCCCAATGAGAAAGAAGATAAAAAAAATAAAATGAAAATGAAAATGAAAAGGAGAAATAAAAAAGAAAAAAGAAAAAATTAAGAAAAAATTTGAAAGAAATAAAAAAGTTATTAAAAATTGTCATGTCAGCATTTGGCCATCAGTGGAAGGACTAAATTGGTGTTACCATGAAAAGATTTAGAACTAAATTAATCTAATTAAATGTTTAAAACTGAATTAATACCAATATTACGGATTTAGGATTTTTTTGGCTATTTTTCCTAAAGATGTATCACTAAAGTTCACAAAGTTATGCTCAAAGGAATTTAAAAATTGCAAAATGTCAAAAGTTCTACAATTTAATTCACAATTCCCATTAATCGAACACGGACAATCAGAATCAATGATTCATTAGGGTCGAGTCCACAAGGTCAGGTCTCAATCAAAACCACCCGCAAGAAGAAACCATAACACAATTACAAATTAAATTTTCATGTCTTCACGAGAGAATCGAAAGTCTGACAGTCAAGTGAAATCCAATATACGAAATAATTTGATCTATGGACAGCATCGTTGTAGTAAAGGTCGTAATGCCAGAGGAATTATTACTGCAGGGCATAGAGGGGGAGGTCATACGCGTCTATACCGTAAAATCGATTTTCGACGGAATGAACGAAAAACAAAGATGGACAGATCTGAACTCACCTCAAGAGGAGACAAGTGCTCGGTGTAAAACTTCTCGCTCGTGTCGCTAAAGTACATGTCTTGAAAGATCGAGCAGACCATGCTGTCGGTCAGGCAGCTCTTGATCTTGTTCCAATTCTTGGTGCTGTTGAACCGCTTCTGCAACCAATGCGAGTAATCCCCGAGCCGATACTCCTTATACCCTCGCCCACTGAGAGCCTCACCAGCTCCCTTGTTCGTCACGACAAAGGTGAAGATGGTGAAGCAGGACAAGAGGATAATGAGCAAGAAGGTGAAGAGGAGGTAGAGCCAGAGGAGCCAGGACTCGCGGCAGCAAAGCACCGATGAGGCCGGTGAGGGAGACGAGCATGAGGAAGACGCCAAGGGCAATGACAGGCCGCTCAAGGAAGTTTTCACGGTCGGTGCCGGCCCGTTTTAGGAGCCATATGCCGGAGGTGAGGATTGGGACCGAGAGGACGAAGGTGAGGAGGTTGAGGATGCCCACGAGGCTATTGCTCAGACGGACCATGATGTGGGGGTCCAAAAAGGCGAGATCTTTGAGGTGGGTTTTCTCGAGAGCGATTGAGTGAAATGTGTGGATTGGAGATTGGTGTCACAGCCAATTAATTCAGCATTCCCTTGCCATTCGGTTTTAGGAATTTCTTTCCTAGTCAGCCTTTCTCACCACACTCACAAGTAGGGGTGAGCAGCGGTCTAGGGTCGATCCTAGACCAACTCTAGACCGGCCTAACCCCACTAGTCCTGGTCCGGTTTCCAAGGGGACCGGATCGGTCCTTGATCCTAAGATTCCTAGATCGATACTGTGCGCGTTAGTTCTCGGTCCTGAAAGTTTAGGATCAGTCTAATCCGGACCAACCACAATAAACAATATATTTATATATAATTTGTATTTTTAATGTTTTGCTTATATATAACAAACCCAGCCAGCGTTCTTCACTTGAACAGCTTGAATGACGCCGTGAATAACGCCGTAAATAGTGTGAATAGCACTGTGAAATGGCTTAAAATGTCCTCGGCCTTGTCTTATTCTTCCGTCTTTATCTTGTTCATTTTTCACTTAAAAATAAAACTTTCCCTCGTGAGCAAGAGCAACCTTGCCTTATTCGTCGTGCACACTCGCCCGCTCGCCAATCATCTGGCTCATTGCTTGTTGCTCGTCGCTCACCGTTGGCCGCTCAACTTGCTTGCCACTCGGTGCTGGCTGTTGGACTCTTGCCTCTCTCAATGCTCGTGCTGCTTGTCGTTGGCCGCTTGTCGCTGTTGGCCACTTGCCGCTTGCCTTGCTCAATGCCCGTGCTGCTCGTCGCTTAACTGGTCTCGCTCTTTGCCAAGTAAATCAGAAGAAAATAAAAGCCCCAATTAGAAACCCTCTTTGCTCGTGAACTACACTTGCCATTTGTCGCTCGCCCCTCTTTGCTCACCTTTGCGAATACAATTCAACTGGTGAGTTTGATTTTTTGCTTGGATTAATGAGTTTTACTTTTTAAGGAATAAAAGAAATGAAATAAAAAAAATTATCGGTTGGTCCCGGGTTGACCTTGGAACCGGACCGAACCCATAGGGTCGGTTCGGTCCTCAGTTCCAGACTCGATTGGGTCAGTCCTCGGTCCCAAAAATTGAGGACCAACACTGTGCGGGTTGATCCTAAGGTTAGGCGTCGGGCCTGCCCAACTCGGACCATAATCACCCCTACTCACAAGGATATTAGAGATAGAAACTCGTAGAAAGAAGCACTGGATTTCCGTTACTAGTAAAATAATATAAATGAGGGGGGAAGAGACCTCTCTATATACAAGTATCTATTTGATTACAATAGTAGATCTCCCCGTCATCTAACAGTGTAGGTTTGGAAATCCAAAAGATTATTTAGGGAAAAATCCATTCATAGCAGTAAATAGATCTCCGTGTCATTACACCATCAATGTTCACATCAATATTTAATCGATAAGATATTAATGCATTGGACTTCACCGATTACAGAATGGAAAATCATCCTAAATATTATTACTGAATATGGAAAATTCGGAATGTCACATTGTACTGTCGGTTGTCATCGTCCTTCCTTTTCTCAATGTGTTCTCCTTCAATTTCAGGTGGTGCTTCAATGCTAGTCTCACTAGGACCGATGCTAATGCTTTTGATGATTATCTAAGTAATCTGCTCTTCTTTTTGTTCTTTTTCTTGAGGCTCATCGGTCTTTTCTTTGGAGGTTTTAGTTTTGCTTTCCTTATGAGCATTTTCTTCTTGCGAAGGTTGGGCTTCACCATCGCCTTACATTGGTTGATCAATAACAGGAATAATGGGTTCGCGTTCTTCAATGGGTGTCTCGCTGGTGCGAGCGACACAGGACATTACCAACGCAGATGTGGATGCCGATGCTAGTGCACTGCTAGAAGGTTGGTGAGTTGCTGATGTTGTCGCTGTTGGATCAATCCCGTAAGTGCAAGTTGCAGATTGCTAAGAAAGAGTAGGGGTGCCCCTTGGGGTTGAGGAAAAAGTTGCGCAAGCAACTGCATTTGTTGATCAGTGACAGATGCTTCCACTCCAAGTGCTGAGAGAATGGCTTCTTGGATAGATCATTCAGGAGCATGTTCTTGCGAAGTCTTCAGGCTTGACTCAGGGGTGCGAAGAGTTGGAGTCTTCCTGATCGGTTCAATCTCTTTGCCTTAGGAGCACTGGATTTTCTAAGTGAGAGGATAAAGAAAATAATTCGCATAGAGTATACATATTTAAAGGCTTAAAATAGGCACAAATGTGAGGGAAAAGGAGAAGTTACTAAGGCTATGGAGTAACTGCAGAGCCACGATCTCCATATAAATAGGAGACAATGGTAACGTAAGGAGTGCAAAGAGAGTAACTGTGACCTTTGGCAAATTAAAAGAGTTAAAAACAATTAATACTCAAACAGTTGTAGAGCAGATACGTTCAGAATGATAACAAGTAGTACAGTGCAACGGTAATAATTTTGACTTTAATCTTACTAGTTGCGGACCTGATATCCCATGGTTTTTTTCCTTTTTTTTTTTGGTGACCGAGAATCTGCCGAAGCATGCCCTTGTCAACTTATGCCAATTTGGGGTCTCACGAGCCTCTGTGGTGGAGGACCTACAGCGACTAAATTTCGGGAGAAACTGGCCAAACAACCCACCCCAGAGCCCCTGCTTTAATTGCTAGCAAAGAAGTTACTAAGGCTATGGGGTGTTCATCATTTGCACTTCTGATTATGCAATCAAGTGGATTTTTTTTTTTTCGGTCATAAAATATATTCAAGCTTCATTACTTCACGTAATTTTTTTTTTTTTTTTTTGTCAGTCTTACTCTATTCTTACTCGAACACTCACTCTCAAACTTTTGCATAGAGTATACATATTTAAAGGCTTAAAATAGGGTCATGGCCCTTGCCCAAGCGACGACGGTCGCCGACGATCCGACGGCGGTGGCCAGCGATCGGCCAACAATGGCTGCGGGCAGCCGAAGGTGGATAAGGAATCTGTTGACAAGGTGCATCACCATCACGCCTAGTCTTATTGTCTCAATTATAGGCGGATCTTCTGGTGCAGGGCAACTCATTATCATTGCATCGATTCGTAACTAGTCGACCTGAACCTTCAAAATATGCCTTTCTCCATGATTCTCTTCTAGTTTTTGACTGATTGCAAAACTTTTTATGTGGAACTGAGTAGGTGATTCTTTCTTTTGAACTTCCGTACACTCTCATCCCTCTCCTCAAGTTTAGTAGCAGCACCACAAGAACTTCGTCATTGTAAGTTGATATGTTCCAGTTTAAAGCAATAGCCACTTGCTTCGTGCGTCCACACGCATTGTCTACAAGTGCACCCAGTGAACTCATCCGAGAACTGTTAGACCAAAAGGCTGACCTTTAAAGTAGAAACAACGCTGGTGCTGATGAAATTTTCATGCAGATAATGCTCATCTCATGGATTCTTGGCTTCGGAATAATCGCCATCAACATATATTACTTGAGCAAAGGTTTTGTGAGTTAGCTGATTCACAATAGCCTACTGAGAGTGGTGAACGTATTTGTCCGGATCATTGCTTTTCCCTTAATCGCGGTAATCTATCTGACCTTCTAGAGGGACGACGTCGTAACTTTCATAGAGCCGATCAAGCACGACCTAACGAAATCTAGCAACATAGAGAGCGGGTTGAAGGATCTTGATGGGGAAGAGAAGGCAGAAGGAATCCCATACAGAAAAGATTTGGCCGATATCCCCTTCCTGAATAGGAAGTTGTGATTGAAGAGCATCTTCATCGATCATGTGCTTTGTCAAAATTGGCCTGAATGATTACATTAATAGATAGTCAAAATATTTAGCACCAAATTAGTTTTTAGACAATTTGTTAATGTAGTTTTTTGTATTAATTTTGATAGAAAAGTACTGACATGACAATTTAGAATAAGTGAGAGCTAGATCGCCAAAGGTCAACTAGTGTCGCAGCCCTCATCTATGGCCAGCAACCTTTACTAGCTATCGCTAAGGCTTGGTAACCAATGGAGTGAACTATGGAAAAAAAAAATGGAAGCGAAAGGAAAGAAAAGAGGTCGATTGGCGTTTATATTAATAATTTTCAATTAATATTGACCTGAATGGCTATATTGACAAATAATTACAATATTTATAATTAATTTGGTTAAATTGAAAAGTTTAGAGTTGAATTGGCATTTGAATAATAATTTAAGATTTTATGGTAAAAGCAACTAGTTTTTTTTTTTTTTTTTTGATGATCCAGGGGAACCCCGCACGGCCGGCACCGGGAGATAAACCATTGGGGGCGACACGTGCTAGCCACCACACACATGCCATCGGGTAAGTCACCAATGTCTCACGCCAGCCTCCCCGCAACTTGCGTCGCGGGGTTTCGAACCTGCACCTCTTAGCGAAAGAAAGCCCGAAGCCTATCCAGCGGAGCCACCACGGCGGGTGGTGGTAAAAGCAACTAGTTGATACATGATAACCTTTGAATGGGCTGTTTCGTGAGAATCAAGTAATCCTAAAACTATGAAACATTTTTTTTTTTTTTTTTTTAACATTTTTCGAGATCGAGGTAAGTGAGCGAGACAAGGAAGCTAGGGCCCGCAATTGACACGAATTTAATGAAATCATTTATATTTAATGAAAAACACATTATTTTATGAGGAAGTCAGTAGATGATTTTATTGATTCACAATTAATAATGAGGTGACAAATTAACATTATAAACCGACTGTGAAATTAGTTTTTAAAATGAATAGGTGATTATGGTATAGTAAAAATATAAATACGGTTGCCATCGATCTTCATGGAAAATATAATTTCTAGGAATAAGTCGTTTTCTTTATTTTCTTTTCTTCTTCTCCCTTTTGTAATCAGTTGGTGGAGACTCACCGCCTGTTGTGGTCGATCGCCACCGACTGTTCACCACTGCCAGTCTCCGATCACCAGCCATCATCCTTGTTGATCGCTAGTCAATGTTGTCGTTGCCGACTAGAGGAGGAGAAAGAAGAGGAAAAAAAGAAAAGATAAAAGGAAAAATCTAAAAATAAATAATAAAAATTTAAAAGAAATTCCACAACACAAAAAAAAAAAAAAAATTGTAGGTTGTACTAAACGCATTCCTATTTATTTGTTTATTTTGGGAATAAAAATTTTGTATAATTACAAAACGAGTTATTTTGTTCAGAAATTGTTCTAGGAAGTAAAAATAGAAAAAAAAAATTTCTAAAAGAAATTATTTCCTGAAACAAAAATATTACCAAACGCACCCTTAATTTTTATCATGATTTACTTCCCATGGAATTCTAGTGAACCATTAAAGACATGCTTTGAAATGAAACAAAATCATATTTTTGGAATGACTAATTCATCTTGGATACCGAATAAGACAATATACATTACATTGTTAACTTAGGGCGCATTTGGCAATCGGCTAAATAGTAACATTTTTTTATTCTTTTGTTTTGAGGAATATATTTGGAACAAAATCAAGAAGTAGAAAAAAGTTGATTCTTTATTCCTAGGAACAATTCCAAAATAAAAGCCAACCCATTTTTTGTCCCCTTCCTTCTTCTTGCTCTTCTTCCCTTTCTCTCCTTCTTCCACTACCATTGCCGTCAGTTGTTGTCGTCGCCGCCGCTCACCATCGTTGGTTGCTGGCAACTAGTTGGGTGAGATCCGAAGAGCCTGCTGGAGGCTCACCTAACGGGGCAAGGTGCGGTCGAGCCATGGTTGGGAGAGGCTGAGCTCGCCTAGCTGCTAATCGGGCTCGGCCTCGCCAAATCTAGCAAGGCCACTCGCCCATCCAAGGCTCGGCCGAGCCTTACTTAGCCGCCGATGAGGCTTGGTTGGCAAGGTCGCCGGCCCTTATCTAGCTAGTCGCCTATCATCTCCCCCCGCCCAAGAACCGACCAAAGCTTGAAGAATAAAAAGATAAAGAAAAGAAAAGAAGAAGAGAAGAAAAAAATATAAAATTATTTAAAAATTAAAAGAAAATGATTTGAATTAGAAATTTTAAATGATACCAAACATAATTCTATTTCGGGAATCGAAATTTTGAATAGTTACTAAATACCTTAAAATACTTAAAAATTGTTCTCAGGAATAGAACAAAACTAATCATTTCTGATTAGAAATCGTTTCAAGGAATATAATGATTATCAAGTGTATCCTTATTGACAGCTTGTTCCATTTCACAGACCATACTTTATGTATATATTGGTATAAACAACCGACTTTTTTTTTTTTTTTTTTTTTTTCAAAAGAAAAACAATATGGAACTTTGGCAAACAATATGAAAGAGAATGTTCGGTTTAAGCGGTGATAGTCCCCAAATTTCCGTTAGTTATGCACATATTAGTTAAAATTTATCGTCTCTCTCCCCATCAAGTTTAAGGTGGTGGATTAGCCCACTCATATTGGGCAAGCCTATCACCTCGCTTCATGACGATGCAAGTGGAAAGCCCTAAACTTGTGACACATGTAAACCCAGACCATCTTTTATAGATCAATTAAAGTTTCCTGAGATCGAGCATAAATTGATAAGTTAAACTTTCAAACTGAGCCTTGGACCACTCTACCAACCACCACATTGGTGCATGGCTATTTTTACTTTTTTTTTAATTTTTGAAGTTAAGATGCCTCGCTAATGAAACTACGTTTACCATAATAATATTCTTAGAAAACAGTGCCAAGTAAACCACTAGCTTTTGTTTGACGTTGTGACTACTATAGTGAACAAATTTATTTACTCAAGGTGAGCTTTTGCCGGGTCACGAAAAAACACTGTCCAAGCCTATGAAATTAAAATAAACTGATAAAGATAATGAATCTCACGCATGTAAATCAAGAGTCATGTAAGATTAAAATGAAATAATACATAATATGAGTGAAACCTCTTATAGAGCAAGGCGTGAAAAGGATGGCTGATTTTTTTGGTACATGAGTATGGGAGAAGAGTAGATATCCATACTCTATATTTAATGCCTTACGACTATTCACGTGAAAGAATCCCAAATCTTTCTTAAGTCGTGAATGTGGACAATATGAGAGAGGCCTTGTCGAGCTCATCCTTGTTGAGCTCATCCTTGTGATTGGATTCATCAAAAGGTGCGCCACGAAGTTCTGGGAAAATTGCAAATCTCGGACAGCGATTTTGTCATACTATATAAAGTACCCGGTGCCTTGGGAAATTTGCCTGGTGCCTCGCTCAGCTTAAAATCGTGGCAGAAAAAGACAAAGTAGATCGTCCAGTGCCCGTTTCAAATTCGAATTAAAAAAAGCAGCCAGGCCCCTCAGCGACAGGGCTGTGACCTTGTCTACGGCGACCGACAAATCGCGCTCCCCGAAGCTGGCGTGCCGGAGCCTTGGACCAACCGAGCTCGACCGTCCCATTCGTCCGTGACGCCAACGATGCTCAACGCCGGAAAGAAGGCAACACGCGTGGGCCCCACTCCCGCTACGCTCCTTCCCAACGATAACCGAGCCCGATGGACGGCCAGGATGGCCCCCGCAGTTCAAAAGCTCTCTCTCTCGCGCTCGAAATAAAAACCTCAACAACCCCTTTTCCAAAATTGCCGAAAAACAGAGAAAAATAGAATCGAGAAAAGTCCCTCTGCCTCTCTCTCTGTCCTTCCTTTTTTGTGAAGGAAGGGTGGGGATACATCATCGCCGTTGGAAAACGGAGAGGGGTTACCGGAGTGGGCGGGGGAAGAGAGCGGTTCGTGTTGAACTGCTGGTCTCGCGGCCACTCCTCTGAGATGTCAAACCAGCACCGGTGCTCCTCGTTCTCGTCGTCCACCACGTCGTCCCTCGCCAAGCGCCACGCCTCCTCCTCCTCCTTGGAGAACGCCGGCAAGGTGGCCGCCTCCTCTGACAGTCAATGACCGATGCTCTGTTGACTTCGCTGGATGCCTGCAGATACTTCCTTATAGAAAGCAGTTTGGCGTTGCCAGTCGCCTTTCTGATAAACGTTTCAGTTGTCTCGGTCTCGAGTGCCGTTTGCTCAACCAACAATCTCTCCAATAGCAATAGTGGCATGTGCAATAATCTCACATGGAACAATGCATCGGATCTCTTAGAGGTGCATGATTATTCGTGATTTCTTGTATATAGGATCGGTTGCTATCCCGAGAGTTCTCCCTTTGATAATTCTTTACGTCAATATGTGTAGAATGTGCTGGGAAGATCAAGCTCGACCATTTACGCCATCGCATCGCTGGTGTCCGGCTAGAGTTCCACCATCACAGGCACCTATGCAGGGCAATACATAATGCAGGTCTCTTCGGGGGAAAAAAGGGCTGCTAGATACTGAATTCAACTTTATTTACTTTAAATTAAGCTTGTCAATTAACGGGTATGCATCGCATACAGGGATTTCTGAACCTAAAGATGAAGAAGTGGATAAGGAATTTGTTAATAAGGTGCATCGCCTTCACGCCTAGTCTTATTGTCTCAATTATAGGCGGATCTTCTGGTGCAGGGCAACTCATTATCATTGCATCGGTTCGTAACTAGTCAACCTAAACCTCCAAAATATGCCCTTTTCCATGTTTCTCTTCCAGTTTTTGACTAATTGCAAAAAATTTTATGTGGAACTGAGCAGATGATTCTTTCTTTTGAACTTTTTGTTCGCTCTCATCCCTCTCCTCAAATTTAGCAGCAACACCAGCAAGATGGGATCACACAAGAACTCCGTCATTGTTAGTTGATATTTTCCAATTTAAAGCAATCGCCACTTGTTTCGTGCGTCGACAAGCACTGTCTGCAAGTGTACCTAGTGAACTCATCCTTATGTACAAGAACTGTTAGACCAAAGGCTGACCTTTAAAACATAAACAACGCTGGTGCTGATGAAATTTTCATGCAAATAATGGTCATCTCATGGATTCTTGGCTTCGGAATAATCACCACCAACATATATTACTTGAGCAAAGGTTTTGTGGGTTGGCTGATTCACAACAGGCTACCGAGAGTGGCGAACGTATTTATCGGGATCATTGTTTTTCCCTTAATCTATTTGACCTTCCGGAGGGATGCCATCGTAACTTTCATAGAGCCGATCAAGCACGACTCGAAATCTGGCAACATAGACGTTGGAGGTAATTGGTTTGAGAGAGAATGAGCGGTTACTTGAAGTATTACACCAAGAGACGTCAAGTTTGGAATGCTCAACAGTGTTACCTCCAGCGTAGGGAAACCCTAGAGTTTTTATATATAAGTTATTGGGCTCTGGTCCATATGGATCCAAATAATCAAACTTCCACCTATTGGGCTTGTATGTGAACATATTATTTTGGACTATATTAATAATATATCTAACAATCTCCTCCTATGTTCACCATACAACACAATCCAATAAGGTGGTTAGTGTAATGTTCAGACAAACATGAATCATCCACATTCAGTCCAAGACAACCAACTCGGATCAGCCAAAAAGTTTTTCAAGTAGTAAAGTATTAAACTCAATCATCATTTGCAATCTAAATGAGTGAATCATTCTTATCATGAATCTGTTCTGAGATAAGCAAATCAAAATAAGTATTAGGAGTTTTAGATTCAGTCTAAACTCATCCAAATCCCAAAATAAATCTCAGATTCAGTTCACAACTAACATATGCATACTAGTCAAGTATAAGAAGGCTAGTCAAAATAGTCCAAGATCTTACAAATATAAGAAACAAGCATAATAATGTTCACAAAATAGAAATAGCAAATAAACTATCAAGTCTCCACACGCTCTAAATGATATATATATATTCATTCATCAAGTAGATCATCCTGGTCAGGATCCCACTCATTAAGCTCTCCTCCATCTCTACCATCCCTTGTAGAATGTCAAATATGAATTTCATATTATTATGAATTCAATCATTTGAATAAAAAACTTAGCATCATTCCATCAGGCAGAGAAAAACATATATTGATGTCATAAAGCATAATAATATCATGTTCATAAGCATCAATCTAGTTTCATATATTGTGAACAAGATCTAAACAATGTGATTTACAAAGAGCCATCAACTTAAGTTTATTTGTAGGAGAATAACTATTGTCTAGTTTCAAAGAACCGGACCAATAGTCAAGTCACTTACAATAACTTAGTTAAGTAATATCAAGTTTCGATTAAGAACAAGACCAGCAGGCTTCTTATGTAAACAACTATTTCCATGCTTCAATTTGGAATATCACAGTTACCAATTCCTTAAAGTCAAATAATCTAGCATCAAGTTTGGAATGAGATCATTTAACCAAAAGGATAGTCCAACCTAGTTGAATTGTATTATCAAGTTTAGAATGACACAAGTTTCCTTGATAGAACATTTGAAGTAGGTCAAAGTCACTTCATCAAGTTTGGAATGAGACAACTCACCCTTTTCAAATTAGTCAGCAACTGTGAACATCGATGAAACATATAAACCATGCTTATCATTGTAGCCAATAAATGAAGATTCGATAATTCAAAACACACAATTAGAAGGTAAGTAAATGGTAGTCAAGACTTGCCTATGTAGTCTTTAACCCCATTTCCCCCACTGTTTTGAATAATCGATCTTTAGGCATACCTTTGGTGAGAGTATCAGCTATGTTATCCTTTGATCTCACATCGATCAAGGTGATAACCCCTTGTTTTCTCAGATAATTCAATAATGCATGTCTCAGTCTCACATGTCTTCTCTTTGAATTAAAGAAAGCATTCTTGACAACTTGGACAGCTACTCGATTATCACATAATAGGCTTAAAGAATTAATCTTTAGCTGAGTCAAAAGAATATCCATAATCAGATTCTTTATCCACTCCGCCTCTTCACCAGCTGAGGCTAAAGCAAAAAGTTCCGATTCCATGGACGACAATACAATACAAGTCTGTCGTTTGGGTTTCTAAGTAATAGCAGCACCACCCAAAGTGAATATATATCCACTAGTAGACTTATTATTTCCAATATCTGAGCACCATGAGGCATCAAAATATCCATTCACAGTTGGAGGATAACCAGAATAATAGAGAGCATAATCTTTAGTACCTTTAAGGTATCTCATTAGCCAATCGAGGGCATCCCAATGCTCTTTACTAGGATTACTAGTAAAGCGACTCAGCATGCCAACTGTAAAAGCTATGTCGGGTCTAGTGCAACTCATGGCATACATGAGACTACCAAGCAGTTTTGAGTACTTTAACTGATCCACTTTGATCCCTTCATTAGGACTCGCCTATTATTATAATCACATGGTGTCTCACTCGGTTTACACTTATCATATCCCCAAGTAGAAAGTAGCTGCTCAATATAATGAGTCGGCTAAGGGAGATGACTTGCCGTTTAAAGCTTACTTTCATACCAAGAATGGTATTAGCAATACCAAGATCTTTCATGTCAAATTCTTTAGCTAAAGTAGCTTTCACGTCACTCACTACAGAATGATCGGAACCAAGAATTAACATGTCATCAACATATAAGCAAATGATGACTATCTTATTTGACATAGAACGATGGTAAAGGCATTTATCTGAATAACTAAACTGAAAGCCATAACTCTTTACCACTTTGTCAAATTTAAGATGCCACATCTTAGGTGCTTGTTTAAGACCATATAAGGATTTATTCAATTTACAAACTTTGTCCTCAAGACCTTTCATAACATATCCTTCTGGTTGTTCCATGTAAATTTCTTCATTTAACTCCCCATTTAAGAAAGCTGTTTTTACATCCATTTGATGCACTACAAAGTGTTCAATAGATGCCAAAGCAAGAAGAATTCTTATAGTTGATAGATGACACACAGGTGAATAGACATCAAAATAGTCTATTCCACTCTGTTGTTTATAGCCTTTAGCTACTAAACGTGCTTTATATCTGGCTATAGATCCATCACTATTCAGTTTCTTCTTCAATATCCACTTACAGCCTATAGCCTTAGCCCCTTTTGGCAAATTGACTAGCTGCCAAGTGTGGTTCTGCAGCAGAGAGCTCATTTCATCATCTATGGCTTCTGCCCACAGTAAAGATTCCCTAGATCTCGAGTTTGGGACACCTGGAGTGCCATAACTTGGCACGGGGGGACACTTAAGTGCTATAACTTTTTTTCGGTACACTTAAGTGCCACTTTTTTTTTTCAAATGGGACACTTAAGTGCTACCTCCGGCGACCTTGCCGGAAATCCTACGTGGCACGTGTTTATTATTTTTTAATGCTTGCGTGGCTCGCCGGAGAGCTGAGTCGGCGCGACTCGCAGAACGACGCCGTTTACATAATAAAAAATTAATTAAATTAAATTAAAACTTAATTTTAATTAAAAATACTCTAAAATTTAAATAAAAAAGGGGGGACGGGCGGGCCGAGGGCCGAGCCCTCGTCGCCGCCGCCTCCCCGCCGTCGCCGGCCCTTCCGCGACGACGGAGGGGGAGGGTCGGCCGGGGTCGCCGGCCCCGGCCGACCGGCGGCGAGGGTCGCGAGCCCTCGCCGGATCGCGGCGAGGGCTCGTGGCCCTCGCCGGGGCTCCCGGCCCTCGCCGCCGGTCGGCCGGGGCCGGCGACCCCGGCCGACCCTCCCCCTCCGTCGTCGGCCCTTCCGGCGACGGCGGGGAGGGCCCGCAGCCCTCGCCGGATTGCGGCGAGGGCTCGCGGCCCTCGCCGGATCCGGGCGAGGGCTTGCGGGCCCTCACCGCGATCCGGCGAGGGCTCATGGCCCTCGCCGCCGGTTGGCCGGGGCCCCGGCCGACCCCCCCTCCGTCGCCGGCCTTTCCGGCGACGGCGGGGAGGCGGCGAGGGCCCGCAGCCCTCGCCGGATCGTAGCGAGGGCTCGCGGCCCTTGCCGGATCCGGGCGAGGGCTCGCGGGCCCTCACCACGATCCGGCGAGGGCTCGCGGCCCTCGCCGCCGGTCAGCCGGGGGCCGGCGACCCCGACCGACCCTCCCCCTCCGTCGCCGGCCCTTCCCAAGCAACGGTGGGGGAGGCGGCGGCGGCGGCGAGGGCTCGCCCTCGCCCGCCCGCCCTTTCGTCCCCACCCTTTTTTTTTTAAAATTTTTTTAATTTTTAGAGTATTTTTAATTAAAATTAAGTTTTAATTTAATTTTATTATTTTTTATTATTTTTTACACGTCGACGCGAAACGGCGTCATTTTTACATTTTTTTGCCACGTCGGCATGCAAAAACGATGCCGTTTTGGACCTCCATCGCCGGAAAATTGCCACGTCAGCCGTTTGGCCGGATTTTCACCGGAGTGGCACTTAAGTGTTCCATTTTACTCCGATATTGGCACTTAAGTGTTCCATTTGAAAAAAAAGTGGCACTTAAGTGTACCGAAAAAAAGTTATGGCACTTAAGTGTCCCCCCGTGCCAAGTTATGGCACTCCAGGTGTTCTTTACTCCCTAGATCTCATTGCTTCCTGATAAGAGAATGGATCATCCTCAAGATGGTAAGTAACAAAGTTCTCACCAAAACTTTTGGGAACTCTTTCTCTTGTAGATACTCTAACTGGAAATTGTTCAACAAACCGGTTGTGTAGAATTAGTGTCGAAGGGCCGCTTGCATTCTACAGGAGATTCTGAAATCGTATCTGTAGATCTAGAAACATTCAAGCCTTGATCTTTGAGAAACTTGTTTTCAAAGAACACTGCATTTCTAGATTCTATCACTGTGTTAGTAGATAGATCTAAAAACCTATTTGCAGCACTATCTTCTGCACTACCTAGATATACACAAGTAATGGTTCTAGGTCCCACCTTAGGTCTCTTAGGATCTGGTATATTTACATAAGCAATACAGCCCCAAGTCTTAAGAGTATCATATCTACAAGGGTGCTTATGCCATATCTCATAAGGTGTCATAGACAAATTAGAGTGCGGCAATCTGTTTAAGATATGATTAGCGTTAGAACTGTTTCTCCCAAAGTAAGAGGAAGGCATGCCACTGTAAGTAACATAGAATTTAACATTTCGGTTAACATTCTATTCTTGCGCTCAAAGCAACACCATTTGATTGGAGTGAATAAGGAGCAAAGTGGTTTCAAGTATTATACCTTCGAAGCGCAAAATTCCTTGAACCTTGTCATTGTGTATTCTCCTCCTCTATCACTCCTAAACCTCTTAATTTTCAAGTTGAGTTGATTTTCTACTCTAGACTTGAAAATCTTAAATTTTTCAAAAGCCTCATCCTTCGATTTCAACAAATAGACATGACAATATCTAGAAAAATCGTCTATGAATGTTATTAGATGCTTCTGACCACCTCTAGTAATGTAATTTCTAAAATCACAAATATCAGAATGTATTAACTCAAGAAGTTGTGTACTTTTAGAAACCAACTTAAAGAGTTTTCTAGTGATTTTAGCTTGTGCACACACTTCACATTTGTCAAATCGAATAGAAGTATTTAACGGAATGTGGTGAGTTTTAGCTAGATGTAGCATTTTCCTGTAATTCACATGTCCAAGTCTATTGTGTAGCAACTTTGGATCAATCAAAGTAGAATTCACATGGTTTATGCTATCAGTATTTAAACTCAACCTATACATACCATTAACCATGAATGCACAACCAAAATAATATGAGTTAACAGATAAAGTTATTCTACCATTCATAGTTGAAAAAGACATATCGGCTTTATCAAGTAAACTCATAGATATCAAATTCTTTTTAAGTAAAGTTACTACTCTAACATGTTTCAGAGTTAGTATTTTACCTGAAGAAAGCACCAAATTTGCAATTCCAGCATGAGTCACCTTTGCCTCACCACCATTGCAATTTTCCACAGTGTCTTTCACATCTATGACCTCAGTAAGTAAGTTCTTGTCATTTGTAGCATGACAAGTAGCGCCATTGTCCAACCACCACTCAGAAGAGACGCTAGCCTTTCCATTCTTCATCATTCCAATGAAGACTCTAGGATCAGATTCTCTACTTAGCATATTGGCCACATTTTGTGGTGTGTCATTCTTTGGCTTCTTTGGTAACTTACACTCTGCTGCCCAGTGACCCCACTTTCCATAGTTATGGCACTTGCCTTCGCTTTAGAGATAATCTTTTTGGCCTCTAACTGTAAAGATGATTCACCCTTTTATAACTTGGATCTTTTCTGAGGTTTATTAGAATATGAAACTAAGTTGGCAACTAACTTATGTTGTTCTACTTGTTCTGAACTCTTTCTAGTAATATTTTGATCCTCAATGTGAATATACCTCTTTAATTCATCCAGTCCCATCTATACCTTCAGTCTGTGCATCTCAGTCTTGAAAGAACTCCATTCAGTGGGTAGCTTGTTCAACACAAGACCGACAAAGAGATTATCGGACATATCAGAGTTATCATCTTTCAACTTGTTCCTCATGTTCTCAAATTTAACTAACTGAGAGGTAATACTTGAATTCATAGTGAATTTAAAATCAAAGAACTTCTCCGCTAGGAGAGTTTTAGAGAGCCCCTCTTGTTTTTGAACCGAGCATTCAAGTGATCCCATATCTCTTTCACCGTCTTATACTCACTATAAGTCATAGCCAGATTAGGATTTAGAGAGTTCAACAAGTAATTTCTACAAAAATACTCATCTTTGTTCCATTGATATTCATCTACATCTTTAGTAGTAGATGCAAAATCACTTAATACAGTATAAAATATGTCACGTTCTTTCATGCCAAATTGAACATGTAATTTCCAGCCATGAAATTCAGTAACATCAAAAGATTGCAACTTTATGATATCATAAGAACTACGCTTTGCCATCTTGATCAGAGCAAAGTATTAGAAAGAGTGCACCTTGAAGTCCTCGGAGCCACAAAGTCGAAAAACTCCTCTAACCTTGATCAAACCGCTCTGTAGAGATGGAATTTGCCAAAACAAACCCCAAAAACAGATCCGGAGCGCCCAAAAACTTTAAGATGGATTGCCCTTGTCGCCAAAACTCGTTGAAAGTTTCCGTCGCCGAAATTCGCTAAAATTCGTCCCTGAAATTCGCTAGAAATTCAGATGAAAACTTCTGGGTGCCGTAACTTCTCCGTCCGACCTCCGATTGACGCGAGTGACCACTCAAAACGTTCGTATCGACGAGGAGAACAAAACCCAAGTGGTTTCACCCTCTAAAATTGGCTAGAATTTTTGGGATTTTGAATCAAAGATTTCGGTACCCGAATCTTTAAACTCAAATTCCAGCCAATACCACCGTCAAAATCGAAAGTAGATTATATGTATGAGTTCGTCTTGATGAAATCTTCAAGAAGACACCTTGCTCGCTCAAATCCGACACACGAATCTAATACTTCAAGATTGTTGGAGGTAACTGGTTTAAGAGAGAAGGAGCGGTTACTTAAAGTATTACACCGAGAGACGTTAAGTTTGGAACGCTCAACAGTGTTACCTCCAGCGTAGAGAAACCCTAGAGTTTTTATATATAAGTTATTGGGCTCTGACCCATATGGACCCAAATAATCAAATTTTCACTTATTGGGATTGTATGTGAACATATTATTTTGGACTATATTAATAATATATCCAACAATAGAGAGTGGGTTGAAGGATGCTGATGGGGAAGAGAAGGCAGAAGAAATCCCATACAGAAAAGATTTGGCCGATATCCCCTTCTTGAATAGGAAGTTGTGATTGGAGAGCATCTTCATCGACCATGTGCTTAATCGAAATGGTCGTGGATGTCAAAGAGCCTGAGTACCGGTGTCGCTGAGTGAGCCGAATTATGACTTATGAGGTCATAAGTTGCTGTATTCTGTGACATGTATGCATCTTTCATAGAGCCGATCAAGCACGACCCGGCAAAATCTGGCAACATAGAGAGCGGGTTGAAGGATGCTGATGGGGAAGAGAAGGCAGAAGAAATCCCATACATAAAAGATTTGGCCGATATCCCCTTCCTGAATAGGAAGTTGTGATTGGAAAGCATCTTCATCAACCATGTGCTCAAGTGAAATGGCCATGAATGTCAAAAAACCTGAGTATTGGTGTCGCTGAGTGAGCCGAGTTATGACTTATGAGGTCATAAGTTGCTGTATTCTGTGACACGTACGCATCCCGCAAGGCCAACTTCCTTAGCAGAGGCTCAATTGCTAAGCACCAAGCTTTGCTACTGTAATCTAAGTGCGTCTTTATGCTTTCCTTGTTGCTTCTTAATGGTAATGAAGTGATTAGGCAGTATTGGAAATTAATAGCTTGCTTGACGAAAGTTGTACAGATATTCCATCCCCGTTCCAGGGCATCATCCCTCGATACTAGCGCGACGAGCCATGTCTTCCGTCTCACTAGCCCTCTTGGCCTAGCACCAGAAGATCCACCTATAATTCCTTATCCACTTCTTCATCTTTAGGTTCAGAAATCCATGTATGTGATGCATACCCCTTTCAATTGGCAAGCTTAGTTTAAAGTAAATAAAGTTGAATTCGGTATCTAGCAGCCTTTTTTTCCCCGAAGAGACCTGCATTATGTATTGCCCTGCGTAGGTGCCTGTGATGGTGGAACTCTGGCCGGACGCCAACAGTGCGATGGCTTATATGGTCGAGCTTGATTGAGTTTCTTGAAAAGCCTTAGGTTCCATCTCAAGAACGTAAAGCTTGTTCTGAGAACCAACTTTTTGCACCGATGATCCCTGTTAGTTCTCTGATAGACCGGTGCGCCGTTGTTTCGCCCGCTTGTGAGAAGTGATGCTTAGCAATGTAACTTTATAGATCTCTAAACAGGTTTGGTTCAGTAATTCTTGAGCAGTTGCGTTGCAGATGTTGTCCAATGTTCAAATTGTCGGCGCAATTTACAGGGATACCTTTAATGCTTTTTGAGAAAATCCTAGGATGCCTTGAATGCCTAGGAACTGTAGAAGTCGTGTGCAATTGCAGTCTCATATGATTGTGTTCGGTATTTGACCATAGTATGGCTGTTGAATCTGTTCTGATGTCCTGTTTATAGAAAAGATGAGCTGAATTTTAAATTTTGAAGGTGGCTAATGTGACGAAACTGGCAAAGGCGAGGAAAGGATCTTCTACTTCCAGCTCGAACAAGGGCCTCTCGGGAAGTGCTTCACCGA
The DNA here is from genome assembly GCA_014182555.1 of Eucalyptus erythrocorys. NCBI lineage: Eukaryota > Viridiplantae > Streptophyta > Magnoliopsida > Myrtales > Myrtaceae > Eucalyptus > Eucalyptus erythrocorys. Next base: position 2,557,010 of record CM024599.1, read on the forward strand.
GATATGCTAACACGAAACCCAGTGGAGTTCTTCCTAGCGTTAATCCTTCCATTCCAAGAATAGAGATAGCCGTTGATCCCATGCCGTGCAACATGGTTGTTTCACCCAGTAGATTGTACATGCAATCCGTTTTGCTGGATGAGAGCATGTCCACCTGCGAGTCTTTCAAGAGTCCCCACATTGAGTATATCGACAATGAGGATGTTTCGGCAGTTGATTCTATCGACAGGAAGACATTTAGCAATCTTTATATCTCTGATACCGTGGCAAAAGCAGGTAATTCTTCAAAACCTAAAATTTAGTGTGCCTTTCATGTGTTGTTCTATGGTTCAATGTTTACCAGTCAGATTGACATTAATTCCTTGGCTACCCATGATTGGCCAGCGGTTAACATATGCGAGAGAGATGTACTCATGGAGATGGAGACGGATGAGAAGATTGTCAATGTTGATGGCAACTACTCAGATGCGCAACTCTGTGCAACCATCGCTTGTGACATTTACCAGCACTTACGTGCATCTGAGGTGCAGCCTTTTTTCTATTCTATTCTAATTTCCTTCTATGAGTTTCACTTCCTAATGTCTGATGGCTTGAGTAATAGGTTTTTCTTTGCATAATCAGAGGAGAAAGCGTGCACTATTAGTTCAGCTCAAGTCAAATTGGTATAGAGTCCAATTTAGAGAGACAGAGTAGGGGCCTGGGCATTATTAGTCAGTGCTCTCCCCTCAGGAACAAAATCTTTGCAAGTTGGGAGATCATGCTTACTAAGTTAAAATTTATGCTACTTTGTAAAGCTAGATGATCTTATTGTACAGTTTGCACTTAGTTGAGTATCCAGGTTCTTGTCAATCCTGATGCTGCTGACGACAAATGAAACAAATTAATGGGATGGGGCATTCTAGATCATTTTTCTTTTGAAACAATGGAATCTAATTTTACTTCTTGCCTTTCCATACTTTTCGAAAGTTTCCGATGTAAACGGATGGTTTATGATGACTATTTGACACATCATTTTGGTTAACATAGAAATTCAGAAACAGACATTTGTTTTCACAGCTACATAACGTACTAAATCACTGTTTGGAAATAAAGAGGCAACTGATTGATACCAAACATCATTATGCATGGGCCTATGGCTAGATAGAATCCCGTTGACTTTGGATTTCGTTTTTCTCGGAGTTGGCTAAGCTTACAAAACTTTTTGAGTTTATATACAAAATCAATGGCATTTTGGGATTCTCTATCATAATATTTGTTCATCTTGGCTATTTTGCAGCCTAAGAAGAGACCTTCCACTGATTTTATGGATAGAGTACAAAAGGATATAGCTGCCAGCATGCGTGCCATACTAATTGATTGGCTTGTGGAGGTAAATAAGGCTTTTAATTTATCCAGAGCTGAGAGTAAGTTCCTAGTTGTGATGTTGGGAGGCTGAATTTCCAGGTTGTATCGCAGGTGGCTGAAGAATACAGGCTCATACCTGATACATTGTACCTGACTGTTAACTTCATAGATCGGTATCTTTCAGGAAATGTGATGAATAGACAACGTCTGCAGCTACTTGGTGTTGCTTGCATGATGATAGCTGCGTAAGAAACAGATTTTTGCATCCCAGGCATTTTTCTTTTCTGAGTGTTGCCGAGGATCTTCTTGTAAAGCCAAAATATTTAAGTAGTCATTCTTATTATGGACAGCAAGTACGAGGAGATCTGTGCACCTCTGGTGGAAGAGTTCTGTTATATTACCGACAATACGTACTTCAAGGTGGAGGTTTGCATCTAACATTTTCGTGCAGTATGCGTTTGATAGGATTTTCCCTGTTTATATTCTTATGACTTTTATTAATGCTGTGGAGCTTGATGCTTATGTAGGTATTGCAAATGGAATCTTCTCTGTTGATTTACTTGAAGTTGGCCTTGCGGGATGCATTCATGTCACAGAATACAGCAACTTATGATCTCATAAGTCATAACACGGCTCACTCAACCACACCGGCACTCGAGCTCTTTGACATCCATGGCTGTTTTGCTTAAGCACATGATCGATGAAGATGCTCTTCAATCACAACTTCCTATTCAGGTAGAGGGATATTGGCCAAATCTTTTCTGTATGGGATTTCTTCTGCTTCCTCTTCCCCATCAGCATCCTTCAACCCGCTCTCTATGTTGCCAGATTTCGGGTTGTGCTTGATCAGCTCTATGAAAGTTACGACGGCATCCCTCCGGAAGGTCAGATAGATTACCATATAGGCGGCCATTAAGGGAAAAACAATGATCCCGACAAATACGTTCGCCACCCTCGGTAGCCTGTTGTGAATCAGCCAACCCACAAAACCTTTGCTCAAGTAATATATGTTGATGGCGATTATTCCGAAGCCAAGAATCCATGAGATGACCATTATCTGCATGAAAATTTCATCAGCACCAGTGTTGTTTATGCTTTAAAGGTCAACCTTTTGGTCTAACAGTTCTCGTACATTAGGATGAGTTCATTGGGTGTACTTGTAGACAGTGCTTGTGGATGCATGAAGCAAGTGGCGATTGCATTAAATTGGAACATATCAACTCACAATGACAAAGTTCTTGTGTGGTCCTATCTTGCTGGTGCTGCTACTAAACTTGAGGAGAGGGATGAGAGCGTATGGAAGTTCAAAAGAAAGAATCATCTGCTCAGTTCCACATAAAAGGTTTTGCAATTAGTCAACAACTGGAAGAGAAACATGGAGAAAGGCATATTTTGGAGGTTTGGGTCGACTAGTTAGGAACCGATGCAATGATAATGAGTTGCCCTGCACCAGAAGATCCGTCTATTATTGAGACAATAAGACTAGGCGTGATAGCGATGCACCTTGTTAACAAATTCCTTATCCACTTCTTCATCTTTAGGTTCGGAAATCCCTATATGTGATGCATACCCCGTTCAATTGGCAAGCTTAGTTTCAAGTAAATAAAGTTGAATTCAATATCTAGTAGCCTATTTTTCCCTTGAAGAGACCTGCATTATGTATTGCCCTGCATAGGTGCCTGTGATGGTGGAACTCTGGCCGGACGCCAGCAGTGGGATGGCATAAATGGTCGAGCTTGATCTTCCCAGCACATTCTACATATATTGACTTAAAGAATTATCAAAGGGAGAACTCTCGAGATTGCAATCGATCCTGTTTTCCAAGAAATCACAAATAATCATGCACCTTTACGAGACTCGATGCATTGTTTAGTGAGAGATTATTGCACGTGTCACTATTGCTATTGGAGAAATTGTTGGCCGAGCAAACGGCACCTAAGACTAAGACAATTGAAACATTTATCAGAAAGGCTACTAGCAACGCGAAATCGCTTTCTATAAGGAAATATTTGTAGGCATCCTGCGAAGTCAGTAGAGCATCAATCATTGATGGTCATTTTTCAAAAATAACAACGAAAGATGAAAAAAGAAAAGAAAAAAGGAGCTCCCATATATTGGCATTGTGGTACTTTTATATAAACATGCATATGCAGATTCATGTAAATTGTTACAGTGGATATCATGCTTACATTGATGCCACGGATAGATCTCGGTACTTTCCTGGACAACCCCAATGCAGAGTGGAGAAATAGGTTGTGACTGTCATAGAGAAAGAAGAGGACCAAGCAGAAGAGCTGATCCAACGACAATACGAGAGCATGTCGAAGGTCACTTCATGGTGAGAGAAGATGTTTCTTTTGTACAGGAAGACAGCTTACGGCATGACGAGGGCTGTAAGAAATCGATAAGTAGAAAGTGTAGTTGTGTGAATTTCCGTATTGTATTCACAAAATGATGCTTTACAATGTACAGAGACTATATTCTTATATACAAGAGATGTGTAATAAAGGCAACTAAATATTATACAAATCATATCTAATTAGATACGATATTAATTGATATTGTGAGATATGAGATTTCCTTCTACATCCTATTGTGTTTGATTAATGCGTATCTTCCAACACTCCCCCTCAAGCTGGTGGCTTGTAGATATCTAAGACACCTAGCTTGTTCAAGAGATACGCATGTTGTCTCTGACATAAAGGCTTGGTAAAGATATCTACCGGTTGTTCTTCTGTTTGAATCCCTTGAGTCTCGATTACACCTTGCTGAATTTTCTCTCGTGTGAAATGGCAATCCACTTCTATGTGCTTCGTTCTTTCGTGCACGATGGGATTTGACGCAAGCTTGAGGGCCGCGTCATTATCACAAAATAATTTGGTTGGCCCTTGGAATCGCACCCCAAGGTCCTGAAGCAAACCTCGTAACCATACTACTTCACACGTTGTCTTCGCCATAGCTCGATATTCAGCTTCAGCTGAGGACAATGAAACAGTTGGTTGCTTTTTTGTTCGCCATGAAAGAAGAGAATCCCCTAACTTGATACAAAAACCGGTTATCGACCTTCTACTCATTGGACAGGCTGCATAATCTGAATCGCAATAAGCAGTCATCTTCATATCACAATTCCTGGAAAAAAGAATTCCAAGCCCAGGACACTTCTTCAAATACTTTACCACTTTGAGTGCGGCATTCATATGAGACTGCTTAGGAGCATCCATAAACTGACTAAGAGTTTGTACGGCATAATGATATCTGGCCTGGTCATAGTCAGATATATGAGCTTTCCAACAAGTTTCTGATAGCTGGTCAGATCCTGTATTGTACGATCATCTTCTCCATGGGTTCCAACATCATAGTCTGCTGTTATGAGTTTGATATTTTGCTCAATAGGAATTACAGCTGGTCTGCATCCTGATAACCCTGCTTCTGATATGATTTCCAAAGCAAATTTCCTTTGACTGAGGGATATTCCTTGGTCTGACCGGACAATCTCAATTCCAAGAAAAAACTTTGGTGATCCCAAGTCCTTTATATGGAAGGTTGAGTGCAAGTACTGTTTGAAATCTCGATGGCTACTTCATCATTTCCCATGATCAATATATCATCCACATATATCATCAAGTATATAGATGACATACCTTTGGTCCAAGTGAAAACAGCATAGTCGAATTTAGATTGTTGAAAACCAGCAGCTATTAGTGAATCAGAGAATTTCGCATACCACTGCCTGGAAGCTTGTTTGAGCCCGTATAAGGATTTGCGGAGACGACATACTTTATCCTCCCCCTGTCTCCGTAAACCTGGTGGGATGTCCATATAAATCTCTTCAGCGAGATCTCCATGTAGAAAGGCATTATGAACGTCCATTTGATGTAGCTGCCAATCCTGAAAAGCTGCGACACAAAGAAAAGTTCGGACTGTAGCATCCTTGGCAACAGGAGAGAAGGTTTCATGGTAATCAAAACCTTCCTTCTGGGTGAAGCCTTTTGCTACCAATCGGGCTTTATATCGCTCGACCGAACCATCAGCTCTATATTTGATTTTGTAGACCCATTTGCACCCAATCGCCTTTCGGTGAGGTGGTAGACTGACAAGTGCCCATGTATTATTATCCATTAAGGCTTGGAGTTCTGCTTCCATAGCCTTCTGCCAACGTGGATCAGTGCTGGCCTCACTGTAACTTGATGGCTCATGCTCCTCAGAGATGCGGGCAATGCAACATTTATGCTCTTCTGACAAACAGTCGAAAGAAACATAAGAAGAAATGGGAAAAAGAATGGGGGACGAATTTTGTACCCCACATATGTAATCCTTCGTCCAAGTTGGTGGACGTGTTGCTCGGCTAGAGCGACGTGGCTGATCTACTTCAATCTCCTCAGTAGTATTTGGAATATCCTCAGATGTTGGTGCTTGACCAATTTCTTCAGGTGGATGTTGATCCGCAGCTGCTTCTAATGGTGTCATGGCCGTGGTAGGAGAATGATCAAGCCCTATATTTTGGGAATATGGAAGAAGAACATATCCTGGGTCAGCAACGAATGGTGCCGTAGGAGTGGAGTGTGAAGATCTCTCACTATCTATGGCCGACGTCTGTGCAGCAAAAGGGAAAAAATGCTCCTGGAAATGCACATCTCGACTAACAAAGAAGTCCCCTGTAGCAGGATCATATATTCGATAGCCCTTTTGTAAGGTAGGGTATCCCATGAATATCCTGCGGCGAGCTCGTGGACTCATCTTATCTTTGGGTCCGACTAATGAAGCATAACATAAACAGCTGAAAATCTTCAAATGTGATAAGTCGGGCCGCTTCCTAAACAATATCTCAAAAGGGGTTTGACCATTTAGGAGTCTGGTCGGCATACGATTTATTAAATAAGCTGCAGTTAAAACACAGTCTCCCCAAAAATTATCTGGAATAGATGCCTGAAATTTCAAGGCCCTGGCGACCTCCAATAAGTGACGGTGTTTCCGCTCCACTATTCCATTTTGTTGCGGTGTGTATGTGCAAGAGCTCTCATGCAAGATCCCCCGTGATGAGAGTAGTGTGGCACACTCATGATTGAAAAATTCAGTCCCATTATTAGTTCGAATTCTCTGGACATTTTTGCCGAGTTGAGTCTTGGAAAGTGAAAGAAAGATTTTTAAATGGGAGACTACTTGACTCTTTGATTGCATAAGAAAAATCCAGGTGGCTCTGGAATGATCATCTACGATGGTTAGAAAAATCTAGATCCATCGTGGTTTAGAGTGTGATATGGTCCCCACACATCCATATGAAGTAAAGAGAAAATGTCGGGTGCTCTACTCGAGCTTAGTGGAAAAGGATTACGGGATTGTTTAGCAAGAGGACAGATATGGCAATTAGAAGATGGATAGAAAGAGCTGTGACCCAATCGAGAATGTAAAATGAAATCTTTATCATTGGTAGTCAAATTACACAATGATTGTTTATTACAAGAAAGCTGATCAAAGGAAATTGCTGAACTTTTCCAGAGAAACAATCCTTCAGATAGACTACCCCGGCCCATCAGTTTCTCAGTCGAACGGACCTGAAATTGACAGCTATCGGTATCGAAGAAAACTTGGCATGAATTGTCCCGACAAGCTCTAGACACAGATATAAGATTGAATTGGAACTCAGGGATATAAGGGACATTTGTGAGAGTGATTTGAGGATTTAGAATGATTGTTCCCGTCGTTGCAACCCGAGTAGTATTTCCATTCGGTAATTGTACGATAATTGGGTTATCTAGCGGTGCATTCATAATAGTAAATAATGTCCTCTCACATGCAATATGATCACTGGCTCCAGAATCAATAATCCAAGTATTTCTCGATAAAGTAGTTGTCAAGCAATGAGAAATACCTGTAAAACTGCTCCCCCTTATTGGAATATCCAATTTTTGTATGGCCTGCATCAGCTGTTGATATTCTCCTTGAGTAATTGCCTGATTTATCTGCCCTGTGGGTTGATATATTGCGGCCGATATTTCCTTTCCTCTTTTGTCTCCGGGCCTGCCATGTAACTTCCAGCAATTCTCAATAGTGTGATGGGGCCTTTTGCAAAAATCGCAATATAATTTTGCTTTGTTTTTCTGATTCGGCCCATTGGGCCCATTCGGTCCATAGCCGCGTGCCCCATAACCACTGGACTTAAAAAAAATTCGGCCCATTGGATCCACTTGGCCCATTCGGCCCATAAGTAATCCGCGAAGCCTGGCCACCATTGGATTCTTTTAAAAAATAGCCATCTCCACCGTCCGATTCGCCAGGCATACGCGTGCTCGTGGACCATCGGATCGCCGCGAGCGAGCGATCCGTCCGTCCATCCCAGCCCCTTTATATGCTCTCTGTTCAGCTGATGGAAATAGGGTTTCGAACCCCGTCGCTCCTTGCGGCTAGGGTTAGGGTTTCCGAAACCCCTTTCCCTTCCGTCGAAGCCAATCTCGGCTCTCCTCTTGCACCGCAAGCTGGAAAATGCGGCCAATCGATGGTGCTGGCTCCATAGCAAGGATCTGTGATCGGAAATGGAGGTACGATTCATTTAGAATGAGCAGAAAACGCGTCGCCTTCTCTCGATCTTTAATCGCCTTGTATTGATGGAGGGTGGCCTCGGGCCCGTCGAGTTTGTCTTCCGCCGCTTCCAGCTCGTTCCAGAGCTGAAAGCTTGTTGAAGCACGTCGTGACGTGACGTGTTTCCTTGCTTCAGCTCGGCAAGGGCTTGGTGCAGCGAGAAGATTCTCGCTCGGTCGAGTTTACCATACATCTCCTTGATACTGTCCCAAAGGGTTTTTGCGTCCTCTGTTGGGGGTAAGCCGGCTGCTATTTTAGGATTGATGCAATTTCCTAACCATGTGCGAACCAATTGGTTGTACTTCTTCCATTGTCGAGCTAATTTGTCTTCGGTTGGCAACGGTATTGTTCCATCGATAAACCCCTCTTTATCTTTGGTTACGAGGGCCCTACGGAAGTCGTGCGCCCAATTTGAGTAGCCATCTGGCCCTGTGAGAGGGTGGCTTAGCAGCCGTAACTCGGGTCCATCGGTGTTGGAGACGTACAGCGCGTCGCCGGGTTCTGGGCGACCCATGGCGGCTGCAATTGGAAAAGGTATGTAGCTTGAGCCTGTCGGAAAATTCAGATTGAAAAGCCCTGTGGCCCCTGTTGCTCCCGCATTTGAATCTGCTGTGACCCCTGTTGCCCCCGCATTTGAATCTGCTCCGATATTGGAATTATTATGTGATCCGCCCGCCTATGCGATGTTGATGGTTGAGCCTGCCCCTATATGGGTCGGTAGGCCTCCATTGACCTGTGTCCCTTGACCCGGCAATGATGTATGGATCCATGGAAATGGCATCCACTAGTAAGGATAGCCAGAAATTGGCTGCCTCAAGTTGAACTGAGCCGGAACAAGTCCCCACTGCATTGATTGAGGTTGATTCTGAGTCGAGATTTGCTGCTGTGGTGTAGCAGCAATGACAGTGGATTCTTGATCCACTTCTCTTGGTTGCTGATCATCGGAGGCTGAAGAAAAGGTTGGTGTATTTGGATTCGCCATGGAGAGAAAAAAAAAACTGATAAAAGGTTTACTGTTTTGCAGATATCTCTCTCGAATAAAAAGAACTTTCAAGGAGAGTTCCTTCCGGGTGTTGTTCTGTTTTGCAGGTTTACTGTGCAATAACAAGAACAGAAGATTGGAACGAAAGGCAACTCAGATGAAGACGCGGTATAAGATCAGAACCGCTCTGATACCATGTAAGAAATCGATAAGTAGAAAGTGTAGTTGTGTGAATTTCTGTATTGTATTCACAAAATGATGCTTTACAATGTACAGAGACTATATTCTTATATACAAGAGATGTGTAATAAAGGCAACTAAATATTATACAAATCATATCTGATTAGATACGATATTAATTGATACTGTGAGATATGAGATTTCCTTCTACATCCTCTTGTGTTTGATTAATGCGTATCTTCCAACAAGGGCGCCCAAGAGAGCAACGGAATTCGAAAGCGAAAGTTGAGAAAAAGTTGGAAGCTAATGAAGTGACGTCTTCTATACTTAGAACTTAAAAAGTTCCTCCAAGATTCATTTACACTGTCAAGACGAGAGTTATATGGATGGAATGGATTAAACAAAGTTACAGTATTGTCATCGGGTTAAAATTATTAGGTCTGAAAGTAGGAGGTTTATGTGTTCCAATAGAAATACTTAAAGTGGCCCTAAGGAAGGAGTTAGGGTGCAAATGGTCTAATAAGATTGGCCGCATGAAAAATTAGAACTCCTTCTTGGCCAATTAAATGGATGAGTCAAAGGGGTTAATTGGCTAAGGCTAAAATTGGCGATGTATTGCATGATCTCTAGCTAGACTAGGTTCAATATAATCGATTGAGCATGAAGAGATGGCACAATTTAGACAGTCGCTAGCGGCTCAACTATGGGCTTTTTAAAATAGATATCTAGTTCTGACCAAAAAAAAAAAGTAGATATCTAGTCAAGTTATTAAAATGTTTATTAAATTAGTATGCAAACAAAGAAACCAATATCCGTTCGAAATATTGATTAATTCAAAATATATTTTGACTTCACTAAATTTTTAGTGAATAATATCGAATGGTCGGAAAAATTCAATTTAATAAATTTAAATTTGAAAATTCTCAAAAATAAAATTCTAAGTTTATCCATCTACATCTTCAACTAATATAGCAGTAAATAGATCTCCGTGTCATTACACCATCAATGTTCACATCAATATTTAATCGATATAATATTAATGCATTGGACTTCACCGATTACATAATGGAAAATCGTCTTAAATATTATTACTGAATGTGGAAAATTCGGAATGTCACATTGTACAGTCGGTCATCATCGTCCTTCCTTTTCTCAATGTGTACTCCTTCAATTTCAGGTGGTGCTTCAATGCTAGTCTCACTAGGACCAAATGCTAATGCTTTTGATGATTATCTAAGTAATCTGCTCTTCTTTTTCTTCTTTTTCTTGAGGTTCATCAGTCTTTTCTTTAGAGGTTTTAGTTTTGCTTTCCTTATGAGCATTTTCTTCTTGCGAAGGTTGGGCTTCACCATCGCCTTACATTGGTTGATCAATAACAGGAATAATGGGTTCGAGTTCTTCAATGGGTGTCTCGCTGGTGCGAGCGACACAGGACATTACCAACGCAGATGTGGATGCCGATGCTAGTGCGCTACTAGAAGGTTGGTGAGTTGCTGATGTTGTTGCTATTGGATCAATCCCGTAAGTGCAAGTTGCAGATTGCTAAGAAAGAGTAGGGGTGCCCCTTGGGGTTGAGGAAAAAGTTGCGCAAGCAACTGCATTTGTTGATCAGTGACAGATGCTTCCACTCCAAGTGCTGAGAGAATGGCTTCTTGGATAGATCATTCAGGAGCATGTTCTTGCGAAGTCTTCAGGCTTGACTCAGGGGTGCGAAGAGTTGGAGTCTTCCTGATCGGTCCAATCTCTTTGCCTTAGGAGCACTGGATTTTCTAAGTGAGAGGATAAAGAAAATAATTCGCATAGAGTAGACATATTTACAGGCTTAAAATAGGCACAAATGTGAGGGAAAAGGAGAAGTTACTAAGGCTATGGAGTAAGTGCAGAGCCACGATCTCCATATAAATAGGAGACAATGGTAACGTATGGAGTGCAGAGAGAGTAACTGTGACTTTTGGCAAATTAAAAGAGTTAAAAACAATTAATACTCAAAACAGTTGTAGAGCAGATACGTTCAGAATGATAACAAGTAGTACAGTGCAACGGTAATAATTTTGACTTTAATCTTACTAGTTGCAGACCTGATTTCCCACGATTTTTTTTTTTTTTTTTTTTTTTTTTTTTGTGACCGAGGCTATGCCGAAACATACCCTTGTCAGCTTATGCCAATTTGGGGTCTCACGAGCCTCTGCGGTGGAGGACCTATAGCGATTATACCTTGGGAGAAACTAGCCCAACAATCCACCGCCAGAGCCCCGCTTTAATTGCTAGCAAAGAAGTTACTAAGGCTATGGGGTGTTGATCATTTGCACTACTAATTATGTAATCAAGTGGATTTTTTTTTTTCGGTCATAAAATATATTCAAGCTTCATCACTTCAGGTAGTTTCTTCATAACCAAAAACGCCGGCCTCGGAAACAATGAGATCCCATGAAGTACTAGGAGGATTAATAAACCAATCTCTAGGAAGATAATTACCTCTATGGGCCTTAGGTCCCATAATCAAGTGGATTGCACTGGCAAGTTTATTTCTTATATTTACAAGTGCTAACTTGTTGAGTGGCTTTGTAGAGACGTCTGTCAATTGGTGCTACGAGTCAACAAATTCAATGTCTGATGTTTCCATTTCCCACATGTTCTCTAATGAAGTGATAACAAATCTCAATATGTTTTGCTCTTGAATGCATTTGTTCAGTTGTTGAATCCCGGAAAATTTAAGCAAAGCAGCTACCAAGTGCTACGTATTAAACTTCGTTTGTGAAGCTATTGAATTTTATTTCTTTGAGAACTAATAAACGAGCATACGACCCAACATTTGATAAGTACCTATGGTGCTCCTTTTATCTATTTTACATCCTGCAAAATCAGCATCTTAATATCCAAGTAATATGAAATCTAAATTCTTAGGATACTGTAATCCCAGCTTAGAATATGATATAATGCATTTGATGAAACGATTAACGGTCTTAAAATGTGACTATTCGGGATCAAACTGGAAACAAGCACAAATACATACACTGAATAGTATGTCTGTTTGACTTGAAGTCCGAGCATGAAATTCAGCTCTTAAATCAACTATTTCAAACTCGCTTTGTGTTACGTTTGCAAATTCCTTGGACGTTTCATCGTCAGCAGCACAAAAAATGATATCATCAGCGTATATTTGAATCGGTATGATATCATTACCATTCTTCTTGGTGAATAATGTATTATCCGCCTCACCCTTTTTAAAATCGTTTTCTTCTAAAAATATGAGAAACCTTTCATATCAAGCAAGTCTCAAGTGCTTGAGACCATATAATGCTTTCCTTACTTAATAGACATGGTCTCCCTTCTTTGGATCTTCAAATCCTGAGGTTGCTCGACAAATAATTCTTCTTTGATTAAATCATTTAGAAATACATTTTTTACGTCCTATTGATATAATTTGAAACCATGATAACAATCGTAAGATAGCAGTTAAGCGAATAGCTTCAAACCTTGCAAGCAGTGCATAAGTTTCATCAAACTAAACACCTTCATTGTAAGAGTATCCTATCACGACTAATCTGGCTTTGTTTCTTATTACATTTCATTTATCATCCATGTTATTTTTTAATACTCTTCTTATACCGATAACTGGGTTTTCATTTGGTCTAGGAATCAATTTCCAGATTTCATGTACTTCGAATTTATGAAGGTCTTCTTGCATAACTTCAATCCAATGTTCTTCTTTGATGACTTCGTCAATCTCTTGTGGCTCAATTTTAAAAATTAGTGCTAATGATTCATGAGCTCACACCTTCACTAGTATCACCGATAATTTGTTATTTTTCGACTTCTAATTCTGGGCATTTCGACTTTAGTTTCCTCTTCGAATCTGGACTGTTGTTTCTAGGAAGCCTTCGTACTTTGCAGTGGTGATGGAACTTCATCTCCATTGACGTTTTGGATACCTTTCATATTGTTATCAAACCTAATAATTTACTGATTCCTTTACATCCTGTGAAATCTTGTTAAACACACAATATACCTTTCTAGTAGCAAAGTAAGCAAGAAATATATCTTCATTTGACCTCGCTTGAAACTTACCAAGTTGTCGTTTGCATTTTTCAACACATAATATTTACAGCCGAAAATGTGGAAGTAGGATATGCTTGGATTTCTTCCTTTGAACAACTCATAGGGTGTTTTCTCTAATAATAATCATCAAAATGCTCTATCAACGATATAGCACAATGTTGCAATTGCTTTGGCCCCAAAATAAGTCAGAGTTCCACGTTCTCAAAATAACATGTCGATTCACGTTCATCTGTGTGGCTTAGTCAAGGTGACGTGTACAAATGAATAGCATTTCTTTTAGGTTTGCTAACGGACATTAATTTGTGTGGCTTTGTCAAGGTGACGCGTAAAAATTTTTTGTAGGCAAAACATTTAACCGAAATCATAGATATTCATACGATATGATCTGAATAATGCCTCTCAAAAGCCACGGCATATAAGGACAGGTAATTTACTAGTCCTAATCCAACTTTCCTAATGAATGTAATTGACTGATTGCATCTTCGGATGGAACGGCTCTCTTATGACTGATTGCATCTTGGAATGGAACGGCTCTCTTCCCTTCACTCTCTATGTCTACATTATCTCTTCTTCCAGAAAAGATAAATTTGATATGAGAAAAGACGGCATCTTTCATGAGAATCATTAGTACTGTTATGGTATTTTATTAAAATTTAAGTTAATTTTTCAGCTGGCCATCAACGCAGATCGTTCCAATTATCGAACAAGTTTACTGTAAAACTTGATGCCATCTTGAGTAAATCCTGATTTTATTAAGGAACCTGCTAGGGCGGTGTAAGTATTGCATCTTCCTCTCTCTGTCTTTTCGCCCGTTTTTCTCTGGGTCTCTGATTTGTAAGTTCGTACAGAAAGAAGTGTAAATCCAGACACCATCCCCTTGTTCCAAACTACTTATATCTGTCAGCCTGTGTAGCTTCGTATTGAGGCTAAGCGATATCATTTGAGAAGCTAAGAAAGGATGGGTGGTTTTGAGAATTACAAGCCTGTCACCGCCATGTTTGGCCTGCAATTTAGTTATGCAGCTCTTACTTTGTTCGCTAGAGCTTCTTTTTTACAAGGGGTGAGCCCTAGAGTCTTTGTTGTGTATAGACAAGCCACAGCCACACTTTTCATTTCACCCGTTGCCTTCTTGTGAAGTTACTGAACTGTTATGTTGGACTCTCTCCCTCCCCCCCCTCTTTCTTCCCCTTTTCAATCTTGACTTTTTGCAGGAAGTACTACAAAACTTTGTTCGGATTGAAGAGTTTCTCTTTGATATTCTTGGCATCTCTCATTGGCTAAGTTTCCCTCGGAAGTTAGATTGTTGAATTCATATCAAATATTATGTTTGTGCTTTTCACCTTGAAGACCGTATGATTCATGAGAATGAATATTTGCAGGGTAGCAATCAGTCAAAACATTTACTGTGAAGGTATTTACTTGGCCTCATCATCGATCGCTAGTGCAACAAATAATCTTATCCCTGCAACCACATTTCTGATGGGGTCTGCTATTGGGTAAGTACACACAATTGTGTTCCGATTATTCTTGAGGAATTCAAATAAGCTGACTATCGAAAATAGTTGCCCTCCACAGTCTCCTTAAGTCAAAACTAATTATACGCCAATGACCTGAATTAAGCTAATGAAGAAAAACAAATGTTTTCTTGGGCTTGAAGAATTCGAATCAGTGGCCAATATCTAAAAAATGATCACACGTGTCATAGAAGTACTTCGAAACTCAAATGTGGTTAATGGGAGCATAGGTTCTGATGGAGGAAATCTAATCACTGACATTCCTCATTCTATGTTGCTTTAAAACTTGAGAATGGAGAAGATTAATGGAAGAAGTCTAAGAAACATTGCCAAGATATTGGGCACGACAGTCTGCGTCAGCAGAGCGATTGTTATGGTGTTGCTCAGGGGGCCAAAGCTTCTGAATGCAGAGTTCCATTTGCACGCAAGGTCTATTTTTAATTCTGAAGGAGCGGTTGCTGGGTTGCGTATTTCTACTTGGAAGTGCTTGTTGCTGGTCGATTTGGTTGATCCTGCAAGTATTGAACTGTAATCCAGTGCTCGCATACATGCCATTAGGGTCACTGAAGTAGCAAATAATTTTCTAATCAGGTCCCCATGTCTGCAAGCCATCCTGACCATCTATCTCTATCGGCTTGGATGTGTT
Organism: Eucalyptus erythrocorys; assembly: GCA_014182555.1. NCBI lineage: Eukaryota > Viridiplantae > Streptophyta > Magnoliopsida > Myrtales > Myrtaceae > Eucalyptus > Eucalyptus erythrocorys. Next base: position 2,572,311 of record CM024599.1, read on the forward strand.
TTATGTCCACAACTCAATGCGCAGGCATTACATTATATCTAGAACAAGATCCTGATGCATGGAGGATCCATTCCAAGCTTGGAATAGCTGCTATTCTGTATTCTGTAACTACAGCAAAGCTGTCCATCTTAACACAAGATACCACACAAAAGTCGTCGTAATTAGAACTATTCATATGAATTACTTAAGTTTGATGTTCTTTTTTCTTTGTTTGCCTCGCTGTGAATAGGGAATTGTAGGATCTGGAATTTCTTTCTTCGTCCAGTCGTGGTGCAATTCCTGAAGAGGTCCTATCTTCTCCTCGACATTCATCCCTCTGAGCACTGTTATAGTAACCATTTTGGCTGCTATATTTCTACACGCAGAGATATATACCGGAAGGTAGGGTCTTCATTCCTATCTTGGATAGTCAGTCCTATGTGTTATGAGGAACAATTTTGCATATTAAGAATAACTTATTGTTCCATAGTTTGAACTGCATACTTTGATCATGAATTTTCAGTCTGATATACAAATTTAGGATTTCTGAAAAATTGACATATTGTACTCTATTGCAGCTTGGTAGGTGCAATTGGGGTTAGTAGCTGGTTAATATTTAGCTGGTTAATATTTAGTGCTCTGGGGTAAAGCTAAAGACGTTGAGATCACTGAAGAGATAAACCCCAAGCTTCAGTTCGATTGTGCTCAAACTGTGCAACCATCTGCTAATGAGTAGTTACTGGAGAAGCCGTCAAGTTGTAAAGGTATCAGAACCTCTTTTATCAGCTAAATCAGCTGATGAAATAAGCCCCGTCTAGATTGACAAGTTCTACAAGTTCCTTTCTGTGAGGTCCACTCTGGTAGGAACTACAGGGGCGACATTAAAAGTTCTCCTATCCGAGGACAAGTCTCCTATTTGTTTTTTTTTTTTTTTCTCAGAGTTTTTTAAGGACATGATAAGCCCAAAAAGCTTTGAATGTTCTCAATATAGAAAGGAGGAGTTAAGATGCGTCAAGCGTAGGTTTAAAGACAAAGTGAAAAGTAAAAGTCAAATTCCAACTAACCCTTCTCTTTCTCGAAACTTATAATGAATTAGAATTAATCGCAAGATTAGCAAATGCAGCGAAGCCCTATTTTTGGGGAGATCCGAACGGCATAATCACGTGGACCCGAGCCTTTACATCATTCCCAATCTCGAAAGGTGTCGACGTGTTCTGCTGGTGCAGTTTCGGGATACGTAGCTGGCCACTCCACCAGCCAGCCAGTCAGTTACCTCTATGGCAGCACTTCGACGCAACCGAGGATGATGCTGCTTCCCTGTCTTGTCCTGTGCGAATTAAAAACACTCCAGATTTTCAAAAGGGGAAAAAGGAGGAGATGGTAAAGCGAACCTGTATTTGACTGTATTCTTTTGATTGTCCTTTTCAGCTACCTTCCCATCCATTTTTTGGACGAACGCGAATCTAATGTTCGCTTTACCATCTCCTCCTTTTTGCCCTTTTGAAAATCTGGAGTGTTTTTAATTCGCACAGGACAAGACAGGGAAGCAGCATCATCCTCGGTTGCGTCGAAGTGCTGCCATAGAGGTAACTGGCTGGCTGGTGGAGTGGCCAGCTACGCATCCCGAAACTGCAGCAGGAGAACACGTCGACACCTTTCGAGATTGGGAATGATGTAAAGGCTCGGGTCCACGTGATTATGCCGTTCGGATCTCCCCAAAAATAGGGCTTCGCTGCATTTGCTAATCTTGCGATTAATTCTAATTCATTATAAGTTTCGAGAAAGAGAAGGGTTAGTTGAATTTGACTTTTACTTTTCACTTTGTCTTTAAACCTACGCTTGACGCATCTTAACTCCTCCTTTCTATATTGAGAACATTCAAAGCTTTTTGGGCTTATCATGTCCTTAAAAAACTCTGAGAAAAAAAAAAAAACAAACAAACTGGAGACTTGTCCTCGGATAGGAGAACTTTTAATGTCACCCCTGTAGTTCCTACCAGAGTGGACCTGAAGATGACTCTCCACAAATAGCAAGTTAACAACCGTTCGAAAAAGAAGTTATTACCGAGGCTGAACCGGTAAGGAACACTCATACCTAAACTTGCTTACTCACTGTGCAAAAAGTTAAAGGATGGAGGAGCGGACTTAAACCTGATCGATAGTTTCCTGAAAGATAGAGGATATCGGAATGAGACCATATTTTTGCGAAAAATGGAAAAACTTAGAGTTGTTAAGGAAGGACTTGCACAAAGTACCTTCGAGAACATACCGAGTGACCCGCGGTTTGGAACCGCTAATCAGCCTATGGATGATGACGAGAGGCTGTTTACTCAGTTTCAACCACGGATGGGAGCTGCAGTTAACACCATCTGTCCTGAAGGAAGTTTGTTTCGCTCTAAGGAACAATAGCGAATTTATTCAAAATTGCTGAAGAGAGGGGTTATGAATCCCAGGAGTGTTGATTTCGATTTTCTTGATTCAATCAAAGATAAATCTGAGAGAAAAGTTTTCGCGGTTGCAGCTTGAGAGGTTCTGTACTAATGCGACAATCGGATATCCAGAGCTGACGGCCTACTTTTATTCAAATTTGTCATTTTTAGATGCAAATAGGCTGTCGTTTACTTTTATGGATAAAGAATACGTTGTGGATGTCGAAACTCTTGTTGATTTAGTCGGGGTGGAAAGAGGGTTTTTCCAACCGATTAGAGTATCCACAGCATATGCCACATTGGAGATTGTTCGAGATAGAAGCTTGGAAGGCAAGATATCCTACACTAATATGAATGCCTTGAATGTTCTACTCCACAAGATTGTTATAAACTGTCTCAGACCCAAGGCAACTTCGAAAACAGATGTCTCAAAGACTGAGGCCAAACTGATGTTTGCTCTGAATCAAGGCAGAAGCTTTTTTCTTCCACACACTATCCTGTTCCACATGTACAGGACTGTGGTGAAAGACAAAGGACAATTGCCTTATTCCTCTTTAGTCACCAAGTTGTTCAGGCATTTTAAAATCCAAATTCCTGCCCCACTTTGCAACTCTCATGCTTGTTGGATACAAGATGGTGATGAAGATGAAGCTCCAAGAACTGAACAAAGCTTTGGAGGGATTAAAGGAAAAGACTACCGTCAAAAGAATCTGCTGCTACTGCTGCTAAAAGAAAGGACACCCATGGTTGTTCCAGAGAAAAGAAGAAAAAAATTCACCCTACAAGATGAGGATGATGAAGAAGTGGATGATGCCATGACTCTTTCAGCTCTTCAAGATTTGAAGAGCTTTGTCAGTTTCAGAGATAGCAGGCAAGAGAGAGCAAGGAGAGAGGAAGAGACGGAGAGAATGAGGAGAGAAGCAGAAGCAAGAGCAAAAGAAGAAGAAGAGAGATTGAGAAGAGAATAAGAACAGAGAAGAGAGTAAGAACACACGAGAAAAGAAGAAGAGAAACGACAATAAGAAGAGAGACGGAGAAGAGAAGAATAAGAGCAGATCAGGAAAGAAGAAGAGGAAATGATGAGGAGAGATGAAGAGGAAAGCAAGACACAAGAGGACTTTGCAAAAGCCTTTGAGCCATCCTCTGAAGTACCACAACCTGGAAGTGAGACTACACTACATCACTCCACTGGAGAAGAGACAAAACTTGGCGAAGAATACTCCACTCCACCTACTGGCCACAAAACAGGGGGAGTTGTTGAAGAAAAAGGTACATCATCGCCATTTCACACTGGTGATGTTAGTCGGTCTGGTGCCGATGCAGAAGACACCTATGCATCACATTTTCCGGAGCTTGAGGTCTCCTCTCCAATAGAAGGTCGAAGAGTTGAGAATGAACCACCCAGCTTCCAGACTCAAAGAATAGAGTCTGTAGGTCCTAGCACAGGTAATGTCAATTCAACAGAATTTTCCAAACTGTTGGATATTATGTTGGACCTCGAGAAGCAAGTTTATGGGATGGATTATGAACTGAGGGATTTGAAACAAACACTCCTGGCTACTTCTTCAACTATGCAAGACCAAATCACTGCCCTTAAACTTCAAGTGGAATCCAACATGAAAGGTACTGAATTGGAATCTCTAAAGGAAACCTTATCCAGCCTCGAGAAGACTGTCAACTCGCTGAGTGAATATCAGCTTGTTCGCATCCCTAAGCAGCCTTGATCTTTATAAACTCTTTCCTTGATTCCTCTGCCTCCTTTTGATGGGACAAAAAAGGGGGAGAGTTATGCAGATTTGATGGACCTTATCTCGTTCTAATCTTTTTTCGTTTGTTTTAGACAATTTTTGTTAAGACTTTGGACTATTGGGTGTTTGAACTTATGACTGATGCTATTTTAATGATTGGATTTGTGGATTTGTGAACTTGCAAGCTTATTTATACTTGTGAGGATAATTATGTTTCTGGACTAACATTTTTCTATGGTTACAGAAGTGATATGAAATATTCCTCAAAATTTGTATGAGTTTTCTTTGTAAGTTAAGAGTTTTACAAATCTGCCGAGGTGTTTTGTCACCATAAAAAAGGGGGAGATTGTTGAAGAAAAATCCGTTAAGTGTTTTGAAACTAATAAAACATCATCGTCAGTTAAGTCTGAAGAATCCAAGACTCAGTCCCTTAAGTCTGAAGAGTTCCAGACCCAAGTGTTTCCGTCTGAAGATTTCCAGAACCAGGTGTTTCGGTCTGAAGATCTCTAGACTATATCAAAGTCTGAAGTCTGTCAGACTTAGTTTTGCGAGTTTGCCTAAGCTGACGGCAGTTTAATCCTACGGTTTAGGAATTCAAAGATTGGATAATATCTTCCTTAATTCGTTCTAATTCATGGAAGATCTCTAGCTGAAACTAAGCTCGAAGATTTCTGGATTTATCTCGAATTAATCTATTGAAGAAAAAGCAAGATTTGAAAGGTTCCACTTTTGGAAACTCAAGATCTTGATTGTATGGGTGAACAAGATTGACGAGCTATCTCTCACTTATATTCGACAGTTTGAAGATCACCTTAATTGATTCATTCCAACGGGTAAATTGGATGAACTTTTTTGGAAAGTGCTAACGGCTATGAAGGCACGAAGGAGTATTTAAGGTGAAGTCGTTGTTGTTCGAAAAGAGTGCACTGATAGAAAAATTCGAAGTCTGAACCTCTGAAACTCTTTGTTCTCAAAATCTTTTGAGCTTTAGTTATGTACAAAGGAGAGATACATACAGTGAGGAATTGCAAGAGTTGTAGCAAAGACTTTCTACTAAAGAAGTCTAGATTATAAGCTGTACGATTATCATTTGCTACATAGTGAATACAGCCAATGGGCTGTCAGCATGAAGAGTGGACGTAGGCTTACAATAAGCCAAACTACTATAAACTTCGGTGTCCAAATTTTCTTACCTTATTCTCTTTACTTTATTGCTGCGTGATTTAATTTACTTTGATTTGATTTCAAGTAGAGAGATTTGGGTTAAAGGTTTGAAAAGAAATTTATTAACACATATTCACCCCCCCTCTAGGTGTACTTAATAGCCTTTATCAAAAACAAGTGTAGCTAAATGGCAGAACCAAAACACGATCATGTGTGCGCGAGCTTTGACTCTAAAAGTGGGATGCAATCAATCAGAATCACCCTATGAAGTTTGCAAACACGATGCTCAAATTTTCAGTGGATTCCTTCGTTTAGAAGATTGGAGGCAGACCTGTTGCTTATTGCAATTGGCCATAGCCTTATTTGACTCGTACAAATAGAACCACCATATCATAATCTGTACTAGTATTGCAAAGGAAATATCTCTGCAAACCTGTCATGGCATAGTGCATGTTGAAAACACTCTTTAGCCATTGCAAAAAGCAACTACCTAACATTCTTATAGGAAAAAAGGTGCTGGCATTTATGAAGGGGAAAAGTACTAAAAACATCATAAACTTATGGCATTAATTCCAATTCAATACCAAACCTTTTAATTGGATCAATTTAGTTCTAAACATTTTTATATTGTCATAAATTTAATCATTCCAACTAATTTTTGCCATTGATGTGGACCTTGGCCAGTGCCTACTATCTAATTAACATTGACATGGCAATTTTTAAATTAATTTTCATTAATTTTCAAATTTTTTATAACTTTTTCTCCTTTTCCCTTTCCTTTTTCTTTTTCTCTTCTTCCTCCTTAACCTTCTTCTCCCTATAGCAGCCCTCACCAATTGCCAATGAGGGTCAAGGCCCTTACTCGACCTTGCTTAGGGCTGCGAGCAAGGCAACTTAGCCCAAATCTAGGCGAGGTTAGCCTCACTAGAACCTTGCCTTAGGTAAAGGGGGCATTCGCCAAGGCCCTAGCGAGGCCACTTTCACTCGAGGCAAGGCCATGGCAAGGCTAAGTGTGACCGGTGGCCCTTGCTAGAGCCTTGGTAGCCGTTGCGGGAGAAGAAGCTCAATGAGAAAGAAGAGAAAAATAAAAATAAAAATAAAATGAAAAGGAGAAATAAAAAAGAAAAAAGAAAAAAATTAACAAAAAATTTGAAAGAAATAAAAAATTATTAAAAATTGCCACGTCAACATCCAGCCATCGATGAAAGGACTAAATTGGTGCTACTTGTGAAAATATTTAGGACTAAATTAATCTAATTAAAATATTTAAAACTGAATTAATACCAATGTTACAGATTTAGGATTTTTTTTGCTATTTTTCTTGAAGATGTATCATTGAAAATTTGAAAGAAATAAAAAATTATTAAAAATTGCCATGTCAACATCCGATCATTGGTGGAAGGACTAAATTGGTGCTACTGTGAAAAGATTTAGGATTAAATTAATCTAACTAAAATGTTTAAAATTGAATTAATACCAATGTTACGGATTTAGGATTTTTTTTTTTTTTGCTATTTTTCCTGAAGATGTATCATTGAAGTTCACAAAGTTATGCTCAAAGGAATTTAAAAATTGCAAAAGGTCAAAAGTTCTACAATTTTAATCACAATTCATGTTTTTGCTCAAAAAAAAATAACAATTCATATTAATCAAACACGGACAATCAGAATCAATGATTCATTAGGGTCGAGTCCACAAGGTCAGGTCTCAATCAAAGTCGCCCGCAAGAAGAAACCATAACACAATTACAAAAATCTGATCTTTGCACACCATGTGTGTTGGAAAAACAGGTAAAAAGTTCTCATAAACCATTAAATCAGGTTTCCTCTAATCGAGCACATGGATCTTTTTGGACCAACCAAAACTCAAAGTATTGGTGGAAAGAAGTACTGTCTGGTAATAGTAGATGACTATTCTCGTTTTACTTGGGTATTTCTCCTTTCAAGTAAGTCTAAAGCATTCTCTTACTTCTCTAAATTTGTCAAGAAAGTTTAAAATGAAAAATGTTATATTATTTCAAGTATTCGAACTGACCATAGAGGTGAATTTGAAAACCAAGACTTTGCTAAATTCTATGATGACTCGGGTTTTTAGCATGATTTCTCTTCTCCATATACTCCACAGCAAAATGGGGTTGTGGAAAGAAAGAATCGTTCTTTACAGGAAATCGCTAGAACTCTTTTAATAGAGAGTAATATTTATCCTCGTTTTATTAATTAAACTCTCTGATGGGCTAAGTTCGATTCAATTAAAGCTCAGAACTTCCCTTTTCATCTTGTAAATTTCGGCCAGTGCATCCCTATGGGCTTGGCCGAATTTTGCTTCACCCATGGGTCTAATTCAAATGATTTAATTAAGCTCAGTCTATCCACTGCCGGTCTAATTAAATATTATTAATTTATTAATGAAATATACTCCTAGTGACTACAAGCACTTCAATGAAAATTAATTTTTTGCTAGGGACCGGGATTGATCCCTAATTTTCTATAAAATAAATTACCAAACAATTAATCAAAATTTATGTGTGAACAATAAGTCTAACGAGTACAAAATTTCGTAGATGAAACACTTAATTGAAATTACAGAAAAATCACAAGATGTCATCTTAATAATGCCTCCCGAAAGCCCGTTACATAGAAATAGTTAATCTACAAGTCCTAATCCGATTGCCATAATGAATGTATGAATGATTGCATCTTCGGAGGAAACGGTCCACTGGCCTTCACTCTCTGGCTCTCTGCGATCTTCCTTCTTCCAGAAAAGGAACTGAATCGCCTTGTTTTCCCTATTAATTCTTTCTTCATATATTCAACCTTCCAAACAAGGAAAGACAAATCTAGTATGAGGAAAGACCAGATCCTGCATGAGAATCATTAGTACTGTTATATGGTACTTTGAAAATTGTAGTTATTTTTTTGGATGGCCATCAATGTAAATCATTCCAAATATTGAATAAGTTACCGCAAAATCTGATGGCATCTTGAGGCAATCTTGATTTTATTAAAAACCCGTTAGGGCGGTATACATATTTCACCTTCTCTTTTTCTTTCTCTTTTGTTTTTGTCTCCATGTGCTGACCTTCTTAGGAACAGAAGGTACCACAACTTGCTCTGTGTGTCTGATCTGTAAGTTTTTTTTTGGTAAAGCCTGATCTGTAAGTTTGTACACAAAGAAGTGTAAAACACCATCCCATTGTTCCACACTACTTGTATGTGTCAGTCTGTTGTTAGGAAAATATGACTTTGAATTGGATATAACAATAAAGTCGGATCTCTAGAGCAATTAAGTCGGACTTTAATGTGTGATATTACTTTTTTTAAGAAACTATTTGCTCCATAATATTATTAATAGTCACCAGCAAATTTTCTCTAAGATATAACAAAGTCTCAAATGAGAATATCATATAATAATTTTAAAATTTCACTAGAGTCTCTTTAGGAAAATAATTGAAAAAAAATAGTTGTATATCTTTTTTAAAGAAAACGAAATGGGAAGAGGAAGATTATTTAATTCCAAAAAAACCAAACGTGCTTATATAAAAGACAGACAATTTTTCAAAAGGTTACAAAATGAACAAAGACGGTTTTTTGAGAAAAGTTACAAAGTAGGAAAACAATTGGAAAAAATGGATGTATGTTTAAAAACGATATGGGAAGAGCAAGATTATTTAATTCCAAAAAAAATAAACCAAGGTACTTATATAAAAGATAGAGACAACTTTTCAAAATGTTACAAAATCACAAAAACAACTTTTTGGGAAAAATTGCAAAGTAAACAAAGTCTTAAAAGTTACGCTGGAAAGACATAAAAAATTCGAAATTAAATAAAAAATAAAAAAATCATAACTCATTGCGAATAGTTATACTATTTCAATAGCACACCATGGTTAATTTTTTTTATTTATTAAAACAACTTCGAATTTTTCTATAAATGAAAAATAATAATCGTTGGTTATTGTCAAAATTCATCCATGTGCATACTCACATTTTTCGATGTGGAAAAATGCACATTTTCGTTTGTTTTACAAACAAATTACCAACACCTGCGTGGCTTTATATTGAGGGTAGGGGTTATCATTTGAGAAGCTAAATAAGGATGGGCGGTTTTATGATTACAAGCCTGTGGTGGCCGTGTTTGGCCTGCGGTTAAACTTATGCAGCTCTTACTTTGTTCTCTAGAGCTTCTGTTTTTACTAGGGGTGAGAGCCCTAGAGTCACTATTGTCCTGTTGGTAAATTTCCTTTAGAAGTTGAATGATTTGGGTCATGTCAAATAATTTGTGTATGCTTTTCACCTCGAAGATCGCACGTTTCACAAGAACGGATATTTGCACAGTAGCTATCAGTCAAAACATCTACTATGAGGGCTATGTACTTGGCCTCATCATCGATCACTAATACGAAAAACAACCGTATACCACAACCATAATTCTGATGGCGTCTATTATTAGGTAAGTATACGCAACTATTTTCCAATTATTCTTGGGGAATTCAAATAAGCGGACTATAAGAAATAATTGCCCTCCACAGTCCCCATAATTAAAGTCCAAACTAATTAAACGCCAATGTCCTGAATTAAGCTAATGAAGAAGAACAAGCAAGCGTTTTCTTTGAGCTAGAAGAAATCGAATAAATGACCAATATCTAAAGAATGATCACATGCCTCAAAGAAGTACTAAAAATCATCTTAGTAGAGCAGCCCCTTGTCTTCTATAATACTTGTCCTCTCTACTGTTCCTGAAAGCGCAGCGACCCACCGAGTACACAACAATGAGGAAGAGGAGGAATATGATGTTGACCGCGGCCACTTTCTTCCAGTCGCTCTTGATACCCTGCGAAAGCCCGGCCTTGCACGACTGGCAATTGTAGCACAGAACCTTGGGGTCGTTGCCCCACGCGTTAGAATCGGGGTTGGAGTAGACAGAACCAGTAGTTTGTGCCATACGGTCGGGTTCACGTAGGTGAAATTGCGGTCATTCGACGGCTTGCAGGAACCGGACTGCACATCAAGAAACAAAGATCGTCGGAATGTCATGTGCTGATTGATAAAAACAAGTGTAGCTAAATGGCAGAACCGGAACATGATCATGTGTGCCCGAGCTCTGACTCTAAAAGTGAGATGCAATCAATCAGAATCACGCTAAGAAGTTTGCAAACACGGTGCTTAAATTTTCAGTGGATACTTTCGTTTAGAAGATTGGAGGCAGACGTGTTGCTTATTGCAATTGGCCATGGCCTCATTTGACTCGTACAAATAGAACCACCATATCATAATCAGTACTAGCTTCGCAAAGGAAATATCTGCAAACCTGTCATGGCATAGTGCTTGTTAAAACACTCGATAGCCATCGCAAAAAGCGACTACCTGACAATCTTATAGAAAAAAGGTGCTGGCATTTCTGAAGGGGAAAACTACTAAAAATGTCATAAACTAATGACATTGATATCAATTTAATGTCAGACCTTTCAATTGGATCAATTTAGTTCTAAACATTTTTATATTATCACAAATTTAATCATTCCAGCTAATTTTGGCCGTTGATGTGGACCTTGGCCCGTGCCTATTATCTAATTAACATTGACATGGCAATTTTTAAATTAATTTTCATTAATTTTCAAATTTTTTCTAAATTTTTTCCTTTTCCCTTTCCTTTTTCTTTTTCGCTTCTTCCTCCTTAACCTTCTTCCCCCTACAGCAGCCCTCACCGATTGCCAATGAGGGTCACGGCCCTTGCTCGACCTTGCTTAGGGCTGCGGGCAAGGCAACTTAACCCAAATCTAGGCGAGGCTAGCCTCACCAAAGCCTTGCCTCAGGTAAAGGGGGCATTTGCCAAGGCCCTAGCGAGGCCACCTTCACTCGAGGCAAGGCCATGGCAAGGCTAGGCGTGACCGGTGGCCCTTGCCAGAGCCTTGGTAGCTTGCATGGAGAAGAAGCCCAATGAGAAAGAAGAGAAAAAAATAAAAATAAAATGAAAATGAAAATGAAAAGGAGAAATAAAAAAGAAAAAAAGAAAAAATTAACAAAAAAATTTGAAAGAAATAAAAAAATTATTAAAAATTGTCATGTCAACATCTGGCCATCGGTGGAAGGACTAAATTGGTGCTACTGTAAAAAGATTTAGGACTAAATTAATCTAATTAAATGTTTAAAACTGAATCAATACCAATATTACGGATTTAGGATTTTTTTTGCTAATTTTCCTGAAGATGTATCACTAAAGTTCGCAAAGTTATGCTCAAAGGAATTTAAAAATTGCAAAATGTCAAAAGTTCTACAATTTAATTCACAATTCCTATTAATCAAACATGGACAATCAGAATCAATGATTCATTAGGGACGAGTCCACAAGGTCAGGTCTCAATCAAAACCGCCGGCAAGAAGAAACCATAACACAATTACAAATTAAATTTTCACGTCTTCATGAGAGAATCAAAAGTCTGACAGTCAAGTGAAATCCAATACACAAAATAATTTGATCTATGGACAGTATCGTTGTAGTAAAGGTCGTAATGCCAGAGGAATCATTACCGCAGGGCATAGAAGGGGAGGTCATAAGCGTCTATACTGTAAAATCGATTTTCGACGGAATAAACGAAAAACAAAGATGGACAGTCTGAACTCACCTCAAGAGGAGACAAGTGCTCGGTGTAAAACTTCTCGCTTGTGTCGCTAAAGTACATGTCTTGAAAGATCGAGCAGACCATGCTGTCGGTCACGCAGCTCTTGATCTTGTTCCAATTCTTGGTGCTGTTGAACCGCTTCTGCAACCAATGCGAGTAATCCCCGAGCCGATACTCCTTATACCCTCGCCCACTGAGAGCCTCACCAGCTCCCTTGTTCGTCACGACAAAGGTGAAGATGGTGAAGCAGGACAAGAGGATAATGAGCAAGAAGGTGACGAGGAGGTAGAGCCAGAGGAGCCAGGACTCGCGGCAGCAAAGCACCGATGAGGCCGGCGAGGGAGACGATTATGAGGAAGACGCCAAGGGCAATGACAGGCCGCTCAAGGAAGTTTTCACAGTCGGTGCTGGCCCGTTTTAGGAGCCATATGCCGGAGGTGAGGATTGGGACCGAGAGGACGAAGGTGAGGAGGTTGAGGATGCCCACGAGGCTATTGCTCAGACGGACCATGATGTGGGGATCGAAAAAGGCGAGATCTTTTGAGGTGGGTTTTCTCGAGAGCGATTGAGTGAAATGTGTGGATTGGAGATTGGTGTCACAGCCAATTAATTTAGCATTCCCTTGCCATTCGGTTTTAGGAATTTCTTTCCTAGTCAGCCTTTCTCACCACACTCACAAGTAGGGGTGAGCAGTGGTCTAGGGTCGATCCCGGACCAACCCTGGACCGGCCTAACCCCGCTAGTCCTAGTCCGGTTTTCAAGGGGACCGGATCGGTCCTTGATCCTAAGATTCCTAGATCGGTACTGTGCGCGTTGGTCATCGGTCCTGAAAGTTTAGGGTCGGTCCAACCCAGACCAACCCTAATAAACAATATATTTATATATAATTTGTATTTTTAATGTTTTGCTTATATATAACAAACCCAGCCAGCGTTCTTCACTTGAACAACTTAAATGACACCGTGAATAACGCCGTAAACGGTGTGAATAGTGCTGTAAAATGGCTTAAAATGTCCTCAGCCTTGTCTTATTCTTCCGTTTTTATCCTGTTCATTTTTCACTTAAAAATAAAACTTTCCCTCATGAGCAAAAGCAACCTTGCCCTATTCGTCATGCACACTCCCCCACTCGCCAATCATCTGGCTCGTTGCTCGTTGCTCGTCGCTCACCGTTGGCCGCTCAACTTGCTTGCCGCTCGGTGCTGGCTGTTGGACTCTTGCCTCTCTCAACGCTTGCGCTGCTTGTCGTTGGCCACTTGTCGCCGTTGGCCACTTGCCACTTGCCTTGCTCAACGCTCGTGCTTATTGTCGCTTAACTAGCCTCGCTCTTTGCCGAGTAAATCAGAATAAAATAAAAGCCCCAATTAGAAACCCTCTTTGCTCGTGAACTACACTTGCCATTCGTCACTCGCCTCGTGGCTCGCCCCTCTTCGCTCACCTTTGCGAATACAACTCAACTAGTGAGTTTGATTTTTTGCTTGGATTAATGAGTTTTACCTTTTAAGGAATAAAAGAAATGAAATTAAAAAAAAATTTATCGTTTGGTCCCGGGTTGACCTTGGAACCGGACCGAACCCATAGAGTCGGTCCGGTCCTCGGTTCTAGACTCGACCGGGTCGGTCCACGGTCTCAAAAATTGAGGACCAACACTGTGTGGGTTGGTCCTAAGGTTAGGCGTCGGACCGGCCCAACCCGGACCATAATCACCCCTACTCACAAGGATATTAGAGATAGAAACTCGTAGAAAGAAGAACTGGATTTCCGTTACTAGTAAAATAATATAAATGAGGGGGGAAGAGACCTCTCTATATACAAGTATCCATTTGATTACAGTAGTAGATCTCCCCATGATTTAACAGTGTAGGTTTGGAAATCCAAAAGATTATTTAGGGAAAAATCCATTCTTAGCAATAAATAGATCTCCTTGTCATTACACCATCAATGTTCACATCAATATTTAATCGATATGATATTAATGCATTGGACTTCACCGATTACAGAATGGAAAATCATCCTAAATATTATTACTGAATATGGAAAATTCGGAATGTCACATTGTACTGTCGGTTGTCATCGTCCTTCCTTTTCTCAATGTGTACTCCTTCAATTTCAGGTGGTGCTTCAATGCTAGTCTCACTAGGACCGATGCTAATGCTTTTGATGATTATCTAAGTAATCTGCTCTTCTTTTTCTTCTTTTTCTTGAGGCTCATCGGTCTTTTCTTTGGAGGTTTTAGTTTTGCTTTCCTTATGAGCATTTTCTTCTTGCGAAGGTTGGGCTTCACCATCGCCTTACATTGGTTGATCAATAACAGGAATAATGGGTTCGCGTTCTTCAATGGGTGTCTCGCTGGTGCGAGCGACACAGGACATTAACAACGCAGATGTGGATGCCGATGCTAGTGCACTGCTAGAAGGTTGGTGAGTTGCTGATGTTGTTGCTGTTGGATCAATCCCGTAAGTGCAAGTTGCAGATTGCTAAGAAAGAGTAGGGGTGCCCCTTGGGGTTGAGGAAAAAGTTGCGCAAGCAACTGCATTTGTTGATCAGTGACAGATGCTTCCACTCCAAGTGCTGAGAGAATGGCTTCTTGGATAGATCATTCAGGAGCATGTTCTTGCGAAGTCTTCAGGCTTGACTCGGGTGCGAAGAGTTGGAGTCTTCCTGATCGGTTCAATCTCTTTGCCTTAGGAGCACTGGATTTTCTAAGTGAGAGGATAAAGAAAATAATTCGCATAGAGTATACATATTTAAAGGCTTAAAATAGGCACAAATGTGAGGGAAAAGGAGAAGTTACTAAGGCTATGGAGTAAGTGCAGAGCCACGATCTCCATATAAATAGGAGACAATGGTAACGTAAGGAGTGCAGAGAGAGTAACTGTGACCTTTGGCAAATTAAAAGAGTTAAAAACAATTAATACTCAAACAGTTGTAGAGCAGATACGTTCAGAATGATAACAAGTAGTATAGTGCAACGGTAATAATTTTGACTTTAATCTTACTTGTTGCGGACCTGATTTCCCATGGTTTTTTTTTTTTTTTTTTTTTTTTGGTGACCGAGGATCTGCCGAAGCATGCCCTTGTCAACTTATGCCAATTTGGGGTCTCACGAGTCTCTGTAGTGGAGGACCTACAGAGACTATACCTCAGGAGAAACTGGCCCAACAACCCACCGCCAGAGTCCTCGCTTTAATTGCTAGCAAAGAAGTTACTAAGGCTATGGGGTGTTGATCATTTGCACTACTGATTATGTAATCAAGTGGATTATTTTTTTTTTTTGGGTCATAAAATATATTCAAGCTTCATTACTTCACGTAATTTCTTTCTTTAATTTTTTTTTTTTTTTTTGTCAATCTTACTCTATTCTTACTCGAATACTCACTCTGAGACTTTTGCATAGAGTATACATATTTAAAGGCTTAAAATAGGGTCATGGCCCTTGCCCAAGCGACGACGGTCGCCGACGATCCGGCGGCGGTGGCCAGCGATCGGCCAACAATGGCTGCGGGCAGCCGAAGGTGGATAAGGAATCTATTGACAAGGTGCATCACCATCACGCCTAGTCTTATTGTCTCAATTATAGGCGGATCTTCTGGTGCAGGGCAACTCATTATCATTGCATCGGTTCGTAACTAGTCGACCTGAACCTTCAAAATATGCCTTTCTCCATGTTTCTCTTCTAGTTTTTGACTGATTGCAAAACTTTTTATGTGGAACTGAGTAGGTGATTCTTTCTTTTGAACTTCCGTACGCTCTCATCCCTCTCCTCAAGTTTAGTAGTAGCACCAGCAAGATGGGACCACACAAGAACTCCGTCATTGTAAGTTGATATGTTCCAATTTAAAGCAATCGCCACTTGCTTCGTGCGTCCACATGCATTGTCTGCAAGTGCACCCAGTGAACTCATCCGAGAACTATTAGACCAAAAGGCTGACCTTTAAAGCAAAAACAATGCTGGTGCTGATGAAATTTTCAAGCAGATAATGCTCATCTCATGGATTCTTGGCTTCGGAATAATCGCCATTAACATATATTACTTGAGCAATGGTTTTATGAGTTGGCTGATTCACAATAGCCTACTGAGAGTGGCGAACGTATTTGTCTGGATCATTGCTTTTCCCTTAGTGGCGGTCTATATCTTCGCGGTAATCTATCTGACCTTCCAGAGGGACGCCGTTGTAACTTTCATAGAGCCGATCAAGAACGACCTAACGAAATCTAGCAACATAGAGAGCGGGTTGAAGGATGCTGATGGGGAAGAGAAGGCAGAAGGAATCCCATACGGAAAAGATTTGGCCGATATCCCCTTCCTGAATAGGAAGTTGTGATTGAAGAGCATCTTCATCGACCATGTTCTTTGTCAAAATTGGCCTGAATGATTACATTAATAGATAGTCAAAATGTTTAGCACCAAATTAGTTTTTAGACAATTTGTTAATGTAGTTTTTTGTATTAATTTTGATAGAAAGTTACCGACATGACAATTTAGAATAAGTGAGAGCTAGATCGCCAAAGGTCAGCAAGTGTCGCAGCCCTCATCTATAGCCAGCAACCTCTACTAGCTGTCGCTAAGGCTTGGTAACCAATGGAGTGAACTATGGAAAAAAAAAAAAAAAAATGGAAGCGAAAGGAAAGAAAAGAGGTTGATTGGCATTTATATTAATAATTTTCAACTAATATTGACCTGAATGGCTATATTGACAAATAATTACAATATTTATAATTAATTTGGTTAAATTGAAAAGTTTAGAGTTGAATTGGCATTTGAATAATAATTTAAGATTTTATGGTAAAAGCGACTAGTTGATACATGATAACCTTTGAATGGGCTGTTTCGTGAGAATCAAGTAATCCTAAAACTACGAAACATTTTTTTTTTTTTAACATTTTTCGAGATCGAGGTAAGTGAGCGAGACAAGGAAGCTAGGGCCCGCAATTGACACGAATTTTCATTTATATTTAATGAAAAACACATTATTTTATGAGGAAGTCAGTAGATGATTTTATTGATTCATAATTAATAATGAGGTGACAAATTAACATTATAAACTGACTGTGAAATTAGTTTTTAAAATGAATAGGTGATTATGGTATAGTAAAAATATAAATACGGTTGCCATCAGATCTTCATGGAAAATATAATTTCCAGGAATAAGTCGTTTTCTTTATTTTCTTTTCTTCTTCTCCCTTTTGTAATCAGTTGGTGGAGACTCACCGCTTTGTTGTGGTCGATCGCCACCAACTATTCACCACCGCCATCTGCGATCACCAGCCATCATCCTTGTTGATCGCTGGTCAATGTTGTCGTTGCCGACTAGAGGAGGAGAAAGAAGAGGAAAAAAAGAAAAGATAAAAGGAAAAATCTAAAAATAAATAATAAAAATTAAAAGAAATTCCACAACACAAAAAAAAAAAAAAAAAAAAAAATTGTAGGTTGTACTAAACGCATTCCTATTTATTTGTTTATTTTGGGAATAAAAATTTTGTATAATTACAAAACAAGTTATTTTATTCAGAAATTGTTCTATGAAGTAAAAATAGAAAAAAATTATTTCTAAAAAAATTATTTCCTGAAACAGAAATGTTAGCAAACGCACCCTTAATTTTTATCATGATTTACTTCCCATGGAATTCTAGTGAACCATTAAAGACATGCTTTGAAATGAAACAAAGCCATATTTTTGGAATGACTAATTCATCTTGCATACCGAATAAGACAATACACAATACATTGTTAACTTAGGGCGCATTTGGCAATCGGCTAAATAGTAACATTTTTTTATTCTTTTGTTTTGAGGAATATATTTGGAACAAAATCAAGAAGTAGAAAAGTTGATTCTTTATTCCTAGGAACAATTCCAAAATAAAAGCCAACCCATTTTTTGTCCCCTTCCTTCTTCTTGCTCTTCTTCCCTTTCTCTCCTTCTTCCACTACCATTGCCGTCAGTTGTTGTCGTCGCCGCCGCTCACCATTGCTAGTTGCTGGCAACTAGTTGGGTGAGATCCGAAGAGCCTGCTGGAGGCTCACCTAACAGGGCAAGGCATGGTCGAGCCATGGTTGGGAGAGGCTGAGCTCACCTAGCTGCTAATCGGGCTCAACCTCGCCAAATCTGGCGAGGCCACTCGCCCATCCAAGGCTCGGCTGAGCCTTACTTAGCTGCCGATGAGGCTTGGTCGGCAAGGTCGCCGGCCCTTATCTAGCTAGTCGCCTATCATCTATCCTGCCCGGCGACTGACCAA
The DNA here is from genome assembly GCA_014182555.1 of Eucalyptus erythrocorys. Lineage (NCBI taxonomy): Eukaryota > Viridiplantae > Streptophyta > Magnoliopsida > Myrtales > Myrtaceae > Eucalyptus > Eucalyptus erythrocorys. The sequence continues at coordinate 2,590,485 of CM024599.1, forward strand.
AGCTTGAAGAATAAAAAGATAAAGAAAAGAAAAGAAGAAGAGAAGAAAAAAAATAAAATTATTCAAAAATTAAAAGAAAATGATTTGAATTAGAAATTTTAAATGATACCAAACGCAATTCTATTTTGGGAATCGAAATTTTGAATATTTACTAAATACCTTAAAATACTTAAAAATTGTTCTCAGGAATAGAACAAAAATAATCATTTCTAATTAGAAATTGTTTCAAGGAATAGAATGATATCGAGTGTATCCTTATTGACGGCTTGTTCCATTTCACAGACCATACTTTATGTATATATTGGTATAAACAACCGACTTTTTTTTTTTTTCAAAAGAAAAACAATATGGAACTTTGGCAAACAATATGAAAGAGAATGTTCGGTTTAAGCGGTGATAGTCCCCAAATTTCCGTTAGTTATGCACATATTAGTTAAAATTTATCGTCTCTCTCCCCCATCAAGTTTAAGGTGGTGGATTAGCCCACTCATATTGGGCAAGCCTATCACCTCGCTCCATGACGATGCAAGTGGAAAGTCCTAAATTTGTGACACATGTAAACCCAGACCATCTTTTATAGATCAATTAAGGTTTCCTGAGATCGAGCATAAATTGATAAGTTAAACTTTCAAACTAAGCCTTGGACCTTGTACCAACCACCACATTGGCGCGTGGCTATTTTTACTTTTTTTTTTTTTAATTTTTGAAGTTAAGATGCCTTGCTAATGAAACTACGTTTACCATAATAATATTCTTAGAAAATAGTGCCAAGTAAACCACTAGCTTTTGTTTGACGTTGTGACTACAATAGTGAACAAATTTATCTACTCAAGGTGAGCTTTTACCGGGTCACAAAAAAATACTGTCCAAGCCTATGAAATTAAAATAAACTGATAAAGATAATGAATCCCACACATGTAAATCAAGAGTCGTGTCCGATTAAAATGAAATAATACATAATATGAGTGAAACTTCTTATAGAGCAAGGCGTGAAAAGGATGACTCATTTTTTTGGTACATGAGTATGGGGAAAGAGTAGGTATCCATACTGTATATTTAATGCCTTACGACTATTCACGTGAAAGAAAGAGGCCTTGTCGAGCTCATCCTTGTTGAGCTCATCCTTGTGATTGGATTCATCAAAAGGTGCGCCACGAAGTTCTGGGAAAATTGCAAATCTCGGACAGCGATTTTGTCATACTATATAAAGTACCCGGTGCCTTGGGAAATTTGCCTGGTGCCTCGCTCAGCTTAAAATCGTGGCAGAAAAAGACAAAGCAGATCGTCCAGTGCCCGTTTCAAATTCGAATTAAAAAAGGTAGCCAGGCCCCTCAGCGACAGGGCTGTGACCTTGTCTACGGCGACCGACAAATCGCGCTTCCCGAAGCTGGCGAGCCGGAGCCTTGGACCAACCGAGCTCGACCGTCCCATTCGTCCGTGACGCGAACGACGCTCAACGCCGGAAAGAAGGCAACACGCGTTGGCCCCACTCCCGCTACGCTCCTTCCCAACGATAACCGAGCCCGATGGACGGCCAGGATGGCCCCCGCAGTTCAAAAGCTCTCTCTCTCTCTGGCGCTCGAAATAAAAACCTCAACAACCCCTTTTCCAAAATTGCCGAAAAACAGAGAAAAATAGAATCGAGAAAAGTCCCTCTGCCTCTCCCTCTGTCCTTCCTTTTTTTGTGAAGGAAGGGTGGGGATACATCATCGCCGTTGGAAAACGGAGAGGGGTTACCGGAGCGGGCGGGGGGAGAGAGCGGTTCGTGTTGAACTGCTGGTCTCGCCGCCGCTCCTCTGAGATGTCAAACCAGCACCGGCGCTCCTCGTTCTCGTCATCCACCACGTCGTCCCTCGCCAAGCGCCACGCCTCCTCCTCCTCGGAGAACGCCGGGAAGTCAGCCGCCTCCTCTGACAGTCAATGACCAATGCTCTGTTGACTTCGCTGGATGCCTGCAGATATTTCCTTATAGAAAGCAGTTTGGCGTTGCTAGTAGCCTTTCTGATAAACGTTTCAGTTGTCTCGGTTTTGAGTGCCGTTTGCTCGACCAACAATCTCTCCAATAGCAATAGTGGCACGTGCAATAATCTCACATGGAACGATGCATCGGATCTCTTAAAGGTGCATGGTTATTCGTGATTTCTTGTATATAGGATCGGTTGCTATCCCAAGAGTTCTCCCTTTGATAATTCTTTACGTCAATATGTGTAGAATGTGCTGGGAAGATCAAGCTCGACCATTTACGCCATCGCATCGCTGGTGTCCGGCCAGAGTTCCACCATCACAGGCACCTATCAGGGCAATACATAATGCAGGTCTCTTTGGGGAAAAAAGGGCTGCTAGATACTGAATTCAACTTTATTTATTTTAAATTAAGCTTGTCAATTGGACGGGGTATGCATCACATACAGGGATTTCTAAACCTAAAGATGAAGAAGTGGATAAAGAATTTGTTGATAAGGTGCATCGCCTTCATGCCTAGTCTTATTGTCTCAATTATAGGCGGATCTTTTGGTGCAGGACAACTCATTATTATTGCATTGGTTCGTAACTAGTCAACCTAAACCTCCAAAATATGCCTTTTTCCATGTTTCTCTTCCAGTGTTTAACTGATTGCAAAAATTTTTATGTGGAACTGAGCAGATGATTCTTTCTTTTGAACTTTTTGTTCGCTCTCATCCTTCTCCTCAAATTTAGTAGGAGCACCAGCAAGATGGGACCACACAAGAACTCCGTCATTGTAAGTCGATATTTTCCAGTTTAAAACAATCGCCACTTGTTTCGTGCGTCCACAAGCACTGTCTGCAAGTGCACCTAGTGAACTCATCCTTATGTACAAGAACTGTTGGACCAAAGGCTGACCTTTAAAGCATAAACAACGCTGGTGCTAATGAAATTTTCATGCAAATAATGGTCATCTCATGGATTCTTGGCTTCGGAATAATCGCCATCAACATATATTACTTGGGCAAAGGTTTTGTGGGTTGGCTGATTCACAACAGGCTACCAAGAGTGGTGAACGTATTTGTCGGGATCATTGTTTTTCCCTTAATGGTGGTCTATATGGTAATCTATCTTACCTTCCGGAGGGACGCCGTCGTAACTTTCATAGAGCCGATCAAGCACGACCCGAAATCTGGCAACATAGAGAGCAGGTTGAAGGATGCTGATGGGGAAGAGAAGGCGGAATAAATCCCATATAGAAAAGATTTGGCCAATATCCCCTTCTTGAATAGGAAGTTGTGATTGGAGAGCATCTCCATCGACCATGTGCTTAAGCGAAATGGCCATGGATGTCAAAGAGCCTGAGTACTGGTGTCGCTGAGTGAGTCGAATTATGACTTATGAGGTCATAAGTTGCTGTATTCTGTGACATGTACGCATCTTTCATAGAGCCGATCAAGCACGACCCGATGAAATCTGGCAACATAGAGAGCGGGTTGAAGGATGTTGATGGGGAAGAGAAGGCAGAAGAAATCCCATACATAAAAGATTTGGCCGATATCCCCTTGCTAAATAGGAAGTTATGATTGGAGAGCATCTTCATCAACCATGTGCTCAAGTGAAATGACCATGGATGTCAAAAAGCCTGAGTATTGGTGTCGTTGAGTGAGCCGAGTTATGACTTATGAGGTCATAAGTTGTTGTATTCTGTGACATGTACGCATCCCGCAAGGCCAACTTCCTTAGCAGAGGCTCAACTACTAAGCACCAAGTTTTGCTACTGTAATCTAAGTGCGTCTTTATGCTTTCCTTTTTGCTTCTTAATGGTAATGAAGTGATTAGGCAGTACTGGAACGTAATAGCTTGCTTGACGAAAGTTGTACAGATATTCCATCCCCGTTCCAGGGCAGCATCCCTCGATACTAGCGCGACGAGCCATGTCTTCCGTCTCACTAGCCCTCTTGGCCCAGCACCAGAAGATTCACCTATAATTCCTTATCCACTTCTTCATCTTTAGGTTCAAAAATCCTTGTATGTGATGCATCCCCCTTTCAATTGGCAAGCTTAGTTTAAAGTAAATAAAGCTGAATTCGGTATCTAGCAGCCTTTTTTCCCCCGAAGAGACCTGCATTATGTATTGCCCTGCATAGGTGCCTGTGATGGTGGAACTCTGGCCGGACGCCAGCAGTGTGATGGCCTATATGGTCGAGCTTGATTGAGTTTCTTGAAAAGCCTTAGGTTCCATCTCAAGAACGTAAAGCTTGTTCTAAGAACCAACATTTTGGACCGATGATCCCTGTTAGTTCTCTGATAGACCGGTGCAGTCGCTGTTTCAGTTCTGCTTGTGAGAAGTGATGCTTAGCAATGTAACTTTATAGATCTCTAAACAGGTTTGGTTCAGTAATTCTTGAGCAGTTGCGTTGCAGATGTTGTCCAATGTTCAAATTGTCGGCGCAATTTACAGGGATACCTTTAATGCTTTTTTGAGAAAATCCTAGGATGCCCTGAATGCCTAGGAACTGTAGAAGTCGTGTGCAATTACAGTCTCATATGATTGTGTTCGGTATTTGACCATAGTATGGCTGTAGAATCTGTTCTGATGTCCTGTTTATAGAAAAGATGAGCTGAATTTTAAATTTTGAAGGTGGCTAATGCGACGAAACTGGCAAAGGTGAGGAAAGGATCTTCTACTTCCAGCTCGAACAAGGGCCTCTCGGGAAGTGCTTCACTGAGATATGCTAGCACGAAACCCAGTGGAGTTCTTGCTAGCGTTGATCCTTCCATTCCAAGAATAGAGATGGCCGTTGATCCCATGCTGTGCAGCATGGTTGTTTCACCCAGTAGATCGTACATGCAATCCGTTTTGCTGGATGAGAGCATGTCCACCTACGAGTCTTTCAAGAGTCTCGACGTTGAGTATATCGACAATGAGGATGTTTCGGCAGTTGATTCTATCGACAGGAAGACATTTAGCAATCTTTATATCTCAGATACCATGGCAAAAGTAGGTAATTCTTCAAAACCTAAAATTTAGTGTGCCTTTCATGTGTTGTTCTATGGTTCACAGTGTTTACCAGTCAGATTGACATTAATTCCTTGGCTACCCATGATTGGCCAGCAGTTAACATATGCGAGAGAGATGTACTCATGGAGATGGAGACGGATGAGAAGATTGTCAATGTTGATGACAACTACTCAGATGCGCAACTCTGTGCAACCATCGCTTGTGACATTTACCAGCACTTACGTGCATCTGAGGTGCAGCCTTTTTTTCTATTCTATTCTAATTTCCTTCTATGAGTTTCACTTCCTAATGTCTGATGGCTTGAGTAATAGGGTTTTCTTTGCATAATCAGAGGAGAAAGCGTGCACTATTAGTCCAGCTCAAGTCAAATTGGTATAGAGTCCAATTTAGAGAGACAGAGTAGGGGCCTGGGCATTATTAGTCAGTGCTCTCCCCTCAGGAACAAAATCTTTGCAAGCTGGGAGATCATGCTTACTAAGTTAAAGTTATGCTACTTTGTAAAGCTAGATGATCTTATTGTACAGTTTGCACTTAGTTGAGTATCCAGGTTCTTGTCAATCCTGATGCTGCTGACGACAAATGAAACAAATTAATGGGATGGGGCATTCTAGATCATTTTTCTTTTGAAACAAGGGAATCTGATTTTACTTCTTGCCTTTCCATACTTTTCGAAAGTTTCCGATGTAAACGGATGGTTTATGATGACTATTTGACACATCATTTTGGTTAACATAGAAATTCAGAAACAGACATTTGTTTTCACAGGCTACATAACGTACTAAATCACTGTTTGGAAATAAAGAGGCAACTGATTGATACCAAACATCATTATGCATGGGCCAATGGCTAGATAGAATCCCGTTGACTTTGGATTTTGTTTTTCTCGGAGTTGGCTAAGCTTACAAAACTTTTTGAGTTTATATACAAAATCAATGGCATTTTGGGATTCTCTATCATAATATTTGTTCATCTTGGCTATTTTCCAGCCTAAGAAGAGACCTTCCACTGATTTTATGGATAGAGTACAAAAGGATATAGCTGCCAGCATGTGTGCCATACTAATTGATTGGCTTGTGGAGGTAAATAAGGCTTTTAATTTATCCAGGGCTGAGAGTAAGTTCCTAGTTGTGATGTTTGGAGGCTGAAGTTCCAGGTTGTATCGCAGGTGGCTGAAGAATACAGGCTCATACCTGATACATTGTACCTGACTGTTAACTTCATAGATCGGTATCTTTCAGGAAATGTGATGAATAGACAACGTCTACAGCTGCTTGGTGTTGCTTGCATGATGATAGCTGCGTAAGAAACAGATTTTTGCATCCCAGGCATTTTTCTTTTTTGAGTGTCGCCGAGGATCTTCTTGTAAAGCTAAAATATTTAAGTAGTCATTCTTATTATGGACAGCAAGTACGAGGAGATCTGTGCACCTCTGGTGGAATAGTTTTGTTATATTACCGAGAATACATACTTCAAGGTGGAGGTTTGCATCTAACATTTTCGTGCAGTATGCGTTTAATAGGATTTTCCCTGTTTCTATTCTTATGACTTTTATTAATGCAGTGGAGCTTGATGCTTATGTAGGTATTGCAAATGGAGTCTTCTCTGTTGATTTACTTGAAGTTGGCCTTGCGGGATGCATTCATGTCACAGAATATAGCAACTTAGATCTCATAAGTCATAACACGGCTCACTCAACCACACCAGCACTCGAGCTCTTTGACATCCATGGTTGTTTTGCTTAAGCACATGATCAATGAAGATGCTCTTCAATCACAACTTCCTATTCAGGTAGAGGGATATTGGCCAAATCTTTTCTGTATGGGATTTCTTCTGCTTCTTCTTCCCCATCAGCATCCTTCAACCCGCTCTCTATGTTGCCAGATTTCAGGTTGTGCTTGATCGGCTCTATGAAAGTTACGACGGCGTCCCTCCGGAAGATCAGATAGATTACCATATAGGCCGCCATTAAGGGAAAAACAATGATCCCGACAAATACGTTCGCCACTCTCGGTAGCCTGTTGTGAATCAGCCAACCCACAAAACCTTTGCTCAAGTAATATATGTTGATGGCGATTATTCCGAAGCCAAGAATCCATGAGATGACCATTATCTGCATGAAAATTTCATCAGCACCAGTGTTGTTTATGCTTTAAAGGTCAACCTTTCGGTCTAAAAGTTCTCGTACATAAGGATGAGTTCATTGGGTGCACTTGCAGACAGTGCTTGTGGATGCATGAAGCAAGTGGCGATTGCATTAAATTGGAACATATCAACTCACAATGATGGAGTTCTTGTGTGGTCCCATCTTGCTTGTGTTGCTACCAAACTTGAGGAGAGGGATGAGAGCGTACGGAAGTTCAAAAGAAAGAATCATCTGCTCAGTTCCACATAAAAGGTTTTGCAATCAGTCAACAACCGGAAGAGAAACATGGAGAAAGGCATATTTTGGAGGTTCGGGTCGACTAGTTAGGAACCGATGCAATGATAATGAGTTGCCCTACACCAGAAGATCCGTCTATTATTGAGACAATAAGACTAGGCGTGATGGCGATGCATCTTGTTAACAAATTCCTTATCCACTTCTTCATCTTTAGGTTCAGAAATCCCTGTATGTGATGCATACCCCGTTCAATTGGCAAGCTTAGTTTAAAGTAAATAAAGTTGAATTCAATATCTAATAGCCTATTTTTCCCTTGAAGAGACCTGCATTATGTATTGCCTTGCATAGGTGCCTGTGATGGTGGAACTCTGGCCGGACGCCAGCAGTGGGATGACGTAAATGGTCAAGCTTGATCTTCCCAGCACATTCTACATATATTGACTTAAAGAATTATCAAAGGGAGACTCGATGCATTGTTTAGTGAGAGATTATTGCACGTGTCACTATTGCTATTGGAGAAATTGTTGGCCGAGCAAACGGCACCTAAGACTGAGACAATTGAAACATTTATTAGAAATCTGCTCTTCTTTTTCTTCTTTTTCTTGAGGCTCATCGGTCTTTTCTTTGGAGGTTTTAGTTTTTCTTTCCTTATGAGCATTTTCTTCTTGCGAAGGTTGGGCTTCACCATCGCCTTACATTGGTTGATCAATAACAGGAATAATGGGTTCGCGTTCTTCAATGGGTGTCTCGCTGGTGCGAGCGACACAGGACATTACCAACGCAGATGTGGATGCCGATGCTAGTGCGCTACTAGAAGGTTGGTGAGTTGCTGATGTTGTTGCTATTGGATCAATCCCGTAAGTGCAAGTTGCAGATTGCTAAGAAAGAGTAGGGGTGCCCCTTGGGGTTGAGGAAAAAGTTGCGCAAGCAACTGCATTTGTTGACCAGTAACAGATGCTTCCACTCCAAGTGCTGAGAGAATGGCTTCTTGGATAGATCATTCAGGAGCATGTTCTTGCGAAGTCTTCAGGCTTGACTCAGGGGTGCGAAGAGTTGGAGTCTTCCTGATCGGTTCAATCTCTTTGCCTTAGGAGCACTGGATTTTCTAAGTGAGAGGATAAAGAAAATAATTCGCATAGAGTATACATATTTAGAGGCTTAAAATAGGCACAAATGTGAGGGAAAAGAAGTTACTAAGGCTATGGATTAACTGCAGAGCCACGATCTCCATATAAATAGGAGACAATGGCATCGTAAGGAGAGCAGAGAGAGTAACTGTGACTTGTGGCAAATTAAAAGAGTTAAAATAAATTAATACTCAAACAGTTGTAGAGCAGATACGTTCAGAATGATAACAAGTAGTACAGTGCAACGGTAATAATTTTGACTTTAATCTTACTAGTTGCGGACCTAAATTCTCATGGTTTTTTTTTTTTTTTTTTTTGGTGATCGAGGATCCACCGGAGCATGCCCTTGTCAGCTTATGCCGATTTGGAGTCTCACAAGCCTCTACAGTGGAGGACCTATAGCAACTATATCTCGGGAGAAACTGGCCCAACAACCCACCGCCAGAGCCCCGCTTTGATTGCTAGCAAAGAATTTACTAAGGCTATGGGGTGTTGATCATTTGCACTACTGATTATGTAATCAAGTGGATTTTTTTTTTTCGATCATAAAATATATTCGAGCTTCATTACTTCACATTGTTTCTTTATAACTAAAAACACGGGCCTCGGAAACAATGAGGTCCCATGAAGTACTAGGAGGATTAATAAGCCAATCTCTAGGAAGATAATTACCTCTATGGGCCTTAGGTCCCATAATCAAGTGGATTGCACTGCCAAGTTTATTTCTTATATTTACAAGTGCTAACTTGTTGAGTGGCTTTGTAGAGACGTCTGTCAGTTGGTGCTACGAGTCAACAAATTCAATCTCTGATGTTTCCATTTCCCACATGTTCTCTAATGAAGTGATAACAAATCTTAATATGTTTTCCTCTTGAATGCATAATTTGATTATTCATGAGATTAACTGCATTAGTGTTATCACACTTGATGATTGTGCTTGAGCATTTATCAGCGAAATCGTTCAGTTGTTGTTGAATCCCAGAAAATTTAAGCAAAGCAGCTGCCAAGTGCTACGTATTAAACTTCGTTTGTGGATAATGCTATTGAATTTTATTTCTTTGACAACTAATAAACGAGCATACAACCCATCATTTGATAAGTACCTATGGTGCTCCTTTTATCTATTTTACATCCTGCAAAATCAGCATCTTAATATCCAAGTAATATGAAATCTAAACTCTTAGGATACTGTAATCCCAGCTTAGAATATGATATAATGCATTTGATGAAACGATTAACGGTCTTAAAATGTGACTATTCGGGATCAAACTGAAAACAAGCACAAATGCATACGCTGAATAGTATGTCTGTTTGACTTGAAGTCCGAGCATGAAATTCAGCTCTTAAATAAAACTCATTTCAAACTCGCTTTGTGTTATGTTTGCAAATTCCTTGGATGTGTCATCGTCAGCAGCATAAAAAATGATATCATCAGCGTATATTTGAATCGGTATGATATCATTACCATTCTTCTTGGTGAATAACGTAGTATCCGCCTCACCCTTTTTAAAATCGTTCTCTTCTAAAAATGTGAGAACCCTTTCATATCAAGCAAGTCTCAAGGTGCTTGCTTGAGACTGTAGAATGCTTTCCTTACTTAATAGACATGGTCTCCCTTCTTTGGATCTTCAAATCCTGAGGTTGCTCGACGAATAATTCTTCTTTGATTAAATCATTTAGAAATACATTTTTTACGTCCTATTGATATAATTTGAAACCATGATAACAATCGTAAGATAGCAGTTAAGCGAATAGCTTCAAACCTTGCAAGCAGTGCATAAGTTTCATCGAACTAAACACCTTCATTGTAAGAGTATCCTATCACGACTAATCTGGCTTTGTTTCTTATTACATTTCATTTATCATCCATGTTATTTTTTAATACTCTTCTTATACCGATAACTGGGTTTTCATTTGGTCTAGGAATCAATTTCCAGATTTCATGTACTTCGAATTTATGGAGGTCTTCTTGCGTAACTTCAATCCAGTGTTCTTCTTTGATGACTCCGTCGATCTCTTGTGGCTCAATTTTAAAAATTAGTGCTAATGATTCATGAGCTCACACTTTCACTAGTATCACCGATAATTTGTTATTTTTCGACTTCTAATCTCTGGGCATTTCGACGTTAGTTTCCTCTTCGAATCTGGACTGTTGTTTCTAGGAAGCCTTCGTACTTTGCAGTGGTGATGGAACTTCATCTCCATTGACGTTTTGGATACCTTTCATATTGTTATCAAACCTAATAATTTACTGATTCCTTTACATCCTGTGAAATCTTGTTAAACACACAATATACCTTTCTAGTAGCAAAGTAAGCAAGAAATATATCTTCATTTGACCTCGCTTGAAACTTACCAAGTTGTCGTTTGCATTTTTCAACACATAATATTTACAGCCGAAAATGTGGAAGTAGGATGTGCTTGGATTTCTTCCTTTGAACAACTCATAGGTGTTTTCTCTAATAATAATCGTCAAATGCTCTATCAACGATATAGCACAATGTTGCAATTGCTTTGGCCCCAAAATAAGTCAGAGTTCCACGTTCTCAAAATAAAATGTCGATTAACGTTCATCTGTGTGGCTTAGTCAAGGTGACATGTACAAATGAATAGCATTTCTTTTTAGGTTTGCTAACAGACATTAATTTGTGTGGCTTTGTCAAGGTGACGCGTAAAAATTTTTTGTAGGCAAAACATTTAACTGAAATCATAGATATTCATACGATATGATCTGAATAATGCCTCTCAAAAGCCACGGCATATAAGGACAGGTAATTTACTAGTCCTAATCCAACTTTCCTAATGAATGTATGACTGATTGCATCTTCGGATGGAACGGCTCTCTTCCCTTCACTCTCTAAGTCTACATTATCTCTTCTTCCAGAAAGGAACTAAATCGTCTTGCTTTCCCTATTAATTCTCTCCCCTGATATTCAACCTCCCAAACAAGGAAAGATAAATTTGATATGAGAAAAGACGGCATCTTTCATGAGAATCATTAGTACTGTTATGGTATTTTATTAAAATTTAAGTTAATTTTTCAGCTGGCCATCAACGCAGATCGTTCCAATTATCGAACAAGTTTACTGTAAAACTTGATGCCATCTTGAGTAAATCCTGATTTTATTAAGGAACCTGCTAGGGCGGTGTAAGTATTGCATCTTTCTCTCTGTTTTTTCGCCCGTTTTTCTCTGTGTCTCTGATTTGTAAGTTCGTACAGAAAGAAGTGTAAATCCAGACACCATCCCCTTGTTCCAAACTACTTATATCTGTCAGCCTGTGTAGCTTCGTATTGAGGCTAAGCGATATCATTTGAGAAGCTAAGAAAGGATGGGTGGTTTTGAGAATTACAAGCCTGTCATCGCCATGTTTGGCCTGCAATTTAGTTATGCAGTTCTTACTTTGTTCGCTAGAGCTTCTTTTTTACAAGGGGTGAGCCCTATAGTCTTTGTTGTGTATAGACAAGCCACAGCCACACTTTTCATTTCACCCGTTGCCTTCTTGTGAAGTTACTGAACTGTTCTGTTGGACTCTCTCCCTTCCCCACCACCCCCCCCACCAACCCCTCCCTTTTCAATCTTGACTTTTTGCAGGAAGTCTTACAAAACTTCGTTCGGATTGAAGAGTTTCTCTTTGATATTCTTGGCATCTCTCATTGGCTAAGTTTCCCTCGGAAGTTAGATTGTTGAATTCATATCAAATATTATGTTTGTGCTTTTCACCTCGAAGACCGTATGATTCATGAGAATGAATATTTGCAGGGTAGCAATCAGTCAAAACATTTGCTGTGAAGGTATTTACTTGGCCTCATAATCGATCACTAGTGCAACAAATAATCTTATCCCTGCAGCCACATTTCTGATGGGGTCTGCTATTGGGTAAGTACACACAATTGTGTTCCGATTATTCTTGAGGAATTCAAATAAGCTGACTATCGAAAATAGTTGCCCTCCACAGTCTCCTTAAGTCAACTAATTATACGCCAATGACCTGAATTAAGCTAATGAAGAAAAACAAATGTTTTCTTGGGCTTGAAGAATTCGAATCAGTGGCCAATATCTAAAAAATGATCACACGTGTCATAGAAGTACTTCGAAACTCAAATGTGGTTAATGGGAGCATAGGTTCTGATGGAGGAAATCTAATCACTGACATTCCTCATTCTATGTTGCTTTGAAACTTGAGAATGGAGAAGATTAATGGAAGAAGTCTAAGAAACATTGCCAAGATATTGGGCACGACAGTCTGCATCAGCAGAGCGATTGTTATGGTGTTGCTCAGGGGTCCAAAGCTTCTGAATGCAGAGTTCCATTTGCACGCAAGGTCTATTTTTAATTCTGAAGGTGCGGTTGCTGGGTTGCGTATTTCTACTTGGAAGTGCTTGTTGCTGGTCGATTTGGTTGATTCTGCAAGTATTGAACTGTAATCCAGTGCTCGCATACATGCCATTAGGGTCACTGAAGTAGCAAATAATTTTCTAATCAGGTCCCCATGTCTGCAAGCCATCCTGACCATCTATCTCTATCGGCTTGGATGTGTTTTATGTCCACAACTCAATGCGCAGGCATTACATTATATCTAGAACAAGATCCTGATGCATGGAGGATCCATTCCAAGCTTGGAATAGCTGCTATTCTGTATTCTGTAACTACAGCAAAGCTGTCCATCTTAACACAAGATACCACACAAAAGTCGTCGTAATTAGAACTATTCATATGAATTACTTAAGTTTGATGTTCTTTTTTCTTTGTTTGCCTCTCTGTGAATAGGGAATTGTAGGATCTGGAATTTCTTTTTTCGTCCAGTCGTGGTGCATTTCCTGAAGAGGTCCTATCTTCTCCTCGACATTCATCCCTCTGAGCACTGTTATAGTAACCATTTTGGCTGCTATATTTCTACACGCAGAGATATATACCGGAAGGTAGGGTCTTCATTCCTATCTTGGATAGTCAGTCCTATGTGTTATGAGGAACAATTTTGCATATTAAGAATAACTTATTATTCCATAGTTTGAACTGCATACTTTGATCATGAATTTTCAGTCTGATATACAAATTTAGGATTTCTGAAAAATTGACATATTGTACTCTATTGCAGCTTGGCAGGTGCAATTGGGGTTAGTAGCTGGTTAATATTTAGTGCTCTGGGGTAAAGCTAAAGACGTTGAGATCACTGAAGAGATAAACCCCAAGCTTCAGTTCGATTGTGCTCAAACTGTGCAACCATCAGCTAATGAGTAGTTACTGGAGAAGCCGTCAAGTTGTAAAAGTAAATGAACCTCTTTTATCAGCTAAATCAGCTGATGAAATAAGCCCCGACTAGATTGACAAGTTCTACAGGTTCCTTTCTGTATTTGACTGTATTCTTTTGATTGTCCTTTTCAACATTCCAGACACCAGATGTCGCTAGTGCCAACTATTGAAATGCCAGAAGGAGAAGGAAATTGTTTTGGCATAGGTGCGTGATTGAAGGAGAAAAAAACACGAACCAGACTTTTCAATGGGTCTTGATCAACAGTAAAATTATATCGTCCGTTTCTTGACTGCCAAGACTTCAGTGTTTAAACAAGGCGTAATTCATAAAGTGTGCAGCACTTCCAAATCAGCAACAAAATCAGTGATTTAACCTTGAACCCAGTAAGTAGTGCGAGAACCAAATCGCAGCATGATCAGCCAAATTTAATTATCTTTTACAGACATGTCCAAATGATAACAAGATCAGCCGGTGCCCCGTCTCTGCCAATGTGGCAAGTACTAAGTAGTCACCTTTGAGCCAGAGTTTTTTTTTTATGTAGACGGTAACCCCTAAAATGCAGAAGAGCTCTGTCCAAAGATGTTTAGTGCAATTTCTGAAAGATTGACGAGGCAAAGTGTACCAACATCAATCTCATAAGATACGCAGTGATTTAAAACAAGATGTTATTCAGAGAATCCGGAAACCGCGTTCTCTCATCTGAGTTCTCACCTACCAAGCAACCCAGTTTATCTTTAAGAGCAAAACAACTCTTTGGGTTTGGCCAGTGTCAAATTAGCATTTGAAGTAACCAGTGGACCGTTTTGACAGGAAAATGCTGATACAATATTATCCAACCATACTGAAGAGGCTGACGCATGAATTCTACACTACGGTTAAGCTCACCTTCCCTGTAAAGTCGTTGCTTATCAAATGAAAGTTTCAAATTTAGAAACCTGTGACCAGCGCCTCATAGATAATTTGCTCATGAAAGTCTCCAACCAATTGCTACTCTCAAACGCAATTAATTTGGCGGGTTAGGTTAGCTGTCCCAGTTGGATAACTCAACCACAAAAGAATTTCTCAGTCGATTGCTTCCTCCTTTCTCATGTGGACTCAACCCTTTTCTTTTCCTCTTTTGACCAATCATATCCGCTGCACCTCACCTACGCGTTTGCTCACCGACACGTCTACTCTAAACAAATGAAAGCGGAAGGGATAAAGTAGGACACCATTGTTTTCATTAAATAAAGATGCCCATTTAAAAAAAAAAATGAAGTTGACCCGGAGATTATAAAAAAACATCTCTCAGGAGAAAAGGTCGCAGAACAGATCTAGTAACAATAAGCCATGGTATAACAAAGTCTAATTGCACAAAACCAGTAACACCCACCGCAACCTCAATAAGAGCCACTACTAGTGGTGGACCGCTGGCCATAATTTCCCTAGCTAGCGATACACTGTAGATCTAAGGTAGAAGGGCGAAGTGGATATACGAATGAACTCATGGCACAAAAGTTGCAGAACACAAAATCAATGAAGCAAGAGTAACCACCAAATCCTGAAGATCGTATGCTGTACAGGACCGACTGAATCGAATTGTAGCAGCTGAACAAGAAATAAAAGCATCGACATTGTTCGCTAATTACTCGAGTACACAAGCAGTGATCCAGCTATAGTGTACCATTTTAGTAGGGGCCCTTGTATCCACTATAATGGTTGTCCTCTCTGTTGTTCCTGAAGGCGCAGCAACCAACCGTGTATACAACGATGAGGAAGAGGAGGAATATGATGTTGACCACGGCCACTTTCTTCCAGTCGGTCTTGATATTCTGCAGCAGCCCGGCCTTGCACGACTGGCAATTGTAGCACAGAACCTTGGGTTCGTTGTCCCACGCATTACAATCTGGGTTGGAGCTGACAAGGACAGCAGTCTTGTTCCACACGGTCGGGCTCACATAGGTGAAATTGCAATCATCCGACGGCTTGCAGCAACCAGACTGCACATCAAGAAATGAATATCGTTGGAATGTCATATTCTGATAGATAAAAACAAGTGTAGCTAAATGGCAGAACCAAAACAAACATGTGTGTGCAAGCTCAGACTCTAAAAGACAGATGCAATCAATCAGAATCACACTACGAAATTGGCAACCCCGGTGCTGAAATTTTCAGTAGGTACTTTTTGATTAGAAGATTGGAGGCAGATGTGTTGCCATATTGCAGTTGGCCATGGCCTCATTGGACTCATACATATCAAACCACCATATCATAATCAGAACGACACAATGAATATGTACATAGGATAGCAAAGGAAACATCTGTAAACCTGTCATGGCAGAGGGCATGCATAATGCCCCCGGATTAAAACGTTTAATAGCCATTGCAAAAAGCGACTACCTGACATTCTTATAGAAAAAAGGTACTGGCATTTCTGAAGATCTATCATTGAAGTTCACAAAGTAATGCCCAGAGAAATTTGAAAAGTGCATAGTGTCAAAAGTTCATGGTCAGGGCAGCTCCATCTTTTCTGTGGAAAGAGATCTCTGAGGACCAGAACAAAACAAAAAGAATACACGAGGAAACTACCCACAGAAACATTTGATGAAACATTCATCATCTATGAAAGAGGGAAAAAGAAACAGGAATAAGCCCAAAAAGGTCTAATCTTTTAGCCCCAACTCATAATCATCAAACACGGATAATCACAATCAATGATTCAAAAGGAGTCAAGTCCACGAGGTCAGATCTCAATCAAAACCGCCGACAAGAAGAAAACCGCAGCACAATAACGCATTCATCTTTCACATCTTCACGATAGAACGCAACGGTCAGAACGAATAACAAAGATCCAGAAACAAGGACGGGCAGATCTGAACTCACCTGAAGAGCAGACAAGTGCTCGGTGTAAAACTTCTCGATCGTGTCGTTCAAGTACTTGTCGTGAAAGCTCGAGCAGACCTTGCCGTCGCTCAAGCAGCTCTTGATCTTGTTCCAGTTCTTGGTGCTGTTCACCCGCTTCTGCAGCCAATGCGAGTAGTCCCCGAGCCGATACTCTTTATACCCTCGCCCGCCGAGGACCTCGCCCGCCCCCTTGTTCGTCACGACGAAGGCGAAGACGGTGAAGCAGAACAGGAGGACGATGAGCAAGAACATGACGAGGAGGTAGACCCAGAGGAGCCAGGACACGCGGCAGCACGCGCCGACGAGGCCGGCGAGGGAGACCAGCATGAGGAAGACGCCGAGGGCGATGACGGGCCGCTCGAGGAACTTCTCGCAGTCGGTGCTGGCCCGGTTGGAGAGCCATATCCCGGCCCCGAGGATCGGGATCGAGAGCAGGAAGGTGACGAGGTTGAGGACCCCGACGAGGTTGTTGCTCAGGCGGACCATGGCGGCGGCGTCAGCGGGGAAAAAGGTACGATCTTTGAGGTGGGTTTCGCTCCGATGACCGAATGAGCAAAAGGGTCGGAATATAATGCCGGTAAATGGCGGTGGTTACGACGCCTGCACGCGGTGGCGACGGTAACCGACGCGGGTCGAGCGATGGCGGTGACGAGTGAATTCAAGAATCGTGCTGGGAAGTTTCGAGCTTTGGCGATTTAAAGAGGAGAGATGAAGACTGGCTTGGGAGTCTGGGACAGTCGTGGAGTCCGGGGTTGGAATTGGGGGAGTGACTGGCGGTGACCGATTTGAAAATCACAGCTTTCTTGCCAACGTCAAGAACGCAAGAGAAAGCAACCAAAGGAAAAAGGCTCCCTGGCTTTCTGCAGCTGAAAAGGTCGTACGCAACGTGTTTGATCGTATATTCGTGTGTATTCTCGAGGGATTTAGTTACTTAATTAGTGTGCTAAACGCCATCTGCAAAGAAACTTTCGCTGCAAGTGGGTATTATTCGTCGGATATTGCTGAACTTGGGGAAAGGTGCTCGGTCAAACTGCAAAGAAAATTTGAACCTGTCTCGCTCACTGCCATTTCTCGCACTTTGACGATGCACTTGCAATTTGAAAATCATTTCAAAAAAGAAAAAATCACGAAAAATCTCGAACTTTATTCTTTGACACATTTATCCTAATTTTTTTTTATACCGTGAAAAACCCCTGGAAAGTCATTTACCCCATAAGGGCATTTTTGTCCTTTTAATTTCTTTTTTTTTCTTCTTCCCTCCGCCGGCCCCGAGGGAAGCCGGCTCCGGCGAGGCGAGGGCACCCCTCGCCTGCGTCGGGCAAGACATCTTCCTCCAGGCTCGAGCTACCGCGTCGGATTTCGGGCTCGAGATCGAAAAAGAAGAAGAAGACAAAGAAACGAAGAAGAAGAAGAAACGAAGAAGGAGAGGGCACGGACGGGGATGAGAAAACGGAGCGACGCGGAGAGGGAGAAGGAATGACTCCCTCGCCGGATCCGGCGAGGGTGCCTCGCCCTCGCGGCGTCGGGCGACCCTCGCCGAACGCCGGCTTCCCTCCACCGGCTCCGCCATGGCCGGCGGAGGGAAGAAGAAAAAAAAAAAAAAAAAAAAAAAAAGAAAAATTTTTTTAAAAAATGAAAAGACCAAAATGCCCTCCAATTTTAGGGTAAATATGTCACACTTGGAAAGTTCGGGGTTTTTGGTGTCACAAAGAAAAGTTTGGGATAAATGTGTCACGATTTGGAAAGTTCGGGATTTTTCACGGCAAAAAAAATTTGGGGTAAATATGTCATGATAGGCGCAAAGTTCGGGGTTTTCGTGATTTTTTCCCTTCAAAAAACAACCTGTACTGTTCAAACTCTTTCTTTGTTTTTGGTTGATTGTGCCGTTTTCAAAACCTTTTAAGACGTATGGCATCTATAACGGTGACGTGGACACTCGACACGCGACACGACACGACACGATACAAAATGCCGATACATTATTTTTTAAAAATTAAAGAATTTCGACACATTATATATTAAATATATATATTATATAAAAATAAATAAATAATAAAAAAACATAAATTTCATTTATACTAAAAATATTAATCTAACATTTGTTAATATCACTCATTATTTTAATTTGACAGAAATTGAACGAGAAATTTAAAAATTACAAACATGAAAGGGTAAATTTAAATGAACATATCCTTTTTTTCTTATACTTGTTGGAGATTAGTGAGATTTCTTATAATCCTAAACAGAGTTCAGAATTCATGATATAGACTAGCTCGGAACTCCTCGTAAAACAAGATTCGAGAAAATAAAAATCCGAACAAGAACTCAAAAGAAAAGGAAATCACTAAATTCACCACGGAAAATGTGAAAGATAACTCACAAGTCAATAACAAGCGATGCTTGCTAGAGGTGGAAAGAAGCAAAAAAAAAAAAAAAAAAAAATTATAAATTTAAATATGTGGGGGCAACGGAATGACGCCGACAAGAAAAAAGATGTTCTATCGTCACTCACAGAAAGATCAAAACGTATAAATGAGAAACTTGAGATTAAGAATTTTCTTCTTTCCTTTTATTTTTGTTATTTTCATTATTTTTTCATATATTTACTTTTTGAGCTCTCAAGTATTGAAAATTTTTAAAATTGACCATATGCGTGTCGGAATCGCGTGTCGGAATTTCGGACTCGCGCGTTGAAGCGTGTCGGGAAGAGTTGATCACGTGTCGGATTTTTCGACACTTGTTGACCATATCGGAACGTGTCGAAACGTGTCGAATATGACACGAAGGCTTCCGAAAAGTGTCGGTGTTTCTTAGCATATGACAGTATTTTGGCAAACTGGGGTCGGAATGATTCTTTCTTTTTCTTTTGATTTTATGGTTTAGAAAACAGATTAGCCTGTGCGCACGAGAACCGGTCTTGACGAACTTTTCAATGAGTCGAATCGTTGAGATATCGCTATTTTAGCAAAGCCGATCCGGGTATTATCTCTGCTTTTGCGTTCTCAGTGAAGAAGATTGTGAGCACCCCAGATGGGGTTGACTCAACTGTGATGTGAAAGCGGCGTCTTTCAATAACGTGTGACGCACGCCATGAAATACTTTAATAGTCATGTCCATACAGTTGTGCATGTGCTGTCCGGGCATTTCGTCAATCATGCTTGCTGAGATTAGAAAAAAACCCTTTGGTCTAATCTGTCTTTTGATGTTGAATAAAGCAGCCGTTTGGTGAAATTGTTGAGAATCATTCACGTTTTTGACTTCTTCCAACTACCATTAGCCATCGATTAGCCTTTTGTTTTTACCATGAGCTGCGGAAGAGGTTCGGCTAGCTGCTCTTAATGCATTTTCTAATTTAAGAAGAAGAAACCTTTTACTCCTGGACTTCACAAATGTCGATTGAAAAGAAGAAATATTTTCCTAGCAGAATGCCTTGCCGTTGCCAAAAAAGAAGCAATGAAATTTTATCTCTTAAAAAGGTTAGTCGATAGAAGATATTTTCATCGTCAATAACGATTTATATTTAAACAATTTATGGTGATGAACATATTTACCGTTTGATCACTTTCATAAGCAAAACAAGAGGGCATTTCTAATCCAAACCATTGTTTTTTCAAGAAACAAATAGCCCGCATGGTCCAAAAATGCCTACCCATCAATCAACTTATTATGATGCTAGAGCTGAATGCTTGGAAATTCTATTTTATGTAAGCCTTCTTGCTTTTCTTTGGTAGCTCGTGAAGATGACTTGACGGTCCTGTTTCTTACTGAGCTCTTCTATGGCGTTTATCTCAAACTAGTGTACACAAATAAGAAGCATGAAGAAGCCTTTGTGTATGAGCCGGGTAAAGGTCAAATGTTTGGGCGCGCAAATCACGCAGATTTCTTTCATCATACTCTCGTTAGTTAGCTTTAGTTTCTTGGTCAAGTCCTGAATTTTAGGAGAATGAGAAAATAATGCCGCTGTACGATCCAGAGAGTTCCAAGCACTGGCATCTGTACTCGATGCCAATGATGCATCTATCATGAGGCAACAGTGCTTCAAATGCTCTAAAAGAGAATTAGCGAGAAGCGGATACCACAGCTTTCCCAACAAGCGCGAAGCAGTTAAAACGTAAAATATCTCATGTCAGGGACCAACACAGCAGTTGAGGCGAGTGTTGTGATTCTATGTTAGAACCCAAACCAGCTAAAAGATGGATAAACTCGACCAGAAAAAGGTAATATTTTCAACAAAGACAAGGAGTATTGTTCGATTAAATCGAAGTAACCTGGGCAAAGTCAAAAAGCTCCATTTGATGCCTTATTGTTCTAGAATCAAATCCACATGCGAGAGGGCCAAGTTTCAGAAACAAACATAAAAATCTGCACGTCCATGACCAACAAGGGTCACACTGAATGCCCAAAGTCTGAAATTAAAGAGGCCCTGGGAAAGTTCCACTGTCCCTCTGCTCATTCCACCTGTCAACCTACACCAAGATAAGCATAGAGGAGATTACAAACTGAATATGATGCATAGTAAGGTACCATCACTTGAACATCAATGACAAAAGAACCTGAGAGAAGTTGGTCCAAATAAGATATAACCAGCTCAATTCCCAGTATCATGTCATTAATATCTATAGAAAAGATGATAACAGATGGGATGCAGCAATGAAACAGGTGGGTAGGCGCATTATAAGATTGAGCGTGATATGCTCCAAAAAAGGTAATTGGGTCGCACTTAGTTAAGCCGATGAGAATGAATATTTGTTCTTACGCCCTCTACTTTTGCACATCTGTATGGAGAGGGTGGGTGGCCTAACTAGAATCTGTGACAAGAAGTGCCCTCTTATGACATGCATTGTGCAGAGATCAAAACCTCATTATCCTTGCCAGAAGCAAATTTCTTTAATAGCAAGCTTGACTGACAAGAAGGCAGACAACGAGTTATTATAGGAATGAAACAGTAAAATCCCACAAAATACAGTTCTATACTGAAGTCCAGATGTACATCACAAATATGAAAATGCAAGAGTCTACAATGAATGGGAGGTCTGACATGAGTATAGCTCTGAAGAAAACAAACAAACCCGAGAGCTTCGGTATTATTCCAAAACTTAACACTCAACCAAGGAGAGAGTTTCTTTCTATAATTCTGGAAATATTACACTCGTCCCTGTACTGTCACGTTCTTTCTACTGAAGTCCCTATACTTCTAATTTATCTACTCAACTTCTACTTTCAAAATTTTTTGAATCAAATCCCTCTGACACCAATTCCAACCAAATTTTCAGCTGAAAGAACCATCAGACAACACCAAACAGAATGGGGACAAAACATGTGGATCCCCAGGTGGACATGTGAAAAAATTTAGCCAATGGAGACATCTTTGAACTATGATATGCATAATTTTAGCCAATGTGGATGCCCTTGTAGACGTCACATTCAAAAAAAAAAAAAAAAAAAAAAAAATCCAACTCATGTTATGGGGTTGGCCGACAGGCATGTCAGGTATATTTGGTCGGATTTGGTATTAGAGGGACTTGATTAAAAAATTTTGAAAGTAGAAGGAATTGATTAGACAAACTAAAGGTATCAGACTTGATTAGGAAAAAGTGTGAAAATATAAAACAGAGGCAACAATTTTCTTAGGTGTTTTCCCAATAATGCAAAATGAGTGTAAGAAATGAGAATTTTTCCAAAATGAACATCATATCAAACGATCAAATCCCATGGATTGTCATAATAAAATGGACCAACTTTGCCCACTGCGCCACTGCTATATGGAAGCTCACCCAAAGCCATAGACAGAAACCAAAGCCAATATCTGTGCAAAAATAGAACAAGCAGATGCACTCACCCATTCCCCAGGGCACAAGGAACGATAGTATTTGGCAAATTTCTCACAGTCACCAGACTCTTCACCTTTTGCTGCAATGCACCTGCAGAATGACCACATACAATTAATGCCTGACAAACTCAACGATACAATTACCAAAACTGTCAAAAATGAACGTACCTATGGAATTCAATGTAGCGAGTGAAGCAATGTCTGGTCTGGTTTGTTGTAGGAAATCGAAAATCAGCTGGTGCTGTTTTCAGATCAATCTAACATAAAAGAAAGAACCCATTCAAATAATGGTCATAGAATGTTATTCTTACAATGACCAAGTTGTCTTGGAAATACAAGGAAAGAGTATTGAGCAAAGGGCTTAAAACAAAGGTTTCTAGAACAGGGACTAGGGGCTCCAGGAGGCCCGTCTCTCTGAAAACAAAAATCAATATTACTAAGAAAGGATGTGTCACACACAGTGGAAAGAAAATTTGGCTAACAACATTAGCACAAAGAGCAACGGATTTGCAAGACAATAATATGAAAACGAGCACCATTAAAAAATTTAATATTTTTTCAATGTCAAGATAAGAATCATGAGTTGTCATAACAGATTAATCTATGGCAAAAAGTAAGCACCATCAAATTGTCTATTTATTGGAACAGAATCAGGCTATGCAGTAGCAGTAATAACGTTATATTGCCTCCAATGCATATTTTGGCATCAAAATGCAATTTTGAAACATGAAAGAAGGTCCTTAGAACAATGATTTCCATGCAGATAATTGAAGGAAATCAGTCAAAACATGAATAATCCTCCATTTCCCTCAACTTCAAACAAAAGGACTGCTTCAAAATACACATCCCAATGCACAGTGCATGAGAGAGTTGCCTAAAATTGGTTCCACATAGTTTCTCCCCAAGTTGAACTCCTACCGTTTCCGGCACTGTCCAGGCATCAAAATCCCTCTAAATTCCCCATTCAACATGCTATACACAAAAGATACAGCCAATCTAAGACCATGCTGAACGGTCCCGATCCAGAGTTACGATCGCCCGCGCAATATGACCATATTTCAACAAGTTTCACCCACAGCAATGAACTCAAAGTAAGAAGTCATATTAAAGGCACTACCTATATCCAGCACATCCCCATCAGAACCCATTAGACTCACTCATCTTCAACCGCAAAAGGCCAACACAATTCTCTTCGGTACCGCAACTTCCTCGACCAAACACCCCAACCCAATTCATGAACTAATCAAATCAACAGGACAACCTCAGAGTCCTCATCCATCCCCTATACGCAGGAAAGCCACAAAAAAATCCGACATCCTCCCCCAATCCTCCTCGCAACATCGAAATCCCAAAATCTCACGAAAACAGCTGAAAGAATATATTATTAAAAAAAAAAAAAAAAAATCGCATCTTCTTCATAACAATCTCCTCGTATCCAACTTAATCGCACATTCAAACACGTTCACGGACGGCTCAACGGCCGCATTTCTTCGCCCTCGCACCATTGAAATCCTAAAATCTCACGAAACACCTGAAAGAACAAAAAGAAAAATCTCATCTTTTTCATAACGATCTCCTCGTATCCGACTTAATCGCACATTCGAACGGTTCGCCGCCCGCTCGACGGCCGCATTTCCTCTTTTCCCCCCGAATTTTCCCCTCTCCACTGTCTTTTTGGGGCAAACACGACAGAAACGAAGCAAGTACAGGAAAGAACGTTCGATCGTACGAAGGGAGCGAGAGAGAGAGAGATCGTACGTCCGCCATGAGTGATCTGGAAGAGAGCTCGAGCGTCGCGCACGGATCCACGCGCAGAGGAAGATCAAAGGTGGGGAGCCTTTTCTTCGTTTGTGCTCCTTCGTTTCGGAGGAGACTGTCAGAAAAACCAGGGTGGCTCGCCATTCGCCACTGGGAAGCACGCCTTCCAATTAGCGTTCGCCACGTGTGACCACAGGGGAACGACGGACATTTTCCGGGCCGAAGAAGAGCAAGCCCATTTGAAGAAGTTCATTGGTTTTCCGACGAGGAAAATGGTAGAAACGACAAATTAGACGCTATTGTGATAGGTCAATATGTCCATATGTTTATCCATCCATTTTTGAAAAAGAATTAAAGAGTTTCCACGTTAACATGTTCATCGTTATTTGATGATAGAGATTATCTAGAGAATATCATGTCAATGATTTAAGATGAATACATTACTCAGATAATTCGAGAGTAACTTTCTTCCTATGGCCCACCGTTTCAAATTAACAAATTGAATATCACATCAATAGATTCTATCTTAAACATATTCATACAGTTTAAGGACATTAAACAAATTAAAAGTGACATTGCACGTTGAACTGAAATTCAGATATTATTGTATCATTTTTCCCTTTTCAAATCGAATAAAAATTTATAAACAAAAGTCATTGCGAGTGAATTAATTTACACTCAATGATCCCAACAATTACATAAAGAGCCCCTTCTATCTTATCCCAGTATTGTAACACCAAGGTAAACTGTTGGCTTTCATTTCTGGTTGGGGCTTCTTTTCCAAGTGTCCATGTATCACCCAACAAAGCGCCAGTATCTCTTTCTCTTGACTCGAAAGAGTATTGGATAACCAGAGGGGCAAACGCAGTTTAGGAGATAATTTGGGCACTTCTTTCAATTGATCATCGCCAAGAGATCCTCATTTCATTTCATGGTTCACAATTCCACCCAAATCACAACTGCCCTTCACTGAGATTCACCTTGCTGGGCTAATTCATAATGCAGAAGCCTGGCGAAGACGATCGGTATGCTTCTTACGAGGCAAAGTACAGCCGACTTTCTCTGCCAACAAATAGCGTTGCAAAGTAAAGACGATCTGTTGCAGCCATTGTTGAGAACAGAAACTTCATTGGCGCATTGACCAGCTGCAATGAAAGAGTGGAGTGAGCGTGCTACTGCGAGAAGTCGCATACACCAGTGGAGAGTAGCTTTCTTTGGATGATGCTTTTGAAAGGTGTTCGGTAGGAGAATAAGCAACAAGCATGATTTTAGAACTATGGACCAAAGTCTGCAAGAAAAAGAGAGGGAGAGAGCAATGGACAATGGCATGAGATTGTTTACCCCAAAAGATTGAGCTATCAAAACATCTAGTGTACTATCATACATAAGGTCATGGCCAACATGTGCAAGACAATACAAGAAGCATCATCGAATCTCAAAATCCTCGTCCTTCATCTCCCAACAAGTGAAGGGTCATATGTGCCTGCCCAGCCAACACCACTACTTGCACTAGCAATCGTTGCACCACCCATCCCACCGCCAGAAACTGCACTGCTGCTCCCACTGTATGGAATGGCTCTTTCTCCTGCAGCCTGAGGACCCATTTGGCCATGATGAGCTCCCGAACCATCGACATAGGGGCTGCTACTTTGCAGTCGGGCCACACTCGAGGGACCCGGGTTTGAAAGGCCAACACCACCCTGGGGGTTCGGTGCTTAATTACATATTAATGACAAAGATTTGTCAGATGAAGCAAATAGAGATCCTGGAAGACCATTGAGACATATAATCAGCCAATTCAACAAGGGCAAGACTACTAACCGTATGCCATCTTCTCAACATACACAACATCGACACGCAACTTCTCTACTTCTCTTGCCATTGAAATCAAGTTCTGCTCCATCGCTTGCATTTGCCGTACTTTCTCTATGTTCAAACTCTTCTCATACTCGAATGTAGTGCTACAGATACAAGGAGAATAAAATTATCAGAAAAATCCAGAAATTTTTAAGATTTGTCTCTAGGATACATCAGTCCTATTATTTACACTCATATCGACAAGATGCACAGGTCATACTGCCCAAACTGATCCGTTTTGGAAAGTACTTCAGGTAAAATTCTCATCATGCAGAACACAAATGGAAAGTAACGAATTAAAGTACAACCTTTAACAAGAAAGTTATACAGCAAATGAATGTAGACCAATGCTAGGTACCTATTTTTTGAAATCTTTCTTACCCTTTCTTCAACAACCAAAAGTGCCTATTCATCCATTTTAGTCTACGAATATGTGTCTTAAGCAGAGAGGGTGAATTGAACGTCAGGGAAAGTGTCCACTCTTTATAACTGTCATTAATCATTTATATTCAGCAGCACCAGTCAAAATTGCCTATAATTAGTTGTTAGCCTAAAATTGTATTCTTCCTAAAACAGAAAAGCCTTCCAAGTCTATCATTAACATGACATTTTTTCTGTTCAGACATCACTTATTAATGCAAACTCATGACTCACCGTAGTCTTTGGTGTTCTCGCATCAAGCCATCCAGTTCAGCATGCAAATGGTGCAAGCTCTCAGCATCGAGCAGTTTTTTATTTAGCTCCTCTTTTGCCCGTTGAATTTGCACAATCAGCTCTTGTCTTGCAGCAACTAAACTTTGTGCCTCTTTGTGTGCCTTCTGTAGGTCATTTCTCACACTCTCCCCTGCTCTTATGTCTGCTTCGAATTTTGCTATTTTATCCAGCAACACCCTCATCTGGATGTCACTTTCAGTCTGCGTGCTTTTGATATGTTCCTTAAGTTGGTGTACCTCCTGCTGAGCAGCAACAAGCTCCTGTCTTAAAGCTACATGGGTGGTGGCCAATCTATGATTTTCTTTGGCAAGTCGATCAATTTCTGCACTCTGGCCCAGAATCTTATTTTCCAAAAGTTTGAGGGAAGGAGGTAATGGTTCCAATGGCCGACTGCTAGCAGGTAGAGGAACTAAGCCAGGATATGGACCATGCCGCATTAAACCTGGTGCTTGACTAGATCGTCCATCAAGAAGGGATGTTCGAAGATGTTTCCTTGAAGACATTCTGCAAAGTTCTGATGGTTCAGTCACAAGAATTCCTGAAAAATCAAATTCATGTTAAAGACAATTCGCAAGTTGAAAAAACTCATCTGGGTCATGGGTGACCAGATATAGCAATTAGGCAACCCTCAAAGGAGAGAAAAGTATAAAATGAGAAGTTTCAAATTTACTTGAGCCAGGACAATATCGATTGCCTCTAATCTTTAGTAGATACAGGTAGCAACCTACTAATATTACTTAAAGAGTCAGCAGCATAGAAGCTATATAAGAAAAGAAGCACCAAATAGCTACAATATATTCCAAAGGCCAAGAAAGTGTGTGGATGCTCTTCTCTTTGACATCTTCTCATCTCAAGACTCTGTCTGAGCCAACTATCCAGCTATTCGAGGGCTCATGCATTTAAAAACCAAGCAGATAAATGCTTGAAGGATAAATTAGTAGGCTTGCCCTGGTAGACCATTGATAGACCAGGTGCCACCCAATATCCATCATCAATTCGCCACCAACCTTTAGGATGCTTCCGCCCAAAGCAGAACCCCGATAGTACATCACTTGAATGCTAACGGCAGTGGCAATGCTAAGAGATTTTTTTGCGATGATAGAACAACAGGAGCACATTCATTGCTAGAGCGTTTGCATTCTCAGAAATCTAGAAAAAGGCCATAACCAGAAACAATCCGGAACATCCGGCCCTCATAAAAGATACGGCGTTTCTTGATCCAAGAAAATGCTATCTTAGTCATGATGGAGACAAGGTGATGAAAGGTTTTCCAAAAAACGTTCCATTTGCAATATGGAACATCCATGCTAAAATCAGATTGAAAATTACACGAAAATCTGCTTTCTTATTCAAAACAAACCCATCACAAGTTAGAACTCATCGATCCCATCAATCTCCAGCACGAGAAATTCAACCCGACCAAACCCACCGAGCAAATTCTCAACAAAAACAAATGGCTCAATTCTCATAAAGCGAAAAACTTTGATCACAAAATTCAAGCCACGACTAACCGCCGGCCTACCCATCAAGCTATAAGGCAGCAAGATAACTGGAAAAAGAAGAAGAACAAGAAAAAACCGAAGCTTTCGCTGCCACCGCATCCTATCCGACATATACGTACACGAATCAAGATCGGAGCACCATGATTATCCCCCCTCTGTTTCTTTCTCAGTTTTTTTTTTTTTTTTTCCCTCTCCAGTCAAATTTGACAGCCATACTTACGTCGGAAACCGAGCCAGTAAAAGCACGACCACCCAAGTGAAGCGTACACAGAGAGAGTGAGAGAGAGAGAGAGAGATCTTTACCTCCGCCATGACCGAGAGCTTCAGAGAGAAAGATAGAGAGAGAGAGAGAGTCAGTCGCGCAGAGATGCTGACGCCGGGAGGATCAAATTCAAAGGTGGGTTCTTTGTTCCTTCGGGGAGACTCCGAATCTGAAGACCGACCGAAGACCTGGAACAAACGGGAGTTTGGCGTTCCCTTGAAACCGAGGCCTCACGAGCCCATGAAGAAAAAGATATGGCCCAAAGTGGGATTATGCGTTTTGTTTGTGAAAAGTGAATGATTTAAAAATATTTTTTATTAAAAATAATTATTCTTAAAACTTACAAAATGAATGGGCGAAAAATATTTTTATTATTCACAAAAATATTTAGATATAAATTATTATCAATAATAAAGACATTTAACTAATTATTTTAAGTGATTTAAACGATTATTTGTAGAGAAACGATTTTCTAATCATTTATTTTTCGCGAAACAAATGAATAAAAGATTGAGAGGGGATTTGTTTTGTACTGTGCATATGGTGTGCAATCGACTTGAGGGCCAAATGGGATAGGATGATAGGATCATTGATGTACATAAAATAAATAAATGAATAAATAAAGTTTCACAGCATCCTTGTATGAAAGATAAAGGGGATGATAGCATAAATGATTTTTTAACTTTAACTCAATATCTAATGACGTCTCTAAATTCTTAATTTGTGCAATGTTGTCTCCAAACCTTGACCCAATATACAATGTTAATCCTGAACTTTTACTTTATTCAATGTACCTTATGAACTATCAGTAAATGTTCGATGTAATTCATATATTTATAACAAAATGTTTAAAGATTTAGAGATTTCATTAAATTTATTAAAAGTTCAAGGACAGTATTGCAAATTGAACCAAAGTTCAGTAACTATATTGAAAAAATTAAAAGTTTAAGAACGACATTACACATTAGACCAAAACTCAAAGATAATTTGTGTCATTTTTCCAAACATATAAGTTCATTGATCATGTCTAATGAGTTTTGTTGTCAAATTGGTAATTAACTTTTTTTTCTTTTTACTATGACGATTATGTTCGTTCTCAATGGAAATCAATACGAGTGCAGAACATATAGACGGGAGCATTTATTTGATGATGAACAGAATTTTAGATTCTTAATTGGTAATACATTTATCTTATGTTATGTGTATGAACAAGTCGTTTATACATATTCTCCCTAGTGAATTTCACTACAAATAACAGTGCATTTATTTCACTAAAAATTTATGATAAAGAAAAATATATATTTTTTTATGAAAAATCACTTTTTCAGAGAATAGTTAGTTTTTCACTTGTGGAAAGTGATATTTTTCTTATTAGTAGAGGAAGTTGTTTTCCCATAATTTAAGCTGCTTTTTTTCAATTCATGAAAAATATCTTCCATAAATTGATTAACTTTTCATTATCCAAACACTGAAAAAGTCAGAAAACAATATCTCAAAAATGGTTTTCCTTCAAACACACCGAATGGAAAGTCACAAATTAGTTTTTTGGACTTTTATATTTTTGGTTTGCTAAAATTATCAATCAACGGAAAATCATTTACAGCAAAAGAAAACATACATGCTTAAAGTTAGCAAAATGAATTCCATAATCTGAAAAGAAAAAACATATTTTATAAAAAAAACTATAGGAAATCTTTTTTCGTTTTCATGAATTTTTTTTTCTGGAGCAAACATACGTTAATTCAAGGTTCGGCTTGTATTAGTAGGTCAAGTTACAAGTCAAGTTCAAGTTTACTGGCTTAATTGTGGGGTAACATCATTCATTGTTTCAGAGAGCAATCTTTCAATTTTTCATCCCTTATTTTTCTCCACTGAAAACTTCAGCAACACTTGGTACTCCATAATTAGTTGAATTGAAAAATCTCACGATACTTCCGAAGCACCCAAAAATCCTTTTAACTTTTAGAACAAGCAATATTGCGATCTATTTCCTCTTTACATAAGAAGATTTTTATAGCGAGTGAACTAAGGGCATTTGTTATACATTCAAATGCAGACAAGTCCATAATTCTCAAGGTACTTTTATCTAGTGTTCTGATCGATCAGCACGCATGGACAATGAAAGTAATTCTTTATCGGGTATGGTTAACAAGTGTCCCATAAGCCCTTGACATCAATATCCTATTTGAACTATATTGATTTTTTCATTGCGAAAGATTTACATATAACTTCCAATCCTTTTTCATAATCTTAATTTGGATGTAGAAGGATGCCAGTTGACCTTGGTCCCCAAGTCCCTTGTGGTACATTAATCATATATCGACTTGGAGAAACATAGGCTAAAAATATGTATTTCGTGTATAAATATAGAAATTTTAGAAAGCTTTAAGCTACACCAAGAAACATTCGGTTCAATGAGGTAGCTAAAGAGAAGCTATGGAAAAATTATCCATTCAGACTTAAACCTATTATACATATGCTAATTCAATCTTTTGCCAACTATGTCAATGATTTTGGCAAAAATTAACCAGAATGACTACAATGGAATTTTATATAAAGGTATAGGACTATATTAGCAAAATTGAAAAGGTAAAGACTAAATCAGCATATGTACAATAGGTTTATGACTTATTGGACATTTTTTACAAGAAACAATAATAGGCTCCGGAAGATAAAGGGCTCGTTTGGTTCGGCTTTTAGGAAATGCATTTGCAAAGTAATGTAAATACTTTTGGGTGAAGGGGGCAATCGAAATGCAAATATAGTTTGGTAAAATTTACATTGAGAAATGACTTTAGCTAAAATACCGTTTGGTAAAATTTGCACTTATAATTAACTTTTATTAAATTAAAAAAGCAAAAATACACTTAAATATATTTTTTTTTAAGTTCGGCCACCGGATCGCCGGATCCAACGGTCCGGATGGCCGGATCTAGCCCCTAGATGGTCACAGTCGCCTGGGTTCACGCGACCTCAGGCAGCGGTCGCGTGACCTCAGGCGGCCGTCGCCTGGGTCGCGCGAACCCAGGCGACAACTGCTTGGGCCGCGTGACCTCAGGCGGTCGTCGCCTGGGGTCGCTCGACCTAGGCGTCACCTGAGGTCCGGCGACGGTTGCCGGGATCGGGCGACCCTCAGGCGGTGGTCGCTGGCGCGTCGTCAGCACGCATGACCCCGTTAGCTGGCAGTCGTCAGTCTCCGTGCGGTGGTCTTCCTCGCTGATGAACAATAACCGTGAGTGAACAGTAATCGGAACTTGCATTCTAAAAATGCTCATTCCCAATGGACCTCCAGACTTACTTTGGCCAAAGGGCCCTCCTCCACAAGTCAAAGAGGCAACACTACAATCAACTCTATCATCATCTCTTATTCTAATCGTTGACATTCCAGAAATATCCAATTCTTTGCACCAACTTATTGCGAGCTTATGCATCATACTTCCACTATGATTTGTGGGAACAAATGGATCGGATGTACGCACCATCCAAATCCAAAACTTATGACGAGTATATTATATAGAAGACACAAGGCGTTCTTGGCCACAAAGTTTGGCCAGCTAAACCCCAAAATCGCCAACCAAACAAAAGCTGAAGCAATCCGCATGCTCTCTCCACTTTCTTCATTGCTGCTCCAGACACGCGTACTCTCACTTTGAAGTGCTCCACCATTCATAGCATACCAACTCCTCTTTTTGTTGCTATAAATAGCACTGACCCCTCACATTGTCCATCTCACAGCACAACTTCAGCAGTTGATACAAAAACATAGGAAAACAGTGCGTGAGTTCGACTCCCCTTGGTATCAGCAGGTAGATTGTCTCATTTGGGTCGTCGCAATGGCCGGTTTCAAGTGTTTATCCATCGGGGTGTTGCTCGTTTCCACTCTTTTTATGTTGTCTGAAAGTAGGGTGGCAAGGAAGGACCTGGGCCTGGACCTCGGGCTTGGAAACTTGGGGATTGGTGCTGGTGCTGGTATTGGGATAGGCGTTGGCGTAGGTGGTGGTGGCAGCGGCTCAGGAGCGGGTGCTGGGTCAGGCTCCGGTTCTGGATCTGGGTCTAGTTCAGGATCAGGGTCAGCGTCTTCATCAGGTTCAGGGTCGGGCTCTGGGTCTGAAGCTGGATCTGAAGCTGGTTCATATGCTGGATCTCGCGCGGGGTCCCAGGCCGGGTCAGGGTCAGGATCTGGTGCTGGGTCTGAGGCTGGCTCATATGCTGGTTCCTACGCAGGGTCCAGGGCAGGATCAGGAGGCTACCAAGGGCATGGCAAATAAGCATGTGTTGTTTTGTTACATCGCCTCAGTTACAGATGTATCAGTCCAAGAATCACTATGAATAAATATGTTATGGGAGAGTGCCAGTGGTGTTTAATCACTTGATATATTTCATGTCTTTTGAACCACTTTCTCGGGTTTGATCTCAGTGTCTATGTCTTACTTTGATTCAAATAATGTTAATGATTATCCATGTCCATTGCTGCACTCTCTAATCACATCGAAACGAAGTGTTTTATCTCATGACGAGAAATCATGGCGAGTCTTTTTCTCACGGAATTGGAGAGCAGTACTCCCTTTAAAAGATTATCGGTAAGATTCATACATGCGAAGCCAGATCTAACGTTGTCCTGAGTATGTCATTTGGCCGAGTAAATAAGATTTTTGCCTATGGCTTGACAGTAGACTAACTGGAGCCAAACAGAAGCTGACCTAGATATGTATAAACACCTTTCTTGAACAAGTTCAGCAGCAACACAAGAACTTAGGCGAACTAAAATACAGATTAATTTAAACAGGAACAGAAAAAGTTTGAGACAGATGAACTTCAAGATTCCTATTGAAATCACTAAACCAGTAGACCTCGTTGCCTTTCTCATGGGCTAAAATCCATGATAAGCAATAGCTCAGGATCTTTAGCAAGGTAAGATTTTGAGGTGCGAATGGGCAATGATAATCATGGCCAAGTAGCATCGCGTGAAAAGATGTCGACGTCGAAAATGGGGACATTCTCAGTCTGCCGGTGCTTATCGATGCGCATGCCAAAAGGGACGCTTGGCATTGCTGGAGCAGAAGATTGATATGAGTCTTAACATATAACCACTGCAACCGTTGAAGAAGATAATCTTCTTTTGAAGGCATGCTAGAGCAGTCCAGCTCCAAAAGTCAACGATAAGGCAATGTAGAACCGTGATGGATATGATCAATTTCCTTTGACCTAAGAAGAAGATGACCTTCGTGCGAAGGCAGCTCTCGGCGAATGAGAGCAGGAGTCAAGCATCAAATTGCTTGAAGCCAACTCAGTTTCTTTAAAGTGACATAATTAATAAGAAGTGCATAATAATAATGATAATTAATACGATGATGACGATGATGATGATGATAAATAAATAAATAAATAAATAACAAATAAAGAGATATCCGGAAACTAGCTTGCATTATTCGAACGCTAAAGGCCGTTTGATTGCATTTATTTTCATTTCTTTCTATAAAATAAAATTATTTAACTAGTTTTTTTAACTTTATTTGCACTTTTTTTTTATAGAAATAATGTTTGGCTATGCCTAGGAATAAATGTTTACTTAACACCATTTTATGAAATATGCATGACAATTAGCTGTGCTTTGTTTATTTTATTGTGCCCTGATTTTTTTCCACTCGTAAACTGTAATACTCCTGGTCCATTATATAGTCACTTAGTTTCCATTAATAAAAATAATAATCTAAGCCGGTAAATTTTTTTCAAATTGATTATTATCTTCAACATGGCTTATAATTTGGGAAAAACCTCATCAACACCCAAACGATAATTCTGATATTTAAATACAGAAGAAATTATATGAGTATGCAATCCATTGTTCATTGATTATATGAGGGGAAAAAGTCACAATGAACCTCAAAATATACCTGATACATTCACCCTGAATATTTTATTGCGACATAGAAAGTCACAAATTATGTGCACTGTAACACATTTATCCTATATTTTTTCTTGTGACATGAAAAACCTCAAATGTATATCTATGTAATACATGTACTTTGCATTAAAGTTCCATCAAATGATTTTTCATTCAAAATAACGTTGTTTTATTTTATTTAAACCACCTAGTCACCATTGTTAACATAGTTTGTCTTTCACCATTCATGAAGGTAGATTTTTTATGGTGCTTGTCGACAGAATATTGATATATGGTAACTATGTCACACATGTACAAAACTTGAGATTTTTGACGTTGCAAAAAATGTTTAGGATAAATATGTCAAAATTGACATAATTTAGTTTTTTTTGGAGGTTTTTTCCCTTATATAAATAAAGGACAAGATAAAAAGGAGAAAATTGAATAATTGGTACAACCATGCAACGCATGCTAAAATATTGATGAATTTATATGTTTCCCAAACCATATAGATCAATTGCATACCGGACGAGTTTTCAATAAAAAGAAAATGGCATTACAAAGACAGTTTTTTCTTTTGAGCGATCCTAAAGACAGTTTTTAGGTGATCGATTAATTATGTTGTGAAAAAGAAGAAAATGCAAGTCATTTTTAAATAGAAAAAAATTGCGTGGTTTTGACTTAGAAATTTCCCTTAATTAGTCTAAAATTACAGATAAATGGAATCACTTTTGATAATGAGAAACAAACAATATCTGCTTTCAAGCATGTTTGTTTTTATTTTTTAAAATAACTGATTTTATTCATAACCATATGAACTATTTTCATGTGAAAAACTACTTTTTAGCTTTCAATAATAAATAAATAAATAAATAAATAAAACTACTTATATTTGAAATAATTTATGTCAAAGATGAGTTGTATTGTATGAATATAGGTTAGCTTGGGTCGGACTGTATCATTTAATAGGTCATACTATTATGCCATAACGTAAAGAACGAAAGTGACGAGATCTCAACCGGGGAGATAACATATTCTCCGAAGCGAGCAACAAATCTGAGCAAAAGATTTCGCAATCTACAAGCTGGCGAGTAGAAGGTGCATCCATAGATGAAAACTTTTAATTAACTTCCCCTTGTTATTGCTGATCAATCGATCAATTCTGGAGCACTCCCTGGATTCCCACGCTTCTTTTTCTAGAACAACGAGTCCTAGAATAACGAGGAGCTGCATCATTCCGTAAATTTCCACAACGGGGGGCGCCCCATGTTTCCACGGCATTGACCAAATCCCCAAGATGGGGACGACAACAACGACAACCTCAACGAAAGGCTTCGACAATTCTCGAGAAAGAAATCCTCGGACCAATTATTAATGACTTCGTGTTCGGCCTTTGACCTTTAGCTTTAAGCGTGCAATTCCCATCAATTCAGCAACGTGTCCACGTCAAGCATCGGCAATTTTTTTATAGGCGCAAAAGGAGTTTAACATTCCCCACGACTTTATGTTATGGAAAAAATCTCAAAGAATACTCGGAACGGACACTTTTCTAACGCGGCACAAATGTACTAACTCTTTTTCCTTTAATAGAGTAGTCCCACTGTTTTTGTACACATTATATTTACTATAGTCGGTACAGGGGTTCACGCGTGAGAAATTTCTCATCTTTCCGTGTTGGTGGGTGACCACTTTTCTTTTATAAATCGTCTCCCTCTAGAACTTAAAGAAAACCCTTGTGCATCCAGCAGCAGAAGTGCTGATAAAGAACATAAAAATCTCAACTTTCTTTCTTTTGCAGAGAGAGGAGAGAGGAGAGAGAAATCGATCAAGAACAAGCACCAGAACAAGAAACAAGAACGAGAAGCGTAGCGATGCCGCCACTGGTGGTGGCCGAGGCGGACGACCTCTTCCCGCCGACGCCGGGGAAATTCAAGACCGACCACCACCTCCACCGCCTCCACCGCCACCACCGCCACCTCCGCCGCTGCTTCGCCTCCACGAGCGCCACCTTCATGTGGGCCCTCTTCCTCCTCGCCCTCGCCGCCTCCTACCTCAGCCTCCAGGGCCTCCTCTCCTCCGGCAACCGCCTCCTCGCCGCCTCCTGGGGCGGCATCCAGTGGGAGAAGCAGGTCCGCGTCTCCGCCCGGCCCCGCCGCCCCGCCGGCGCCGGCGGCCTCTCCGTCCTCGTCACCGGCGCCGCCGGATTCGTCGGCGCCCACGTCTCCCTCGCCCTCCGGAAGCGCGGCGATGGCGTCGTCGGCCTCGACAACTTCAACCCCTACTACGACCCTTCCCTCAAGCGCTCCCGCGCGTCGCTGCTCCGCGCCCAGAAGGTCTTCGTCGTCGACGGCGACGTCAACGACGCCCGCCTCCTGGCCAAGCTCTTCGACGTCGTGGCCTTCACCCACGTGATGCACCTCGCCGCGCAGGCCGGCGTCCGCTACGCCCTCGAGAACCCGCACTCGTACGTCCACTCCAACGTCGCCGGCCTCGTCGCGCTCCTCGAGGCCTCCCGGTCGGCGAACCCCCAGCCGGCCTTCGTCTGGGCCTCCTCCAGCTCCGTCTACGGCCTCAACGACAAGTCGCCCTTCTCCGAGTCGGACCGCACCGACCGGCCGGCCTCCCTCTACGCCGCCACCAAGAAGGCCGGCGAGGAAATCACCCACGCCTACAACCACATCTACGGCCTCTCCATCACCGGCCTGCGCTTCTTCACCGTGTACGGCCCGTGGGGCCGCCCGGACATGGCGTACTTCTCCTTCACCCGGAACATACTCCAGGGCAAGCCCATCACGATATACCGGGGCAAGAACCGGGTCGACCTGGCCCGGGACTTCACGTACATCGACGACGTGGTGAAGGGCTGCCTGGCGTCGCTGGACACGGCGCGCAAGAGCACCGGGTCGGGCGGCAAGAAGCGCGGCCCCGCCCAGTACCGGGTCTTCAACCTGGGGAACACCTCGCCGGTGACGGTGCCGGAGATGGTGAGCATGCTGGAGGGGCACCTCGGGGTGAGGGCCCGGCGGCGGGAGGTGGAGATGCCCGGGAACGGCGACGTCCCGTTCACGCACGCCAACATCAGCTCGGCGCGCCTCGAGCTCGGGTACAAGCCCACGACCGACCTGCGGACCGGGCTGAAGAGGTTCGTGAAGTGGTACTTGTCGTACTACGGCTACAGCAATCACGGCAAGTCTGCGCATTGAACGATCCTCTCTTCTCTCCTCTCCTCTGCTGCGATTTCCCCCTTTGTTGTTCGGAAGTTCTTGATTTAAAGTGGGGGTTTTTCCCTTTACAAGTGATATACAAAGAAAATTCAGGGGAAATTTTGTTGTTGTTTTCTGTTCTGTAAATAAAATTCAGTGCTTTGATTCCAGGCGGCAATCCAATTGCTCGGTGGCTAAAATTCAAGGGAATGATGTAATGGTTATCTTAAATTTTCATCAGGAAATCTCGGGACCCATTTCGTTTATTTTGATGGTTATTGAATATTTTTAGACATCTGATGAGGGAAAGATTGAAGGGCAAAGTGGTGGGGACGACTGGTGATGGACGGGTTAGATGAGGGGCCCCCTACCGCTTCCTTCTTTTCATCTGTTGTCGTCTTCATCGTGTATCGCAGATGTAAAGTCTGCGATCGCCGTTCCGGTTCTGCTTGGCTTGCTTGCCTGCGTATGGCCATGTTTGTCTCGCTTGAGAGTGATAAAGCTTCTTGATCTTGAGTTCATGAAATGGTTACTCCACCACCATTCCATTCCAGGCCGTTCCAAGGTCTGTCAGCAAGGTAGCCTTTACGTCCCACTTTGTAACTGAAGCCAGCCATTAATTGAAGAGTGATGCAATCGACATCATTCAGGCAGTTTCTGAAAGCCAAGAATGAATGCTTTCTCCTCCTCCCCCCAAACCCACCTCCCACGTCTCTAAATGGAACTGGTTCGCACCGTTCGTCTCATCACCTTCCACTTTTCTTCCCTCCCCCTCTTTCGACCATGGCAAAATCAGAGAACTTCGGCTTCGTCACATTCTTGCTCATCGCCAGTGGAGTCGCCCTGTTGTCCATCGCACGGGCGGATTATGAGGACGCACCCGCGCCTGAACCCTCGGGGGCGGATTCTTTCCTGGCCCAATGCGCTACCAAGCTGACCGAGAAGTGCGGGGAGGACATCTTCGGCAACATATTCACGAAGGAGACCGAGCTCACCGTTGAATGCTGTCAGAAGCTCGTGGTGGTGGGGAGAGAGTGCCACGAGGCTATGGTCAATTTTATTATCTCCATTCCCACTTACGCCAAGAATGCCTCCATCACCGTGCCCAGGAGCAAGCAGGTGTGGAATAAGTGCGTCTTGTTGAGCGAAGGAACCCCTCCCCCGGCGTAAGAAGGCCTGGGTCTCGTTGGATCTGATCGATGTCAAATTATCTTCGCAAGCTTGAAAAAGGCGAAAGGAATGTTGACAGTTAAAAGACTTGTTTATTTCTGCTTATAAATAAATTTGCATCCATAATCAGTTCATGTCCTAAATTAGTTTTACCTTTGTCTCCGGAAGGAAAACCGAATAAGAAATCAATGAATATGACCTACTGGGCTCGATTGATAATGCAGAGACCAGGAAGATGTTCCCTAATCTAATCATCAGATATAAAAGAAAGAAAAATCTGCCAAACCTGCGATGTCATCTTAAGCAGACGTGATCATGGACAGTAAAAAGAGAAAAGTATAAAAACAAGCTAGAATCTCTTGAGGATTCGAGGATTGTGCCAAGAATTTCGAGCAAAAATGCGATTTACAGAGGCTTATGTACACCCAACAAAAGACACGGGTAAACATCGGGTAATTTCTCTCTCTAAGGTAATAATCTGAGAAACTATCTACATCATGCCATATAACACCTGAGCCCCAAAATGCCAGCAGCTTTGGGGAGATACACCATTAATCCTGATTCTTCTTTGAATGATGAGATCTCATGAACTGAAGAAGCTGCTCATGAGTCGTTTATACCAGCAATCAGTAGCAGTTGTGAAAGCAATCTACGAATCACAGGAAACTCCTGCAATAATATCCACAAATTATGACTGCAAGATTTGCATATCCTTCATAAAAATATTAATCCGATTCCAAATTTTCAGCAAATACCTTTAGGCTTTCATGAAAAGTGCCATTGATAAAGGATTTAGGGAGTGACTGCTTCACAAGATTATGTCCTCTGTTAGATATGAATGCCAGGTCTCAACTTAAGAATTAGGAGTCACCACATAAGTCGAGAACAGTAGAATATTTGCTTGAAAACAAGTGCTAGAACTTTGCAGCACCATATCAATTTTCTAATTTAAGCCCCAGAAAATTCAAAAGCATCTACTAGGTGGCAAGCAGTTTGATGATGCACAGAATTATAATGCACCACGCATACGTCAATATACCATACACAAATATCCACCAGTCATGCATACCAGCTGCATTTGGACAACAAAAGAGGAAACGCTTGCTTGGTACCTTTTCACAACCAAAAGGGAAATGAGATGAATTACCTTTCATCATGACATAAGAGAGTGTAGCACCGGATGGTATGAAAGAGGATTCGAGGAGAGAAGTTGTGCGCAACAGCTATCTGATTTACCTGAAGCAAAGACAAAAGTCAAAGTTTTAATTTTTAAGATTTGTGTAGTCACATTATATATGGCTGCAATGGCTGATAAAAGACGTACCAAATTATCCCATGTTCTCATCAGTCTATTCAACAGATGATCAGCTGCAGGACTGAATAAGTATGATATTCCAAAGTCCACCCGAAGTATGGATTCAACAATGTGCAGTCCAATCTGATAAAGAAAGAACAGAATTTAAGAATAGGACATACTTCGTCTAATCTTAAATAGGTGGACACCATGTGATAGGGATGCTAAGAAATCATAGAAAGTGAAGGGTAATTCTCACCACTTTTGTGAGTTCATTTCCAGTGTCCATGCTAATCAAGCATACTTCCACCACCTCATTTTCGATAGCCCATTGTACAGCACTGGATTCTCTTGCCTTCAAGAAAGACATTAATATGGAAGGAAGAGTCAATTTTTATCTGAGATCAGATAAAGTCATTGATGATTCACTGCACGGAGAAATGAAATGTACCTGGCATAAAATGCCAAACACTGACAAGGCAACAGCTCTCACGTTGTCATACACATCCAGTGTGGACACGAACAGTACTAAGGGTACCAAGAAGTTAACAATGCAGGCTGAACTAACAAAAGAAAGGAAAAGAGAAGGTTCACGTCAAGATAAATGCCAGAGGGTGTTCAGCCAATTTCAGACACTGATGATAGTTTCCAAAGCCTACAGTTCATGAGCCTTTGCCTAGTTTCTCTATTAGCTGCAATGCACTGCAATGAAGCAAAGAGTTAACTGATGAGACAAGGGACAACAAGAATAATAATGAGAATGCATTAGACAGCCCTTGACATGCTTCTTTTTGAGTTGCTTTCAGATTACCTGGAATAGAATAATGACATTGATAAGGCGCATGCATGCTCTATCATTTAGACTTCCATCCGCCATCATCCTGTAGATCAAGAGCACCTCCTGCATCATAAGAGCAAACATAACTCAAAGATCCACCCATCACCCTAAATATCACTGGCAGTATGGATGACTATAGGGAAGAATTTTTCTCTTTTCATTGTGTCAAAGAATTATCTTTATAAAGCCTGCATGTCAAAAGCATCAGATTCCTTTCCTTTCCCCCAATCTAATAAGGAAAATACTTATCAACTATTTTCATTCAGAGGAACTTCAAAGAAATCAAGGAGAAACCTGCCTGCCCGCTCGATTTTTAAGAAAAACGAAATGCTCAAACAATGTAGAAATCCCTTTTCAGACCACTGACTATATAACCTTAGAGGACATAGCAAGCCCAGTTAAAAAAAAAAAAAAAAAAAAAAAATCGAACTTTCCTCTTTCGTGGGAACCCTAAAAAACAACTGCAACATTAGCTCGTCATACTAGAAAATTATACTGAAAGGTCTCTTAACAACGATCTAACTTCAAATTCCGCAACATTACACATACAAATGTCAATGCGAACAGGAGCAATGACCTGTATCAGGATGGCCATGGTACCGCAAGAATGGAACAAAAGAAACCCCGCCCTGTAATAATTCTCCGGGTCCTCCTCCCTCTTCTGTCGACAAATGACGAAGCCGACAAAGGTTTCGGTAAACAGAACCGTGAAAAGATCGAACCTTTGAATCGAACAAGAGCAGAGACCTGGAAAAGGAAAGAACTGAGCAAGTGCAGAGCAGATTCTCTGAACTGAGGGTCTTGAAGCTTCAGAATCAACTGTGGAATCGCCCTCGGCTTCCCCAGCCACCGGAGCCGGTGCTTCCTCCTCCCCCACGGCGATTTTCCGTTGCCCGACCCTGAAAAACGAAATTCAAGAAAAGGGTCGCGAAATCTATACGAAAGAGAGCGAGGGAGAGAGCGAAAAAGATCGCATTTTGACGGGCCTTGGTCGATGTTGGAGTAGAGAAGAAGGTGGAGGGATATCTCTTCCCAATCCCAAGGCTCGTCAGGCAAGTTGTGAGTGTCTTCTTCTTGGACTGCCATGGCCGGAGAGGTTCCAGAGGAAGGAAGGAAGGAAGGAGAGGAAGTTCAAAAGAGCTCCTCGGCGGGAAAGAAAGAAACAGAGCAAAGCGCCGACTGAGTCGCTGAAG
This sequence comes from Eucalyptus erythrocorys, assembly GCA_014182555.1. Taxonomy (NCBI): domain Eukaryota; kingdom Viridiplantae; phylum Streptophyta; class Magnoliopsida; order Myrtales; family Myrtaceae; genus Eucalyptus; species Eucalyptus erythrocorys. The sequence continues at coordinate 2,632,602 of CM024599.1, forward strand.
TGAGTTGAGAATCAAAGAGGCCCAAAATCGCTTTTTTACGTTCGAGATAAGTTGTGGGATTTAAGTTTTTCCATGTACAGATTCCACATTTACTCTTTTTTGATCTTCCTGTTTTGTCTCAGTGGATGCATTTAGTTTGTGCTTTCTCAAGTCTTTCCAAGTCCTGAAATAATGGGAAATAAATAATTATGGAACAAAAATAAATTGATTGCCATGCGTACCATAACTTTTCCTGTTGCTTCATTTTGGGCTGAACATTATTATAGTCACATAAATGTATTAGAGCAAAACAAAATTGAAAAAGTGCTTGTTTTGCTACAATGAACAGGTCATACTTTGAATAAACCTTCGTGCATCGTTTGAGTTCATCATTTGAGCATTGTCACAAGCAGGACCTCTATGTCTTAGATGCAACATTACTTTTACATAACCCCTTGGACAATAATAGAATTTGAGGTTTTAGGGGAGCGCGGAGTTTCAATATTTTTTTTTTTCCTAACCCCTCGGATTACTTGTTCATCCATTTAGCACTTGCTGGCCCTTGTTGCATCAACAAATGATCAAAGGTTTTATTTTATTTGGACTTTAGGTGCTCATTTATGTTCGGTCAAACTATGGTGTTTTACACAGAAGGTTCATACCATCTGTCGCGACCCTCCTAGAGTGAGATTTCAGGGAAAATGGGTTTAGAGGTAATGTTGAGTTGTGGACCAATAGTCTTTAATCGGCGCGGGGCCTCTTAAGCTCTTATCTTACATGACATTGGAATTTGTCATTTTAATTGATCAACCTATTAAATTCTATCATGAGAATGAGTTGTCACTAGTCCATTGGGATTGGTTAGGTGTCAAGTGAAATTCGACAATATATGTTACTTCCTATGCAACCCAAAATTAAAGACCAAGAATTTGATTACACTAATTATCTAATAAATACCCTTTCGGTACCTCAACTTGATTATTTGTCAACTAAAGTATCCATATAGTCTTTTCATCAAATTATGAATTTTAAGATTCTCGTCCGTTAAGTGTTCGTGCAATATCTTCATGTTTATTATGGTTCTAAAATGTAATCTAACCGTTACACTAAAACAGACAAATCACAACTCAAGAAAACAACGTAAAAGAATCATAAACAAATGAGCAAATGCAGCATTGAGAGAATGAGTAAAGAGTAAAGTGCGGTATAATAAATCGATTCGAGTTGGGCAAAGAATATACATAATTTTGTTATATATCTACAAGATAGGATCCCCACGAGCTATATGGAAATTTAAGTATGCATGAAATTACTCTAAATCTGTGATTTAACACTAAATTAATTCTAATATAAGCAAAATGGATTATTTTTACAAACATAATTATTTATAAAATACAAAAAAAAGGCATTGAATTAGGATAATGACTTCAAAAAATTAGGAAAATCCTAAATCCTACAGATGTCATTTCTGCCCTAATTTAACACTAGTCTACATTTTTTTTTTTGAAAGTTGATTTTAATTCATTAAACCAAACTATGTTTACTCACATGAACACGGGCCAACTCACAACATGAATATCACATTAAAAGATACATTAATTGATTTGCGCATTACCTGGTGTGCATAGACTAGCCAGGCTAGTTTATTTGATCCATATTTATGGCCCTCAATCTTGACCTGTGAGCAATATGAACCGCAATATTAACCGCAAATAGGGAATGAGGGTTATACTAAAACATGTATGGAACAATATTAACTGGAATTAAGATCCTAAAACACACAATAACATGATTAAAATTAGCCTCAAATGTACGGGTTCAACCTGTTTTTGCAAATCTCAGATTGAATCCAGGTCAGGCAAGCAGGTTGCCAACCTAATCTCTACTTTTTTATCTAGTTTGTTCCTCTTAACCTTAGGAACAGGAGTGTAACACAAACACCCAAAAACCTTCAAATGTTTCACATAAGGTTTAACACCTTGCCAGACTTCAAAAGGTGTTGATTTCTCTAAGACTTTTGTGGGTAGTCTATTTAGCAGAAACACAGCAATATTAGCTGCCTCAGCCCAGAACTTCTTAGGCAATTTCTTCTCTTGCATCATACATCTAGCTATCTCCATAATACTTCTGTTCTTTCTCTCACTAACCCCATTCTGTTGAGGTGAGTAAGGAGCAGTCAACTGCTGCACAATTCCTACTTGCTCACAAATCAGCTTAAACTTGTGAGCTGTATACTCAAATTCATTATCAGACCTAAGAGTTTTAATTTTCTTCCCACTCTGATTCTCAACTAAGGCTTTAAACTTCACAAACACATCAGCTACTTCAGTCTTGGCTCGCAGAAAATAAATCCAACTCATCCTAGTCAAATCATCAATGAAGGTATACCTGCTACCATTTAGAGAGGATTCTGACATAGGTCCACATACATCTGTGTGAACTAGTTGCAGCTTTTCACATGTCCTTGAGCCTCCTCCTTTGAAGGGAAATCTGGCTTGTTTGCCAAGAAGACAGGTTCTGCACTGTGAAAGTTCTTCCTCCAAGCTTGGCAAATCATCTACCAAGCTATTCTTCTGCATAAATAGCATACTCCTCTTATGAACATGCCCAAGTCTTTTATGCCATAGCTCTGCATTTTCTTCTTTGCATTTCAAAGCCATCTGTTGCATCTCTTGTGGCTTGAACATAAAACTTTTGTCCCTCATTGGAATTCTCAACACTTCCTTGTTGTTTGCATTATTAATGAGACATTCATTTCCTTCAAATTTCACTTTATAGCCCTTCTCAACTAATTGACAAATACTTAATAGATTTTGATCAATGTTTGGCACAAAGAGAACATCCCTGATCAGCTTCACTTCCTGATTTCCTTCAATAGCAACTATACCTTTACCTTTGCACTTCAATGTACTGTCCATTGCCAATTCTGACTCTGGACATGACTGTCTTGTTTAGATTCCTGAACAGCTTCAAATTGCCAGTCATGTGATTGGTACAACCACTATCTACTAGTCATGTCACATTCTCAACTGAAGGTTCACAAACTAAAGCTACAAACAAATGCTCTTCTTCAGTTTCATTTACTGCCACTTGTGCTTCTCCTGCTTGCTGGTAATTTTTCTCTTTGCAAATGGCTTCCATGTGGCCCAACTTGTGGCATCTTCTGCACCTAGCATCAAGCATTCTCCAACATCTAAAAAACTGATGATTGGTTCTGTCACGCCCCGAACTCCGAGACACGTGAACAACCCGCCATGGTCGTAGAAACGCGACATTCCCAGGTAGTGTCGCCGACCCAAATTAATTTAATAAGCGCATGCGGAACGTAACAAAAACCCCTGACAAATTAAAAGCGGGATAGAACAGCAGGAATAGAATCAATTTAATACAAACCAACATACTATCATAAAATCAACTAGAGTTTACATACACCAAAATGGGTCAGAGTCTATGTGCATCAAAAAGGGGTTAGACTGCACACTAGGGGTCGATCTACCAAAAAGAAGGAACAATCCTAAAGCTACTAGTTGGACTCGATTGTCGATCCCCCATCTTCAAGCTCTGCGACTCCTTGAACAACTGCACCGGCAGTCCATCATCCTCCACTGGTACCGCCATCTACGGCCCTGAAATATTTTTCCCACAACGGGGTAAGACATTGTCTCAACAAGTTCACCCCTCCTAAGCCCCTATTAGAAAGAAAATACACCCTAGCATGACCTAGCCACAACACCAAGAAAACTTACCTCGCAATAGTCCGCGCCTGTAGGTTAGTACAATTCATATCATTCAATCACTTGCAAAAGTGATAATTAAATAATCAAGGCACAATCACATCATCAACCAATCAACCACTTGGATCGTCTCAGCGATCAATCGGCTCGGCCGATTACATGTCATTCTATCAAATCAACCAATACTCCCAGCCATGACCCTAAGGGTAGACTCAACCATCGGTGGTAATCACGACCCCACGTGGCACGACCTTTAATAAGGTGGTTAAATAACTAGTGGCATCACGGCTCCACTCGGCACGACCTTCGAAAAGGTGGTCAAACAAGTAGTGGCATCACGGCCTCACTCGGCACGACCTCTAACAGGTGGTTCAATCAACTAGTGGCATCATGGCCCCACTCGGCACGACCTCTAATAGGTGGTTCAATCACGGCCAAATCCCATCAATTTCCACACTTAACATTTCTACACATAACCTCTAATTTACGCAATCACACTCAATTCGCCACCAATCAAGCATCAAATTCAAATTCTAACATCATAGCAGCGATCAAGCATGAAATTCGAGCAACCGGGGCAAAAAATAAATTTTTCCGTTTTTTTTTTTTTTTTTTTTAAATATAAATAATAATATTTAATTAATTTCGGAATATTTTAATATTATTTTAATTAACCGAATTTCGAAACATTTAAATAAATCTAAAATAAAATCCAATTATGTCACATCACCACTTAACTTTAATTAACCTCTTTTAAACTTAATTAAACACAATTAATCTTAATCTAATTCATTAATCCAACTTATAATAAAATAATCTAATCTATCCACCTAAACATGCTTAATTTAAACTAAACATACTTAGGGCATAATTAACCGTCTAATCGAGGATTAGTGAGATAAACTCACGGATTTGGACGCCGCTTAGCTCAAATCGAACAGGGCGACGCTCGAACCGACTTTCCTCAAAGGCGGTCTCGCGTCCGAGGCCGGGAAGGGGGTTGAAAGAGGCTTCGAAGTGGCTGGAAACCCACTGGTTTTTTGCTACTGTGGGCTGCTGGACGGGAGGCCGAACGGAGGGCTGAACAGCGGCGGGATGGCGGAGAGGCAGTGGAGGAGGGACGGCGGGTGGCGGCTTCGGCGAACGGCGACGTTGGCGGCTGCGAACGGGGATAGAGGCGGACGGCTACATGCGGGCTGAGCACGGCGAGCTGCGGGCGAGGCGGCGGCGTGGCGCGACGGCTCGGTGAGCGGAAGCGGAGGGCGCGGCGACGGCAGTTGGGCGCGGCGGTGAGGCAGCGGGCGGCGCGGGTGAACGGGCGGCGCGAGCTCGGGGGGGTCGACGAACGGCTGGGGGGTGCTGGTTTCTTTTTTTTTTTTTTTTTTTTTCTTTTCTTCCCCTTTTCTCTCTCCTAGTCCAAGGTTGAAGATGATGGGGATGGGTGCTTCCATCTCCCCATCCACTTGTCACCATCCCCTTCACTCTAACCACCTCACCATGACATCACCCTCATGACATCATCTTCCACTATCTCCTTTCCACAACTCAATTCAATGGGTGCACTTACTTTTCCGCCGGGGTCCAAAATCTTGTGCGCTTAATTCCTTCAATTTTCTCATTCAATTCTCTTCTAATTGAGTCTAATTAAAATCCATAAAATTAATCCAAGATCCTATTAAGACTTGTGACATAACCGGGCCTCCAATTTTTAATTTCAATTTCAATTTTCGCGGTTAAATTCAATCTGGTGTGATTTCAGCACGCCTGATCCACTGAGTAGCTTTCAGGGAAATTTTCTTGCATCCGACCCGAGGGTAATCAATCCCCGAGCCGACACATCAAAATCAATCCGACCCAATTGACTGAAAATCAGTCCATCTTTCCAATAGACCAGTCCTCTCGTGAGCGGCCAACTCAGAAAGACGACTACATGCACAGATGAATTGCTCGACCCAATTGACTGAAAATAAATTCAAGAAAATTCGGCATGTCACAACTCTTCCCCTCTTATAAAAATTTTGTCCTCGAAATTTAAACCATTACAAATCCTTAAGCAAGAAGATAAGGGTACAATTGTCTTATCGATTCTTCGCCTCCCAAGTTGCTCCTTCGCCCCGTGGTGTTGCTGCACCACTTTGACCATTGGGATGGTCCTGGTGCGCAGGACTTGTTCCTTGCGATCCACAATCTGAACCGGGCTTTCAACATACGACACCCTGTCGTCCACGTCTAATTCCTCGAAATTAGAACGTGAAAGACGTCATGCACCCGTGACAACTTCGGCGGCAATGCAAGACGATACGCTAGAGTCCCTATTCTTTCCAAAATTTCAAAGGGACCTACGTACCTCGGACTCAGTTTTCCCTTTTTACCAAAGCGGGAAGTACCTCTCACCGGTGACACCTTCAAGAAGACGTGCTCACCAACTTGGAATTCCAACGGTCTCCGACGCTTATCTGCATAGCTTTTCTGGCAACTATGAGCGGTCTTTAATCTGTCTCTGATAACTGCAACTGCCTCCACTGACTGCTGAACCAACTCTGGACCGGTGATCTTTCTTTCTCCAACCTCATCCCATCACACTGGCATTCTGCACGCTCTGCCATACAACGCTTCAAAAGGAGCCATCTGAATGCTCTGCTAGTAGCTGTTGTTGTAGGCGAACTCGACCAGATGCAGCTGCTCCTCCCAACTTCCCTTGAAGTCCAAGACACAAGCCCTTAGCATATCCTCGAGGATTTGAATCGTTCTTTCAAACTGGCCATCCGTCTGTGGGTGATAAGCCGTACTATATTGTAACTTCGTCCGTAACGCTGACTGGAGGCTCTTCCAAAAGGCGGCGGTGAATCTCGGGTCCCTATCTGAAGTGATCGTGACCGGCACCCCATGCATACGGATTATGTGACGGACGTACAAGTCTGCGTGCCTATCCAAGCTGAGGTCCCTTCGAACCGCCATAAAGTGTGCCGACTTCGTCAATGTCGACCACTACCCATATCGAATCATTTCCTCTCTGGCTCCTCGGTAGTCCTATCACAAAGTCCATCGTAATATGCTCCCATTTCCACTTTGGGATCTCCAGGGGTTGCAGAAGTCCTCCTGGTTTGCAATGCTGAGCTTTCACCTGCTGACACGTCAAACACTTGGCGACATGCTTGGCGATGTCCGCCTTCATGCCACACCACCAAGTAGTGTTGACGCAGATTTCGATACATCTTGGTACTACCAGATGAATGTCAAATCGCTACGATGTGCTTCGATAAAATCTCCTCCCTAAGCTCCACATCGTCAGTACAACCAATCGTCCTTGGAATCTCAACGTTCCATCATCGAAACTGAAGCCAACTTTCCTCTTCTCTCGAATCCTCTTGTACGATCTTCGAACATATGGATCCGTCCGCCGAAGCGCCCGATTCGACCCGCACTTTGGCTCAATCCCGAGGGTGGCCATAAGGCTCGAAAGGTGGCCTACTTCGAACTTGAAACTCGAATCTCGAGCTCCCTCAAGTAGACTCCACTCCTTGAGTACCATATGCGCAACCGAAGACTTTCTACTCAAGGCATCGGCGACCTTGTTCGCCTTTCCAGGATGGTACATGATCTCACAGTTATAGTCTTTTAGGAGCTCCATCCATCTACGTTGTCTCATATTCAACTCCCTTTGAGAGAACAAGTACTTAAGACTCGATGGTCGTGAAGATTTGAAATCTTTCCCCCGCACGGGTAGTGCCTCCAAATCTTGAGGGCAAAGATGATGGCCGCAAGCTCCAAATCATGCGTCGGGTAATTCAACTCATGAGGTCTCAACTGTCGGGACGCATATGCAATAACCCGACCATGCTGCATCAACACGCAACCCAATCCTTTAAACGACGCATCACTGTAGATCTCGAATCCTCCTGGACCTGATGGAATAGTGAGTACCAGTGCGGTAGTTAGCTTTTGCTTAAGCTCCTGGAAACTACTCTCGCACTTATCTGTCCATACAAACTTCTCTTCCTTTTTCAGCAGTCTTGTCATCGGCGATACCAACCTTGAAAACCCTTCCACAAACCGTCTATAATACCCCGCTAAACCCAGAAAACTTCTGATCTCTGTCACTATAGTCGGTCTCGGCCAATTGATCACCGCTTCAATCTTGGCTCGGTCCATTGAGATTCCTTCTCCAGAGATAACATGACCTAGGAAAGCCACACGGGTTAGCCAAAACTCGCACTTACTGAATTTAGCATACAATTCATGATCCCTCAAAGTCTGGAGCACAATCCTCAAGTGCCTTTCATGATCCTCCGTACTCCTCAAATACACCAGGATGTCATCGATGAAGACAATTACAAACCGATCCAAATACTCCCTGAACACCCTGTTCATCAGATCCATAAAAGCAGCTGGGGCGTTCGTCAACCCAAACGGCATCACAGTAAACTCATAATGGCCATATCGAGTGCAAAACGTCGACTTCGGTATATCTTCCTTCTTGATCCTTAGCTGATGATATCCTGTCCTCAAGTCGATCTTAGAAAATATCGACGCTCCCTGAAGTTGATCAAACAAGTTATCAATCCTTGGCAACGGATATTTATTCTTAGTTGTTACCTGGTTGAGCTGTCGGTAGTCGATGCATAGACGCAATGAACCATCCTTCTTCTTCACAAACAACACCGGTGCTCCCCAGGGTGATGCACTCGGACGTATAAATCCCTTATCCAGCAACTCTTGCATTTGCACCTTTAGCTCCTTAAGCTCCGACAAGGCCATCCGGTATGGTGCTTTGGAGATAGGCTCGGTCTCGGGGGCTAGCTCAATTACAAACTCTATCTCCCTTTTTGGCAGCAAACCCGGTAACTCCTTCGGGAACATGTCTGGAAACTCTTGCATCACTAGAATGTCCTCTAACCTTGACTCCTCTACCGTTGTGTCTACGACAGTCGCTAGGTAACCTTGGTAACCCTTGTCTAGCAAGCGAGTTGTCTCAAGCGAAGAGATTAAGGAAATCGAAGGTCCTCCCCGACTCCCAACGAACTCGAAACTTTCACCCCCTAATGGGTTAAACTGAATCGCCTTGCGATAACAGTTCATCTTAGCTCGTTACTTGGTGAGCCAGTCCATGCCAATTATCACATCAAAATCATACATGCCTAGGACTATCAAGTCTATCCTCCCCTCTCTCTCACCAATCACTAACTTGCAACCAAGGCAACCCACCGTAGCTAACACATTATCTTTCAACGGTGTAGATATACAAATCACAGACTCCAACAACTCATGAATTAATTCTACCAACTTAACAAATCTTTCGGCTATAAACGAATGCGAAGCTCCAGGATCAAACAAAGCATAAGCAGGTTGGTCGTTCAGTAAGACCATACCTGTGACCACATTAGGCGCATCCTCCGCCTGTCCTCTAGTGAGCGCATAAGTCCTCCCCGAGCCGGAGGTCGGTTCGGTCCACTCGGCGGCATGATTCGCGGCGCGAATCCTCTCGTTCCGACCCGGCGGTGGCGGTGGCGGCAACTGCGGCTGTCTCATCGGTCTCCTGGGGCAAGTTCTAGCAATGTGGCCCTGCTGGCCGCACTCAAAACAGGCACTCGTCCTAAGAGGGCATGGGGCTGAGCCATGTCGCCTTCCATAAGCACGACATGCTCCACTGAAGCTCGATGACGACTTCCCCACTCCACCTTTCCTGTTGGGTGGAATAGGGTACCTCCCACCAGGCATCGGCCTCTTCCCAAACCGATTATCCTCCCTGTTCGAACTAAACCGCGATCCAGACGTAGCGACTCTCTCATTCTGGTCCTTCTCAATCATCTGGGCCCGCTTATAGAAGTCGTTGTACTCCTTCAGGTCTAGAGGTACCAACAAGCTCCTCACCTCAGGTCGGAATCCATCCCTAAACCTTCGAGCTTGGTCGGCTGGTCGCTGGACCAACTCAGGGGAATACTTTGACAGGTCGGCGAACTTCGCCTCATACTGATCAACCGTCATCGTACCCTGACGAAGGCACTAAAACTCCGCCATCTTCACCTCTCTGGCACACTCATAGAAGTACTTGTCATTGAAGACTTCAAGAAAGGCGTTCCACTCTGGAACCACGCCCTCAGGGAATACAATCCTCCTGTTGGTCCTCCACCTGTAGCCGCGGTCCCCTCAACCGATAGGTTGCTAGGACAACCTTTTCGCTTCAAAGTGCACGCAGCAACTCAAAAGCATTCTCTAGCTCCAAGATCCATAGTGATGCTGCTTCGGGATCTCCAGCTCCCGTGAATGTTGGCGGGTTCATCCTCAGGAAATGCTGTACCAACTTCTGTCTAGTCCTCCTAGCTTCCACATTCTCAGGTGGAATCTCATCAGGGTCCTCCTCCTCCTCTGGCTTGGCAACTGGCGCGGCGGTAGCTGCGGTGGCAGTAGTAGTGGCAGTGGCATTGGCGGCATTGGCGGTATTCACTGCAGTGACGATAGCGGCGGCCTGCTGATCCATCCTATCCCTCATCGCCTCGAGCATATGCATGATCCCCACAAACCTTTGATCCTCTTGGGCTACTGCACTATCTGGACGTAAGGCTGCACCACCTGCACTGGTCCCGGCCTGTGCTCCTCCCAAAGCACCACGGGCACCAACCCTTAGCGAAGACCCACCTCGAAACACGGGCCCTGCTGCTCTCTTCCGAGCAGCTCTCGGCACTCGGTCACTCATGCTGAAGGCTCAATACAGACGCCTATTGGCGAATTCCAATACCACATTAGAATTGAGTAACCTCACAATCAAGTTAACAAACAACTAACAATCACATGCATTAGAATAAGTAAAGTCTTTCCTACTAACTATCCCATGACTCATCGCCCTTATCACTCCATACACTGACCATGCTCTGATACCACTTAAACGGGGTTGTCACGCCCCGAACTCTGAGACACGTGAACAACCCGCCATGGTCGTGGAAATGCGACATTCCCAGGTAGTGTCGCCGACCCAAATTAATTTAATAAGCGCATGTGGAACGTAACAAAAACCCCTGACAAATTAAAAGCGGGATAGAACAAAGAGGAATAAAATCAATTTAATACAAACCAACATACTATCATAAAATCAACCAGAGTTTACATACACCAAAATGGGTCAGAGTCTATGTGCATCAAAAAGGGGTTAGACTGCACACTAGGGGTCGATCTACCAAAAAGAAGGAACAGTCCTAAAGCTACTAGTTGGACTCGATTGTCGATCCCCCATTTTCAAGCTCTGCGACTCCTTGAACAACTGCACCGGCAGTCCACCATCCTCCACTGGTACCGCCATCTACGGCCTTGAAATATTTTTCCCACAACGGGGTGAGACATTGTCTCAACAAGTTCACCCCTCCTAAGCTCCTATTAGAAAGAAAATACACCCCAGCATGACCTAGCCACAATACCAAGAAGACTTACCTCGCAATAGTCCGCGCCTGCAGGTTAATACAATTCATATCATTCAATCACGTGCAAAAGTGACAATTAAATAATCAAGGCACAATCACATCATCAACCAATCAACCACTTGGATCGTCTTAGCGATCAATCGGCTCGGCCGATTACATGTCATTCTATCAAATCAACCAATACTCCCAGCCACGACCCTAAGGGTAGACCCAACCATCGGTGGTAATCACGGCCTCACGTGGCACGACCTTTAATAAGGTGGTTAAATAACTAGTGGCATCACGGCCCCACTCGGCACGACCTTCGAAAAGGTGGTCAAACAAGTAGTGGCATCACGGCCCCATGGTTCAATCAACTAGTGGCATCACGGCCCCACTCGGCACGACCTCTAATAGGTGGTTCAATCAACTAGTGGCATCACGGCCTCACTCGGCACGACCTCTAATAGGTGGTTCAATCACGGCCAAATCCCATCAATTTCTACACTTAGCATTTCTACACATAATCCCTAATTTACGCAATCACACTCAATTCGCCACCAATCAAGCATCAAATTCAAATTCTAACATCACGAGAGCCGATCGGCACGAAATTTCGAGCAACCGGGGCTAAAAATAAATTTTTCATTTTTTTAAATATAAATAATAATATTTAATTAATTTCGGAATATTTTAATATTATTTTAATTAACCGAATTTCGAAACATTTAAATAAATCTAAAATAAAATCCAATTATGTCACATCACCACTTAACTTTAATTAACCTCTTTTAAACTTAATTAAACACAATTAAGCTTAATCCAATTCCTTAATCCAACTTATAATAAAATAATCTAATCTATTTACCTAAACATGCTTAATTTAAAGTAAACATACTTAGGGCATAATTAACCGTCTAATCGAGGATTAATGAGATAAACTCACGGATTTGGACGCCACTTAGCTCAAATCGAAGAGGGCGGCGCCGGACCAACTTCCCCCAAAGGCGGTCTCTCGTCCGGGGCCGGGAAGGGGGTCGAAAGAGGCTTCCAAGTGGCTGGAAACCCACTGGTTTTTTGCTGCTGTGGGCTGTTGGACGGGAGGCCGAACGGAGGGCTGAACGGCGGCGGGATGGCGGAGAGGCGGCGGAGGAGGGACGGTGGGTGGCGGCGGCGAACGGCGACGTTGGCAGCTGCGGACGGGGACGGAGGCGGACGGCTACGCGCGGGCTGAGCACGGCGAGCTACGGGCGACGTGGCGGCGTGGCGCGACGGCTAGGCGAGCGAAGGCGGATGGCGCGGCGACGGCAGCTAGGCGCGGCGGTGAGGCAGCGGGCGGCGCGGGCGAACGGGCGGCACGAGCTTGGGGGGTCGACGGACGGTTGGGGGTGCTAGTTTCTCTTTTTTTTTTTTTTTTTTTTTTTCTTTTCTTCCCCTTTTCTCTCTCCTAGTCCAAGGTTGAAGATGATGGGGATGGGTGCTTCCATCTCCCCCATCCACTTGTCACCATCCCCTTCACTCTAACCACCTCACCATGACATCACCCTCATGACATCATCTTCCACTATCTCCTTCCCACAACTCAATTCAATGGGTGCACTTACTTTTCCGCCTGGGGTCCAAAATCTTGTGCGCTTAATTCCTTCAATTTTCTCATTCAATTCTCTTCTAATTGAGTCCAATTAAAATCCGTAAGATTAATCCAAGATCCTATTAAGACTTGTGACATAACCGGGCCTCCAATTTTTAATTTCAATTTCAATTTTCGCGGTTAAATTCAATCTCGGTGCGATTTCAAAGACGCTTGATCCACTGAGTAGCTTTCAGGGAAATTTTCTTGCATCCGACCCGAGGGTGATAGTTCCCGAGTCTGACACGTCAAAATCCCTTAATTGCTTCACCCAATAGACCAGTCCTCTCGTGAGCGGCCAACTCAAAAAGACGACTACATGCACAGATGAATTGCCCGACCCAATTGACTGAAAATAAATTCAAGAAAATTCGGGATGTCACAGGTTCCACCACAGTACTGACATGGCTTTTTGTTCTTTTTCCATTTGCTAGACCCACCAGAGTTTCCTTCTTTTGGTACAAACCTCAAATCACTAGTATTTCCTCTTTACTGAATCCATTTCTTCCCTTTGCCTCCATCATTTGGCTTCACTTTAGCTTGCAATGCAGCCTCTACATGCTCTTCTCTTCTCATTAGTCTTCTGTGCTCCTGTGCTTGCAAAGCATTCAATAACTCTGCAAGTTTTATATTAGCTAAGTCCCTTGTATTTTCCAGAGAAGCTATGGTAGCTTCGAATTTCTCTGGAAGAGACACCGGGATCTTTTGAACAAGCCTTTCATCCTTCAAAGCAGTCCCTAAAACTCTGATTTTATCAGTTATCTCAACCAGCCTATCAGAGTATTCCTTCACTGACTCAGAATCCTTCATCTGTTGTCTCTCAAACTCTCTCAAGAGATTCAGCACCTTCATACTTCTTATCTTCTCATCTCCATCATATTCTTCCTTTAAGAAGTCCCATATAGCCTTTGCAGAATCACACCTCATGATCCTTGTAAAGATAGTAGGTGAGACAGCAGCATACAAGCAAGATTTTGCCTTGGTTTTCCTTGTGGTTCTCTCTTTATGGAATTTGATTTGATTCATGGTCGGATTATTTGGAAGTGGAGCAACTTCATAATCATCGTCCACAGCCTCTCACAGATCGTGATCCTCCAGAAATGCTGTTATCTTAACAGCCCATGCTTGATAATTCTCTCCAGTAAATACTGGAGCAGCCATTGCTGAGAACCCACTCAATCCCGCCTCCATCAACCTTTTACTTCTTCACACTTCGTTGCTTACCTCACTTCACAGTCTCTCAAGATCATTGAATGCTCTGATACCACTGTTATAATTGATCAAAGCAATAAACAAAATAAAAACCGGAGGCTATGGTCTTCGACAGAGGAAGATAGCACAGAAGAAACAGAGCACATGACTTGCATATCAGTTTCTAGAGAAACTGTCGAGTACAGGACCTAAATACAAGCAGTAACTGCTTACATACGTGCAACATATAACTGCACCTAAACGTGCTAATTCACTTCCTAAAAATAACGAAAATACCAGCTGCATAATTTAACAAACTTAGCTGTAAAAGTAAGACAGAAGAAAAAACAGAACAGAGGAACATCAATAACACCAACAGCACTGAGGCATAACACTCCAACAGATATTAGCTAGCAATTGCCATCGTCCTCCATTGAACGTGACAATTAGAATTACAGTAAGGATTGCAGTGTGGGTTATGTTCCTGACTTACGCATCCCTATATCTTTCATGCTTACTAAATTCCTTCCGGAAATCTTGGGATCTATCATGTTTATGTTGATGAAAATTGAATTTTGATATCTAATGAGGGAAGATTGAAGGGCAAATTCATATTGGGAACATGGGGAGATGATAGGGACAGTGGGGGGTTATGATGAGGGGCCCCAACCTCTTCTGTCATCGTCTTCATCATGTATCCCAACCGTAAAGTCTATGGTCGCCGTTACGGTTTGCTTGCCTGCCTGCCTGTGTATCGTCATGTTTGTCTCGCTTGAGAGTGATCAAGCTTCTTGATCTTGAGTTCATAAAATGGCCACGCCATCACCATTCCATTCCATTCGAAGGTCTGTTAACAAGGTATCCTTGAAGTCCCCACTTAGTAACTGAAGCCAGCCATTAATTGAAGAACGATGCAATCAAAATCATTCGAGCAGTTTCTGAATGCTAAGAGTGAATGCTTTTTCCTCCCCCTGAACCCACCTCCCACATCTTCTATAAGATGGAACCGGCTCGCACCGTTCATCTCATCACCTTCCACTTTTGTTCCCTTCCCCCTCTTTCGACCATGGCAAGATCAGGCTTCGTCGCGTTCTTGCTCCTTGCCAGCGTAGTTGCCGCATTGTCCGTCAAAGGCAAACGGTCGGTCAAACGGACCGATCCTGCGACGGAGACATTAGACTACCTGTACGGTTGTGCTAGCAAGCTGACTGAGAATTGTGGGGAAGACATCTTCTTCAACATATTCACGGAGCAGAAAGACATCACCCCTGCATGCTGTAAGAAGCTTGTGTCGATAGGAAAACAGTGCCACGAGGCGATGGTGAGCTTCATTATCTTATCGCCCTCCTTCAGCAAGAATGCCTCCATCACCGTGCCCAGGAGCAAGAAAGTGTGGAATAAATGTGTCCTGTTGGCCAACGAAGCCCCTACCCTACCGTAAGGAGGCTTGGTTTTATCGGATTTAATCGATGTCAAATTATCATTGCAAGCTCGAAAAACACAGGGGAATAATGAGCAGTTTATTTTCTTCTATTTTTTTTAATTCTTTTTCAAAGCAAGGGAATGATGACAGTTCAAAGAGTTGTTTATTTGCGCTTTTAATGCAATTTGTATCCATGATCAGTTGATGTCCCAAATTAGTTCCACCTGTGTCTCCGAAAGTAAAATCAAATCTGAGATCAATGAATATGACCTACTGGCTGGATTGATAATCCAGAGACCAGGGAGTTGTTCCCTAATCTAATCATTAGATATAAAAGAAAGAATCTGCCAAACCTGCCAAACTCATCTTACACAAGATGTGATCATGGAGGTTAAAACGAGGAAAACAGAAAAACAAGGTAAAGACTTTAGAGGATTCGAAGATCGGACCAAGAATTTCGAGCAAAAAATGCAATTCGCAGAGGATTTGTTACATCCAACAAAAGATGTGGGTTAATGTCCAGTAATTTCTCTCTCTGAAGTAATATTCTGAGGAACCGACTTTCTACATAATGCAATATAAAACCCGAACCCCCAAATGCAGCAGATTCGGGAAATACTCGACACCATTAGTCCTGATTCGTTTCTTAATGATGCGATCTCTTGAACTGAAGGAGCTGCTAATGAGTCTCATGAGTCATTCATAGTAGCAATCAGCAGTAGTTGTAAAAGCAATCTATGGATCACGAGAAACTCAGTGCAACATTCATCCACAAATTATGACTGCAAGATTTGCATATCCTTCATAAGAAAATTAATCTGCTGCCAATTATCAGCAAATATCTTTAGGCTTTCATGAAAAGTGCCATTGATGAAGGACTTAGGGAGCAACTGCTTCACAAGATTATGTCCCCTGCTAGACATGAGTGCCAGGTCTCAACTTAAGAATCAGAAGTCACCACATAAATCGAGAACAGTAGAATATTTGCTTGAAAACAAGTGCTAGAACTTTGCAGCACCATATCAATTTTTTAATTTAAGCCCCAGAAAATTCAAAAGCATCTACTAGGTGGCAAGCAGTATGACGATGCACAGAATTTTAATGCACACAAACTGGTTGGGCATACCGGATGCATTTGGATGATGAAAGAGGAAATGCTCACCTAGGACCTCTCACCTTCACAACCATAAGGGAAAGGAGGTAAATTACCTTTCATCATCCCATAGGAGAGTGTAGCACCGGATGGTATGAGAGGGGATTTGAGGAGAGAAGTCGTGCACAACAGGTATCTGATTTACCCGGAGAAAAAAAAAAAGACAATTCAAAGTTTGAATTTTTGCGATTCATGCAAAATAATGTCACGTTATAATGACCACGGTGGCTGATAAAAGACATACCAAATTATCCCATGTTCTCATCAGTCTATTCAAAGATGATCAGCTGCGGGATCGATGTGTGATATTCCAAAGTCAACCTCGAAGTATGGATTCAAGAATGTGCAATCCAATCTGATAAAGAAAGAACATAAATTGAGAATTGCAGAGTTCGCCCATCCCTAAATAGGTGGACAACGGTTAAAAGGGATGCTAAGAAATTATAGAACATGAAGGGCAATTCTCACCGCTTCGTAAGATCGTTTCCAGTGTCCATGATAAAGAAGCATACTTCCACCTCATTTTCGTAGCCCATTGGACAGCACTAACTTCTCTCGCCTTCAAGAAAGACATTATTATGGAAGAAATATTTTGTCTGCAATCAGATGGAGTGAATGATGATTTGCTGCATGGAGAAAAAAAAATGCACCTAGCATAAAATGCCAAATGCTGATAAGGCAACAGCTATCATATTGTCATACATCTCCGGTGTGGATTCCAATAGTACTAAGGGCGCGTGTGGTTGATTCCATTTCGAGGAACAATTTTTTATTAGAAATTATTTTTTCTGATTCTATTCTTGGGAACAACTTTTGAGCAAAAGAACGCATTTTACAACTCCACAAAATTTCTATTCCCGAGATAAAAATACATTTGGTAAAATTCTTAATTTTTTATTTTAATTTCAATACATTTATTTATTTTTTCTTTTCCCTTTTCCTTCCTCCTTCTTTGTGGCCAATCGCCGGCCGAGAAGTCTGGCAAGCTCGCTAGAGCCTTGCCATGCCAAGGCGATGTTTGACAACCTCGCTGGAGGCTTGCCTAGCCACGGCGAGCCTCGACCTTGACCATGCCCAACCAAGGCGAGGCCGAGCTTCACCATGGCTTGGTGTTGCCGGCCCCGGTGTTGCTCCAAAGAAGG
Source organism: Eucalyptus erythrocorys (assembly GCA_014182555.1). Taxonomy (NCBI): domain Eukaryota; kingdom Viridiplantae; phylum Streptophyta; class Magnoliopsida; order Myrtales; family Myrtaceae; genus Eucalyptus; species Eucalyptus erythrocorys. The sequence goes on from CM024599.1 coordinate 2,650,245, forward strand.
TTGCCGACCATGGCCGAGGTCGGCAACCGGCCAAAAGGAAGAAAAAGAAAGGAAAAGAGAAGAAGAGAGGGGAAGGAAAAAAAAAAAGATTTTAGGAATTGTTTTCGAGAATAATAAGCTATTTTTTTCAACTTCTTGATTCTGTTACAAATCTACTCCTAGGAATAAAAAGATAGATTTTTGTTCCCAGGTGTTAAGTTACTTCAATTAAATTTCCTTTATTATTAGAGTTTTATTTCATTTTTTACTTACATGAGGTTATTATTGTCATATACAATTTATATTCAATATAAATATAATGGGTGTAGGGTTTTGTTACTTTAGAAAACCTACAGCCCCTCTTTGTTTCTTTCTTTTATGTTCTCCTTCTTCTCCTCTTCTCTATTCCTTCTCTCTTCTTCTTTCTCTCTTACTATTTGCTGCGGGTTCTCTAATCAACTTTGTGACATGGTATCAGAGCAAGGTTTAACTACCTGATTACTTGATCCTATTGCTGGTTTGAGAGTCCCCTAGTAACCCTACTTCTTCTCTGGTGCGCAGCCATCTAAAGCTGCAATTTTTATTTGTTTTCTCTTCAAGTCTTGATACATATGAGATAAGAAGATATCAGATTCACCAAGTTCGATTTGTGAACATGGATTACAACACTTGCTGATCAATGGATTCAAGAATCAGAGTACTTTCTTCTATACAGCGGTTTATTCTATGAGTTTTCAGCATCCCTTTGGTTAATTGATGGAACCAATTACATCTGATTATACATTAGTGCTGCTATTTTGTCTCTTGCACTAAAGTTTCAGCCTTCCTGATTAGTGGTAAATATATTTATATTGAGATTATCGTCATGAGTGATACTAAGGCTCCTACAGATAGTGTCAATGTTCAAATTACCACTATTAAATTAAATGGATCCTCCAATTAGTTATGGGCCCAAGCTGTGAAGGTCTATATTAATGCCAAAGGGAAACTTAATTATCTTACCACAGACCCCCTGCTGAAGATTCTAGAGAATATAGTAATTGGATGAGAGAGAATGATACACTTATGGTGTGGTTAGCGAATAGCATGGAACCATCCATCGCTGCTAATGTCATGTTCCACGCAACTGCTAAGGGAGTATGGGATGATCTTATGGAGAGTTACTCACAAGACAAAAATATGTCTAGAGTTTATGAACTATATGAGAATATCTTTAATTTTAAACAGGAGACAAGTCTCTTAGAGAGTATTATAGTGCTTTGAAAGGTATGTGGGAAGAACTCAATCTTTATCGGCCCATCACTACTGATCTTGAGAGACTTAACACACAACGAGCTGAATTTCAAGTGGCCAAGTTTTTATCTGGCTTGAATGCCGACTTACAGCCTATGAAAAGTCAGCTTCTTGCTAGTGAGGGAGTTCCTTCTATGAATGAAGTATTTTGTCGAATTCACCGCATTGTCCCTCCATCTTCTACGTCATCTAAAGATAATTCAGCATTTGTGGCTAGTAGTGGTGGTTGTGGTCGTGGTGGATTTTCCAATAGAGGTCGTGGTTTCGGGGGAGGTCGTAGTCGTGGTGGTGGACGTAGTGGACAAAGTTTTGATCGAGATAGCCGTCAGTGTATATACTGCGGCAAATCCGATCATATTGTTGACACTTGTTGGGCTAAGCATGGCAAGCCTGAGTGGGCTCAATGAGTAGTTACTGCAAATACTGTTGTGTTTGAAGGAGTTGCTCAAAATGTGTCTTACAACGACATGAACCCATCTATCCCACCTGGGGGTAGTTCTTCTTAGTCTACAGCTCGAGATGATATGGTTGCACAACTCATCAAACGTGTCCAACAACTAGAGACTTCCAATTTCTCATCCACGCCACTCTTGCACGTACGGGTAACATGGCCTCTTTCTCTAATTTGTCTCCTAACACCTCTTGGGTCATTGACTCAGGAGCTTCTAGTCATATGACAAGTAAGCAAGAACTACTTTCTTCCCACCATAACTCTAGTCCTTTCTCAGAAGTCATTTTAGCTAATGGTTCCTCAACTCAACTAGTTGGATCGTGGACTGTTTCACTTACATCTTCCTTATCTTTGTCCTCTCGTTTTACATGTTCCCCAACTTCCTTTAAATTTGTTATCTGTTAGTTAGTTAACTAAAACTCTTAATTGTTTAGTTACATTTTACCCATCTCATTGCGTTTTTCAGGACCATCAGACAAAGAAGATGATTGGTGGAGGGCATGAACGTGATGGACTCTACTATCTAAATGGTGTCTCCACTACTGATGCCAATGGTCTAGCTGCTAGTTCTATTACCCCCTATTATGGCATTCTCGTTTAGGGCATTTATCTTTATTTAAGTTACAACAAATAATTCCCGAGTGTAAATCAATTTCTACTCTTGAGTGTGAGACTTGTGAACTTGGGAAACATCATCGTAGTTCTTTTCCTAGTCGTAATGATTCTCGTGCATCTACTTTACTTGAACTTGTTCATTCGGACATTTGGGGACCTTCCCGTATTGATAGTAGAAATGGTTTTAAATACTTTGTTACCTTTGTGGATGTTTATTCTTGTTTAACGTGCTTCTATATGCTTCATGATCGTTTTGAATTTTTACATGTTTTCCAATTATTTCATCGTGAGGTTACTAATCAGTTTAATACATCCCTTAAAATTTTGCGAACAGATAATGCTCTAGAATATACACAGAAATCAATTTCTTTGTTTTGTTCTAATCTTGGCATTATACATCAAATAAGTTGTGCTTATACCCCTCAGCAGATTGGTGTGGCTGAGAGAAAGTATCGTCACTTTTAGAAGTTGCTCGTTCACTCTTATTTTATATGAATGTGCCAAAATCATTTTGGAGTGATGTTGTCTTTACCGCATGTTACCTCATAAATCGTATGCCTTCCACCGTCCTCAATCATCGGGTCACCAATCGTGTTGTATTTCCTAACAAGCCATTATTCTCTCTTACCCCGCGCGTCTTTGGGTGTGTATGTTTTGTTCATAACCTACGTTCAGGTTCTGATAAACTATCTCCTCGTGCTACTAAATGCATTTTTCTTGGCTAGTCACGTACACAGAAGGGATATCGGTGTTATGATCCTACAACTTATACCCAATATATTAGTGTCGATGTTACTTTTTTCGAGGGCACACCATATTATTCTACTGAGGGTCAAGAGCTTTCAACTGACAATGTAGTTGATCCCCCTATCCCACTACAAATCCCTCTAGATTATGTTAGTCCTTCTTCAGTCTCTCCTCCCTTGCAGGTGTATCGGCGGCGAAAGCGCCTATGGCACCACCGCCTCCAGCTCTTCCATGCCCTCCAATCAATCTTCCTCCTTGTCTCCAGGTCCGGATGATCTTCCGATTGCCCTTCGCAAAGGTATTCGCTCTTGCACACAAAAATCCTCTTTGGCTTACCCTATTGAGCATTATGTGTCTCTCTCACATCTTCCTTCTCCATTACATGACTTTGCTCTATCATTAGAAACTCACACAATTCCTACTTCTACAACTAAGGCTTTGTCTCGCCTTGAGTGGAAGAAAGCTATGGATGTGGAAATGGAAGCTCTAGTGTCTCGCCAAACATGGTCATTGGTTGATCTTCCCCTTGGGAAAGATGTGGTGAAGTGTCATTGGGTGTACACTATCAAGTACAATCCGGATGGCTCAATCGAGCGTCTTAAAGCTCGACTTATGGAGTGGATTATTTTGAGACTTTTTCTCCTGTGGCATGTCTCAATTCTGTTCGTGTTATTATTTCTCTTACTGTGAATTTCGATTGGCCATTATATCAATTGGATGTCAAGAATGCTTTTCTTTATGGTGATTTATCTGAAGAAGTATATATGAAGCAACCTCTTGGGTATGTTGCTCAAGGGGAGAATCGTAGTAAAGTATGTCGGCTACATAAGGTCATTTATGGGTTGAAACAGTCTCCAAGAGCATGGTTTGAAAAATTCAGTTCAGTAATTTCTAAATGTGGTTTCCACCAATGTTATTCTCGATCATTCTATTTTTGTTCGAAAGAAAGAGTCGGGGTGGTCATTCTTGTGGTATATGTGGATGATATAATTGTCTCTGGTAGTGATATGACCGGCATTTCTGAGGTTAAGTCCTTTCTTCAGCAGCAATTTCATATTAAAGACTTGGGAACTCTTAGGTATTTTCTGGGTATTGAAGTTTTACGATGTAAAAAAGGCATTAATTTGTCTCAGCGAAAGTATGTTCTTGATCTTTTGTTTGAGACAGGTACACTAGCTTCCAAGCCAGTTGATACTCCTATGGATCCAAATCAAAAGTTTGGAGTTGATGATGGAAATGAAATTGAAGACAAGCATCAATATCGACGTCTAGTTGGGAAACTAATTTATCTTACTGTTACACGTCCTGATATTTCTTTTGATGTTGGTGTGGTGAGTCAGTTTATGGAGTCACCTAAGAAGGCTCATTGGGATGCTGTATGTCGAATTCTTTGATATCTTAAAAGCTCTCTTGGTAAGGGACTAATTTATAAATCTAATGGTTCTTTCACTCTGGTTGGCTATTCTAATGTTGATTGGGCTGGATCAACATATGATCGATGGTCTACAACTGGGTATTGCACATTTATTGGTGGTAATTTAGTTACTTGGAGAAGCAAGAAACAGACTACCATTGTCAAGTCTAGTGCGGAGGTTGAATATCGTGCTATGGCGCATACTGTGGCTGAATTGTTGTGGTTGAAATCTCTTCTCCAGGAGCTTGGATTTTCTATTAATCAACCAATTGATATGATGTGTGATAATCAAGCAGTTATTTATATTGCTGGGAATCTTGTTTTTCAAGAGCGAACTAAGCATATAGAAGTTGAATGTCACTTTGTTCGAGATGCTATGAAGCAGAGGTTGGTTGCTACTCCTTACGTTGCCTCTAGAGATCGGTTTGTCGATATGTTTACCAAAGCATTATTTCGTCCCCGCTTTTTTTGTTGCTGGCTGTTCCAAGTTGGGCATGGGTGACCTATATGCTCCAGCTTGAAGGGGAGTGTTAAGTTACTTCAATTAAATTTCCTTTATCATTAGAGTTTTATTTCCTTTTTTACTTACATAAGGGTATTATTGTCATATACAATTTATATTCAATATAAATATAATGGGTGTAGGGTTTCTATTACTTTAGAAAACCTACAGCCCCTCTTTGTTTCTTTCTTTTACGTTCTCATTCTTCTCCTCTTCTCTATTCCTTCTCTCTTCTTTTTTCTCTCTTACCATTTGCTGCGGGTTCTCTAATCAGCTTTGTGACACTAGGAACAAAAAATTTTCCAAATGGAGTTGTATTCATTTTTTGTTTCCAGGAACAAAGAAACAGAATTAGTTATTTGCGGGAGTGAAAACAAACCGGCCCTAAGGGTACCGAGACGTTAACAATGCAAGATGAACTAACAAAAGAAGGGAAACGAGAACAATCATATCAAGATAAATGCTAGAGCGTGATTAGCCAATTTCAAACACTGATGACTGTTTTCAAAGTCTACAGTTCACGAGCTTTGCCGAGTTTCACTATTACCTGCAATGCATTTCAATGAAGCAATTAGTCAACTGAGACAAGGGAGAACAAGAACAATAATGAGAATGCATTAGGCAGCACTTGCCATGCTTCTTTTTGAGTTGCTTTCAGATTACCTGCAAGAGACTAATGACATTGATAAGGCACACGCATGCTCATCAGCCATCATTTGCAGATCAGGAGCACCTCCTGCTTCATAAGACCAACCATAACTCAAAGATCTACCCATCACCTAAACATCACCAGCGGTATGGATGAAAATAGGGAAGAATCATTCTCTGTGCCACACGACGAAAATACTGGATTCTCTTTTTCGTCGTGATTTTACAAAGCCTACATATTAAAAGTATCAGAGTCCTTTCCTTCTCCCCAATTTACAGGCTGATAGAGAAAAGTAAAAATTTGTCAACTAATTCACAGGAACTTCAATATTAAAGAGAAAACTGCCCGTCCAATCAATCTTCAAGCAAATTGAAATTCTCAATCGATGTAGAATCCCCTCTGCAGACCGCTGACAAAATAACCTCAGGGAGCAGGGCAAGCTGAGTTAAAAAAGTTGGACTTTCCTCTTTCGTGGAATCCTTAAAAACAAGAACACAGACATTAATCCCAATGATTACAACATTAACTCGTCATTTCCTAAATCTACACTGAATGGTCTATTAATAAAGATCCAGCTTCATATTCTGCAACTTTACACATACAATTGTTAATGTGACAGTAACAATAAGAGCAATGACCTGTATCAGGATGGCTGCAATACTGCAAGAATGGAACAAAATAATTTCACTCTGTAATAATTCTCTGGGTCCTCTTCCCTCTTCTGTTGACAAATGACAAAGCAACAAAAGTTTCAGTGAACAGAATCATGAGAAGATTGAAGCTTCGAATTGCAAGAGTAGACCTGGAAAAGGAAAGAACTAAGCAAGTGAAGAGCAGGTTCTCTAAATTTGGGGACCTGAAGCTTGAGAATCAACTGGGGAATCACTCGGCTTCCCCAACCAGCGCTGCCAGTGCTTCTTTCTTCCCCATGGCAATTATTCATTCCCAAATCCAAAACCTGAAAACTATGTAGGACAGGGTGCTGAAGAACGGACAAGTGCTCGTTTATGTCCGGTCAAATAGGGTGTTGAAGATTTCTGGAGCAAAGCCAGAAGTCCTCCGCGAAAACAAAAAGGATAGGATCGGTTAAAAATGCAAAGAGAGTAAAAACCTAAGCCGATTGTTTTCTTAGTCATCCGCTTCCCTAAGCCATTTCCATACGAAAAAGAGCTAGGTGATTGGATTCATTCATAGCACGGGATTGTACAACAGCAAAAACTAAGAACTGGTGTTTTACACGGAAGTTCTCATTTATGGCGGCTTAAATATGGCGTCATAATCCGATTTGTTGAGCCTTGACTCAGTCCCACGGCCAAAAGGAAAACTCTGTCCACGAGCCTCGACTCATTTGCAGATAGTTTTCTTGATGAACACAGCTGAAGGTTGGAGATTGGGTATGGGTTGTATCCAGATATTAGCTAGCAATTGCCATCGTCCTCCATTGAACGTGACAATTAGAATTACAGTAAGGATTGCAGTGTGGGTTATGTTCATGAATTGAGCATCCTTATATCTTTCATGTTTATTAAATTCCTTCGGGAAATCTTGGGATCCATCATGTTTTTGTTGATGAAAATTGAATTTTGATATCTAATGAGGGAAGATTGAAGGGCAAATTCATATTGGGAACATGGGGAGATGATAGGGACAACGGGGGGTTATGATGAGGGGCCCCAACCTCTTCTGTCGTCGTCTTCATCATGTATCCCAGCCGTAAAATCTGCGGTCGCCGTTACGGTTTGCTTGCTTGCCTGCCTACCTGTGTATCGTCATGGTTGTCTCGCTTGAGAGTGATCAAGCTTCTTGATCTTGAGTTCATAAAATGGCTACACCGTCACCATTCCATTCCATTCGAAGGTCTGTTAACAAGGTATCCTTTAAGTCCCCACTTAGTAACTGAAGCCAGCCAATAATTGAAGAACGATGCAATCGAAATCATTCGAGCAGTTTCTAAATGCAAAGAGTGAATGCTTTTTCCTCCCCCTGAACCCACCTCCCACATCTTCTATAAGATGGAACCGGCTCGCACCGTTCATCTCATCACCTTCCACTTTTGTTCCCTTCCCCCTCTTTCAACCATGGCAAGATCAGGCTTCTTTGCGTTCTTGCTCCTTGCCAGCGTAGTTGCCGTATTGTCCGTCAAAGTCAAACATACTGATCCTGCGTCGGAGACATTAGACTACCTGGTCGATTGTGCTGGCAAGCTAACCGGGAATTGCGGGGAAGACATCTTCTTCAACATATTCACGGAGCAGAAAGACATCACCCCTGCATGCTGTAAGAAGCTTGTGTCGATAGGAAAACAGTGCCACGAGGCGATGGTGGGTTTCATTATCTTATCGCCCAGCTTCAGCAAGAATGCCTCCATCACCGTGCCCAGGAGCAAGAAAGTGTGGAATAAGTGTGTCCTGTTGGCCAGTGAAGCCCCTTCAGAAGCCCCTTCCCTACCGTAAGGAGGCCTGGTTTTATCGGATTTAATCGATGTCAAATTATCATTGCAAACTTGAAAAACACAGATGAATAATGAGCGGTTTCTTTTCTTATCTTTTTTATTCTTTTTCGAAGCAAGGGAACGATGACAGTTCAAAGAGTTGTTTATTTGCGCTTTTAATACAATTCGTATCCATGATCGCTGATGTCTCAAATTAGTTCTACCGTGTCTCCGAAAGTAAAGCCGAATTAGAGATCAATGAATATGACCTACCGGGCCGGATTGATAATCCAGAGACCACGAAGTTGTTCCCTAATCCAATCATCGATATAAAAGAAAGAATCGCCAAACCCGCCAAACTCATCTTACACGACGTGATCATGGAGGTTAAAATGAGGAAAACAAAAAAAAAAAAAAAAAAAAAAAAAAAAAAAAGTAAAGACTTTAGAGGATTCAAAGATCAGACCAAGAATTTCGAGCAAAAAATGCAATTCGCAGAGGATTTGTTACATGCAACAAAAGATGTGGGTTAACGTCCAGTAATTTCTCTCTCTGAAGTAATATTATGGGGAACCGACTCTCTACATAATGCAATATAAAACCCAAACCCCCAAATGCAAAAAGCGGCTTCGGGAAATACTCGACACCATTAGTCCCGATTCGTTTCTTAATGATGAGATCTCGCGAACTAAAGGAGCGCTCAAGAGTCTCATGAGTCATTCATAGCAAAGAATCGCCAGTAGTTGTAAAAGCAATCTATGGATCACGGGAAACTCGGTGCAATATTGATCCACAAATTATGACTGCAAGATTTGCATATCCTTCATAAAAAAATTAATCTACCGCCAATTATCGCAAATACCTTTAGGCTTTCATGAAAAGTGTCATTGATGAAGGAGGCAACTCACAAGATTATGTCCCCCGCTAGACATGAGTGCCAGTGTCTCAACTTAAGAATCAGGAGTCACCACACAAATCGAGAACAGTAGAATATTTGCTTGAAAACAAGTACTAGAACTTCGCAGCACCATATCATTTTTTTTAATTTACGCCCCAGAAAATTCGGAAGCATCTACTAGGTGGCAAGCGGTATGACGATGCACAGAATTATAATGCACACAAATATCCACTGGTTGGGCATACCGGATGCATTTGGATGATGAAAGAGGAAATGCTCACCTAGTACCTCTCACCTTCACAACCATGAGGGAAATGAAGTAAAGTACTGTTGACACCTAAATTTTGGTGACCCGGTTAGTCATTTATTGCATAGAAAATTAGGAGTTAATTTTATCCCTAAAGAAAAAATTAATTAATTGCATAACATGTAGGTTTAGGTGCATTTATTTTTTATTTGCATTTTCTTTTGTATTTATTTATTGGACCGGTGGAGAATGGGTTCGAATTAATGGTTCTAAATTTTTATTTTGACAGGCCGGATTAGGCTCATGAAGCAAATAAATTGGCTCAAGCCCGTTTTTTTTTAATTACAAAAATTACCTAAATGGAGATTTAAAATAATATTATGGTGAATTTTTGGAATTTAAAAAAATCGGGTTACAATCTTATCTTTAAGCAATAAAATCAAGAGATGTGGAAAATATAATAATAATATTACCTGCGAAAAAGAAATCTTTGTGGATGTCGATTTGAAAAGGAAATTAGAACCTGATCTTCAACCTATAAAAAGATTTTTCGCCTAGGTTTTCAAGAGGCCGCACAGATTGATACATGCGGCGACATGAGAGTTTTTCCGTCGAAGAGACTTCTCTTCGTTTGAGGGAGACACGATAAAAGGGCGAGAATAGGCCCCTCGCTTGATCCACGGAAAAGGGGGGTTTCTTTGTTTTTTATTAGGTCAAAAAAGTCAAAAAGTCAGCAAAAGCTTTGCTTTCTGCTCAGAAGTACAACAGCAACAGGTCTGGAGAGAAGAGACAGCGAGAGAGAGACGCGAGGAGACAGCCAGCAGAAGAAAAAAAAAAAGGAAAATACACTGTTCTTCTCCCTCGCAGGTCTTTTTGCCGTTGCAGCCCCCCCGCGCCGGCCACCGCTGATCGAACCCCCTCGAAGCTTGCTCGCCGTTGCGCCACCGCCGGCCTTCATCGGCGCCAGTTCGTGACCCCGCCGCGTCTCCGACAGCCACTGCTGTTCGAGCAGCCCACGCCTAGATCTGAATCAGTTGTTGATCCCTACACCGCGTGAGTTCCTGCATTGGCTCGTGCATCCTCTGCTCGTCCCGCGCCGGCCTTGATTCGCGCCACTCGAAGGACGCCAGGAGACCCGAAGGCTCCCTCCCGCTCCGTCCCAACGTCCTCGCTGCGCCGCCCGTGACACCGTGCCGTCCTGTCGCCGCCTCAGCCTCCCCTCCACCGGCGCCTCCTTGCACGGCCAGATCTGTGGCTGTGCCGAGCCAACCTTGAGCCGCGACCCTCCTCGGCTTCAACCTCGCTGCTCGCGCCGGTCCACCTGTGGCCGCCCTTCGCTGGAGCTCCGACGACAAGGACTTGCCGACGGTGACCTAGGGCGCGATTGATAACGTTTCTGTTTAAAAATCGTTCGCGAAAAGTAAACAAAAAAGTGATTTTTGTTCCAAGCGAACAATTTTCAACAAAAAAACGCTAAGCCAGAATCGCACAAAATTTTGCTTTTAGAATAGAAAAAAAAAAACACGTTCTAGAATCGCATAAAATTTTTGTTCTAATTTTTTTTTTCAAGTGTTCTTTTTTAAAATAAAATGTAAACTTGGTATTGAATTATCATTCTCATGACATGCTCATCAATTTAATTTCGTTCATAGTGAGTGAAAACAAACATTCTAAACATTATCATATTTGCTTATTTGGAAGAAAATTTTTTACGTTTGTACCAAATTTGAACCCAATTGCTTTTTTTATTTTTAATAAAGTATAAATTTGATTTTGAATTCTCATTTTTATAAAATGCTCATCAATTTAATTTTGTTCATGGTAAGTGAAGTCAAACATTTTGAACATGGTTATAAGTGCATACTTTGAAGAAAATTTTATAAATAAACTTTGTACCAAATTTTTCTTACGTGGTTTTTTTTTTTTTTTCAATAAAGTATAAACTTCGCATTGCATTTTCATTCTCATGAAATGCTCATCAATTTAATTTTGTTCATGATGTATGAAGACAAACATTCTGACCATGGTCATATATGCATACTTGGAACAAGAAATGAGATAAGTAAAATTTGCACAATAAGAGCTAGCTAAAAGAAGAGTATCTCATAGATCTCTACATAGATCCTTTAATACATAACATCACAATAACGAAGTAATATAGTTCATTATTCAACTCATCACATTGAATTTGATAAGTGAGTACTTAAAAACAATATTACAAAAGTCATAAACACAATATCATGAAATTTCAGGCATATTATGATCCCTCGCCATTTTATTTGCAATCCTTGTCCTAAGTATGTTTATTCCAGGTGCATCATGCAATGTATTCTCTGCAACCTCCACTTCTGTAGGTCCGCATGGATACTCCGGATCTCCACCACACAGAAAGGACCTGAAGTGAGCAAAACAATGAATTTAGTCCGTATAAACGAATGTAGACACTTCAATTATAGGGAAAAGGCTAATCCTGGGAGGCTGACAATGTCAAGAAACAGGATCTCATTCAGACAATATGCACATTATAATTATAAGCTGCATTTTGCAAACAACAATAAATAGCACAGCTATGACAATCGGAGCAATCATTACACTATGCGTTGCATCAACTGTTTTCCGGCTAGCTTTCAAGCACCATGATAATATAACATCTTTAAGGGTTTCAGTGGTCATCCATGATAAACGCCAATGGGACTCAAGACTTAATGAGTGTCCTTGATGATACTATAGGCACTCGAAATTTATGACTAGGAGAAATGAATTGCAATCACAATTCAAACTCAAACATTTGTTAAGTGCATTGCATTCCAGTCTTGATATGATAGGACTGAATTTAACAGATAGTGTAAATCCCACTGCTCAAAATTGGCATTAGGCGTGCTAAGAGTTGGCACTATCAAGACCTATTGATAAGCCCACTCAAGTAGAATTTAATGAAGATGGATGAGATGCTTGGTGATATTGTTAGTTCAATGTTAACTAACAATGTATTGCCAATTAAAACAGTCGCTTCAAAGAAGTTTCAATTACTATTGCCTGTGCATCCTCAATCTTACAGTTTCCAAGAAAACTTGAGATTTCCAACTTGAAGAATTTGATACATGATATAAGACCTATTCTTGACCCCTTGAAGGTACTATTGCTCAAGCAAATAAACAAAAATAAATGCAAAAAAATCTCACAAGTGAATTACACAGTCTTGGTTTGCGTGGATAAAGCCAACTTGGTGTTGAAGGAATCGAAGCAACGCACCAACTGGCAGTGTGGGAAATATGATATATCCTACCTGCTTGGTGTGGGTCTCGTCTCTATAGTTCGATACTAACATGCTATAAGTGGGGGAATTTGTAACATTCAGATCTCACATGGAGAAGGAGAGGATTGTTAAGTGATACATAAGTAGCAGCCCACTCACAAAAGACCACTGCCAAAGTATTCATTTGGGTGGCATGGCCCCCATAAATCATAAGTCATATTCGATCATTACGGACAAATGACGTACCTAAAGAGAATATAGATGGTCTGTTAAACAGTTTAATACATATGGGAAAATGTTTAAATGCAAGCAAGCCAAATTATTCCTAATTTCTTTCCTCTAAACCAGTAAATCAGAAAAGTGCAGTTCCAATGAGCGCACATATTCAATTTCAGTTAAACATTTGTAACAGCAGCAGCCTTTCGATTCATGTGAAGTGCAGAGGCATAGCCTTTTGAACACTCTCAATTCCTATTTTCACGTGTCCTGCAATTTCACGGATGTCAATTAAGGACAACTGTGGTGAATGTGCTCTCTGTAGTAGAGCTTCATACAATAGACTTTTGCTCTGTAATCCTTTCTCCTATAAAGAAAAAAGAAAACTTTGCCACTGAAATCTTACTTCTTAAACCTGAAAAATGCTTTACTCAGCAGTTTGAACACTTTAGCTGACAATGACTGCATGATGCATTACATATTAAAGCTTCCAAATCTGCAAAGAGATTAAGGCTTCAACAGATCAACCAATTTATATGGAAAAAGCAAAAAGTAAACAAAAATGAAAACACACATCGGACATTTGTTCCAACTATCATGTAGTAATAAAAAAATTTGTATTGCTTGTGAAAAAAGCCACGTCAGACAACATCTTTGTGCAGTTCCTATCAATCCATTCGAAAAGTTAACTGGTCTTGGAAACTTGAAGAAAGTGTTTGTAAAATTCACACTCATAATCTTTTTTAGACAGCACTTATTCAAGCACTCAACTAATCATTGCGAGATAATATATCAATGACAAGCAATCAGACAGTTAAGAGACAATGAAGTTATAACAACTGAGGACACTCTGCCTCCACTCATATACAATCTAAAAAAATCACTATAGAAAATGAGAAACTGTTGCTACCTCATCCAACAATGCCCTGCTCTTTATCTGCAAAAGTCCCTTCGGAGGAGCTGGCGGAAGATTCTTCTTAGGAAATGCTTTTTAAGCTGCAAAATGTGCTGATAATTAAAAAGAATCTAAACATGTATGCTTGAGAATCATGATTCAATTGCTAGTCTAAAAGGACAGGTTGCATGATTTAAATATACAAATTGTGACCATGAACCACAGAGTTAAGGTGCCCAATCCAAAGAAAAACTGTACAAGCTATGTAGACTCACATCAGAACCTCAAAGAGTCATTGAATCTTCTTAACACTCCACGAACAGTGGTAACACCTTCAGGAGATTGTAAACCAATCTGAACCCTGTAAAATTGACCATTAAGAATGTTAAAGGAGAGTAATGCCAGAAGCCACAATATGGATGTGAACAAAAAAGATCTGATGTAGGAAAAGAAAAGGCAAAGGGAAAAAGTGCAAACTGTTGGAAATGGGGGAAGTTCCTATTTCTCAAACCAGAGCGAACTGAATCAAAATAATTTTTGCAGTTCAAGTCAAGTTTTAAAGAACATCTGGTTGTATTTGACATTGGCCTATTTGACATGCTAATCTCTGAAATTAACTAGTAAAACAAAGAAAAAGGTATGAACAAACAAAGATTAGAAAACTAACACCAAAAAACTGCACCAAAAGAACCTACAGATGGTAATAGAGGTCTCGTCAGATTTAGAAGAAATTACATATGTACATCCAACAAATCAGGCCGCTACCTGTGCTTCATGTTGGAACCTTAACTGTTGGTAAAGCTCTGGAAATCTCAAATCATAGCAAACTGTCAGCCCCAGACGTCCGATGGGGCTGTCTAGAGCTACTATATCTTTTCCTGTAAGGAATAAAAATTGAACTGGTGAAGAAGTATAGAATCCAGGCATTTATGCAAGAAGTAGCAAGCATGGTTCACCAAAATAGAGAAACAACAATCAAAGACTATACTATATAGAGAGAAATAAGACCAATCACTCCTATGATAGTACACCACCTAAGCAGAAGGAGAAATTAAATAAAAGGCTCACTATATGACAGAAATTAAAAGAAAAGAAAGACTGAGGACTGTGGTTTCTAACTTAAACCGCTCTCTAAAAGTAGCATTTGAATAACTGAAGTGGCCTTTTCTCTAAGCATAGAAATACCTTTCTTGATGCAAAGTAATTTGAACGGAGTAAAAAATCATATGATTTTCTGAATCAGCATAAAGGTGCTTACAGAAGGTGTATAAAATGTAACTCACTATTGTAATGGAATATTACACAATGATCTCATCAGAGCATCCTATAAATATCATCACAAAACCAAAGGTGATGATTGCATGAAGCTACATACTACTATCCTTGACTTGAACGAGCAAAACAAATATACCTGGTTCTGTGAAGCTGCTCTCTTTGTATGACCTTCCGCCCGGAACATCCACATCAAACCTTAGGCAAAAGGAAGAGCACACTTTATTTTGTGATTGATGCCAATGCAATGGGCAAATTGTAGCTCAACTAGAAGGAAGCATTCCCATAACAAATGCAGAAATATCCAACAAAAAAAGTCTTGTAAGTGCAAGCAAAATTCAATAGAAAATCACTTTAACTTGAGCTAGCTCTCGTTCTTCCTTATTAAATAATTCACAATGGTCTTCCGTTTCCCAATTCAAATGACAAGATAAATTTGGCATCTAGAGAAATGGTTCTGAACAGGCATCGGCCACAAATCGAGTAGACAGAGACGAAGATTGGGTTTGATTCTAGATTCATTTGTGTTAGGAATTCATCTGGTCTACAATTGCATCTCTCTCTCTCTCTCTCTCTCTCTCTCTCTCTCTCTCTCGTGCGCACGCATGCTTGCAGATGCTCCTGTCATAGCCTGTTCATGCTGTCAACAGATGACTGGAAAACATGATCGTTGTGCATGAATGTGCACAGTATATGGGGAGGGGGGAGATGCAAATTCACATTTTCTATGAGTAAGTTAAGAAATCAAAATCGCGAGGGTGCACAGTAGGCAAAGACTGCTCAAGACATCTATCATCCTAGGAGCATGTGCATTAGCTGTGTTTAATTATAATCCAGTGATGAAAGTTAAACACAATCTGATCTGGCAGTCTATAATACATTAATGCAACACAATAGGCAAATAAGTTGAAGGAAACTTATGACATGACATTTTATCTAAGGGTGTTGAAGTTGATAACCATACAAGTGTATCTTCCTATAAGTGCTCCTAATGTTACCAGCATCATCGATCACAACATGTGTGTTGCGACAGAATGGCAAAACAACAGGACATTCGTGACCTAATTGGATACTGGAGTTCACATATTCAAGCAACAAAGCATCCACGCCATCCATCACCTTGCAAGAGATTGGTATTGCTGCATGATCGGTCCATCCAACGGTTCCGCAATCTTAACACTGTCCCCTTCGTTGGCGCCGATGAAGGAGAAGCTTTCCGGAAAGCAAAGCAATTTAGCCCCCGCAGAAGCCGCTTCCTTTACCAACACCAACCCAATTAAAATAAGAACAAACCACACATGCGACATTAACAATATAAACCGTAATGGTTGTCCATACGAATCAGCTTTCACGGAAGTTAGCAGAGTCGACCACAAACAACAGCAGCATCAAGCTCCTATGATTCGCCACTATCGCTAAAAAAAACTGCTCCTAAGCAGAGATAATCATCAAGCATCTAATCACCCACCTAAAATTCATTGCCACGAGAGTTAAGTTCACATAATTCATAGAAAAAGACGGAACTTTTGAGAGCTAGATGAACGAGGAAGCTGAAAAACGAACTCCTTCAATCCTTCAGCATGTTAACCTATCGATAAAGCGTAAATAGAGTGCAATGAAACGATTAGGAGCCAAGATGCGATAGCAAAAGAGAGGGAAAGAAAAGCGAGAGCATGAGAGTTGCCTGGACGAGGCGAGAGCAGGTGGCGAAATTGGCAGCGAGGTCGTTGATGGAGGTCATCTGGGCGGCGGCGACTCGGACTGAGCCGGCGGCCATGGCTGAGTCGGTGGCGGCGGCGGCGCGTGAGATCGGGGACCAGGAGCGCGGCTGGGGAGAGGGGATGGCGAGGTGGGTTGACGCTGTAATTGGTCGGAGAAGAAGAGTGGTCGCGGGATGGAAGGAGAGACAACGACGGTGAAGATGCAGGAGGAGAGGCGGAGAAGACGACGGTCGAACGGTTGGACGCAAGAAACAGAAAAGAAACACTCCTCCTAGGCTTTTGTTCTTTTTCATTCTTCAAATCTGTTTAAGAAACAACAAATAAAATTTTTTTATTTTTCATTTCATTTCAGATATGCTTTCTAAAAATAAAAAAATATATTTCAAAACAAAAACGCATCCAAACGCGTTTCGTTTCTTTTTTTTGTTCCCAAAAACAATAAAAAAAAAAAAAAAAGTGTTTCTAGGAATGTAAACACTTTTTACCATACAGCCCCCTAGAGACTCACAAGCCCGAGGCCTGAAAGAAAAAAAACAAAAAATAAAAAGGAAAAATTAATTTAGGTAGTTTTTCCTTTATTTATTTACTTTATCTTATTTTTATTGTTTTATTGTTATGTTATTTTATGTATTCTTTTTAGCATAATTAGACTTTAACATATGATTTGAAAATTTTGATATATTACTTGATTCGCAACCGTGCTTGGATTTTTTATTTCGTCTATAAGGCTTTAGATGAAATAATTAGTAATGCGAGAATAAAATTGATATTTTGATCTTTAAGGCTTAAGATCAATTTATCGATTTTACTAGCGAAATATTATCCCTTGATCCGAACAATGTATGATATTTCTAGGTAATTTTGGATGGTCTTGATTACTTTATTTATATTGAAATATGTCTAAGTTGGGATGTTGCTTGTTTAGGGTTATTTGCATGTTTAGGCTAAGCATTCTAGTTATCATGAATTTTCAAAATAAAAATAAAAAAATCAATTAATTTAGATTGCATGTTTAATTAGTAGGAATTATTAATTTCGAAATTAGAAAAAAAAAAACACAAAAAATGTTGAATTAGGATTAGGTGTGTTTATTGTCATGCATATTTAGATTAAAGATTTTATTTTAGGTCATGAAAAAAGAAAACAAAAGGAAAGCAAAATTCACTTAGGATGCTAGCTATGTTATTTGAATTGTATGTTAATTTTAAATTTCGAATTTTTTAAAAAAAAGTAAAAAAATCATGCATATGTCATGTAGAATTTAGGGTATTCTTTGCACGTCATTGCATGGTAGGATTGCATATTATAGGTTTGGATAAATCCTCCTAAATAGATTGCATTTTTTTAAGAAAAATAAAAATGTTATATGCATGTCATATAGAATTAGATTTATGAAATGCATGTGATTTAATGATTGTGGTTAGGTCCGTTTAATTAGAAATTGCCCGTCATTAGAATTAGATCATTTAGATTGCATTTAATTGTTGCATGTCTTCATGAATTACTTTAGTCATGTCATATAGTTTAGATCATGTTACAATGTCATATTAGATTAGTAATATGCATTGCATGATTTTCATCAAATAAAGTGAAAATAAAAAAGAAATTGCGTGTTAATTAGAAATCATATCTAGAATTGTTGATGTGACTTCTAGTCTAACAATGCAGATGCTCTTGTTGCTATGAGGTAAGTTTTGCATTATTTATTTATTTATTATTTGGGTGTTAAATTGGTGATTTGCGCACTCGCATGATCACCTCACATGTTATGGAGATAATTAAAATCAATTCAAGTTGCTTGCCAAACATTTTTTCAAAAATAAAAAGAAAAGGTACCGAAAGGGCGTTAAATAAATCTAGCGTAATCAAATCCTCGTATCTAGAATCTCTAGTTCGTAGGAGTAAAGTAAATCTCCCATTACTTTACTTGGGTTTCTAATTGACCCACCAAAAATGATTAGTGGCGACTCCTAATTGAAAATCAATCGTATGCTAAGAAATTGAACCTAAGTCGCGAATTGGTAGAAGTTTGGGGGAGCTCGAATTAGTTTAGACTTAACAATTCATTAGCCAAACCTAGGTGGTTCACACCCGAAAAATTGATCGCGACAATTACCTTTCATCATCCCATAGGAGAGTGTAGAACGGGATGATATGAAAGGGTATTTGAGGAGAGAAGTCGTGCACAATAGGTATCTGATTTACCCGGGAAAAAAAAATAAAAAGACAATTCAAAGTTCAAATTTTTGTGATTCGTGCAAAATAATGTTGCGTTATAATGGCCACGGTGGCTGATGAAGAGACACCAAATTATCCCACGTTCTCATCAGTCTGTTCAACAGATGATCAGCTGCAGGGCTGAATTTGTGTGATATTCCAAAGTCAATCCGAAGCATGATTCAAGAATGTGCAGTCCAATCTGATAAAGAAAGAACAGAATTTGAGAATTGCAGAGTTCGCCCATCCCTAAATAGGTGGACAACAGCTAAAAAGGGATGCTAAGAAAATATAGAACATGAAGGGCAATTCTCACCGCTTCTGTAAGATCGTTTCCAGTGTCCATGCTAAAGAAGCATACTTCCACCTCATTTTTAGTAGCCCATTGGACAGCACTAACTTCTCTAGCCTTCAAGAAAGACATTATTATGGAAGAAATATTTTATCTGCAATCAGATGGAATCAATGATGATTTGCTGCATGAAGAAAAAGAATGCACCTGGCATAAAATGCCAAATGCTGATAAGGCAACAGCTATCATATTGTCATACACCTCCGGTGTGGATTCCAATAGTATTAAGAGCACGTTTAGTAATGATTCTATTTCGAGTAATAATAATTTTTTATCAAAAATTACTTTTTTATGATTATGCTCTTGAGAATAATTTTTGAGTAAAAGAACATATTTTGTAATTCCACAAAATTTCTATTCTTGGGATAAAAATATGTTTAGTAAAATTCTTTATTTTTTTATTTTAATTTTAAATACTTAATTTTTTTCTTTTTTCTTTTGCCCTTTTCCTTCCTTCTTCATTGTGGCTAGTCACCGGCTGTAAAGTCCAGCAAGCTTGCTGGAGGCTTGCCAAGCCAAGGCAATGTCCGACGAGCTCGCTGGAGGCTTGCCTAGTCACGGTGAGCCTCGATCTCGCCCATGCCCAAACAGGGAGAGGCCAAGCCTTGCCATGGCTTGGTGTTGCCGGCCTCTGATGATGCTTCGGCGAGGTCACTGGCCATGGTCGAGGTCGGCAACCAACCAAAAGGAAGCAGAAGAAAGGGAAAGAGAAGAAGAGAGGAGAAGAAAAAAAAAAAATGAGATTTTAGGAATTGTTTTCGGAAAAAATAAGCTATTTTTTTTTTTACTTCTTGATTTTGTTCCAAATCTATTCCTAGGAATAAAAAAAAAAGATTTTTGTTCCCGAAAATAAAAAATTTACAAAACAGATTTTTTTTTTTTTGTTTCCGGGAACAAAAAAACAGAATTAGTTGTTTGCGGGAGTGAAAACAAACAGGCTCTAAGGGTACCAAGAAGTTAACAATGCAAGATGAACTAACAAAAGAAGGGAAACGAGAACAATCATATTAAGATAAATGCTAGAGCGTGATTAGCCAATTTCAAACACTGATGACTGTTTTCAAAGTCTACAGTTCACAAGCTTTGCCAAGTTTCCCTATTACCTGCAATGCATTTCAATGAAGCAATTAGTCAACTGAGACAAGGGAGAACAAGAACAATAATGAGAATGCATTAGGCAGCACTTGCCATGCTTCTTTTGAGTTGCTTTCAGATTACCTGCGAGAGACTAATGACATTGATAAGGCACATGCATGCTTTCTCATTTAGACTTCCATCAGCCATCATTTGCAGATCAAGAGCACCTCCTGCTTCATAAGACCAACCATCTTCATAAGACCAACCATAACTCAAAGATCTATCCATCACCTAAACATCACCAGCAGTATGGATGAAAATAGGGAAGAATCATTCTCTGTGCCACACAATGAAAACACTGGATTCTCTTTTTCATTGTGCCAAAGCAGATTTTACAAAGCCTGCATATTAAAGGTATCAGAGTCCTTTCCTTCTCCCCAATTTACAGGCTGATAGAGAAAAGTAAAAATTTGTCAACTAATTCACAGGAACTTCAATATTAAAGAGAAAACTGCCCGTCCAATCGATCTTCAAGCAAAACGAAATTCTCCACCGATGTAGAATGCCCTCTGCAGACCGCTGACAAAATAACCTCAGGGAGCAGGGCAAGCTGAGTTAAAAAGTCGGACTTTCCTCTTTCATGGAATCCTTAAAAACAAGAACACAGACATTAATCCCAACGATTACAACATGAACTCGTCATTTCCTAAATCTACACTGAATGGTCTATTAATAAAGATCCAGCTTCATATTCTGCAACTTTACACATACAATTGTTAATGTGACAGTAATAATAGGTGCAATGACCTGTATCAGGATGGCTGCGGTACTGCAAGAATGGAACAAAATAATTTCACTCTGTAAAAGTCTCTGGGTCCTCTTCCCTCTTCTGTTGACAAATGACAAAGCAACAAAAGTTTCAGTGAACAGAATCATGAGAAGATTGAAGCTTCGAATTGCAAGAGCAGACCTGGAAAAGGAAAGAACTGAGCAAGTGAAGAGCAGGTTCTCTGAATTTGGGGACCTGAAGCTTGAGAATCAACTGGGGAATCACCCTCGGCTTCCCCAACCAGCGCTGCCAGTGCTTCTTTCTTCCCCATGGCAATTATTCATTCCTCAAATCCGAAACCCGAAAACTAGGTAGGACAGGGTGCTGAAGAATGGACAAGTGCTCGTTTATGTCCGGTCAAATAGGGTGCTGAAGATTTCTGGAGCAAAGCCAGAAGTCCTCCGCGAAAACAAAAAGGAGAGGATCGGTTAAAAATGCAAAGAGAGTAAAAAACTAAGCTGACTGTTTTCTTAGTCATCCGCTTCCCTAAGCCATTTCCATACGAAAGAGATCTAGGTGATTGGATTCATTCATAGCACGGGATTGAACAACAGCAAAAACTAAGAACTGGTGTTTTACACGGAAGTTCTCATTTATGGCTGCTTAAATATGGCCTCGCATTCCGATTTGTTGAGCCTTGACTCAGTCCCACGGCCAAAAGGAAAACTCTGTCCACGAGCCTCGACTCATTTGCAGATAGTCTTCTTGATGAACACAGCTGAAGGTTGGAGATTGGGTATGGGTTGTATCCAGATATTAGCTAGCAATTGCCATCGTCCTCCATTGAACGTGACAATTAGAATTAGTAAGGATTGCAGTGTGGGTTATGTTCCTGATTGCGCATCCCTATAACTTTCATGTTTATTAAATTCCTTCGGGAAATCTTGGGATCCATCATGTTTATGTTGATGAAAATTGAATTTTGATATCTAATGAGGGAAGATTGAAGGGCAAATTCATATTGGGAACATGGGGAGATGATAGGGACAGCGGGGGGTTATGATGAGGGGCCCCAACCTCTTCTGTTGTCGTCTTCATCATATATCCCAGCCGTAAAGTCTGCGGTCGCCGTTACGATTTGCTTGCTTGCCTGCCTGCCTGTGTATCGTCATGGTTGTCTCGCTTGAGAGTGATCAAGCTTCTTGATCTTGAGTTCATAAAATGGCTACGCCGTCACCATTCCATTCCATTCCAAGGTCTGTTAACAAGGTATCCTTTAAGTCCCCACCTAGTAACTGAAGCCAGCCAATAATTGAAGAACGATGCAATCGAAATCATTCGAGCAGTTTCTGAATGCAAAGAGTGAATGCTTTTTCCTCCCCCTGAACCCACCTCCCACATCTTCTATAAGATGGAACCGGCTTGCACCGTTTTTTGGTAAAGTTTTTTTTTTTTCATCTCATCACCTTCCACTTTTGTTCCCTTCCCCCTCTTTCGACCATGGCAAGATCAGGCTTCTTTGCGCTCTTGCTCCTTGCCAGCGTAGTTGCCGCGTTGTCCGTCGAAGTCAAACAGACTGATCCTGCGTCGGAGACATTAGACTACCTGTACGATTGTGCTAGCAAGCTGACCGGGAATTGCGGGGAAGACATCTTCTTCAACATATTCACGGAGCAGAAAGACATCACCCCTGCATGCTGTAAGAAGCTTGTGTCGATAGGAAAACAGTGCCACGAGGCGATGGTGGGCTTCATTATCTTATCGCCCAGCTTCAGCAAGAATGCCTCCATCACCGTGCCCAGGAGCAAGAAAGTGTGGAATACGTGTGTCCTGTTGGCCGAAGAAGCCCCTTCAGAAGCCCCTTCCCTACCGTAAGGAGGCCTGGTTTTATCGGATTTAATCGATGTCAAATTATCATTGCAAACTTGAAAAACACAGATGAATAATGAGCAGTTTCTTTTCTTATCTCTTTTATTCTTTTTCGAAGCAAGGGAACAATGACAGTTCAAAGAGTTGTTTATTTGCGCTTTTAATACAATTCGTATCCATGATCAGTTGATGTCTCAAATTAGTTCTACCTGTGTCTCCGAAAGTAAAATCGAATCAGAGATCAATGAATATGACCTACTGGCTGGATTGATAATCCAGAGACCAGGAAGAAAGGGAAAGAGAAGAAGAGAGGAGAAGAAAAAAAAAATGAGATTTTAGGAATTGTTTCCGGGAATAATAAACTATTTTTTTTCCTACTTCTTGATTTTGTTCCAAATCTATTCTTAGGAATAAAAAAATAGATTTTTGTTCCCGAGAACAAAAATTTACCAAATGGATTTTCTATTTTGTTTCCGGGAACAAAAAAATAGAATTAGTTGTTCGCAGGAGTGAAAACAAACGGGCTCTAAGGGTACCAAGAAGTTAACAATGCAAGATGAACTAACAAAACAAGGGAAACGAGAACAATCATATCAAGATAAATACTACTACAGTTCACGAGCTTTGCCGAGTTTCACTATTACTTGCAATGCATTTCAATGAAGCAATTAGTCAACTGAGACAAGGGAGAACAAGAACAATAATGAGAATGCATTAGGCAGCACTTGACATGCTTCTTTTTGAGTTGCTTTCAGATTACCTGCAAGAGACTAATGACATTGATAAGGCACATGCATGCTTTCTCATTTAGACTTCCATCAGCCATCATTTGCAGATCAAGAGCACCTCCTGCTTCATAAGACCAACCATAACTCAAAGATCTACCCATCACCTAAACATCACCAGCAGTATGGATGAAAATAGGGAAGAATCATTCTCTGTGCCACACAATGAAAACACTGGATTCTCTTTTTCATTGTGCCAAAGCAGATTTTACAAAGCCTGCATATTAAAGGTATCGGTGTCCTTTCCTTCTCCCCAATTTACAGGCTGATAGAGAAAAGTAAAAATTTGTCAACTAATTCACAGGAACTTCAATATTAAAGAGAAAACTGCCCGTCCAATCGATCTTCAAGCAAAACGAAATTCTCCTCCGATGTGGAATGCCCTCTGCAGACCGCTGACAAAATAACCTCACGGAGCAGGGCAAGCTGAGTTAAAAAAGTCGGACTTTCCTCTTTCATGGAATCCTTAAAAACAATAACAGACATTAATCCCAACGATTACAACATGAACTCGTCATTTCCTAAATCTACACTGAATGGTCTATTAATAAAGATCAAGCTTCATATTCTGCAACTTTACACATACAACTATTGATGTGACAGTAATAATAGGAGCAATGACCTGTATCAGGATGGCTGCGGTACTGCAAGAATGGAACAAAATAATTTCACTCTGTAATAAGTCTCTGGGTCCTCTTCCTTTTTCTGTTGACAAACGACAAAGCAACAAAAGTTTCAGTGAACAGAATCATGAGAAAATTGAAGCTTCGAATTGCAAGAGTAGACCTGGAAAAGGAAAGAACTAAGCAAGTGAAGAGAAGGTTCGCTGAATTTGGGGACCTGAAGCTTGAGAATCAACTGGGGAATCACTCTCGGCTTCCCCAACCAGCGTTGCCAGTGCTTCTTTCTTCCCCATGGCAATTATTCATTCCCCAAATCCGAAACCCGAAAACTAGGTAGGACAGGGTGCTGAAGAATGGACAAGTGCTCGTTTATGTCCGGTCAAATAGGGTGTTGAAGTTTGTTAAAATAAAAAGGGTGTTGAAGATTTCTGGAGCAAAGCCAGAAGTTCTCCGCGAAAACAAAAAGGAGAGGATCGGTTAAAAATGCAAAGAGAGTAAAAAACTAAGCTGACTATTTTCTTAGTCATCCGCTTCCCTAAGTCATTTCCATACGAAAAAGAGCTAGGTGATTGATTCATTCATAGAACGGGATTGTACAACAGCAAAAACTAAGAATTGGTATTTTACACGGAAGTTCTCATTTATGGCTGCTTAAATATGGCCTCGCATTCTGATTTGTTGAGCCTTGACTCAGTCCCACGGCCAAAAGGAAAACTCTGTCCACGAGCCTCGACTCATTTGCAGATAGTTTTCTTGATGAACACAGCTGAAGGTTGGAGATTGGGTATGGGTTGGATCCAGATATTAGCTAGCAATTGCCATCGTCCTCCATTGAACGGACAATTAGAATTACAGTAAGGATTGCAGTGTGGGTTATGTTCCTGACTTGCGCATCCCTATATCTTTCATGTTTATTAAATTCCTTCGGGAAATCTTGGGATCCATCATGTTTATGTTGATGAAAATTGAATTTTGATATCTAACGAGGGAAGATTGAAGGGCGAATTCATATTGGGAACATGGGGAGATGATAGGGACAGTGGGGGGTTATGATGAGGGGCCCCAACCTCTTCTGTCGTCGTCTTCATCATATATCCCAGCCGTAAAGTTTGCGGTCGCCGTTACGGTTTGCTTGCTTGCCTGCCTGCCTGTGTATCGTCATGGTTGTCTCGCTTGAGAGTGATCAAGCTTCTTGATCTTGAGTTCATAAAATGGCCACGCCATCACCATTCCATCCCATTCCAAGGTCTGTTAACAAGGTATCCTTTAAGTCCCCACTTAGTAACTGAAGCCAGCCAATAATTGAAGAACGATGCAATCGAAATCATTCGAGCAGTTTCTGAATGCTAAGAGTGAATGCTTTTTCCTCCCCCTGAACCCACCTCCCACATCTTATATAAGATGGAACCGCCTCGCACCGTTCATCTCATCACCTTCCACTTTTGTTCCCTTCCCCCTCTTTCGACCATGGCAAGATCAGGCTTCTTCGCGTTCTTGGTCCTGGCCAGCGTAGTTGCCGCGTTGTCCGTCAAAGTCAAACGGACTGATCCTGCGTCGGAGACATTAGACTACCTGGTCGATTGTGCTAGCAAGCTGACCGGGAATTGCAGGGAAGACATCTTCTTCAACATATTCACGGAGCAGAAAGACATCACCCCTGCATGCTGTAAGAAGCTTGTGTCGATGGGAAAACAGTGCCACGAGGCGATGGTGGGCTTCGTTATCTTATCGCCCAGCTTCAACAAGAATGCCTCCATCACCGTGCCCAGGAGCAAGAAAGTGTGGAATACGTGTGTCCTGTTGGCGGAAGAAGCCCCTTCAGAAGCCCCTTCCCTACCGTAAGGAGGCCTGGTTTTATTGGATTTAATCGATGTCAAATTATCATTGCAAACTTGAAAAACACAGATGAATAATGAGCAGTTTCTTTTCTTATCTTTTTATTCTTTTTCGAAGCAAGGGAACGATGACAGTTCAAAGAGTTGTTTATTTGCGCTTTTAATACAATTCGTATCCATGATCAGTTGATGTCTCAAATTAGTTCTACCTGTGTCTCCGAAAGTAAAATCGAATCAGAGATCAATGAATATGACCTACTGGCTGGATTGATAATCCAGAGACCACGAAGTTGTTCCCTAATCTAATCATCAGATATAAAAGAAAGAATCTGCCAAACCTGCCAAACTCATCTTACACAAGACGTGATCATGGAGGTTAAAACGAGGAAAACAGAAAAACAAGGTAAAGACTTTAGAGGATTCGAAGATCGGACCAAGAATTTCGAGCAAAAAATGCAATTCGCAGAGGATTTGTTACATGCGACAAAAGATGTGGGTTAACGTCCGGTAATTTCTCTCTTAAGTAATATTCTGAGGAACCGACTTTCTACATAATGCAATATAAAACCCGAACCCCCAAATGCAGCAGCTTCAGGAAATACTCGACACCATTAGTCCTGATTCGTTTCTTAATGATGAGATCTCGCGAACTGAAGGAGCTGCTCAAGAGTCTCATGAGTCATTCATAGCAGCAATCGGCAGTAGTTGTAAAAGCAATCTATGGATCACGGGAAACTCAGTGCAATATTGATCCACAAATTATGACTGCAAGATTTGCATATCCTTCATAAAAAAATTAATCTACTGCCAATTATCAGCAAATACCTTTAGGCTTTCATGAAAAGTGCCATTGATGAAGGACTCAGGGAGCAACTGCTTCACAAGATTATGTCCCTTGCTAGACATGAGTGCCAGGTCTCAACTTAAGAATCAGGAGTCACCACACAAATCGAGAACAATAGAATATTTGCTTGAAAACAAGTGCTAGAACTTTGCAGCACCATATCATTTTTTTAATTTACGCCCCAGAAAATTCGAAAGCATCTACTAGGTGGCAAGCAGTATGACGATGCACAGAATTATAACGCACACAAATATCCACTGGTTGGGCATACCGGATGCATTTGGATGATGAAAGAGGAAATGCTCACCTGGGACCTCTCACCTTCACAACCATGAGGGAAATGAGGTAAATTACCTTTCATCATCCCATAGGAGAGTGTAGAACCGGATGGTATGAAAGGGTATTTGAGGAGAGAAGTCGTGCACAACAGGTATATGATTTACCCGGGAAAAAAAAAAACAATTCAAAGTTCGAGTTTTTGTGATTCGTGCAAAATAATGTTGCGTTATAATGGCCACGGTGGCTGATTAAGAGACACCAAATTATCCCACGTTCTCATCAGTCTGTTCAACAGATGATCAGCTGCAGGACTGAATATGTGTGATATTCCAAAGTCAACCCGAAGTATGGATTCAAGAATGTGCGGTCCAATCTGATAAAGAAAGAACAGAATTTGAGAATTGCAGAGTTCGCCCATCCCTAAATAGGTGGACAACAGTTAAAAGGGATGCTAAGAAAATATAGAACATGAAGGGCAATTCTCACCACTTCTGTGTAAGATCGTTTCCAGCGTCCATGCTAAAGAAGCATACTTCCACCTCATTTTCAATAGCCCACTGGACAGCACTAACTTCTCTAGCCTTCAAGAAAGACATTATTATGGAAGAAATATTTTATCTGCAATCAGATGGAGTCAATGATGATTTGCTGCATGAAGAAAAAGAATGCACCTGGCATAAAATGCCAAATGCTGATAAGGCAACAGCTATCATATTGTCATACGCCTCCGGTGTGGATTCCAATAGTATTAAGAGCACGTTTGATAATGATTCTATTTCGAGTAACAATTTTTTATCAGAAATTATTTTTTTATGATTATGCTCTTGAGAATAATTTTTGAGTAAAAGAACACATTTTGTAACTCCACAAAATTTCTATTGTTGGAATAAAAATACGTTTGGTAAAATTCTTAATTTTTTTATTTTAATTTTTAATACTTTTATTTTTTTTTTTTTCTTTTTCCCTTTTCCTTCCTTCTTCATTGTGGCCAGTCGCTGGCTGTAAAGTCCAGCAAGCTTGCTGGAGGCTTGCCAGGCCAAGGCGATGTCCGACAAGCTCGTTGGAGGCTTGCCTAACCACGGTGAGCCTCGACCTTATCCATGCCCAAACAAGGAGAGGCCGAGCCTTGCCCTGGCTTGGTGTTGCCGGCCTCCGATGATGCTTCGGTGAGGTCACCGGCCATGGTCGAGGCCGGCAACCAACCAAAAGGAAGCAGAAGAAAGGGAAAGAGAAGAAGAGAGGAGAAGAAAAAAAAAAGAGATTTTAGGAATTGTTTTCGGAAAAAATAAGCTATTTTTTTTACTTCTTGATTTTGTTCCAAATTTATTCCTAGGAATAAAAAAATAGATTTTTGTTCCCGAAAACAAAAAATTTACCAAACAGATATTTCTTTTTGTTTTTTTTTTTTTTTTTTTTTTTTTTTGTTTCCGGGAACAAAAAAGCAGAATTAGTTGTTTGCGGGAGTGAAAACAAACGGGCTCTAAGGGTACCAAGAAGTTAACAATGCAAGATGAACTAACAAAAGAAGGGAAACGAGAACAATCATATTAAAATAAATGCTAGAGCGTGATTAGCCAATTTCAAACACTGATGACTGTTTTCAAAGTCTACAGTTCACGAGCTTTGCCGAGTTTCCCTATTACCTGCAATGCATTTCAATGAAGCAATTAGTCAACTGAGACAAGGGAGAACAAGAACAATAATGAGAATGCATTAGGCAGCACTTGCCATGCTTCTTTTTGAGTTGCTTTCAGATTACCTGCGAGAGACTAATGACATTGATAAGGCACATGCATGCTTTCTCATTTAGACTTCCATCAGCCATCATTTGCAGATCAAGTGCACCTCCTGCTTCATAAGACCAACCATAACTCAAAGATCTACCCATCACCTAAACATCACCAACAGTATGGATGAAAATAGGGAAGAATCATTCTCTGTGCCACACAATGAAAACACTAGATTCTCTTTTTCATTGTGCCAAAGCAGATTTTACAAAGCCTGCATATTAAAGGTATCAGAGTCCTTTCCTTCTCCCCAATTTACAGGCTGATAGAGAAAAGTAAAAATTTGTCAACTAATTCACAGGAACTTCAATTTTAAAGAGAAAACTGCCCGTCCAATCGATCTTCAAGCAAAACGAAATTCTCCACCGATGTGGAATGCCCTCTGCAGACCGCTGACAAAATAACCTCAGGGAGCAGGGCAAGCTGAGTTAAAAAAGTCGGACTTTCCTCTTTCATGGAATCCTTAAAAACAAGAACACAGACATTAATCCCAACGATTACAACATTAACTCGTCATTTCCTAAATCTACACTGAATGGTCTATTAATAATGATCCAGCTTCATATTCTGCAACTTTACACATACAATTGTTAACGTGACAGTAATAATAGGTGCAATGACCTGTATCAAGATGGCTGCGGTACTGCAAGAATGGAACAAAATAATTTCACTCTGTAATAAGTCTCTGGGTCCTCTTCCCTCTTCTGTTGACAAATGACAAAGCAACAAAAGTTTCAGTGAACAGAATCATGAGAAGATTGAAGCTTCGAATTGCAAGAGTAGACCTGGAAAAGGAAAGAACTAAGCAAGTGAAGAGCAAGTTCTCTGAATTTGGGGACCTGAAGCTTGAGAATCAACTTGGGAATCACTCTCAGCTTCCCCAACCAGCGCTGCCAGTGCTTCTTTCTTCCCCATGGCAATTGTTCATTCTCCAAATCCGAAACCCGAAAACTAGGTAGGACAGGGTGCTAAAGATTTCTGGAGCAAAGCCAGAAGTCCTCCGCGAAAAGAAAAAGGAGAGGATCGGTTAAAAATGCAAAGAGAGTAAAAAACTAAGCTGACTATTTTCTTAGTCATCCGCTTCCCTAAGCCATTTCCATATGAAAGAGATCTAGGTGATTGGATTCATTCATAGCACGGGATTGTACAACAGCAAAAACTAAGAACTGGTGTTTTACACGGAAGTTCTCATTTATGGCTGCTTAAATATGGCCTCGCATTCCGATTTGTTGAGTCTTGACTCAGTCCCACGGCCAAAAGGAAAACTCTGTCCACGAGCCTCGACTCATTTGAAGATAGTCTTCTTGATGAACACAGCTGAAGGTTGGAGATTGGGTATGGGTTGTATCCAGATATTAGCTAGCAATTGCCATCGTCCTCCATTGAACGTGACAATTAGAATTAGTAAGGATTGCAGTGTGGGTTATGTTCCTGACTTGCACATCCCTATATCTTTCATGTTTATTAAATTCCTTCGGGAAATCTTGGGATCCATCATGTTTATGTTGATGAAAATTGAATTTTGATATCTAATGAGGGAAGATTGAAGGGCAAATTCATATTGGGAACATGGGGAGATGATAGGGACAGCGGGGGGTTATGATGAGGGGCCCCAACCTCTTCTGTCGTCGTCTTCATCATGTATCCCAGCCGTAAAGTCTGCGGTCGCCGTTACGGTTTGCTTGCTTGCCTGCCTGCCTGTGTATCGTCATGGTTGTCTCGCTTGAGAGTGATCAAGCTTCTTGATCTTGAGTTCATAAAATGGCTACGCCATCACCATTCCATTCCATTCCATTCCAAGGTCTGTTAACTGTTGGATGTATGCCCTAAAGCATCCGAGAAAAAAAACAATCCAATAATTGCCGCAATGAAAGAGATTAAATTGCTGTTCCCATGATCGGCAACCGTTGTTGATTCGAGAAAAACCGTCCAATAATTGCCGCAATTAAATGGATTAAATTGCTGTTCCCATGATCAGCAACCGTTGTTGATCCAAGAAAAACCATCCAATAATTGCCGCAATTAACAGAATTAAAATCGAGAGTAATTCAGCGGTTTCATATTTATTGTCTTCGCAAGAAAGATAAAAAGGCATACCGTGTGTGTGGGTGTGTTCTAAGAGTGACGCAAGAAAGAAATGAGTTTTCTCTCTTCCGGGCCGTGACTATAATATATAGAGGATAAGACGGATTGTCTCCACGGGATTGCTAGCACGATCATAGTGGTGAATATTCGAAAGTTCTCTCTTCTGTTTGACGTCCATTGTTGGTGTGTCTGAACTAGAGGTCCGACGCTTGTGGGGCTCGAACTGTGGAACATCTGAATCAATTCGTATAAAGCGCACTTCGAGAGGTAATTCGTTTAACTCACTATTATATATTCAGTTTTTGATTAAAACGCACAAACAACGCCTTCAGAGAGTCATGTATAAGATACATCATTTTTGTTTCCGCTGTGTTCTTTTGTTAATTTTATCTATACATGATTTATGAAACCCCAACAGTGGTATCAGAGCCAACCTTAGGCGTTCTTCATGCGTTTAATTGATTTATGGTTCAAAGAAATTTTTGCGTTCTAATGGCCAATTTATTTTTGTTAAGAGAATTGGTTCTCTTGCTCTTATGTGGCCTATAGAAGTTGATTAATTTATATGATAAATTTGATCAACTAAGCAAAGATTGGAACTAAATCAATTTTGAATCAAAAATCCGTAACTTGTTATATTTTGTGTTTATATTATGTGAATGTTTTGTGATTGTGAATTTAAAGTTAACAACGCAAATTCCGTTTGAAATCACGCTCGTGAAATTTGTTTCATCGACTTTGATTTCTTGACGTGGTTTGCGTTGTTCAACTTTAAATTTGATTAAATGCAGAATTTTATATATGTCTTCCCGAGCTTCAAAATTTTGAATTTATGGCTCGTAAGGAAGGGTGGTGATCATGGAAAATCCCTAATCATGATGATTATTGTATGGATGAATGTATGATGATTACAGGTATTCATTTTTGGGGATGTAATTATTAAATGGAGGCTGCGTCCTTCCTTTTTATTTTATTTTAATTTTTCATGTAATGTAATTTTAGTGTAGTATTGTATATCAATTGTTGATGTAAATGCTACGAGAGAGGAGGAGCCATTGGAGGAGCCATTAAGCCGGTGAGCTCTATGGGCCCGGTCTTTGAAGAGTTCAAAGATTGAAGAAAAAGCGAAGAGCAGGTCCATATTATTAAAACATTAAAATGGCTAAATGGGTCTCTTTGGCTCGAGACCCATTACACCATAATTCCATGATCACCACGTAGGATAGATGTTTATGTGATATCTATTTATTTATTGTGTTTATGTTATTATGCATGTTAAATTGGTTAATGTGCAAAGTGAGACCATTAATAACGACCAAAATCTCCTTATTAATAGTATTAAGTCGAAACGGGTTTCGGACTCGTGGCCTTCCATCGTCGTGGTTTGATCCAATATTATAATGGTTAACTAACCGGTTATGGATACATAGGGGTTAATTACCATTCATAATATTGGACCACTCTATTATGCATGTGATGCTGTGAGGTTGGAGCCAAATGATTTCTAATAACTGTCAGGTGAGGAAATCGTTTGTGTTTTCAATACTTACATGAGACGATGACTGGACTTAACTATGATCATGATGCCAATAACTGTTAGGTGAGGTTTTCATGGTCTAGAGGCCGAAGTTACGATTGGGACTCGCATACGATGCGTTGAACAAGTTGGTTCACTCACTAAGTTCATAGAATACCAATAACTGTTAGGTGAGGTGGGCTTTGGGCTAGTGGGACTCCAATCCCCACTAGTAATCTTTACCCAACAAAGATTACCGCTTCCCATCGTAAGGAGTATGGGATTCGAATATAAATTTAGTGGGAGGATCTATTTCATTTAAAGGCCAAAATGAAATAGTTATTATGAAAGATACAACGTCTAACAATTTATTTTCTGCAACAGATATATTGTTACTCTGAAAATGGTGACCACAAACCCACTCGCTTCTATACTTGACAAGAATTGTTTGACTGGACCCAATTTCCCGATTTGGGTGAGGAATTTGAGAATTGTTCTCGATTCAGAAAAAATTGGATATGTGCTTGATGAAAATATGCCAACCTCCTTTCCTGAGGGTGGGACCCAAGAGGAGCGTGTCACTTATGATAAGTGGCGTGATGATGACTTAAAAGTTAGGTCATATATGCTTGCGTCGATGAATAATGAATTACAAAAGAAGTATGAATCTATGGAAAATGCTAGGTCGATCATTTTTCACTTAAAGGAGTACTTTGATGAGAATGGTCGAACCTCTATATATGAGATATCTAAGGCATTGTACCGTATGAGGATGGCTGAAGGATCATCGGTTAATGATCATGCTTTGAAAATGATCTCGGCACATTGAAGAATTGGCTAGGCTGAATCTTGTTATGGACAACGAGTTAGCTGTGGATTTGATCCTCCAATCTTTACCCGATTCCTTCTCTGGTTTTGTCCAAACTTCCACATGCATAAGATGGAGAAAACTCTCGCTGAGTTACATACCATGCTGGTAGTTTATGAGAAGGAAATGCACAACACGAGACCAAATGTAGTGGCTATGGCTAAGGCTTCTTCTTCAAAGGGTAAGATTGTTTTAAAGAAAAATAAATGGAAGAGGCTTGCCAAACCTGTTGTGCAACCAAAACCCAAGATTGATAAAGGGAAATGTCATTACCGTGGTGTCAAGGGGCACTTTGGAGGAGGAACGTAGGAAGTACCTCGCGAGCTTGAAGGTCAAGCCCAAGGACCAACCTTATGAAGGTATGGTGTCTATGCTTATTGAAAATAATCTTATGGTTAGTGTTGAATCTAGCTTATGGGTTCTAGATTCTGCTGCAACTTCACATATTTGTATGTCTTTGCAGAATCTGGAAATAAGCAGGATGCTAGGGCGAAATGAGATTGTCCTAACATTTGCCAATGGAGCAAGAGTTGCTGCATTAGCTGTAGGGACTTTTCGTTTATGTCTGCCTTCTGGACATGTAATGGTTTTAAAGAACTGTTTGCATTATAAGAATGCTATTAGGAACATCATCTCTATACCTCGTTTGGGTAAAGAGAATTATGAATTTTCTTTTGCAGATGATGTATGTTCTATTTATCATAATAGAAGATGTGTTGGTTCTAGCTCATTAACCAATAATCTTTATACCATTACAATGTCCGGTAATGCGATTACCAATGTCAATAAGCAAAATAGAATTGATATAAATGCCATAACTAATAAACGCCCTAGAGATGGTCCAAATAAAAAGTATGTTTGGCATCTCCGATTAGGTCATATTGGAGAAGACAGAATTAACAAGTTGAGTAATGATGGGTATATTGATTCATCAAATTTTGAGTCATACTTGACTTGTGAGGCATGTCTTCTAGGAAAAATGACCAAAGCGCCATTTGTGGGACAAAGTGCGCGAGCTGCTGACATATTAGGATTAATACATACAGATGTATGTGGACCAATTAATGAAACTACTAGAGGTGATTATAATTACTTCATTACCTTCACCAATGATCAGTCACGGTATGGTTATTTATACCTCATGAAGTATAAATCTGAATCCTTTGAAAAGTTCAAGGAATTCAAGGCTAAAGTTGAGAAACAAACAGGAAAATGTATTAAGGCTCTTCGATCGGATCGAGGAGGTGAATACCTTAGTACTGAATTCTTGGACTATCTTAAAGAGAATGGCATTTTATCACAATGGACACCTCCGGAACTCCGAACATAATGGTGTATCCGAACGTAGAAATCGTACTTTATTAGATATGGTGCGATCTATGATGAGTTACACCGATTTGCCAATATCCCTTTGGGGATATGCCCTTGAGACAGCTGTATATATATTGAACAAAGTGCCATCCAAATTTGTTCCAACTACGCCCTATGAGATATGGCATAGTAGGAAACCTAGTCTGAATCATATTAAGATTTGGGGTTGTCCAGCTTTCGTGAAAAAGCTGAAAATGGACAAATTGGAGGCAAGATCTGAACAAGGTCGCTTCATTGGATATCCAAAGGAAACTCTTGGATATTATTTCTATTTTCATTCAGACCAAAGAATTTTGGTGAGCAAGCACGCTTCTTTTCTAGAGAATCAGTTCATCCAAGAAGGTGGTGCTGGGCGGAAAATAGTCTTACAAGAAGAAAATAATGAAGTACCAAACAGTCGAGTTCAAATACCAATCTCTGATTCAGTGGGAGCTTATGATACACAACCTCTTAGGAGAAGTGCGAGAACGTCTCGCCCACCTGCTCGTTATAGACACTCGGTTGATCATATTGAACCTTTATTCATTATGAATGATAGTGATCAACCTGGTGATCCTAAAACCTATGAGGAGGCGATGTCAGACATCGATTCTGGTAAATGGCTAGAAGCCATGAAATCCAAAATGGATTCAATGTATTCCAATGAGGTTTGGACCTTAATTGACCTGCCTGATGGTATTATACCAATTGGCTGTAAACGGATCTTCAAGAGGAAGATGAATAAAGAAGGTCAAATTGGAACTTACAAAGCACGGCTGGTGGCAAAAGAATATCGTCAAAAAGAATGAATTGATTATGACGAAACTTTCTCACCTGTGGCCATGCTAAAATCCATTCGGATTATGTTGGCTATAGCTGCACACCTTGATTATGAGATATTCCGGATGGATGTCAAAACAGCTTTTCTAAATGGTTTTCTTGATGAGGACATCTATATGGAACAACCACGGGGTTTTGAATCCAATAGTGAAAAACGGAAGGTGTGTAAGCTTAAGAGATCCATTTATGGACTCAAACAAGCTTCCAGAAGTTGGAACATCCGTTTTGATGAGGTGATCAAATCGTTTGGCTTCATAAAAAATCCGGATGAACCTTGTGTATACAAAAAGATCAGTGGGAGTGCAATTGCATTTCTAGTTTTGTATGTCGATGATATACTCTTGATTGGGAATGATGTACCAATGATATCATCGATAAAACTATTCTTGTCACAGAAATTCTCCATGAAAGATTTAGGAGAGGCAACCTATATTTTAGGTATCAAGATCTATAGAGATAGAACAAGACGATCGATTGGCCTCTCACAGTCTACGTACATAGACAAAGTGTTAACACGTTTTAACATGCAATGTTCCAAGAAATGATTATTGCCTTTTAGGCAAGGGATCCGTCTTTCTAAGGAGATGTGTCCCAACACTTCTGAAGAAAGAGAGTGGATGGCGAAGATACCATATGCATCCGCTATTGGAAGCATAATGTATACTATGCTATGTACTAGACCTGATATTGCGCATGCTGTAAGTATTACTAGTAGATATCAGTCTAATCCAGGAGAAGAGCTTTGGATAGCGAGTCAAGAATATTCTTAAGTACTTACGAAGGACTAAAGATTTATTCTTGATATATGGAGAAGGAGAATTTAAAGTTGTAGCATATACTGATTCTGATTTTCAATCGGATCCTAATGATTATAAGTCTACATCTGGATTTGTCTTTACATTCAATGGTGGCGCAGTTAGCTGGAAAAGTTCAAAACAAGGCATAACTGCTGATTCCACCACTGAGGCAGAGTATATAGCTGCTTCTGAAGCAGCAAAGGAAGCCGTTTGGATGAAGAAGTTTATTTCTGAACTTGGAGTCGTTCCTTCAATTGAGCAACCGGTTACATTGTTTTGTGACAACAATGGAGCGATAGCTCAAGCCAAGGAACCAAGGTCTCACCAAAAGTCCAAGCACATTGAGAGATGCTTCCATCTCATCAGAGAAATTGTTGGGAGAGGTGATATCGCCTTGCAGAAAATTGCCTCAGAAGAAAACGTGGTAGATCCCTTCACTAAGGCCTTACCTCAGTCTTCTTTTGAAAGACATATTGACAAAATGGGTTTGAGGTACCAGACAAGTTGGCTTTAGTGCAAGTAGAAGATTGTTGGATGTATTCCCTAAAGCTGCTATGTAATAGTTACATATTAGGGATTTTAGTTGTATTTTCATTATTATTATTTAATTAATGGCAATGACGTATTCATTCATTTGTCCAATTATTTTATGAATGATTCCATAAGATCAATTGCAACTAAAACCTATTCTTGAGACGTCGGAATATTTGTGATGGGTTCATAGTTAGACTAAATCTTTAAATTGTTCCCGGTCGATGGATTATTGAGTGGATATTAATAATCCTATTGAGACCGGTGTGTTCATAACTTCACCATTAAGTATTGGATACTTAAGGGAATGATGAGTCACAAGTCATTAGGTATTGTGATGCCGAGTTAAGAACACAAGTGTTTGTATTAGACAAGTTCACTGAACGTGATGCATATGGAACGATTAGCGACATGGAAGCTTTTAGCGAGGTCAATGTCTAATTGTTCATGCTTTAGTCTTGTGTAAATAATCCTTAGACCTGAGGCACAATGTTAACTGGTGTATCGAACAATTATGGTTCACAGGTGCACGTAATGCCGGGTCGTTGATCCGTCTTTGTATCTGATGGTTATACTTTGTTCATATACGAAGTTGCATGTGTGCGCAATATGGAATCTGTCTCCTTGTTACATGCAAGGTATAATAATGATGTCCTATGCAATCTAATTGTGACACTGCATTGAAATCCTCGGCCGGGGTTGTAACCGAGAATAAATTGTTTATGTCTCGAATAAAATGCATGTCAATTAGATTTGTGCATATGATCAAATTGGTGACTTGACAAATATTCCATAGTCTTTGTTTGATCGGGACATAGTAAGACAGAGGGATTGAATTACACCGTAGCCAAAGCGACGGGTTCATTATGTTCTTAAAGTATTCACACTATCTGGGTAGTCATGACATATTGCTAGATGTCAATCATGGCTTGTAGGACCCAAAGATTAATCGGGACAATTAATTCTATTGGGAGTACTAATGTGTTAGTACAAGTCGTACTACCAGCTTAGTGATGAACCTAGGGATGTCACACACCATAAACAATAAGGATGACGTGGAACAAGAGAGAAATATTGCTACAAATGTGTTTGCAATTACTACAATCGAATTGAGTCAATTTGAAATTAAATTAAATGAGATTTAATTTAATTTGTATTATAGTCACGAGCCTTCTTGCATATGATGCACTTGCATGCCCAAAGTGGATACATGTTAATGTATTCCATTTGTACATACAAAGATTATGTTCTTTTATAGCTTTAGGGTCCGTTCGTTTCACGGAAAATATCATATTTCTGGAAAACATTTTCCGGAAGTCATTTTCCGGGAAAATGACTATATTTTCCGGTGTTCGGCCAAAACTTAAAATTTGAGTGGAAAATATTTTCCACCGTTCGTTAGCTCATTTAATTGTTTGGGAAAAATTATCAAAAGTTGAATTTTAATATTTTTAATTGACCAAAAAATTAATTTTATTTTTTTTATATTTTTTTAAAAAAATAAATTTTTAATTATTTATATTTTTAAAAAATCGAAATTTTTATTATTTTTCTTAATTTTTCTTTTTCTCTTCCTTCCTCCCTCCTCCTTCCTCCTCTTCCTTCCTCCGCCGCCATCTCCTTCCTCCTCCTTCTTCCTCTCCTCTTCCGCCGCCGCCGCCTCCTTCCCGCCCGACGATGGCCGGCCGCCCGGCTCGACGGATCCGGCGAGCCGCAAGCTCCGCCCGCATTCGGCGAGCTCGCGGCTCGCCGAGCCCGGGCGAAGCTCGTGGCGAGCTCGGGCGAGGCCCGAGCCCCGCCCATCTCGCCGAGCCGGCGAAGCTCGCGGCGAGCTCGGGCGAGGCCCGAGCCTCGCCCGGCTCGCTAGATCCGGCAAGCCACGAGCTCCGCCGCCAAATCCGGCGAGCTCGCAACTCGCCGCGAGCTTAACTCGCCGAGCCCGGCGAAGCTTCGCGGCGAGCTCGGGCAAGGCCCGAGCCCCGCCAGCTCGTCGGATCCGGCGAGCCGCGAGCTCCGCCTAGGCCGGGACCGACTCGGCGAGGGATTTGCGGACGAGGGCCTCGGGCGACAACCGCAGCTCGACCGGGTAAGGGAGGAGCTCGGAGGTGAGGGCGGGGTCGATCGCGAGCGGGATGTCCCCGGCTGCCGGAGGGAGGAGAGCTTCACGGCCAAGTCGCCGTGGTTGTTGGCGGCGGCGAGGAGGGAGAGCACGTGGTCCCGGGACGAGGAAGCCATGCCGCCGGAAGCCCCTCGAAATGCGCGCGGCGCGGGCCGACGGGCAATGGAAGATCGAGGGAGGGGGAGCGAGGGGTGGTGATCGTTCTAGGGTTCGGTGGGCCGCAATGGAGGTTTCCGATTGGGGCGGCGAGGCTCTGCAGTCTCATGGAAGAGAGAGAAAGAGGATGGAGAGAGAGAGAGAGAGAGAGAGAGAGAGAGAGAGAGAGAGAGTAGTGCAGCGAGAGAAAAAAAATTAAAAACTCAATTTAAAAAAAGAAAAAGAAAGCAAGAAAATAAAATGAAAATGTATTGATAAAAAAGAATAAGAAGGAAGAAGCCATGGAAAACGTTTTCCACTTTTGAAAAGTGGAAAACGTTTTCCACACTTTAAAGGTTATTTTTTCCAATGATGGAAAACATTTTCCTTGACTAGTTGATTTTCCGTGAAACGAACACCGGAAAATTCGGAAAACATTTTTCCGGAAGTTATTTTCCGTGAAACGAACGAACCCTTAGTGCAAGTGGGAGATTGTTGGATGTATGCCCTAAAGCATCCAAGAAAAAAAAAACAATCCAATAATTGCCGCAATTAAAGAGATTAAATTGCTATTCCAATGATCAGCAACCGTTGTTGATCCAAGAAAAACCGTCCAATAATTGCCGCAATTAAATGGATTAAATTGCTGTTCCCATGATCAGCAACCGTTGTTGATCCAAGAAAAACCATCCAATAATTGCCGCAATTAAAGGAATTAAAATCGAGAGTAATTCAACGGTTTCATATTTATTGTCTTCGCAAGAAAGATAAAAAGGCATACCGTGTGTGTGGGTGTGTTCTAAGAGTGACGCAAGAAAGAAATGGGTTTTCTCTCTTCCGAGCCGTGACTATAATATATAGAGGATAAGACGGATTGTCTCCACGGGATTGCTAGCACGATCATAGTGGTGAATATCCGAAAGTTCTCTCTTCTGTTCGACGTCCATTGTTGGTGTGTCTGAACTAGAGGTCCGACGCTTGTGGGGCTCGAACTGTGGAATATCTAAATCAATTCGTATAAAGCGCGCTTCGAGAGGTAATTCGTTTAACTCACTATTATTTATTCAATTTTTGATTAAAATGCACGAACAACGCCTTCGGAGAGTCATGTATAAGATACATCATTTTTGTTTCCGCTGTGTTCTTTTGTTAATTTTATCTATACATGATTTATGAAACCCCAACAGTTAACAAGGTATCCTTTAAGTCCCCACTTAGTAACCGAAGCCAGCCAATAATTGAAGAACGATGCAATCGAAATCATTCGGCAGTTTCTGCATGCAAAGAGTGAATGCTTCCCCGAACCCACCTCCCACATCTTCTATAAGATGGAACCGGCTTGCACCGTTTTTGGTAAAGTTTTTTTTTTTTCATCTCATCACCTTCCACTTTTGTTCCCTTCCCCCTCTTTCGACCATGGCAAGATCAGGCTTCTTTGCGCTCTTGCTCCTTGCCGTAGTTGCCGCGTTGTCGGTCAAAGTCAAACAGACTAATCCCGCATCGGAGACATTAGACTACCCGTACGAATGTGCTAGCAAGCTGACCGGGAATTGTGGGGAAGACATCTTCTTCAACATATTCACGGAGCGAAAGACATCACCCCCGCATGCTTTGTAAGAAGCTTGTGTCGATAGGAAAACAAAGTGCCATGAGGCGATGGTGGGCTTCATTATCTTATCGCCCGGCTTCAGCAAGAATGCCTCCATCACCGTGCCCAGGAGCAAGAAAGTGTGGAATACGTGTGTCCCGTTGGCTGAAGAAGCCCCTTCGAAGCCCCTTCCCTGAGTAAGGAGGCCTGGTTTTATCGGATTTAATCGATGTCAAATTATCATTGCAAACTTGAAAAACACAGATGAATAATGAGCAGTTTCTTTTCTTATCTTTTTTATTCTTTTTCGAAGCAAGGGAACGATGACAATTCAAAGAGTTGTTTATTTTCGCTTTTAATACAATTCATATCCATGATCAGTTGATGTCTCAAATTAGTTCTACCTGTGTCTCCGAAAGTAAAATCGAATCAGAGATCAATGAATATGACCTACGGGCTGGATTGATAATCCGGAGACCACGAAGTTGTTCCCTAATCTAATCATCAGATATAAAAGAAAGAATCGCCAAACCTCGCCAAACTCATCTTACACAAGACGTGATCATGGAGGTTAAAACGAGGAAAACAGAAAAACAAGGTAAAGACTTTAGAGGATTCGAAGATCGGACCAAGAATTTCGAGCAAAAAATGCAATTCGCAGAGGATTTGTTACATCCAACAAAAGATGTGGGTTAACGTCCGTAATTTCTCTCTCGAAGTAATATTCGAGGAACCGACTTTCTACATAATGCAATATAAAACCCGAACCCCCAAATGAAGCAGATTCGGGAAATACTCGACACCATTAGTCCTGATTCGTTTCTTAATGATGAGATCTCTTGAACTGAAGGAGTTGCTAATGGGTCTCATGAGTCATTCATAGTAGCAATCAGCAGTAGTTGTAAAAGCAATCTATGGATCACGGGAAACTCAGTGCAACATTCATCCACAAACTATGACTGCAAGATTTGCATATCCTTCATAAGAAAATTAATCTGCTGCCAATTATCAGCAAATATCTTTAGGCTTTCATGAAAAGCGCCATTGATGAAGGACTCAGGGAGTAACTGCTTCACAAGATTATGTCCCCTGCTAGACATGAGTGCCAGGTCTCAACTTAAGAATCAGAAGTCACCACATAAATCGAGAACAGTAGAATATTTGCTTGAAAACAAGTGCTAGAACTTTGCAGCACCATATCAATTTTTTAATTTAAGCCCCAGAAAATTCAAAAGCATCTATTAGGTGGCAAGCAGTATGACGATGCATAGAATTTTAATGCACACAAAATGGTTGGGCATACCGGATGCATTTGGATGATGAAAGAGGAAATGCTCACCTAGGACCTCTCACCTTCACAACCATAAGGGAAAGGAGGTAAATTACCTTTCATCATCCCATAGGAGAGTGTAGCACCGGATGGTATGAGAGGGGATTTGAGGAGAGAAGTCGTGCACTGTGTATCCGATTTACCCGGAGAAAAAAAAAAAGACAATTCAAAGTTTGAATTTTTGCGATTCATGCAAAATAATGTCACGTTATAATGACCACGGTGGCTGATAAAAGACATACCAAATTATCCCATGTTCTCATCAATCTATTCAACAGATGATCAGCTGCAGGACTGAATATGTGTGATATTCCAAAGTCAACCTGAAGTATGGATTCAAGAATGTGCAATCCAATCTGATAAAGAAAGAACAGAAATTGAGAATTGCGGAGTTCGCCCATCCCTAAATAGGTGGACAACGGTTAAAAGGGATGCTAAGAAATTATAGAACATGAAGGGCAATTCTCACCGCTTCTGTAAGATCGTTTCCAGTGTCCATGATAAAGAAGCATACTTCCACCTCATTTTCAGTAGCCCATTGGACAGCACTAACTTCTCTCGCCTTCAAGAAAGACATTATTATGGAAGAAATATTTTGTCTGCAATCAGATGGAGTGAATGATGATTTGCTGCATGGAGAAAAAAAATGCACCTGGCATAAAATGCCAAATGCTGATAAGGCAACAGCTATCATATTGTCATACATCTCCAGCGTGGATTCCAATAGTACTAAGGGCGCGTGTGGTTGATTCCATTTCGAGGAACAATTTTTTATTAGAAATTATTTTTTCTGATTCTATTCTTGGGAACAACTTTTGAGCAAAAGAACGCATTTTACATCTGATTATACATTAATGCTGTTGTTTTGTCTCTTGCACTAAAGTTTCAGCCTTCCTGATTAGTGGTAAATATATTTATATTGAGATTATCGTCATGAGTGATACTAAGGCTCCTACAGATAGTGTCAATGTTCAAATTACCACTATTAAATTAAATGGATCCTCCAATTAGTTATGGGCCCAAGCTGTGAAGGTCTATATTAATGCCAAAGGGAAACTTAATTATCTTACCACAGACCCCCCTGCTGAAGATTCTAGAGAATATAGTAATTGGATGAGAGAGAATGATACACTTATGGTGTGGTTATGGAATAGCATGGAACCATCCATCGCTGTTAATGTCATGTTCCACGCAACTGCTAAGGGAGTATGGGATGATCTTATGGAGAGTTACTCACAAGACAAAAATATGTCTAGAGTTTATGAACTATATGAGAATATCTTTAATTTTAAACAGGGAGACAAGTCTCTTGGAGAGTATTATAGTGCTTTGAAAGGTATGTGGGAAGAACTCAATCTTTATCGGCCCATCACTACTGATCTTGAGAGACTTAACACACAACGAGTTGAATTTCAAGTGGCCAAGTTTTTATCTGGCTTGAATGCCGACTTACAGCCCATGAAAAGTCGGCTTCTTGCTAGTGAGGGAGTTCCTTCTATGAATGAAGCATTTTGTCGAATTCAGCGCATTGTCCCTCCATCTTCTACGTCATCTAAAGATAATTCAGCATTTGTGGCTAGTAGTGGTGGTTGTGGTCGTGGTGGATTTTCCAATAGAGGTCGTGGTTTCGGGGGAGGTCGTAGTCGTGGTGGTGGATGTAGTGGACAAAGTTTTGATCGAGATAGCCGTCAGTGTATATACTGCGGCAAATCCGATCATATTGTTGACACTTGTTGGGCTAAGCATGGCAAGCCCGAGTGGGCTCGACGAGTAGTTCGCAAATACTTGTTGTGTTTGAAGGAGTTGCTCAAAATGTGTCTTACAACGACATGAACCCATCTATCCCACACGGGGTAGTTCTTCTTAGTCTGACTCGAGATGATATGGTTGCACAACTCATCAAACGTGTCCAACAACTAGAGACTTCCAATTTCTCATCCACTGCCACTCTTGCACGTACAGGTAACATGGCCTCTTTCTCTAATTTGTCTCCTAACACCTCTTGGGTCATTGACTCAGGAGCTTCTAGTCATATGACAAGTAAGCAAGAACTACTTTCTTCCCACCATAACTCTAGTCCTTTCTCAGAAGTCATTTTAGTTAATGGTTCCTCAACTCAACTAGTTGGATCAGGGACTGTTTCACTTACATCTTCCTTATCTTTGTCCTCTATTTTACATGTTCCCCAACTTCCTTTAAATTTGTTATCTGTTAGTCAGTTAACTAAAACTCTTAATTGTTCAGTTACATTTTACCCATATCATTGCGTTTTTCATGACCTTCAGACAAAGAAGATGATTGGTGGAGGGCATGAACGTGATGGACTCTACTATCTAAATGGTGTCTCCACTGCTGATGCCAATGGTCTAGCTGCTAGTTCTATTACCCCCTATTATGGCATTCTCGTTTAGGGCATTTATCTTTATTTAAGTTACAACAAATAATTCCCGAGTGTAAATCAATTTCTACTCTTGAGTGTGAGACTTGTGAACTTGGGAAACATCATCGTAGTTCTTTTCCTAGTCGTAATGATTCTCGTGCATCTACTTTACTTGAACTTGTTCATTCGGACATTTGGGGACCTTCCCGTATTGCTAGTAGAAATGGTTTTAAATACTTTGTTACCTTTGTGGATGATTATTCTTGTTTAACGTGCTTCTATATGCTTCATGATCGTTCTGAATTTTTACATGTTTTCCAATTATTTCATCGTGAGGTTACTAATC
This sequence comes from Eucalyptus erythrocorys, assembly GCA_014182555.1. NCBI lineage: Eukaryota > Viridiplantae > Streptophyta > Magnoliopsida > Myrtales > Myrtaceae > Eucalyptus > Eucalyptus erythrocorys. The sequence goes on from CM024599.1 coordinate 2,695,153, forward strand.
AGTTTAATACATCCCTTAAAATTTTGCGAACAGATAATGCTCTAGAATATACACAGAAATCAATTTCTTTGTTTTGTTCTAATCTTGGCATTATACATCAAACAAGTTGTGCTTATACCCCTCAGCAGATTGGTGTGGCTGAGAGAAAGTATCGTCACTTTTAGAAGTTGCTCGTTCACTCTTATTTCATATGAATGTGCCAAAATCATTTTGGAGTGATGTTGTCTTTACCGCATGTTACCTCATAAATCGTATGCCTTCCACTGTCCTTAATCATCAGTCACCAATCAGTGTTGTATTTCCTGACAAGCCATTATTCTCTCTTACCCCGCGCGTCTTTGGGTGTGTATGTTTTGTTCATAACCTACGTTCAGGTTCTGATAAACTATCTCCTCGTGCTACTAAATGCATTTTTCTCGGCTATTCACATACACAGAAGGGATATCGGTGTTATGATCCTACAACTTATACCCAATATATTAGTGTCGATGTTACTTTTTTCGAGGGCACACCATATTATTCTACCGAGGGTAAAGAGCTTTCAACTGACAATGTAGTTGATCCTCCTATCCCACTACAAATCCCTCTAGATTATGTTAGTCCTTCTTCAGTCTCTCCTCCCTTGCAGGTGTATCGGTGGCAAAAGCAGTCTATGGCACCACCAGTCTCCACCTCTTCTATGCCCTCCAATCAATCTTCCTCCTTGTCTCCCGGTCCGAATGATCTTCCGATTGCCCTTCGCAAAGGTATTCGCTCTTGCACACAAAAATCCTCTTTAGCTTACCCTATTGAGCATTATGTGTCTCTCTCACATCTTCCTTCTCCATTACATGACTTTGCTCTATCATTAGAAACTCACACAATTCCTACTTCTACAACTAAGGCTTTGTCTCGCCTTGAGTGGAAGAAAGCTATGGATGTGGAAATGGAAGCTCTAGTGTCTCGCCAAACATGGTCATTGGTTGATCTTCCCCTTGGGAAAGATGTGGTGAAGTGTCGTTGGGTGTACACTATCAAGTACAATCCGGATGGCTCAATCGAGCGTCTTAAAGCTCGGCTAGTTGCTAAAGGTTTTACACAAACTTATGGAGTGGATTATTTTGAGACTTTTTCTCCTGTGGCACATCTAAATTCTGTTCGTGTTATTATTTCTTTTACTGTGAATTTTGATTGGCCATTATATCAATTGGATGTCAAGAATGCTTTTCTTTATGGTGATTTATCTGAAGAAGTATATATGAAGCAACTTCTTGGGTATGTTGCTCAAGGGGAGAATCGTAGTAAAGTATATCGGCTACATAAGGTCATTTATGGGTTGAAACAGTCTCCAAGAGCATGGTTTGAAAAATTCAGTTCAGTAATTTCTAAATGTGGTTTCCACCAATGTTATTCTGATCATTCTATTTTTGTTCGAAAGAAAGAGTCAGGGGTGGTCATTCTTGTGGTATATGTGGATGATATAATTGTCTCTGGTAGTGATATGACCGGCATTTCTAAGGTTAAGTCCTTTCTTCAGCAGCAATTTCAGATTAAAGACTTGGGAACTCTTAGGTATTTTCTGGTATTGAAGTTTTACGATGTAAAAAGGCATTAATTTGTCTCGGCGAAAGTATGTTCTTGATCTTTTGTCTGAGACAGGTACACTAGCTTCCAAGCCAGTTGATACTCCTATGGATCCAAATCAAAAGTTTGGAGTTCATGATGGAAATGAAATTGAAGACAAGCATCAATATCGACGTCTAGTTGGGAAACTAATTTATCTTACCGTTACACGTCCTGATATTTCTTTTGATGTTGGTGTGGTGAGTCAGTTTATGGAGTCACCTAAGAAGGCTCATTGGGATGCTGTATGTCGCATTCTTTGATATCTTAAAAGCTCTCCTGGTAAGGGACTAATTTATAAATATAATGGTTCTTTCACTCTAGTTGGCTATTCTGATGTTGATTGGGCTGGATCAACATATGATCGATGGTCTACAACTGGGTATTGCACATTTATTGGTGGTAATTTAGTTACTTGGAGAAGCAAGAAACAGACTAACATTGTCAAGTCTAGTGCAGAGGTTGAATATCGCGCTATGGCGCATACTGTGGCTGAATTGTTGTGGTTGAAATCTCTTCTCCAGGAGCTTGGATTTTCTATTAATCAACCAATTGATATGATGTGTGATGATCAAGTAGCTATTTATATTGCTGGGAATCCTTTTTTTCAAGAGCGAACTAAACATATAGAAGTTGACTGTCACTTTGTTCAAGATGCTGTGAAGCAGAGGTTGGTTGCTACTCCTTAGGTTGCCTCTAGAGATCAGTTTGCTGATATGTTTATCAAAGCATTATTTCGTCCTGCTTTTGTTGCTGGTTGTTCCAAGTTGGGCATGGGTGACCTATATGCTTCAGCTTGAAGGGGAGTGTTAAGTTACTTCAATTAAATTTCCTTTATCATTAGAGTTTTATTTCCTTTTTTACTTACATAAGGGTATTATTGTCATATACAATTTATATTCAATATAAATATAATGGGTGTAGAGTTTCTGTTACTTTAGAAAACCTACAGCCCCTCTTTGTTTCTTTCTTTTACGTTCTCATTCTTCTCCTCTTCTCTATTCCTTCTCTCTTCTTTTTTCTCTCTTACCGTTTGCTACGGGTTCTCTAATCAGCTTTGTGACACTAGGAACAAAAAATTTAAACGGAGTTGTATTCATTTCTTGTTTCCAGGAACAAAGAAACAGAATTAGTTGTTCGCGGGAGTGAAAACAAACAGGCCCTAAGGGTACCGAGACGTTAACAATGCAAGATGAACTAACAAAAGAAGGGAAACGAGAACAATCATATCAAGATAAATGCTAGAGCGTGATTAGCCAATTTCAAACACTGATGACTGTTTTCAAAGTCTACAGTTCACGAGCCTTGCCGAGTTTCACTATTACCTGCAATGCATTTTAATGAAGCAATTAGTCAACTGAGACAAGGGAGAACAAGAACAATAATGAGAATGCATTAGGCAGCACTTGCCATGCTTCTTTTTGAGTTGCTTTCAGATTACCTGCAAGAGACTAATGACATTGATAAGGCACACGCATGCTCATCAGCCATCATTTGCAGATCAAAAGCACCTCCTGCTTCATAAGACCAACCATAACTCAAAGATCTACCCATCACCTAAACATCACCAACAGTATGGATGAAAATAGGGAAGAATCATTCTCTGTGCCACAAGACGAAAATACCGGATTCTCTTTTTCATTGTGCCAAAGCAGATTTTACAAAGCCTGCATATTAAAAGTATCAGAGTCCTTTCCTTCTCCCCAATTTACAGGCTGATAGAGAAAAGTAAAAATTTGTCAACTAATTCACAGGAACTTCAATATTAAAGAGAAAACTGCCCGTCCAATCAATCTTCAAGCAAATTGAAATTCTCCACCGATGTAGAATCCCCTCTGCAGACCGCTGACAAAATAACCTCAGGGAGCAGGGCAAGCTGAGTTAAAAAAGTTGGACTTTCCTCTTTCGTGGAATCCTTAAAAACAAGAACATAGACATTAATCCCAACGATTACAAGATTAACTCGTCATTTCCTAAATCTACACTAAATGGTCTATTAATAAAGATCCAGCTTCATATTCTGCAACTTTACACATACAATTGTTAATGTGACAGTAACAATAGGAGCAATGACCTGTATCAGGATGGCTGCGGTACTGCAAGAATGGAACAAAATAATTTCACTCTGTAATAAGTCTCTGGGTCCTCTTCCCTCTTCTGTTGACAAATGACAAAGCAACAAAAGTTTCAGTGAACAGAATCGTGAGAAGATTGAAGCTTCGAATTGCAAGAGTAGACCTGGAAAAGGAAGGAACTAAGCAAGTGAAGAGCAGGTTCTCAGAATTTGGGGACCTGAAGCTTGAGAATCAACTGGGGAATCACTCTCGGCTTCCCCAACCAGCGCTGCCAGTGCTTCTTTCTTCCCCATGGCAATTATTCATTCCCCAAATCCAAAACCTAAAAACTATGTAGGACAGGGTGCTGAAGAACGGACAAGTGCTCGTTTATGTCCGGTCAAATAGGGTGTTGAAGATTTCTGGAGCAAAGCCAGAAGTCCTCCGCGAAAACAAAAAGGAGAGGATCGGTTAAAAATGCAAAGAGAGTAAAAAACTAAGTTGACTGTTTTCTTAGTCATCCGCTTCCCTAAGTCATTTCCATACGAAAAAGAGCTAGGTGATTGACTCATTCATAGGACGGGATTGTACAACAGCAAAAACTAAGAATTGGTATTTTACACGGAAGTTCTCATTTATGGCTGCTTAATTATGGCCTCGCATTCTGATTTGTTGAGCCTTGACTCAGTCCCACGGCCAAAAGGAAAACTCTGTCCACGAGCCTCGACTCATTTGGAGATAGTTTTCTTGATGAACACAGCTGAAGGTTGGAGATTGGGTATGGGTTGTATCCAGATATTAGCTAGCAATTGCCATCTTCCTCCATTGAACGTGACAATTAGAATTACAGTAGGGATTGCAGTGTGGGTTATGTTCCTGAATTGAGCATCCCTATAACTTTCATGTTTATTAAATTCCTTCGGGAAATCTTGGGATCCATCTTGTTTATGTTGATGAAAATTGCATTTTGATATCTAATGAGGGAAGATTGAAGGGCAAATTCATATTGGGAACATGGGGAGATGATAGGGACAGCGGGGGGTTATGATGAGGGGCCCCAACCTCTTCTGTTGTCGTCTTCATCATGTATCCCAGCCGTAAAGTCTGCGGTCACCGTTACGGTTTGCTTGCTTGCCTGCCTGCCTGTGTATCGTCATGGTTGTCTCGCTTGAGAGTGATCAAGCTTCTTGATCTTGAGTTCATAAAATGGCTACGCCATCACCATTCCATTCCATTCCAAGGTCTGTTAACAAGGTATCCTTTAAGTCCCCACTTAATAACTGAAGCCAGCCATTAATTGAAGAACGATGCAATCGAAATCATTCGAGCAGTTTCTGACTGCAAAGAGTGAATGCTTTTTCCTCCCCCTGAACCCACCTCCCACATCTTCTATAAGATGGAACCGGCTCGCACCGTTTTTTGGTAAAGTTTTTTTTTTTTTTTTTTTCATCTCATCACCTTCCACTTTTGTTCCCTTCCCCCTCTTTCGACCATGGCAAGATCAGGCTTCTTTGCGCTCTTGCTCCTTGCCAGCGTAGTTGCCGTGTTGTCCGTCAAAGTGAAACAGACTGATCCTGCATCGGAGACATTAGACTACCTGTACGATTGTGCTAGCAAGCTGACCGGGAATTGTGGGGAAGACATCTTCTTCAACATATTCACGGAGCAGAAAGACATCACCCCTGCATGCTGTAAGAAGCTTGTGTCGATAGGAAAACAGTGCCACGAGGCGATGGTGGGCTTCATTATCTTATCGCCCAGCTTCAGCAAGAATGCCTCCATCACCGTGCCCAGGAGCAAGAAAGTGTGGAATACGTGTGCCCTGTTGGCCGAAGAAGCCCCTTCAGAAGCCCCTTCCCTACCGTAAGGAGGCCTGGTTTTATCGGATTTAATCGATGTCAAATTATCATTGCAAACTTGAAAAACACATATGAATAATGAGCAGTTTCTTTTCTTATCTTTTTTATTCTTTTTCGAAGCAAGGGAACGATGACAGTTCAAAGAGTTGTTTATTTGCGCTTTTAATACAATTCGTATCCATGATCAGTTGATGTCCCAAATTAGTTCTACCTGTGTCTCCGAAAGTAAAGCTGAATTAGAGATCAATGAATATGACCTTCTGGCTGGATTGATAATCCAGAGACCACGAAGTTGTTCCCTAATCTAATCATCAGATATAAAAGAAAGAATCTGCCAAACCTGCCTAACTCATCTTACACAAGACGTGATCATGGAGGTTAAAACGAGGAAAACCGAAAAAACAAGGTAAAGACTTTAGAGGATTCGAAGATCGGATCAAGAATTTCGAGCAAAAAATGCAATTCGCAGAGGATTTGTTACATGCGACAAAAGATGTGGGTTAACGTCCTGTAATTTCTCTCTCCGAAGCAATATTCTGAGGAACCGACTTTCTACATAATGCAATATAAAACCCGAAATCCGAAATGCAGCAGCTTCGGGAAATACTTGGCCATCTAAATTTTTACAATCTTTTACGTAACTTATGTCAATGAATTCGCAATTTCGCTCTTTCTCACACAAATCGGCTAGAAAAAATTGACTTCATATCCTAAGAGACCAAATTTTCTGAGGAGGATTATCTTCTTCCACAAGACCAGAAATATCCGTCTGGTTTGAGGTTAAATCACTTGCCCGGTTTATGATTCCAACCGCATGGATTGTTCGTAATGACAAATTGAGGCATTGGAATAGAGGCACGGAGTAGATTGTTTCCACTGCATCCACTGAAACAAACAGGAAGAGAAGGAGTAAATGCAGAATCTTACTTGGAAAAAAACATGATCCCGCGACTTCTCTCTAAAGGTGGTGAACCGGGGGGGGACTCAGGAACATTAAAAAGCGGGTTTAGGCTTCTTTGATTCAAGAGGAGAGGGGCGTTTTGTACGTCCTGAATCACAACGCGAGATGCCCGTCTCTTCTGCATCATCAGTATATTCACGCTTCTTTGCAGTATCCGGTGGAAGCCAATCTGAAAGTAGCCTGGCAACCTCTGGAAGAAAAACACATAGCAGGCAGCACTGCTTCTTGGGAGGATACACGTACTGGCCAAGGAAACCAACGCTACCGACAACATCGTCTTCCTTCAATAGAGGACGAGGGTGATCAAGAGCCGAAAATCTGGACATAGGCCATACTGGAATCTCCGAACCTTAAGCTGTGTTCATCAAGAAGGACTAAAGCATCCCCATGACATGTCCAGTGGACGTCCGACTTTAATACGATTGATCTTGATGGCATGAAACTTCGCGCGAACCTTCTTCCATTTGAAGCAGAACGTGAGTTGGTTGGTTCCACCGAGGAAAATATCGGTCTAGGTGTCAGCATGGTCTCGGGCCATTCGGCGGCGACACGTGTCCAGGGCAGGCCGCGCCTTTCAGATTGGCCGGCGACGGCGAGGATGGTGCGGGGCGGCGGTGCTTCTATGGGAAATAGGCATCGCAGAGAAGCAAGAAAGCAGCAGTAATAGCCATATAACCATAGCCATTTCCATTTGGGCAAAGGCTTGGCTGCTGCTGGTGTGACACGTGGCGTCTTCGAGATCTCCTTGAAGTCTCTAACTTCCAACTTTTCTACGAAGGAAAACGTAAGATCCTCTCTCTCTCTCTCTCTCTCTCTCTCTCTAAAGTCCACTGAGCATCGGACGACCCTGGTCGGCCGCGCCGCCTCTTCCTCCGCCGTGGCCGCCGGCGCCGCCGTCTTTTGACGGACCACGCACCATTCACTCCCCACTCTCTCTCTCTCTCTCTCTCTCTCTCTCTCTCGCCGCCTCTCTCGCTCTCCTGGTCTCGGCTTCCCTTGCCTTTCTTTGCGATTTTCGACTTCTCTCTCTTCCTCTCCTCGCGAACTAACGAAGCTGCCGCCAAGCTCGAGTTGAGGTCGCCGTCGCAGGTAATTTCTCTTTCCCCATTTGCCCTTTTCCCCTTCCTCTCCCACGCGCCCGCGCGAGCGCGCGGCCTTGCCCATTTCGTGATCTGGGATCTCCCACTACACACTTCGCGTTGTGCGTAAAGTTCAGTTTTTGAAACTATCTGCTAGTTGAATTGGATCATATCGCAACTGGGTTAAGCGAGATTTTCCACAAAAAGAAGAAAACAAAAAGATATGCTTGAATGGCTTCTTGTTGTAGTTCGACTTTACTGCGGGAGAGAACCAACTGGATGTGATCTTGCAATTTTTTTCTGTCACATGTAAATGGATTGAATTATGTTGTGCTGACGTGATGGATTGTTACTCCAAATCTTAATCGAATAAAAACGAGGAAATCTCCGGCATGGTTAGTTGATATGTTTGCGGATGTTGCCACAAATGTGCACATACGCGTGTTCTTTGGTTGGCTATCTATGTGAAACTGTTGTGGAAGGTGATTGATTTCCCAGCCAAAAGAGATATAATGGTGGCTTTGGCCAAAGCATGGTTGTTTCACTCTGATCGTGAATGGTGAACACGTTTTCATTTTGTTGACTTTTCGATCTATTACTATATCTGATTAAACTCCGATCAGCATTCCCTTATTCAGTTTTGCTAACCTTGTGATCACTATCTGTGCATTTGCAGCGACCATGCGACAGAGACGTCATGTTTCTGCTGGCGGTAGTGGTGGACAAATATCACAGAATTTGAAAGACCTCCCTGAAGAAAAATTAGAAGAATCATATCCATGCTTGTCAGAAAGGAGAGTGTTTTTGCTTTGTTTGGCTGTGCGAGTGTTGAACTCCTTGCTTGTGCAGACATATTTCAACCCAGATGAGCATTGGCAAGCTCTAGAAGTTGCACATCGTATTGCATTTGGGTAAGGTAGCCTCCACAAGTTCTATAGCTGCATATTTTCTCTTTGTGTTGTTGCTAACGGGATAAACATTGTCTTTTGGATATATGAATTGCAGCTATGGACACCTAACATGGGAATGGAAAAAGGGTATTCGAGGTTATCTGCATCCAATGATATTTGCTCTTCTTTACAAAGTTCTTGCAGTACTTGGTCTTGATAAACCTTTGATCATGGTAAATTCTGGAAACTAAAACTTTTGCCATGATAAGTTGATGAATTACAAAAGTGATCAATATTGTTTGTCGTCTATTATATGCAAAGCTGCTTTTCTTGCTATGCAGATGAGGGCTCCAAGGCTGCTCCAGTCAATATTCTCTGCAGTTGGTGATCTCTACTTATATAAACTCTCTCGCCTTATTTTTGGCAATCTTGTCGCTAAATGGGCAGTATCCTTTTCATATTACACCTGGCATCATCTGTATCGTCCCCCTTGGACCAAATTGTTGATTTGTGGAATTTTCAGCTTGAAGTTTAATAATATTGACCTTAACTTTCTGTCAGTTATTTTCAGAGTTGACAAACTGGTTTATGTTCTTCTGTATTACACGGACATTATCAAACAGTTTGGAAACTGTCCTTACAATCATCGGGCTGTATTACTGGCCATGTGTGAGAGTTTCATCCAGGAGGGATGACTCATCGATGAGGATATGGGGTGTGGTAGTGGCAGCATTTGCATGTGTAATTCGACCAACAAGTGCCATTATATGGATATATGTTGGCCTTCTAGAGCTTTTTTTGGCTCGTGACAGAATGAGATTCATTTTTTTGGAGGTTCTTCCTGTTGGGTGAGTTATCGTGCATCTATCAATTTTGGTACTTGTGGTTATTTGATGGCATGCAACTGTGGATGCATTTTGTCCGATTGATTTGTGCATTTCTAATATGCTGTATAGGGTGCTGGTGCTTGGACTGGCAACTATACTTGATCGGCTAGTCTATGGCTCATGGGTTTCAGTACCTCTGAACTTCCTCGTGTTCAATTTTCTTTCTTCCGGAGGGGACTACTATGGAACACACAAGTGGCATTGGTACTTTACTCAGGGATTCACAGTGATGCTATTTACATTTTTGCCATTCTCCTTGGCTGGCATCATCATGTCCAGAAATTGGAGGCTTTCTGGGCTTATTGCCTGGGTTTTAGTACTTTACAGTGTACTGGGCCACAAAGAATTCAGGTACAGGCAATCCCTTTATATTTGCTTAGTTGCTGCTTTGAATTCCTTCCTTTTTTCCCGACTTATCCTCCTTTGTAACCAGAAATGTGGATCCAGATTTGTTCTCCCTGTGCTTCCGATAACCTTGATGTTCTCGGGATTTTCTCTAGCTGCAATATCAACAAACTACAGTTCTGATAACAAGACAGCAGAAGCTTCAAAACATCACACTAAATGCCCCTCAAGAATGCGATGGGCCATCTGCTTCTTGCTTGCAACTAACATTCCTATGGCCTTGTACATGAGCTTAGTTCATCAGGTACTCCATACTTTTTTCTGCCTTTGTTAAAAAAACTGTGATGCTCCCAGTTTCATTTAACTTTTTTTTTTTTTTTCCTTTTATGTTGAGTGTATTGGAATGCCGGAATAGCTCTGTTAAGTAGGGCCTTTTTCGTTATTCATCATTACATGTTTGTTGGAACTTTTCTTCTTGAATATCTAAGTACTTTGGTATGTTGGACAGAGAGGATCTGAGGATGTGATGAACTTTCTTTCGAGAGAAGCTGCAAAAGATAGAGTGAAGAGTATCCTTTTCCTTATGCCCTGCCATGCCACACCTTACTATTCAACACTTCATCAGGACCTGCCCATGCGTTTCTTGGACTGCTCAGCAAGGTAATCTTTTATGGGTTCATGTATGAAACCAATCTATCTATCTAAGGTCTTAAGTCATGGATTTGCATTTGGATTTGCTCAACAGTGAAGAGAGGGGTGTTCCGGATGAGTCAGACCGATTTATGATGGATCCTGTGGGGTTTGCCAAAGAACTTGCAAATGATTGGTCACTACCAAGTCACATAGTGCTATTCGAATCAGAAGAAAGAGTATTGAGGGAATTTTTGTTGTTGCATTCTTTCAAAGAGGTAGATACCAACTTCAACTTCGACACCTACTGTCTTAATCCCAGGGCATTTTCCTTTGGTTTATGTTTCTTCCTCATGACTCGAGCTATCGAAAATCGCAGGTCAAGAGATTCTTCCATGCTCACTTCAAGGTGGATCGTGACCTCCAATCATCAGTGGTTGTCTATGCTTTGACAGGTCAATGAGATATGTGCTCATGCATTTGTTATTCGAGTTTTCTGTAAGTCTCAAGTTTTTTTTGTTCACATCTTATTTTCACTTTGCTTGAGAAATTCAGCTGTTTTTGAGAGAGTGAACACTGATCAGAATGTGTCGGCAATTCCTAGGCTATGAAGAAATTTATACGAAGTAATTTTGCCTTTATAAGGTGCACGTAAAAAACTAAGGCAGCTTTCACTCGAGAGAAGCTTCAATTGACTCAGTTAACAGTCTGTGGATTTTAAATAGCCTACACCTTGGTTTAATGACATAAAACCAAATCAAGGAAAGGAAGATAATCTTAAATTTCAATGCTAAATGATACCTGAATGAACAGCAAAATAAGGGATCATTTTGAGAAAAATATTTTTTAAATCATTCATTTTTTGCAAAACAAACGCATGCGATGTGAAGTTTGCTTATTGCCGGACCTGGTTTTACTGTTTTGGAACTTGCTTTTTCGCTGATGGACATGTCCAAATGTTGCAACAGAGTGTCCACGTGGTATTTTTGATCTTAAGACAAAACTTGCTGAAGACACTGATAGGAAGTAGGAATTGCTGAAAGGCTATTCCTAGATTACCTGCAATAAGCCATATTGAAGTATGAAATGTTGACAGAACCATAAGATGGCCAGAGAGACTAGAATGAACAAAGGTTAGAACCAATAGCAGATAAAAGATGTGCACATTTCATCCTCCTTCACAATGTTTAGGATACTACAATCCGTCATTCGTCGAGGAGTTCACAATGCGTATTCAAGCGCAATTCTCTCCCTAAGATATGGATCCCTAATTTTCCACAAGATGCATCCCTAATTTTCCAATACCGTAGGAGAATATCTTTGCCAAGTTGTCTAGCCAGAGACTATCTGTTATCGTCCAGTCCAAGCACTTCATAATTGAATCGGGTTGTTCTTCACTCTCATGACTGCACCCAGAGACCATGTTGGGTACTGGGAGCAGTCCATCTGAAGTCTCGCATACGAACCGACTCTCTAGCGAGTATTCCTCTTGTCGGAGGTGCACCTCGTACTCCTGATCGTCGCGCTCATCACATTAATGGTACAAAGTCTCGCAACATGTGGGCATATGTCGACAACGTGCTAGGATCACAAAATCATGAGGACGTTCATCTTTTGCTCCATCATGGTCAAGCATGAAATGGAATTTTTCTGGAGCGAACTTGACGATGTCAAATCAGCTTGATTAGGGTTATAGAAAGGCGATTTGATGGAACTGCGATGGATCAATTTTCTGAGCATCGGCATGGGGAAAATTACCAAATGGAGTCCTAAACGGCGGTTCAATTCAGTCTTCTAATTCTTTTTCTTTTTCTTTTTTTCCAACTCCAGGCCAAGCCAGCAACCCGCTTGATCAAGGAGAGTGTGTCACAGCCGTAGCCTAAATCCATGCAATGCCCCAGATGAGAATAGGGCCAACACTCACCTGTGGTCGGCCAGGGCGCGGAGGCCCTTGCTCGTGGGCTGGCTAGGGCATTGCCAGTCTTCTCTGAGGCCCGCTGGAATTCGGATGAAGAAAAAAGAAAAAGAAAAGAACGATAAAAGGGAAAAAATAAAGAAAGAAAAATAAAGTTCAGAAAAAATGATGAATGTCTCTGGCTTTGACCTGTCTAGAACTTGATAAGATGCATATAAGAACCAGTCACATCACAGCAGTTTTTAAGAGATTCTCAATTAAACAACCTAATAGTTGTGAATAGCCTACACAGCATCTGATGGCAGGAACCAACTCCATCAACGCCAACCTAAGTCTGGCGAAAAAAAGTAATCTTAACCTTAAATTCAAAGGCTAATGATTGAAGGATATATTTTACTTTAAAGATCAGACCAGCACAGAAGAATATTGCAGGCAGAGACAGCATATGTTCACTTAAAGCTGGAAAGACATGCTTTGGATTTTGCTTGTTACTGGACCTTGTTTTGAAAACTGCTTATTGCTGATGGCCATATCAGAATGTTGCAAGAGAGTGTCTAAATCCCATTTGCAATGGGAAGAACACAGATCATTAATGAAAGTCCAATTCTTGAACTATTTCTCGGTCACCATAAAATGGCCAGAGAATTCTTTTGGGTAACTGCATACTGGATTGAAGAACATCAGCAGCTTAAAAGAATGGTTTGCATGACTCCCTTATTAACTGGGAAACTGCGTTATTTCACCCATTAACTCTAGAAGACACATCGATAGGAAAATAACCATATGAGTTTTCAATTTATACGTGTGACCCTCAAAAGTAAATGGACTTAGGTAAAAAAATTGATAGGATCATTATCTTTGTGTCTACACTAAAGTAAAAGAATAAATGCCCGACCACTTTTATACTACATCCTCCAAGAAACAGCAAGGTGAGCACTCAATTCGTGCATTCATCATCACCCACATGATCAAATCACCTAAAAAGCCAGCAATCTCATCTTACTTGTGAGAACTGAGTAATGATGCCAAACCTATTCTTACTCCCCAAGCACACTAGGAATGATATCAGTGACTTTTGACCAGGCTAGGCGGAACCTGCACAGGAGAGGAATTGGAGCTGCTGATTGTAGATTTAGACTAAAAAAACATGCACGGGCGCGAGCACATCCACCCGGGATATTTGCATGTACATAGATGTAAAGTTTGGAGAAAAGGCAGCCATACCTTCAAATGATGTGGCATGATTTTAATATCAAAGGGTGCATGAAGCCATGCTTCAGGTTGATAAAGCAAAAAGTTTTCGGGTTTACTGGTGTAGACATCTGCATATTGATGAATATGATAAGCAAAGGCAGATTCTTGACCAGTATCAGTGAGGAAAGTAGCTCCAAAAGAACTGTTGAACATTCTTTTCATCATGAGACGCGCTTTCTGCCTCTCCTCATTCAGCTCCTCAAAAAGAGACTTGTACCCTTCACTTTGACTACCAACGACAGTTGCATGCAATCTGCCCAGTAACTCTTGTATAATGTGAAATTTTGCCTGAGTCCACAAGTACAATAGGTAATAAGAAAAGACACTTCCGCATATGAATTGCCAGCTTGTCTATTGATTATAAACTCCTATATCATACATAGGATCAGAATCAAATTTCAAATGCGCGATTTGATAGGGGTATAAAGTGATTTGAGGAAACAAGCAGCTGACACAGTCATTCAGCTACCCAATTAAACAGAATAGAAAAGATAAAAAAATTAAATTCTGGGGCACCACAAAGGACGTCGGATGTCCTCATATAACCAATAAGGTTCATAAACGTGTTTACCTCGGTAATGAAGATGTCAACCACAAATTAAATATGACTGTAAACTCAAGTTAATATTAGGGAAAAGATTAAGGTTCAGTTTGTTGCTTTGAGAGTAGATGAATCACCCTTTCTTAATTGAATATAATAGCATGAAACCTCATCGCACCCTTAATTACAATGAATGGCCACCAAAGTATGGAATCAGGAAATAGGGCCCTCTAATAGGCTTTTTTTTTTTTTTTTTTTTTTTTTTTTGGGTGGGGGAGGGTGAAATAAAGGTGATTTTTGGATGGGAACAAGATTAAATGATGCCCGGTTCATGATCACAAAAAGGATAAGGACAAAAGAATCTGTTTTCCCCCAGACAGAAGCAAACAGTTGTGGTTACTGGGTGTATAAAAGGTGAAAGAAGCTTCAAGTTGGGAGAACTTTTGTTGAAGTCATCTCCCAAAAAGTGGCAATCTCAAAACATCCAAACCCAAAAGCAGCTTGATATAGTAATAGCCACAAAGCCAACTCCACTTTGACATGAAATTACTGAGGAAATGATCTAAAAATATGAAGTACATCATATTAGATGAACCTCATGTAGAGGTAACTCCCCCTCGCCTCTCCCTCTCAAGTTCAATTCTAGAGGTAACACTAATTAATCCTAAATGCATTCATCTTTTTAATAGAAAATAGGACTGTTCCATCAATATTTTTTAAAACATGCCAAGAATTTTATAAAAAATCAGAAGCAAAACTGACACTAAACAATTAACATAAATAAGTTGTTCAACTGCCTCACTATAGCATGACCCGGAAGTGAACAAGCAGATATACACCTCGGAAGGGAGGGAAGACAGGGAGGGGGTCTGGTCTTTCCATACAGTTTAGATGCATATCATGATCTTTATGATGGTAAGCTCAAAGAATGCGTGAGAATGATGAAAACTTGAAATCATCAGAGATAATAACATGCCTTACTCAAACTATTTTTGGGTATACAAACAATTATAAATAATATTCATCATAGGTTACCTGTTCAAATCGGTAGCGATCATCATTTTGGATATGTATCTCATTCTGCATATAACCAAAGACTGACATAAGTACAAAGTAGCTGCTCTATTAACTAATTACAGAAGTATGTAGTCCAATAGAAGGCCAAACCATGACTGGGAAAAAAAAAGCTGTGCTTCCCAGCATAAACAGAGCAGTCAACAATCTGACACAAGATTGGATTGTCTTATCTTTAATTTTTGTCTAACTATAGATGACTCCAGATCTATAAAGTACAAAAAGAAAGAAGTTCGATGAACTCCATCTACTTTGTTCCAGCTTCTTCAGTATTATGCTTCATAATTAAATTGCACTGCACGATTTAAAATCCAGTAATGGCTAGAAGTTCAATTAACTCCATAAGCTTCTCTGAATAGAAAGAATCACAACTGAATAAACCAACATACTTCTAGTTCATGAATGATAGCAGCAGTGCGCCAGCCAGCCTTTGAAGGCCCTCTTAGGTCACTAAATAGATGATCCCCGAAGTATATCACCTTAAAAGGAGGTAAAGGGATTACAAATTAGTTCACAGTGCAAAAAGGATATACTGGAAGATGAATCGATCAATTGTCTGACAAATAAGCAAATATAAGCAAACATGGTATAACTACTTAGTGCGTACCTCTGGACCATTCCACTTAGTGATCTGAAGGAATGATTTAAGGCAGCCATGGTAATAAGTTTTATCGGGAAGCAATGCATCTACCTTGGTGAAAGCCAAGGTATCTTTTTCGGAGTCATAACAACTGCATAGATGTTTGATGGAGGAAAATCACCAAAAACAACATTATCACATAGACAAAATTCAATTGGACATAAACTAACAAGGCCACTTCAATAGTTAATGAACTTCATGCTGAGTAACTAGACTCTTCAATGCAAGAATGATCCATACAAAACACAAGAATAATGTGAGCAGTGGAAACAATCTACTCCCTCCCTCCCTTCCAATGCCTCAATTTGTAATTATGAACAATCCATGGCTCTATTTTTAATACAGCATAAATTTGGCATAGTTGGTCATACAGTTGGAATCATAAACTGGGCATGTGATTTGTCCTCAAACCAAACAGATTTTTCTGGTCTTATAGAAGAAGATATTCCTCTTCAAAAAAATTGGTCTCCTAAAATATTAATCCAATTTTCTAGCTGTTTTCATGCAAGAAAGGGGAAAATTGTGCATTCATCAACATGAGTCGCATAAAAATTTTCGAAATTAGATGACTGAATTTGGATTGCAGAATTTCCAGTAAATTGAGGCTGCATCACAAGTTGAGACAGTGGCATAATGTGTGCATTGACAGTTGAGGGAGATGACAATTTTAGGTAAAGCAATGTCCAATCGTCAATTGTCGTATTTCCTCAAAAGGCAGATGCAATGGAGCAACAGTTTTTGGCAAAGGTTTACCACTTTGTATAGTATGAAAAGCATCTCATATACCAATACAACCACATAATGGCTGAAAGATAACTTGGAATATTTTAGCCAACTTAAATAGCAATTCTATTGGGTAAGGCAATTTCTGAATATCTTTAGACCAGTAAAACAATCCCTGTTCCATCTCTTCTATTTTCAAAAAGAGATGCTTATACCCGCAAAAACACAATAAACCCTAATATTGCCAAAGAAACAAACTACAGCTATGGTAAGGTAAAAAAGCACTTAATTTTATTTATATAAAGGGGGAAAAAAAGAGCAAAGTATAAATGCTTACCGAAATGGGTGCTCAGATGTGTAAAAGTCAGGCTTATTTGCTTTAGCTATCACAACATCAAATAGTTCCCTCCATGAATCTCTACAGTCCATGTATTCCTGAGAAGAATTTCAAGACTGGGTTCATGAAATAATAACACCTCCATATAACTCATAAAGAAGAGGTAAAAAGAACAAGAACAGTCTGTTGTCTTTTAATGCATAAAATATCAACACCAGGAAAAGAATGCCAGAAAAAAGTCATCAACCTTCACATTTCTACTATGACAAGAACCACGGTGGCATAGTTTTCAAGGATGAATCTAACCTCCAGCATAAACTGCATCCCTCCATCCACAAAATAGAAAGGAGAATTAGTCAACAAAAAGAGTTTCTTCCCTTTCTCCTTCAGCATCTTCAGGAAGTGTAGCACCCCTCCCTGTTATGTTGACAAATGCCAATAGATGAACTCCACATATCCGATAAACAATGAAAGAATAATATCCACTGAAAAAGTACATGAATACAAGAAGTACTAACTTACATTTTTTACTAAGTATCTATGAGGGTCTGAAAGAATCCCTCTGTGAACTAATCCACTTCGATGTACATGCTGAATTGCCCGATTTACATCTTCATAAATGTAACAGGCATCAAATTCCAGCTTTGCATCAACGAAAAATTGCACCATATCTGCAATAAGGCATGCCTAGAAGTAACAGAGCAAAAGTCGAGGTGAGAAGCTGATAAGATGAGGCTAGTACTACAGATAAGGTTTTGAAAATCCGGTTTGAGACAGGATGCCCAATTTATAAGTTGCAGCAGCTTAGACAAGTATATGGTGGCATAAGCTAATATTACTTAAAAGTCAGAGGGATCCAAAGAAGATCTAGAAGTAATGCTGAATAGATCATTGCAAATAAACCATTCAGAGAGACAGGTGTTGTATAAATTAAAGCAAAACCCATCAAGTTGGAGCCGCAATCAATATGTCTATAGTACATTGTTTCAATCACAGACAGCAGTAGGACACATGCCATGGTGTAGGATACTGATTTGTTACAAATACCACCAAATTCTTACTGTGCCACTTGCTTTCTAGAAGGAGATTCCAAAAATAGCAAACAGATGCTGAAACTAACCTCACTAAAGCAGAAGAAGTCCATTAAGCCAACAAGCCCTCGTGCCTGATCACGGCCAATATGCCGTGTTCCGTACAAGAGATTGATTTCCTTCCCGGAAAGCTACATAATGTGCATAAAGTGATGAGCTGGAACAACTATATTTCAGATCAAGAGGTGGGCCCTCTTGACTAGCAAAAAAATAATTAAAAGAAAATCTTACAACAAGCCCAATCACCTAATAGCAAGCTAAGGATACTGTCAACCATGACCGAAGACCACAAACTATTTAAGTTGACAAATAAAATGACCAAGCACGTAAAAGACATGGTTTCATCAAGCTTGTACTTGTTCTTTAGCAATTCTGTGCAATCAATACCAAAATACATCCATCAAAAGGGATAAAGGTGATGCTTAAGCTCTATTAATTCCTATGCACGACCATGTAGAAAATTTCCAGAATTTGCTCAATTATGCTGCTTCATATGTCAAAAAGTCACAGCAGTGACATAACCTTTAGGTGGAATTTTTGGTCTCTATGTAAGATCATGATAAAAGAATACAAAAGACCATATGAAAGATCTACGAATTCAGCCATTAGAAAGAAATATGTTTACAATAACCAAAGACTAATGAGCGATAAAATTACCTTCCGTCGACCAAAGTAGCAACCATCCAGCTCAATTGAGCCAAAGAAATCCAACTTCAAGAGACATCCCTTTTGCTTGTCATAGTATAATCCTCTGATCGGAAAGCTTGGATCATACTTAAAATTCATACAAATTTCCGGGTACCTAAACTGAAAAGAAAGGCAAGGAATTTGTGATTAATAATCACGTCCTTAAACAGCCATGCTATTGGCCGTGTAAGTAACATCCAGAGATTTTAGGCATTATACAAACCTCATTGACCATGTGCTCCTTTGCAAGATCATATATTAAAGTCTGCAAATTAGCAGAGTAATGTGCCAGGGTGTAGTCATAGTCAAATCCATACACTTGTATAGTATCCAGTCTGATATTCTTGTTCACATATATTCCTAATGTGATCCCCAACAACAGTCAGCATCTAATCAGCACTTTACACAGGCTCATACAGCCCAATTTGAATAAGAGCAATGCATTTTAAAACGAAAGAAAATGGTTGCAACCTTTAGGGTTCATCTTTGGCATTTCTTTAAGTGTTTCAGGAATCTTGAGAAAACTCTTCTTGGCAGTATCGAATTCACGCCGAATCTTCTCTATCTCATCGCCAAGCCCTGGGCCGTCTTGCTCGGGCTGCCAATGCTCCTCCCATTTCAAGATCTTCTGGTTTTGCGAACATATCGAGCTTAGGCCTCGGAAGCTTCCTCCAAGCTCTGCAAGAATCAAGAATGAACCTTTTGCAGATCCGCCTTTACGGCCACGGTTTATAACAACACAGAACAGCAAGAAAAACGGAAAAGCCTTACCTGCTCTGGCCTCATCGCGAAGAACGTTCAACCCCTGCAACGACGAAAGACGTGTTTGTGAAAATGCCCACGACAAAACCCGCATTGCAAGTCGCGACCCACAAGAGATTTTTACACCGTAGACACGAGTGCAGCGCATGGAGGACGCGAATCCGAAGGAACGGGCACATGGGTCGGAAGAGATAGTCGGTTTCCTAGTCCCGCACGCGAAGGGAAGCGCAGCAGAGCACGAAAAGCACGGACCTTGAGGGACGAGCAGGACGGAAGAAGCCTCCGCAAGGAGGCCATGCGGAGTGAGAGGCGAAAGGCGATCCGACTTTGAGAATCAGCGCGGACAGAGCTTTGCTAAAGGTCTCTCCTTTTTCCTCTTCGGTTGGGTTTTCCGGTCTCCGCCAGTGAGAGAGAGAGGACGGTTAGGTGAAGACCACCAGAATAGTAACCGAATTACCGAGACCGAGGGAGAGATAATGATCATGAGGAGTTGCATGTACAGAGGAAGAAACGGAGGCGACCCATCATCTCATCTCAAGGCTGCTGAATGAGGGTTCATTGGAGCTTTTTTTCAAATAAGGGTTCAGAGCAACCGACTTAGTCTCGGGTCCAAAGTCTTTCGCCAGCCACATCTTCATCGGCTTGCTTATCCCAGTGGCAACATCGGGGAAATTCCTGTCCAGAACGTTATGATTTTGTCCAAATCGGACAGACAGGATACAGTCAACAGATGCGATGTATTAATGAAGAGAACAAATTTTCCCTCTTTTACCGTTGTTTGTTCCTCTTTAGTGTGTTGTAACGTTATCTGAGGCCCATCATGATGCAAAGTTTTTGTTTTGAACTGTCTTCCAAATCCGCGGCCCAAGCATGCTGCCGAGATGTTGCTTAGGGAGTGCAAAATTTGGGCTCAAACATGTCATATATTACTTTTACACAGATGTTTTATCTGCATTGTTCATGCAAAGGACGCATACTGTGGATCTTCTGTATTGGTATACTGGGAGCAACGCATCTCCCAGTTGTTGGCTAAGCTACTTTCTACTAGATTGACTTCAGCTGCTGTTTCAATGCCAGCCATGTGAAGAATTTTCACGAGGAAAGCATGGGACGGGCTCAGCCGTCAATCGCTGTCCACTTTGGCTTGCGCATGTTCGCTTTCGTCAAGAACTCTTTTTTCTATCATTGAATAGATGGCTGTTGACACCTAAATTTTTACTACCCATTTAATCATTAATTAATTAATTGCATAACATAGAGTGTTAGGTGCATTTAGTTTTTAATTTGCATTTATGTTGGGCCGGTGGTGGATGGATTCGAATTTATATTTTTTTTAGCTTTAGTTCGGCAGGCCGAGCTAAGCCCGCGAAAAGAGAAAATTAACCCAAGCCCGTCGTTATGTTTAATTAATTACCTTGTGAAAAAATTAAGATTTGATGCGATATTATGATAATTTTTGAAAATTAAGAAAATCGCATTGTAATCTTATCTTTATCAATAGATGGTGAAATTGAGGGAGAATATTCATGAGATAAGCATTTTGAAGATCGAGAGGTTATAGATGACTTTCGTATATTGAAAAAATGAGATCAAATATTCTACGAAGATCGCCTATTTTTACCTATAAAAGCAACATGTACGGAGATGATAGGGGGCTTTGGGATCGAAAAAAAAAAAAAAAGGAAAAGAAAACCAAAGGTGAAAAGAAGAGAGAGCACCGTCCGTGGGGGGGGGGGACTTCTCTTAGCTGAAAAAGAAAAAGACAAAAGTCAAAAAGGGAGGTGAAAGTGAGCTGAGAGAGACAAAAAAGTAAAAGGAAAAAGGTGAAAATTCCCCCTCGACACTGTTCATCTTCCCCAGAGGGGGCGCCCGCCCGCGTCGGCGCCATAGCACGCTCCGGCGTCGTCCGTCGCCGCCGCCGAGCCAGCGACGCCCTCGCCTCCGCCACCGACCCGCCTTCTCCCGCGCCCAGATCTCGAGCTGCGACACCCCCGCTCCGCCCTTGAAGTCGCCGCCGGCCTCCCAGACGCCGTAGCCCCTCGCCGAAGCTGCCTGAGGCCCTCCGCCTCGCCTTCGCCTTAGATCTGCTCCCCCTTTGCCCAGATCTGCTGCCGCGACGCCCCTGCTCCATCCTTGCTGTCCCGAATCGGCCTCGCCGAGACCCCCCGAGCCGCGACGCCGAGCCCCGCCGCAGCACTCCCGACGATCTAGCCGCGACGCCTCGGCTCCGTTCTCGAGCCCCTGACGCCCTCCTCCGCGCACCGTCGCTGAGCCGCCGTGCCACCGATCCGTCGATCCCCGTCCGCGCGCGCTCGTGCCACCCCTGCTCTGGCCTGAAGCCCCCGCGACGCCCCCTGCTCCGCCCCGAAGCCCTTCGCGCGACGCCCGAGCCAACCGCGCGCGCGTCTGTCCTTGGCCCGTGACACCCCCGTCGCCAATCTGCCACCCACGACCCTGCACGCCGATTGCCGCCTTTCGCCGGAGCTCCGACCGACGCCGGCCACCGTCCGCCCGGTGCCAACCGACCTGCTGTCCCCACTTTCCTTAGGTTGCTCAATTTTATTTTTATATTTTATTTTATGTTACTTTACTTTATTTTATTTCTTTAAGTTTTGCTATTATTGTAGGTTTGAATATTGAGAGTTGATTTTCAGGTTGTAAATCTTATAGCATTATCGACAGGGGTTTTCTCGAAATTATTGTAATTACTAATTTGATCCGTAAGACGTCGAATCATTTTTTTAATTATATTAATTTTTGGGGGTGTTGATAGTATTTTGATTATGCAATCAATATAACTATTAATTTGATCCGCGAGACTTCGAATCAAATTTTTAATTATTTTGAATATCTTTGTCGTGATAATTAGGGTTAGAATAATCGCTAATTTGAGCTATGAGACAACAGGTTATTTTTTCGATTATTTTAATCCTTTATTTGTTAAATATCTTGATTGTTTAGATTTAATGTTTAGTTGATAATTGCTTGTTTTAAAAAACAACTAAAAATATTTAAAT
This sequence comes from Eucalyptus erythrocorys, assembly GCA_014182555.1. Taxonomy (NCBI): domain Eukaryota; kingdom Viridiplantae; phylum Streptophyta; class Magnoliopsida; order Myrtales; family Myrtaceae; genus Eucalyptus; species Eucalyptus erythrocorys. The sequence continues at coordinate 2,717,501 of CM024599.1, forward strand.
TAGGATTCAGTTTGTTTTGGAATATCTTTTGTTAACTTGCATATCTAGCATAGGGATTCATTCAGGTTATTAGTTTTCTATTTGAGTTGCATGTTTAATTCGAATTTCATAAAGGAAAACACAAAAAAAATCATTGTGCATATAAGGTTAGAATTGCATGTTCCATTCTAAACTTAGGTCATCTTTTTAGAAAAATTGCATTTTAGATTAAGATAATGTTTAGTTTAAGTTAGGATTTAATATGACTTAATCCGTAGCTTAAATTAGATAGAATCTTAATCTAGCTAGATCATTTTTGCATTTTTCCTTAAATTTCAAATTTCATGAATAAAAATGAAAAATAAAATCTGTCTTTGCATAAATTAGACTCAATTTTTAGAATAGATTGCATTTTAAGAATAGAGATATCAAATGCATATCATTTAGTTGTTATTAAGTTCATTGAATTAAAAATTGCCCATCATTAAAATTAGGTCATTTTTGTTAATTTAAATTGCATATTTAATCATCGCATGTTCATTAAAAAAATGATTAGTTTTTTTTTTTTTTTTATCATTCATATAGTTTAAGACATTTTGCTATGTCATGAAATTTAGATGCACTACATGATTTTCATTAAATAAAGTGAACCTAAAAATCGAGTGATTGCTTGTTAATTAGAAATCAAATCTAGGATTGCTGATGTGAATTCTAATTTAACAATGCGGATAATTTCATTGCTATGAGATAGGTGTTTCATTTTTTTTTATTTGCTTTCTTGAGTGTTAAATTGGTGGTTTGCGCACCCGCCTGATCACCTTACACATTAGGAAAGTGAATTAAAATCAATTCAAGTTGCCTGCAAAACATTTTTTCAAAATTAAAAGAAAAAGGTACCAAAAGGGCGTTAGAAAAATTTAACGTAATTAAGTCCCTGTACCCAAAATCTCTGGTTCGTAGAAGTAAAATAATTCTCTCGTTATTTTACTTAGGTGTCTAATCGACCTACCGTAAACTAATTAGTGGCGACTCCTTTATGAATGCTAGATATTTGAAATTAAGTCGCGAATTGATATGGGTTTGGGAGAGTCCGAGCTGAGTCTAAGCTTAGTAATCCATTAACCTAATTTTAGGTAGGATACCCCGAAAATTTGGTCGCAACAATGGCTCAAAGGTTATACAATGTTTGATTGGGTCCCTCATTTGAAAGTCAAACATTTACCTTGTTCCAGCAACAGCAAGCATTTACCTTGTAGGTAGAGAGAGAGAGAGAGAGAGAGAGGGAGGGAGGGAGAGAGAGAGGGAAAGGATTTCTATGCAGGACAATCATTCTCAAGTCACATGATGCCGTATGCTATATACATTTTTCTGACTCCACGCAGTCAAAAGAGACCATATATACCGTGGTTGTTCGTCTTCTTTCGTGAAAGTAGTCTAATAAAGGACCCCTTCAGACCTTGAATCCCCAAGCAGATAAGGATAGCAGAAACTAATGATATATACAATATGAGTGCTATAGGACCGCAAATGGGCATATGCTTCCACTTGAGTACCTCTGAAAATACCCTTTTGCTGAGTTGATGACCACAAAAGTATGTTCTAATCTTTCTTCATTGCTTTCATAGTATTCATTGGTTGATGTCGGCATGAGAAGCGTGCTTGGCACAAAGCTCACTGCAAAGCTGACATATACATGAGTTTTGCCAACCTGTCATGTGCTGCAAAGAATTCTTGGAAAGAACACATAAGATCCCTGTGCTGTATTACGGCATGGAATTTACCATCAAGAGGTTGAATTCACGTTCCAGGGACCAGGAGGCCTCATTTTGTTCGTTGATACTTAGGTTATACTCCTGGAAGTAACCGTTGAAGGTTATGATGGATATTATTGCCCTGAAAAAGGCACATGGAGAATCAGTCTACATCATTGCAATGGAGAGATTAAAGAAACTTCTCTGTTATTTTGGTAAGCATTCGAGGGCACTGGCCATGAGCCAGTAAAACATACATTTACACCCTCTTTGGCTTTCGATCTTCCAAGTTAAAAATTCTATTGCTTACAAAAATCATGTGATGGGAACATTGGCAACGATAATTACACCTCAATTCAGTTATCGTAGAGATTCAATCACTCAAGGAGCACAATTATAGAGGCTCAAATGGATTGTGTATAAGCATCCAATGGACCAATATGCACAGCCACAAACCTCAAGTTCAAACACATGCATGCTACTGTACACTTGAAAATCGAGATAGTGGCCTTTTAGTAATATTCAAAGGATTACAGATCTAATAGGGGGCACCCAATCAAGAAACTTTCAAGAAAACTGGGCATCTCCAGGTACTTTATGTAGCTTATCCTAGGCATTCTCTCCAACACATTTAAAATGGGTAACTATTAATTCAGGAAGAAGAAATCTTGGTCCATATGCATTTATACTATATTCGATTTGTTGGATGAAATTACAAGGATCTATACCAAGAAAAGAATTACAGGGATATAGAAGAAACGAAATTGAGAAATGAGAGATGAAGGAACACTACAGTGAAAGAGAAGCTAGATATCATGAGTAACTCACCTACAGGCAGTAAATTCAGATGCAGATGTTTTGGGATCCTTATCTACTTTGCGAATCACTGCATAGCTGGATTAGAAACATTTTGTTTCATAAGTTGAAGACAAGGAAAAGCATACAGAAGTTCAAGTCATAAGAATTCATTGAATCTAAATAAGTGGTCTACACAACATAAAGTTGGCTCGACAACATAAATAGCATCAACTTGGCTAGTTACAGGGATTTCAGAATCAGCTGAATAGCTGACTCAATAGTCCTGAGATTTATAGTTTGGTGTTTCTCCTACCAGATATATGATTAATCTTCCATCCAAGCACATCCCTCCCCCCCCAACAACCTTCGCCCCCTTTTCTCTCCCTCCAGCGATTTTGATCTTCACTTTGCAATTCGCCCGCAAAGTTTTGAAGAAAAGAAAACCATGAAAAATATATATATAATAATTCTCTTAGTCCTAGCACAAAAAATAGAACAAAATAATACTATTTAGCCCTAAGCGAGCATTAATATACAAAAAAAACCAAAATCCGCCATTAAACTAACTGTAGACACTTATCTTCACTATGACTGAGTGCTAGTTGAATACATCTTCCGTACCATACAACATCTTGCCCCAACTTGAATAGCGATATCACTAACTACTTTACCTTTTGACTCCAGCCGGAGTAGCACCATGGAGGACAAGATGATGAGCTGCATCGAGTACATCATTCACAGAATCAGGTAAGACCGCTCCAAGAAAACTTTTTGATCGTTTGCTCCTGGAAAGACAACATTCAATAAAGATAATGAATACTGCATGTAATTTTGAAGGGGAAAGTAATACACTGCCATTAAAATCATTAAAACATCTTAAGAAGCAAATTGTGTTCTGATCAAAAGTAAAAATGACATTGCAGTTAGATTTTACTAAATTGATATCAAGCTCTCTAAAATTAGCGCAACCTATCTTGAAGTAAAGTATGAAATTCAAGATAAAAACTTCCAATAACTAATCAAACATTGATTGGATGTGTTAAAATCTCAAATTAAATTTCTTGCATCCAAGCAAGTCCCAACTTCAATTTAAAATAAGAAAAATTAACATTCACCTTTGGTTTACCGCAATACGCGGGGAGAAAATATGAACAGATCCTGAGGAACTTGAGGCAGCAAGAATGTCTGGTAGTTGCAATGATGGCCCAAAGGACAAGGAAAATATTGTTGACGCGCATGTTCCCCTTCTGAAACTATATGACTGCAATGAAGCATAGTTAGATGCCATTAAGAGAAGAAAAATGACACGAATTGCAGCTACCACAGAAAAGTGATCAAGAACTAAAACCAACATGTGAATTAAATGTCAGACAACCACATGCAAAGAGAAGGCAGCGAGAATGCTTGATGTAATGTAGACCTGTCAAAATGGGTACCCATTTCTTAACCATATTTGATGGGCTGGGTTGTTATATGGGTAAATTATACTTAGTAAATGGGTCATAAATGGATTTAGACCCAATTCTAGGGTCATAAACAGGTTCAATATGAGTGTTAAATGGATTCACAAATTACTTTAACCTAACCCTCCTTTATGAATCTCTCTTAACTCTCTCGATCTCGCACTTGCTCATGCTTTCACCTCAATTTGGATATGAAGTTTCCTAGAATGGGTTTTGATGCATAAGCATTTAAGCAATATAGATCGGGTCGCGTCCAGTATGAACCGTTATATTCGTCACATGGAAATGGGTCAATTTGGGTCGGGCCATTTTTAACCCGACCCGCCCATTTAATAGGTCTAATGTAATGACAATTTAACAACATCGTCAAGGCATCTATAAAGTCAACAAGTTAATCTTTTGACATGGTAAGACTTTTTAGGCCTCACTACTATTTATATTATTCTCCATAGCCACTACACTGAATAAGCTAACAACAGACACAAAAGAACACATATGCCTTAAGCATAGACCCCACCAAAAAAAAAAAATATATATATATATATATAATGCTACAGAAAAGCATGTATTCTCCCCCATCTGCATAAGAAGGGTTAAGCGAAGTCTTGGTTGTTCATCACGGAGCATAAGCAGGGTATACATATGTGCATGTACCCAACTGCTGACTTGCTCTGATTGACTAATAATTAAGCATCTCTTCAACCACTGCGCTCTTCACAAGTCTACAAGATTAAACAGGTCCTCCATGAACATGAAATGAGCTCCCTATATCGGCATTTTGAAATGCATGCATTTTCCAGACATGGGATGTGCATACATCTATCGTTGATAGAGAACATACAGCTATTTACAAACTAATATAGATGCTAAAGACATGCAAAAAGGACAGTAAAAACTGATATATTACCAGCATTTCTTACCTTGCTCGCATCAGAGACCAAATGAACTCGGATTATTGTTCCATGTTCAGATGCTGTGGCTATGTACATCCCGTTGGATGAGAGGACAACCGCAGCCAATGGTGAACGATGAGCATCTATCTGCAATGCAATGGAATATTAGTGAATGTGATTTCTCACTATAGCAAGAGGGATAATACTAATCAAGTCCGATAACAATTATAGAAGCACAAAAACATTTTCATCTACTAGTCCATTATCAGTCTAATTGGAAGTTTACCAGGGCCAGAATCGATTATTTGTTTGGCAGAAAAGAAACGCAATCAACTTCTGAGGCAGTTAAGAGAAGCTAAACAGAGTCTTAAACTCTTCTTCCTAATATTCTAATCAATAACCGCCTTTGCAACATGATTCAATTCTTATTCAATCATTTATTTATTTCATTTTCCGTTCCTACATCAGTGATAGGCCCTAACCAGTTTCCTACGTCTTCAGGATCGTACTCAGACCCATCTTTGGCAAAGAAGAGGATGGCCACCATAGAATCAGTCATGATGATTAGAGTTTAACAAAGCTCACACAAACAAAAACCAGAAACTGAACGAGGGACTTGCTTGATCATTGTTAAAGTATCAACTAATCTGCTGGTTGACAAAATTCAAGAATATCATCGTGCAAAAGTGGATGACTGCCTTCATTCATCGAGCAAGATCCTCTCGAGGACAAATATCTAATAAACCGACAGGAGGGAAAATCAGATGCAGTTGAAAAATGATGTTGAGTTCGTTTTGTATGAGGAAGTAACCTCACAGTGTGAATGGAGCTCCATAACATTATACACCAAAACAGTTCCTTTAGTCGCACTAGCAGGAAGAGCCAAGAAGCAACCATCCAAACTGGGAGAGAACGCACAGATTCCTGTAAGAGAAGAACTCAAGAAGCTTAGTACACAAGGCAAAGCCGCTATCATCATTAAAGAGGACAATACAATTTGTGGCTTGTGCAGCAGCCGAAAAAAGATCTTCGACAATTAACAGCATATCGACATAATGTGATGATTGTACAAACCTAGACTGACAACAGACTACTACCATAGAGGTGCCTTTTTCTCACGAATAGCTAAGTTTCATAATCTTTGTGGCAACTTTTACTTGCCTAGCTCTGCATAATGTCTATGGCACCGAAAAGATGGGTCACTACCTAGATAAACAGCTAAACCTCCTAACTAAGACATAAGAAATTTGGTCAAATCTACCTGTGAATAAAGTAGTCACATAACACAGAGAGACAATGATGCAGCTCAAAAAACAACAGTAAGATGCACTCATACTACTCTTGCAAATGAGTTCATAGCCTGAATCTTTCAAGATCTCAACAGAAGAACAATACTATCTTAAAGAAGTGCAAATGTAAATCCAGTTTGTGACAATTATGAAAGCCCAATGATCCTTCACTCAAATCAGCAAGCATTGCAAGATCAGATGATTTTAACAAAACTCACCCTTTGGATTTGGCACAGTATCGATTGTATCCTGTATTGCAACAGTATTCACATCGTATATGTATGTCTTGTCTTGTAGGACAACCACAAGTCTGCAACGACATTTATAGTAATTTTAGTAAACAGGAGCTAGTCATTGCCAAGGAGCATCGATAGCCAATAGCCAATCCCAGCATAAACATATCATGGAGTTGGTACCTTTCCCTATTTAAGCGAACCGCAACGACTGAAGTTATAAAATTTAACTCTCGAAGAGCAGTTCCAGTTGTGGTATTAAACAAAACCAGGCGACGTGGGGACAAAGATGGCTGCATCAATGACAACAATGATGAGTGAATGACCACACAGAACTCAGATGACTCGTTGAAAAGGGAACAAAAGGCACGTGTACTGGAAAGCACCTGCTCTCCGGCTCCAACAATGGCAAGAAGACTAGTGCTAAAGAGCATTTCAACAATGCTGAAAGCTCCAACAGCTACAAACATAAAAGAAACAAACTAATCTTAGGACATAACCGAAATAAACAATACAGCAACAGAAGTTAGGCAGCTCGGTGTCGCCAAAAGCATCTTAAGTTTTTCCACTCCAGACAATCTGAAAATTGGTAAAATATGACTAACTCATTCAAAATGCCTGTGACACCTTCATCAACTTAAGCAGAATTGTAGGTGAGAAGTATATATAGGCTACAGAATGAGGAAGGATTTCCTTACTTGCCTACTCATTTCACAGCTCATATACTTCTCACCTACAATTCAGCTTAAGTCGATGAAGGTGTCACAGGCTTTTCTTTTTCTTTTGGTCGCCATTGTCATCCAATAAATCTTTTCAAGAAAGAATTCCTCAATGACTACTTACCAAAAATACGACACCACAAGTTCCACACAACTTAGACAGGTTGATGGTACTAAAAAAGAAACAAGAGATTCCATATTTCCTCTATAGAGACCACCATAAATTCGTGCAAAACAAAATTAATTTACTAAATAAACAGATGATGAGTCCGAGAAGCTGCAACAACTGACCTCGTTTATACAAGAGCTTCCCCGTGTTGGAATCGAAAATCCTGAAGCCATCCCTCGTGCCGATGACGAAGCAACTGCAAAATTGGACGACACGCAAGCTTCAGCGATCCAAAAAAAAACCACGACCCTCGTTCGGGAAAAGCAAAAAGCTTCGAACTTTAGCGAGTTCCGAGCACGGAAGAGCAAATTCAAGCAACCGCTCGACTCAGGGGACGCGTCGCGGGCGAGTTGGGATAGTCACCTGTTGTCCTGATTGAAGGAAGCGCAGAGAATTGGGTAGGACGAGGACTGGCCGGCCATGTCGCGAGACCTCTACGGCGACGAATTCCGCGGAGAAGGAAGCATCGAACCGGCGAACCCGATCGTCGCAGAGAGGAGAGAAGAAGTAGAAGGGAGGAGGAGGAGGGAGGAAGGAAGGGAAAGCTGTGCGGGGAAAGTCAAAAGATCGGTAAAATCCCGCGGGGAGGGTCCCACACCGGTTGGTGGGAAAGGGGAAATCGAAGCTGAGAATTTACGTCGCGCCAACGATGGTGATGATGATGATGATGATGATGGTGATTGGGTTGCACTGCTGCTGATGAGACCGTGAGGATTCCTCAGACCTCGAAGCTGAGAATTTACGTCTCGACTTTTCTTTGTCCTGTCGGAGGTCGTGAGCTTCCATTTGGCTGGATTGGGCCGAGGATGGGGAAAATCGGTTCTTGACCCGATCCCACCATGGTAGTAGCTTAGTTAGGGCAAAGGTAAGGACAACCACGGAGTTCGGTTCGATAGGGAACCGGCCTAGAACCAGCCCACAATTTCAAATGCAATTTGTCGATTATATTATATTCTTATTCTAACTTTTAGATTTTTGTCATGTCTATTTGCAGAGCGTAGAAATCGAAATCCACACTTAAAATTAAATCATCATCTCCAATCTCCTGAGAATGTGAGGATTCGAACCCTTCATCTTTCCTTTTCATTTGGAAGGATGACCACCTAACAAACTTGATGATTGTGGCCTACTTATGGCTAGTTTTCTTTTTCTTTTCATTATAATAATTTGCAATTTTGAGATTTCTTGATTGAAAAAATTGTGAATTTTTCTATTGAGAATCCAAAATCGATTGGTTCGAGATTTTTGTTTCTAATTTTTTGAGATCATAGTTGGATATTGACTTGCTTTAGAATTAATCATTTCTACGCACCATTAGATACCATCTAGAGTTATGTTGGAGCAAAGAAGTACTCATTCAACCACCTTGGATCCTGTTCAAAAAAAAAAAAAAAAAAAAAAAACACCTTGTATCAACAAAGAGATGGAGAGTAGAGACATTTGAGAGCTGTGCATCTTTGTGAAGTTTACACATGAATAACTATAGAACATACTATACATACGAGAGGTTGTAGCTTAGGGCGCGTTTGTTTTCATTTCTTTTTTTCGTTTTTTTGTTCAAAGGAACAAAAAAGGAACAGAAACGCGTTTGTTTGCGTTTTTGTTCCAAATCTATTTGTTTGTTCCCAGAAACATATCTGGAACAGAATGTAAAAGAAACAAAAAAATTTGTTTCTTATTTCTGAAACAAAATTTAATAACACTTTTTCTCTCTCTTCCATTTTCTTCTCTCTTTTTTCTTCTTCTTTTCTTCTTCTCTTTTCTTGCTTTTTTCTTTGGCCGATCGTCGGCCTCGGCCATGGCCGGCAAGCGGCCATCGAGGGCCTGCGACGTAGTCGAGGGCCGGCGACCTCGTCGAAGCATCGTCGGCCGCGGTGAGGCCGAGCGTCGCCGGCCGCGGCGAGGCCGACCTCACGCCGACCTGAGCAAGCTCGATCTCGCCCAGATCCAACAAGGTCGAGCTCGCCTAGCTACGGCGAGGCTCGCCCTCGCCGGGCGGCGAGCCTTGCCGTGGCCGGGCGAGGCCGCCGCCCCTCGTCGGCCGGTCGCCGGCCATGGCCAAGGTTGGCGACGGGCCAAAAGAAGAAAAATAAAAAATAAATAAGAAAATAAGAAAGAAAATAGAAAATAGAAATTTTAAAAATTAAAAATTAAAAGAAATTAAAAAAATTATACAAATTTACCAAACGTTTTTATGTTCTTGTTATATTTCTAGAACAGATTTTACTAAACGCGTTTTTTTGTTCAAAAATTGTTCCCGAAGCGTAAATACATTTTTTCTATTTTCGTTCCCAGAAACAATTTTTAAACAAAAATGTTACCAAACGCACCTTAAATCTCTTGACAGGTTTGAATTTTCTTTCTTAGGTGCACCATAAATACCCTTATCTGGAATCAGCGTTAATGAGTTTAAGAGAAGATGATCAAAACCTTGAGCAAATTTCATGACAATTTTCACCCACCATGCCCTTCAATAATTCCTGATTTGGATATCAAAGAACCATAACGAAAGATCAAGTAGTATCAATTACTAATAAACTTCATTTTGGTTCCCTCATTTAAAAGGCTACTGTTCATTTTGCGAAAAATCATTTGAATCTATGCCAAATAAAAATGGATTATTGTGATTGTTTGATAGTCTTGTACTAGTCCACTTTGCATAAGTCCAATTCATACAAATTCTTGGATCTAGAAAACTCTATTTAGGATGCGTTTGGTTAGACTTTTGGGAAAAGTCATTGGAAAAATGTAAAGGACTTTAAGTTAAAAGGTTTTTTAAAATGCAAATTGTGTTTGATAAATTGCAAACTAAAAGTCAATTGCGAAATACCTTGAAGCAAAATAGCATTTGAATAAGTTACCGGTGAAGAGCAGCGGCCACTGGCAGCCATCATTTGAGGTTGTGGGACCTCAGGCGACCCCCGGAGACCACCAGCGAGGGCTACCCAAGGTTGGGTGACTGCTGGCAACCCAAGCGAGACCCTCACCTAAGGTCGCACGACCTTGGCGAGGGCCGCTTGTGGTCAGATGACCCTCGACAAGGGTTGCGCAACACCAGCCGAGACCCTCGCCGAGGTCGTCGACCACAGGCGAGACCCTGGCCTGAGGTCGTGCAGCCTTGGCGAGCTTGCTTATGGTCGACGACCTCGGCAAAGTCTCAGCTGGGGTTGCGCGACCCCAATGACCTCAAGTGAGGGTCTCAGCAAGGGTTGCGCGGCCCAAATGGAGGTCACGTGACCCATCGGCAACCGTCGCCTGGGTTACCGTGATTGTTGCTAGCCTTTCTCTGCTCCCTCGTCGACCCTTCGCAACCCTACGCAACTTGGACACCTGCCTCAACAAAGAAGATGAACAGTGTTTCGCAAGGATTTCTCGAAGGTTGAAAGCTCAAAGCATCTCAAGACCAATCTTGGGTTTTCAGCCTTCCCTTAATGGGGTTTGTAAAACCTTTCCCAAATATTCAATATTTGGCCAAAAGGCTTTTAAGTGTCCAAAGCCCATTTTCAAAGCAAGTCCCAAACACACCCTTGGACCCTAATTGACAGTATAGTCCATTTAAGCTATGAATAGGAAGAGGCTGGTTCACATAGTAATCGCAAATGCAGCATTAGCCATATAGTAAACTCCCATCCTAACCCGAAGTTGGATAAGATTACCCTAGCGACCACTTGCTCGTTCAATCCCCATCGTTGTTCGAGAAAGAAAGCAACGTTAACGTGACGTATCTATATTCGTTTTGCATCGCATTGTAAAGCAAAAGCACAAGAAGGCAGGACATGTCGGTATCATGGGGCCTTTCTCGAGCCTATAATTGTTTTTCTGTTTGGCCATTTCTCGAGCCTTCAGTTAGAACAGGCAAGCATAGGGGGGCTGATCTTACCTGCCTCAGCTGCCTTGATACGAAAAACAAACTTCGATACGATTTCAATGTTCATGTGGGATCGATTTTGTCCTAAGATGGACGTGCAGACAAAGATCAAGTTTCCTCGAGCACGGATTCTTTTCTATCTTAGACGTGCATATGAAATCGTGCCAGAGAGCATCCTTGGTCCAATTATTTGTGCCAATTATTTGTGCGTCGACCTAGGACAATTCATTTTTTCCGTACGGTACAAGCATACTTTTAAAAGAGTTTGTAGTTATCTAAAAAATGTTATTTAAAATCATCGATTACCTAACTTCTCAATAAGTTTTTGATAAGTTATTGACACGTTTACGAATTTTATTTTATTTTTACATTTTGGGAATTGCAATCTTTTTTTTATTTATTTTACCAATTTTTATTTGCATTTATTACCATTACTTTATATTTACCAACTAGTACATGAATTTACAAATCTTCATTTCAGTAGGTACCAACTTTTTTCTAATTAGATTATTAACTAATTTTGAGTTGTTAACTCTCGTTTGTATTATTTGCCAATATTTATATTACCTACTTTTCTTACAAATGTTGTAAAGTTATCTTTGTTTAAGTGATTTTTTTTACTTGACTGAATGTTGTAAGTTAAAAAAAAAATAAAAATTGCTATAGTTATCAATATGCTTATTTGTGTTAGATGATAATACATTAATGATGAGCACTTATTGAAATTATCAAATAGGTCCAAACTCCAAGAGAGTTGGCAACTCAAAACTAGGTGATACTTTAGTGGGAGAAATGTTAGTGGGAGATGCTTACTTAGGTTGGTAATTTTCAAAAGAATTCAGTTACTTTTAGGAGTTGCTAACCAAAGCAAATAAAAGTTGGCAATTCAATACAAAAGTTGACAGAAAAATAATTAGATATTAGTAAGTAACTCAAAAGTCGTTAAGCCCCTTTAGTTTAAATTAGTAATTTTATATGAGCAAGGATTGGTAAGTTGTGCAAATAAGTGTTGGTAAATTACTCCACAAATTGGTGGTAAATTACTACAAAAATTGGTAATTTGCAAACTACAAAAGAATTAGTGAATTCATTAAAGTGTTGTTACATTACTTATAACTTACCTTAAAAATAGTCATAACTCAGTTTTACAGCATTTGGATATTTACTGGCGCTTATGAAAAATTTTCCAACACGAAAAACCTCCTTATGTTTTCCCCAAGGAATAATAAAATTTACTCATAGCCAATTTTGATTGAGATGGACGTGAATTTTTTCAACATAATGAAGCTTGAAATTTCTTGTGGAAATTGTACTGGAAGTCCTAATACTTGTCATCAAAGTAAAATTGAACCCTAAAACTTGCAAAAAATGTAATCAAATCTTAAAACTTGTTAAATTTGTGCAATCGAGTTTTTCCATTAACTCCATCTAACTTGATTGACAGAAAATGCTGACGTGACCTATTTTATTATTTTCTCTATCCTATGCGGCAATAACATGATCAAAATGAGGTCATTTTGTCCAAATCTAATTTTTTATGCAAACTATATTTACATTAAATTAAAAAAATAAGCTAAATTAAAAAATTAAAAAAGAGAGGGGTGAGAACCAGGTGGCAAGTGCCCTAGCTGTCATTGCCCCACCATCACCGAAAAGGGCTAACAAGGGTGGGGAATGGCCCGCAGGGGCAATGGGGCCTCGGCCAATGCTTGTCCGGTGGCAATGCAATTGAGAGCCCCAAGATAGTGACTGACGTGTATGGTGGTCATCGTTGCTTCATTCGTGCATACACACAAATTTCTCTCTCTGTCTCTCTCATTATCGTCACTTCTAGTGTCGTGCCTACTTGGTTGGTCGATGAGAATGAGATGTGCGTCCCCGTATGGTCCAACTCAACACTCCCAACATCCCAATTCAACACTTCAATGAAGTAACTCATTTGAAAAGATACAAGGGGAGAATCTTAAAATTTAAGAATCATTTTGAAAAAGAATAAGAAGAGAGGTCGACGTTTCGTGAATAACACATTAATGGCATAGACAAAATCTTCACTCGGAAAGAAAGCTGGGGAACATTCAGCCACTACAATTAGATGTGAACATTGGAATAATCCGATTCTGCCATTTGCCAAAAAATCCCCCAGCTATGGACTACCTTAGGTGGCGCCTCTCCTTCGGCAGACAGCATATACCAACGCCACTCAACGCATTTCTTTTTCATATCATCACGAGGGACACTTTCGTCGCGAGATGCTCCATGTCAAAGACCAGATTAGAATAAGCTTATTTACATGCTTATAGCCTCAGCTTAGAATATGATATGGCAATTTTCAGGCAAAACCCAATGCGAATGACCGATCGTGGGAGTTCACTTTATCTGTTCTGAGGGCATGCGCAGATGAATTTCCTAATAAATTCAATCCCTTTTCCTGTTCTTGTTCTTCTTTTCTTCCTTTTCTTCCTTTTTTTTTTTCTGCTGCCCCCTTCTCCTGTTCCACCAAATTTTTGGGACCCAGCACGAGAAAGAGATCAAAATTATCTGGCGAATGTTATTGACAGGGAAATGACGAGGATAAGATGAAGTTGGCGCGCCGAAGCTCAAGTCGGTGTTGGCTTTATCCATGTACTTTAAAGTTATCATATGAACACATATTATAGACATTGATCTAATCAATGGAGTACGAAAAGTCACATGGACTACCAAAATAATTTTAGTCGCCATTTGTTTAAATAAATAACAATTTAGTTTTACTATAATTTCATTAATTCATTTTATAGCGATATAAGTAAATTATTTTTTAGAAAATGTTTTCCAAATAATTTATTTTTCATGCAACAAATAAAGTTTAAGTTAATGTTCCCTAAAACTACACGATTTTGCACAATAATTACAACACAAGTAGCTAAAAAAGAAGAAGAATTTCTACATATATCATTATGAGATCAATTGACAATGTTTGATTTCAAAACGTTTCTCCACTTTGCGACGGATCTGATAAAACTCTTTTAATCATTCCCCAATGATATTGTCCAGTCTCCTTTTCCCTTTTTTATATTCTTTGGGTCAGGTGAGTCCCAGTGGGTGCTGAGTCCCTGCCCAAGAGGATGGCATTTTGACATTGAATGGCGAGTGAGAACAGGCAAGAACATGATTGTTTGTTATATCTAAGTTCAATTATTTTTGGGCCACAGAAGATGATTGATCAATCAATATAAAACTAAGTAGGCTTAACGGGTGTTCAGGATTAGATCTTCTTGGGATGAGGGCCTCGCAAAAAGCTAAAGGGTCGGCAATAATAATTTGGCAAAAAAGCTAGGGCTTTCACTGGTCAAAGTATCCTAACCAGCGCAACCAAAAGCAATCTCCATTAACAATGAGCGTAGTTGTCCTAGCACTCGGTGCCTCTCTTGGCCCTTTCTTGCTTAAACTATGGTTTCTAGGGAAGTCTCTAATGCATTACAGTGTGAAATTAGTATTCTAATCCTCCTCCTCTTATCTTTAACTTTGATGGTAAGTATGGGGCTGTCTTTCCCGGAAGGACGCAGATCTTTGTCTTGGTGTGGGGAAGTGGCGAAAGTAGGAGATTTAACAATTCTTTGTCCTGATTGGCAACATAAAGAAGTGATCTCCCCAACCCAAAAGGAGGCGAAAGAAAAAGAGAGGTGAGAAATGAAAATCCCTCAAAGTCTCTTGCTCACTCACATGTGAGTGGGGAAAAAGGTATGGATGGATTTGGTCAATGATTGGAATGGAATCCCACCGTAACATCAAGCGATATGCATGAACCGCTCCATTACCTTTTCTCGAAAGTTTTCGAGTAAAAATTTGAGATCTTCACTTAGATGGGCAACTTTTATGAAAATTTCGGGTTTTTTTTATTATGTTTCTTTGAGGTCTTCCACGATACTATGTCTCTCTAATTCATATAAAGTTTCTAGATTTCATAAGCTTTTGATGGGTACCCAAATTCAACCTTTAGAGCTTGAGAGAGATACCCACTAGCTTTGACATTTGCATTTTTTAAAGGCAAATAGAGATTTAAATGATTTTATCTTTCTTGTCTTTCATATTTGCCCTCATTAAACTATCCAAATTCCAAATTAACCCATATGCACACCCGTAGAGAGAGGGTCCTTTCTAGGGTTGCATCATGCGAGTTAGACATTGCATTGCGTGGAATCACACGAACCTGCATGGACGGTTCTATGTGGTGCCACCCATATCTAGTCAAGCCTTCTTTTTTTTTTTTTTTTTTTTTTTTTTTTTTTTTTTTTTTTTTTTTTTTCAGTCCCACTCTATTCTTAGAATACACTCACTTTTAGATTTTTACACTGCCTCTTATAGGGCGTGGGAATCGAAATCCACTCTTAAAACTCACGCGTCCCCACTCCATCCCCCCTGAAAAGGTGGGGATTTGAACCCCTCACCCCCCCTTCCATGTTAGAAGGGTGGCCACTGGGGCGAATCTCAGTTATTATCTAGTTAAGCCTTTATCTGTAGTTTTTCTCTACCCCTAGTTTGCCCCTCTTCTTTTCGTTTTAATCTTTTTCTCAAGTCAAAAGTTACTTTTGAATGAGCAATCTACAAGGTGACCATGAAACCCTATGCTTCCAATGTAAATCCTTCCAGTCAAGGTTCTTTTCGCCAATCCAAATTTTCAAAGACAAAACATCGCCAAACTTACCCAAAAATGTACGGAATTTGTCCTTTTTGTGAGTCCCACCAAAATAGATGGCTGTGATGGACCGGATCAAGCGTATCCGAATCTAACTAAGCAAGAAAATTTCAATATGCAGGTAAATATTTCATGTAGGAATGGCTCCATGATCTTTATCGAAGGTTGATCTTCAGATTTTAATAAATTGTCTTTCATATAATTTGGATAGAGAGAACGCGTAACCAAGAACTAAAACTAACTATTATAAAAGGAAAGTAAATGTAAGATTTGAAAAGATAATTTGATAAATTGAGAGATCAATAGTTTGTTCGATGATGGATGCTTTTACAATGATTTAACATGGCTTAAATGCAATGATTTGAAAAGATAAATTGATAAATGTAGGCACTCTTAGACAATTAATATCCAAACTAACCATTATGCCCACATTTCCATAATTTTAGGCTCCATGATCATATTCCATGATTGCATGTCGACACTATCTACAAACAATTACAACTTTGTTACTTGACTCAATTGCAACTCCGGCTAGGCTCCATGATTGCACTCCACGATTGTACGCCAACCTTCTCTACGAGTCGTTATGACTTCTCAATTGTCATTGGATCTAACTGTTAATTGACATCTTTATTGTCTTCGTTTTCTGCATTCAACGCTTGTCTAAATTGATTTAAGTGGTAGTCGTAAGCCAGCCGTCATCGTATGTCGATAATTGTATTACCTATCTCGGTCATCAACAAGCATTTTTGCTATCAAGGACTCGCCAATCATAGAGTTGCTTAACATCAATTCAGAAAACTTGATCATTTTTGGTGTCGACCGCGGCAACCCTGTCTCTTGTGAAACCTGCCAAAGAAGAAACACGAAACAAAGTTTGCCAAGGATTGCTTCCTGTTTATGAAAGAGAAGGCCCTCTTGTCTGTCTCTTTTCTTGGATGACAAACTATAGAAGAAACCACTTGCGCATACGGCAACTTCTCAGCGAGAGTGAAATGTGAAGAGCATGAAGCAAAGCAGCCCGACGATTTCGCATCACCTCGTGTGAAACTCCCTCAACTTACGGAAACATAAGAATGAGCCTTGATCCTTGCCCCCCGCTAAAAAAAGCGAATT
Organism: Eucalyptus erythrocorys; assembly: GCA_014182555.1. NCBI lineage: Eukaryota > Viridiplantae > Streptophyta > Magnoliopsida > Myrtales > Myrtaceae > Eucalyptus > Eucalyptus erythrocorys. The sequence continues at coordinate 2,734,454 of CM024599.1, forward strand.
CTAGTAATGCTATCTTAGCGAGATATCCATGCCCTCCGAACTTTTGAGCTCTTTCATTTTCTTTCCCCAAGGAGAACTGCTCAAAAAGATGTAGTTCGTAGTTACAAAAATCGGTACTAAAATTGCAGATTTTTGTTATGCTCGAGTTCAATCACCATGTCCGATAGATATGACATTCTTGACGTGACATGAAGGACGGCATAAGGTTGCGATCACGCCCTAGTCACCTCAGTTTTTCATCAAATGGTTATTGAAATTTATGATGCTAACCTGAGATGTAAACGAATTTTTCGTAACTAATGGAGTCAAGCAGTTGTTCCCTGTGGTACTCTTACCTTAGCCGTTATTTACTAAATAATTGTTGGAGTTGATAAGAGTAAGCTCATCAAACGAAGGGAAACCAATCTATCAAATGAGCTTTGAAGAGACGAAGAGTGAAGTGAAGCCTACATAGTCTTCTCCCATCTTATCGAAGCATTCATGTTGGTGAAAATTTTCTAGAAATGGATTTAGATGGTTGATTAACATCGTGATCATACATTTTGGATATGCTTCAATGAAGAATTACAAAAAGTATATGCAATCTGCAGCTCGTCCGATTGAAGTAATGGTAGCCAGAACTTTTTGCTTTCTAGTGTGACAGAGCAATTATACATGCTCTACCGATTGTTCTAAGTATTGTGATACCTATTGTACTGTTTGATTTCATAAACAACATGCAAAAAAGGAAGGCGGGGATAGTACCACAATTCCTAAAGTAGTCCTAAAATCAGAATTAGATAGAAATATAATTATTAGGATTGATACCATGAAAAATCTCAAAAGTAATACATTTATAACAAATTTACCTCAAATTAATTTTTTGATTACCTAAAAATACTCTCCATAAGTTTCCATTAAATTGAATTAATAATACGAAAAATTATAAAATGATACATTTGTGACAAATGAAGAGTAAAACCCAAAATTAATATACTAATAAATTATTACGTATCATTGAATTTAATAATTTAGCAGTAAATTTAATAGATACTAAAGGAGGATAAATTTATTACAAGTACATTAATTTGGAGTTTTTGAAGCATTAATCCTAATTATTATCACTTTAGTTGTCGAACACGATTGATGGATATTGTCGGCGGCCACTTAGAGACCTCAAAGGTGCATGACCTCCACGCCTCAGTTCATGGACCTCGCTCCATGCTGCGACTGAAGGAAAGACATAGAGGTCGAACGGTGGCAGATGAGCAACGGCAATTGATCGCCACATAGTGACGGCAACCACGAGCAACAGAGGAGGCGCCGCGCTACGACGGCCGATCACGGTGGAGGCCCGTTCGAGCTGCTCAAAGCAACAGGAATAGGGAGACGATCAAGCAGAAACCAGTGATTTCCTACTCAAGCGGAGGGAATGTTCCGCGACATGGTTAGCTTCGACCTGCGCCGAATGGATACAATCCATCGACAGATCGCAACCTAACGGGCAGTAGCCATGTTGCTGCTAGGCCTCGAGGAATTCAAAGTCGTGTTGACTTATGTGTGTGTACGTAGCTTCTGCGAATTAACCTTAATGCACAACATTTTCCCAGCAGGTGGAAAGCAAAATCAACTTCGGAAAGACCGATGAAGTCCCCAACCGTTTAGGGCACGCCGCCACGTGCGCTGACCTTAATGTCCTAAGCGCTTACTGGCGCTCCCACATTCGTTAAGGTCGCTGAATTATACGTTCGCAAAGACCACCTCGTAGACTTAGAAAATTCATAGGGGAAGGAGAAAAGTACCGCAACGCCCTCCTTCCGACCTCCTATTTACGATGCTGCAACTCGCCCTCCGCCTATAAATTCCTCTCTTTCTCCACTCTCTCCTCCAACCTGCTAGCCTCTGTTGCCCTACCTCCCTCCCTCCCTCTCGCGAGAGTTTCCAGTTCCCGTGCCCTGCATTCTCACCCTCTTCGCCGGAGCAGTTCTTCTGAATATACTCGGAAGAGGCGAATCAAGCAGAGGTTTCATCTTCAAATCCAAGGAAAAGTAAGCCCATGTGTCAATCTGAGTTCTGTTTTGTTCTGTTTTTATCGTCGTCCTCGTCGTCGTCGTTGGGTACTCTGTTTTTGTCAGATTTGTAGATTTCTCCGTGTGGTTTTACGTGGGTCTTGCGTGCTCTTCCCCCGGAGCGGTTGTGTCTGATTATCGAAATGTTTGCAGATAGCGGCGTGGATGTTTTAATGGAGACCAAAGGTGGGAAAAAGAGTAGTAGTAGTAGTTCTAGTTCGTTGCACTACGAAGTCCCCCTCGGCTACTGCATTGAAGACATCCGTCCCAACGGTGGCGTCGAGAAGTTCCGATCTGCTGCTTACTCCGACGTAAGTGTGCCGTTCTCATCTAATCCCCCATAAAGATCGAACCTTTGGTTTGTTGATGACGCCTATGTCCTCGTTCTCAATTCGTCATTTCTTCTCTTTTGATGTGTTGCAGTGCCTGAGGAAGCCATCCTGATACGCGCTCTCGCTAATGGCGGTTCAGTAGAGTAGAATTCATCCCCCCGATCTCTCTCTTTCCCTCCCTACCTCTCTCTGTCTCTCTGCTTATTTCTGTTTCTGCGAAGAAATCTCTCTGCCTCGATTCTGTTTCCTCAAGCTCAGGTTCTAGACGAAAATGGCTGTTTTAGACCAACCCATGAACGACCCACCGCCGCCCCACTCGCCGATCGGCTTCGAGGGCTTCGAGAAGCGCCTCGAGATCACCTTCTCCCCGCCGCCCCTCTTCGCCGACCCCTCCGGCCTCGGCCTCCGCCGCCTGACCCGCGCCCAGCTTGACTCCATCCTGGAGCCCGCCCGCTGCACCATCGTGTCCCAGCTCTCCAGCGCCGACCTCGACTCCTACGTCCTCTCCGAGTCCAGCCTCTTCGTCTACCCTCTCAAGATCATCCTCAAGACGTGCGGGACCACGAGGCTGCTCTCCTCCATCAAGCCCATCCTCCAGCTCGCCGAGCCGCTCGCGCTCACCGTCGACTCGGTCAAGTACTCGCGCGGCACCTTCATCTTCCCCGACGCCCAGCCCGCCCCGTACCGCAACTTCGCCGACGAGGTCGAGGCCTTGAACGGCTTCTTCGGGGGTCTGCTCGCCGAGGCGTACGTGATCGGCGACCCGCGGGCCCCCAACCGCAGCTGGCACGTCTACTCGGCCGCGCGCCGCCGCTCGGCTCCGCCGGCGGCGGCGGAGGACGACGGGGCGGGCGGGATCACCCTGGAAATGTGCATGACGGGGCTGGACGAGGGCAAGGCGTCCGTGTTCTTCAAGAAGCCCGGGGTGGACCCCGCCTACTCGGCGAGGCAGATGACGAAGCTCTCCGGGATATCGGAGATCATCCCTGGCCACACGATCTGCGACTTTGACTTTGACCCGTGCGGGTACTCGATGAACGGGATCGAGGGCGCAGCGTTCTCCACCGTGCACGTGACCCCAGAGGACGGGTTCAGCTACGCGAGCTACGAGGCCATGGGGATCGACCCGGAGTCCGTGAAGTTCGACGCGCTGGTCAAGCGCGTGCTGAGGTGCTTCGGGCCCACCGAGTTCTCTGTCGCCGTCACGTGCGGCGGCGGCGGCGCTGCCCGGGCCCACCTCCTCTGGGCGGCCGCGGCGGCGGGCGTGGAGGGCTACACGCTCGAGAGGGCGGTGCAGCAGGCCCTCCCTGGCGGCGCGTGCTTGGTGTACCTGACGTACGCGAAAGAAGGCGGCGCCGGCGGCAGACGTCGCGCGGCGGCCCATGCACCCATGAAGTCACCGGCGAAGCAGTGCTGCTGGAAGGAGATGGCGGCAGAGGAAGTGGAGGGCGCAGCCGCGGCCGGCGACGGAGTGGCGGCGAGGCCCTGCATGGCTCCTGCTCTGGCCGGAATTACTAGCCAGTGAACACCCCCACCAGTTCATGTTTGCAATACGTCAGCGCTTGTTTGGTTTGTCAATCGGTCATGTTGGTATTTGTCGTTTTCCCTAGCGTCCTGAATTTTCTTCCCCATGTTCCAACCTGATTCATGGAATAATAATAATGGTGGTTTCTGGTCTTCTTCTCAACCTGCTCGGGCCTCGCTCGCTTTACGAATTCGGGCTCGTATCCCGATCTCTGCGATCGCGATTCGCGGGTCTTTTCGGCCGATCACGAGGGTCCCCAGACCTGCCACACGTCTGCTTCCGCGACATGTCTCGGGCACCCACATGTCCACGTGTTGGGTAGGAACCTTTTCTTCGTTCCTGGGCATCCGGGTCGTGTCGTGTCGTTCGAGGTGGTCCGTGCGCACGAGCGAGGTCCGAGATCGTCCTGTCCGCGGCGCGCATCGTGGCTTAGTTCGTGAGGCCAATCGTGCGATCGCAAGGACCCTCCAATTGCTGGTGAGAAGTGACGGATGGGTAGGGGGAGACATTGATTCTTCTTCCCCGGTGGACCACCCTCCTCGCCTCGAGCCCAATCGAGAGAATCTCGGATTCGATCGCTTCCTCGCCATGAATTGCGTCAACGAAAGCGTGATGAAACGAATTCGATGTGGGTCCATTTTGTCCCACCTGAAAGAGCTGCCGTCCGTCTTTTGCTTTTTTCTCATTTTCTTGGAGCCAGCTCTCTATCCTTAACATTTTTTTCTTTTTCTATTGAATTTCTCATATCGTGCGAGCCAATCGGATGGGCTCCACACATAAGATGATTGCTCTTCATTACGGGTTGAGACTTGAGCCTTCTCCACGTACTCCCAATGTCATGGTATCGCCGCCATCCTATCCGGTCGCGATACGCAAGAGCTCTTTTTCAAATATAAAAGACAGAAAAGTTAAGGTGGTGAACCTTCTTTTAAGTGATTAATTGATATGTCGGGAGAAAAACTAATGAAGTGGTACATTGAATGGTTCATAATTTTCAGTGATTGTTTGACTCCAAAGTTTCAGCATCGACCTACTTAAGCGCCTCCATTTTCTGGTTTATTGTCGAGGAGCTGCACGCCGTGAGGTGACTAAATGGTTGCGTGGCACTTTTGATTTCAAAGGACGGTAAAGAATACATTTGTGCTCGAGGGACAAATGTCATGTGTTTAGAAGATCAAATGTGATAAAGAGAAAAAGAAAATTATATTTGCATTTAAGGAACCGCCATTATTTGTTAAGAAGATCAAAGGATGGTGAGACTGAGATAGGAGACACATCTCATCAAGTTAACCTTAAATAGCTTTGCCTTAGGCACAGGGGACTGACTTATAAGACCTCGATTAAAAGGAAACTAATTCTATCATTGAAAGTTTCCATGATTAAAAGTTCTTGTTAGGTGGCAATCTGTTTTTTTTGGTCTCATTCTTCTCTTCTATGTACATCTGTGCACGATACTCACAGGGAAGGGATTGTATCCTTACCCAATCTCTTTACTAGTAGGGCCTCATGCCTGTTGGCAACTATCTTGACTTGAACTGCTTATGTTTAGCGTAACTCTCTAGTGTTCTAGTTCCTCCTCTAGTGATGTCAATATGGGTCGGAAGCCCATTTTTCCAACTCAATTTCAGTAGGCCAGGTTATGTGTGGGTCACTTGCAATGTAAAAACATGATGGAATGAGCTTAAAGCATCACAACCCAACTCAACTCTGATTGGATATTTGTGGGTTTGCACCAAGCCCATATTAGTTCTTGTATCTAATTTTCTATGCATGTTTGATTTGGATATGGTTGCAATTGAAGTTTGTTTTTTTTTTTTTTGGGCTTTATTTTTACTTTTTAACGTTTTGTTAAGGCTGAAAAGTCAGTCCTTACTTTATATAAACTTCATCTTCATGCTTTAGCAGCAGACCACACATTCACTTAATTGTTGTACCCCGGCCACCGTGGCGAGCAATGCCCGGAAGGCAACCGATGGTGATAGCATCGTTCGTCGCTCAGGCAAAGATTCACTACCCTTCGGCCTGACCGTAACTTTCATGCCGCTGTTCATAACCCGACCTCTCAACCTGTCCATGTAGGTGGTTTTGCCCATCAGCCTGGCGCTCACAGATGCCTCCACATTGTTCATGTGCCACGCGAAATCCTAGCCTACGACCCAACACGAGTACCCCAAACTCTTTTGCCGACTCTTCAAGATGGTCGATGGCATCTCCCATTCTTCCAGGGCAACAATTTAAGGAGAACAATTGTTAACAATTGGAGTTTGGATTGGGCCGGGCCGAGTCACTAAAATGAATTAATTTGAATTTGAATTATTTTCGATCCGACCCAAACCTGCCTCTTAAAAACCTTGACACGGTCATCTTGAACATCAATCATCTGTCACGACAATGAAAAGCTCACGCACGACATGAGATGGTGCAGGAGATTATTCACGTATGATGATGGGAAGACTGCATGAATTCTTTCTACTGTAAGATGAGCATTTTAGATACTTTTTAGCTGAAGAATTGGGAAAGTTAATCAAAACATCAAAATGCATCCGTTAAATTTGAGGTTTGGAGGATTCGCGATGGGCGCCGTTGTTTCTTGGGGCTGTAACTAGGTGCTCACCCTGTTGGCGGACAACGAGAGAGAAACAACTCTCGAACCGTACAAGACAACTACGATAAGTTGCTGCGGACGAACGTGATTCAAGTTCATTATGGAATACTAAAGAGATCTATCTGACGACATGATGAACGTATCGATAGTGCCTTAGTCTCGTGCTAGACGGTCGTTCACCATCTTGATAAGAGCTCGAGGTTTGGTTTTCCTGGCATTTTTCTCTCTGTAGTAGAGACAACAATGAGAGAGAGAGAGAGAGAGAGACAGAGAGAGAGAGAGAGAGAGAGAAGCCACCGAGTCTCTGCAAGCAGTGCACCAACCTCTCACGGTAGAGCCTCTCTCCTCTACTCTTACAGCAACCAGAGACTCCTTCCTCATTAACAAATTTGCCAAGGTCTTCGTTGCAGGCCACCACGGCCCGGTTATTGCCATTTCGTCGTATAAGCAAGAAGACATCCAGTATTTCATGGACTGATGTTATTGCTATCTGGCATGTTAACAGTAGCGACCGCGTTGAGCGACCGACTTCGTAGACTAAACTAATATAATGGTCTGATGACAACTGCAAAGAATTGGTTACTACCTTATTCCACCGTCGAACATGAAGCTAGCTGCTCCATGTCCCTGGACATTCTTGGGTAAAAATCATTTCGGAATGAAATATCATCAATTGCATGAATGAGTTTTTTTTTGTTGGTAAAGATAAGTATTGTATAGACTATGCCAAATGCATGAATGAGTTATCTACTTGTCTTTGTGTAAATTCTGATCGACGCTTTAGTTGTGTCAATGCTGAGGTTTACGAAGCATTCTTCATCTTCTGTGTCATGTCGATCAACAAAAGCACCATATCTAACGGGAGATCAAGGTATGATCATTGAAATATCTGTATGAAGTCTCGCTTCCAAGTCCCCTGTGAAAGATCAGGTCTGCGAGGTTGTCCACAGTGAACATCATGTTCCCAGTCGCTTCGCCTTGCCTGGCGAACACCGTGATCTTCCAAAACATGCATCCGCGCCATAACATCCATCTAAAATTATCCTGAATAATGTTAGATGATGCGCTGTAAACTGCGCTTCTCATAGAATCGACAGTTCTTCTGAGCCTTGCGTGGCCATGGCTTGTGAATTCTGCAGAGCCCCTGTCGGGTTCGCTCTTGAAAAACTCTTGACATGTACAGAGACTCTAAAGAGCATAAAACAACAAGGAGAGTGATCAAAAAGCCAGCCATGGAGGCCAACGGTTTGCGTCAACGTGAAGCTAAATCTGAGTGTTGAGTCTAGTTAACATGTCAAACCGTACCATTTCCAACGCTTGACATGTACTGTCGCAAGCTCTCATTGGTGGCAAGTGTTGGGCAGCCACAGACGACGGGCAATGTGCCGTTGCTAGTGTCCTTTAGCGACAGTTCTCGAACCTTTTAGCGACCGATTTATCGGTCGCGTCTTGTTAAGATGTCAAACTGTTGAAATCCACATGTACTTTGAATAGAATTGTTAAGGTGTTTTCTACCGTTCATGGAGAATTACTTACTTGACCTAGAATAGCTGGAATGAGAGTTCACGGTCCCAACCAAAATCTCTCTACAGAAAAAATGGAATATATACTCAATTTAACTATAAACCTACTCATGATGGTACTGCATGATCCATAGTTATGTCTCGGGGAAGCCCTTTCTTATTTTCTGAAACTACGGTGGGTCCAAAGGCGATGAGGTGATGCACGACTGATCGAGTGCATGTTGCGCCAAGGGATTGAAAATCAGAAATATAATCAGCCAAAAGCATTGTACCTTGGCTGACGTGATTTTCACATTCCATAAAAGGAAGCTTGATTGAAATAATTACTTTCTTTCTTACTAAAACGACACTAGATAGACTGAACCCATCAGACTTGTCTTGTTTAGAAATTATGGGGGACTGCAACTTCAGAGGCTGCAAGGCATGAGAACGGCCAGCAGGAAATTTAATGGCTGATAGGGACTTTCACCAACCTACTGAACGTGAACTGTAGAAGGAGAAGTGCTCTGGTGAATTTTGATTGGCCCGGAGCTTGCAGAAATCTATGAATCCATAATGCGGCAGCTCTCACTTGCAGTTCCTCGCTTCTGCTTTAGACCACTGATTGCCTTTGATCTTTCTTTTGGGGAGAAAATAAATCTGTAGATCGTTTCAGATTCAGCTAATAAAAGATAAAATTTGCAAGGTAGATGTAGACCCAAAATTTGAGTGCCTACATCTCTTGGTTTACTAGATTAATTCACTGCATAGGCTGTAGCCCTCACAACAGCGACAAAGTTGAGTAATTTTAACTACATTCTTGTGCTTTTGCAGTGGATATCGAATTTGAGATCTATGGTTTTGGATGAGCTAAATCTGTCTACAAGTTGCCACTAAGTAAAGGGTTACCTTGATTGCCCTTCCAGCTGGAGTTCTACTTCTACACGATGCTTCCTAAAGCTTGCCCTCAGTACAATTTGCCTCGGGTCCCTGAAGACTTTGTGGTACATGTGGGGCTGAGCACCGGATCCAATTCAATTATTAGTGAATTAGCACTAGTTCAATTTCAAGCTATATCCTAGAAGAGCAAATCTAATTTTCGATTCTAGAAGGTTGGAGCCAATTGACCGATTTCATTCGCAATTTTGAGCTGGGAACTATCGATTCGATCAGGAAAGATACTGCCAATTCCAAGTTTCAATTGGCCCTGTAATAAATTTTTGATCCGATTAAAAAGACATTTATTTTAGAAAAAATCTCAATTATTTTACACCAGACTAGACTTTCTTTGTTCTTTTACAGTCTGGTTTTAATTCTCTTTTATTAAGTAGGTTTGGTTTGGCCATTTAGTGGTATAATTATCTTAAGTTGCAAATTCTTCCGAGTCAGACCTTCAAGGTCAGTTCTTAATTCCGACCCGAACAATGCCCCTCCTAATTAGAAGGCGATGGAAAATCATGAACCAAACTGCATGTCGAGATTAAGAAATCGAAAGGAAAATCCTGGCGGTATATTGTTGATGAGGATTATTCCTTTCTTAGTCAAGCTCTTATCAATCTGTTTAGTACAAATCTCTTTAGCCTTGGCATCAAAGTAAAGGAACAGAAGCTCACCTTTGAAATAACAGACTTGTACAAGCCTTTTTAATTTGTTTCAATGTCCGGAGCGACATGTGATGAAGCGACAAACTAATGACACCCTCCAAACCAGATGGAAAGAAGCATATGAATGAGCTGTTCCAAGGGACATGTCCAGGTCCAGGTGGGCAGCATTAGAGTTTCTATGCTACTAGCTGATTCTTTAAAACTCTGCCTCTTTAATCAATCACCAAAAAAATAAAAATGAAAAAAACCCCCCAAAAAAAAAGAAGTTTATGTCTGAAGGATTCAAATCGAGGCTACCTTGAGAAGCACGGCTATGGAAATGTGGTAATAACCAAGAGACACACACCAATTCCTAGGTCTTTTGTCCGCCCATATTTTTATCTCTTCCAAAATGACCACATCATTCCCAAGTTCCACCCAGCGCCTACAACAAGAACAACACTCAAGATGGGTACCTTATAGAAGCTCTCCTTTGACACTTGGCTCCCACTTTTTCTTAATTTCTTGCTGCTCATTGGTGAGTGTCCAAATCAAGGTTTCCTCGCAAAAGTTCCATGGCATTGTTGAGGTGATAAATGGGGGCAAAAGCACACATCCATTCGGTAGAAATTGTATTGAGAAGTAATCTACATGGAACTCGCAACAAGTTTATTTGTGTCAAGGATCCTTGATGCATGAACACTCGAATCCTTCAAACCATTTTATAACTCAGACAAAAAAATGGGGATAATAATAGTTTAGAATCACAAGTTGTAGAAATTGAATTGAGAAGCAATCTATATGGAACTTGTGACGCTTCTATTTGTGTCAAGGGTCCTGGGTGCATGAACAACTCAAATCCCTCCAACCATTTGATGACTCAGACACAAAACCTACAAGCATCGCCGAATTGGCGAAAATTGGAGTTTATAGGAAGTTGAGGCATAATGAATCATAGTTAAAGCAGCTGCTGCATTGTAGCTGGGCTTTTTGTTTCTCCTGTCCGAGAGGGTTCTGCGTTCGGTGTTGTTCTTTAGTGAACATGTCGATCTTGTGTTTTGCACCCCAGAAATGGCATTGGCAGACAAGTTTTACCAAGCCAGACGAAACAATATAGGAACCGGTTAAGAGTAAGGGTGAAATATGTCCACTAGGAAAAAACAAAGTCTTCCCACATTCTTAAAAAGCAAGAGGAAAATTCCAAGGGCAAACTGTACCAATTCCTAGAAACAAAACATATAAAAGATGACATCAAATTTCGCAAATTTGCATTTAGAGAGAGAGAGAGAGAGAGAGAGAGAGAGAGAGAGCATTAGCACAACACAACACGGCCAACCAACATGCACATCCCCCAAGAAAACACAAGGAGCATTTAGTGGACAGCCTGACCAGCAGTTTGAATTAACAAGGTAATGAAACAGTGTTTTCAGACCCCAAAAAAAAAATCTACTTTGGCTCTTTTTTACTGCTTCATCTTCCTGTTAATTTCTGGCTTTTTGTTGGAAGGGAAGCAAAAATGGAAAAAAACACTTCTGGGTTCGCTTTCTCCAGAAATGGGGTTTTTCCTAGAGATAGGTGAAGAAGAAGAAGCACAAAGTAGGCACTAACAAAGAAGAACTGTGAGAGAGAGAGAGAAAGAGAGAGAGCAACTTGAGCATTTTGCAGAGCCTTTCATATGAATTCACAATTAGCTAACAAAGAAGAAAAGCAACAAAGATGAGAGCAAATTGGAAGCAGAGAAATACAAGATTGAGCCGTCCCGCCAATATCACCACCACCACCACCACCACCACCACCACCACCGTTAGAGGCTAAACAAGCTGGAGAACAGCGATAAGCAAGTGGCAAGAATTGAACCTCGCAAAAGAGCCCAAATCTGCCACTCCTCACATAAGCAAAAAGAGCAATGCCATTCTTCAGCTCGCCACCGAGCACCACCACCGCCACCACCACCAGATGCACTCCCCACGCTCCACCGCCCTCCCCGCCGCCGCCGCCGCCGCTTCCACAGTGGCAGCAGCAGCGTGTGTTCACCCATCAATTGAGGCGAAAGGTAGAATTTTCAAGCAGCGTCACCCCCAGAAAACAAGATAGAACAGAGGCGGGTGGGGTGCTTGCGTGCCTGTCAGAAAGAGCACAAATCATGGAAGAGGGAAACATGGGTTCTTCCGTTCTCGCAACGTTTCCTTCCCTTCTCTCAAGGATTCCTCGTTTCCTGGGAGTACCAAGTCGTGTCTTCTTGTCCTGTCCTGAAAAGAAATGGAGAAAAGGGCCGTTGGGAAATGATAAGAGAGGGAGGGAGGGGAGGTTGTGTGCTGCGCTGGGTTACAAGAAGCCGAGGACGTGAGATTGCCTTGGCTTCGTGCTCGCACGGGAAGAGACCATTTCTGCAACTGTACTCTCCCCCTTCTTCTCACACCATAATGATGAGGCTTAAAAGTGAACTGAGCGAGAGTGAAAACGAAATGGGTCTTGTGTGTTTTGGCTGAGGGAAGAGGGGATGGGGGTGTGTGTTTTCCTTTGACATGGATTGTGATTTGATGTTTGGCTTTAAGCTCGAGCGATTTCTGCCTGCCCCAGGAGGCCACAAGATTAGCTAGATTTGCGCAAGCAACCTCTGCTGCTGTCCTGTTTCCCTTGCCTGCCCTCAAACGTTCTCCTGAATTACATCCGTGTCCCTCCCCCCTCTCTAATTTCCCCCTCCTGAAGAAAGAGAAACAGCAGTTTCAACAGAGAAACATCACCACCACCGAAGAGAAAAGCGACGTCCATGTTCTAAAACATATCAGTCAGTCAAAACGGGTTCAGCCCTTTCTGAGGCTACTGTGAATATTTAAGTTTGAAAATGGGGGAGAGAGAAAGAGAAAGAGAGAGAGAGAGAGATGGAGACTGAGAGTTGCGACTAAACAGGGGCGCCACAGTCGAGGACCATCGAGACGGACACCCGAGAACCAAAAGGACCCCGACTAGACATTGAGTCCTTCCCCTTTTCCCACGGCCTAACATTCGGTTTTGATTGGTTCTAGGCCTCCTTCCACTGCACACTCGTTCATGTCCAGGTCTATTCCTATTCTATTTTTGCCCCCCCCCGCCCCTCCTCCCTTGTGAACTCGAACCGCTGTTTTACACCATCGCATGTATAGCTTCGCGCACTTCACTTCGTCAATCACGACCCCCGACTTTCGAAAAAGGATGAGAAAAGAGGGAAAGCTAACCGCAAGCAAGCAAAAAAGTGGAACTCCAAATGGTCTCTTTCTCTCTCTGTTCCTTTCCTTTGTGAGAACCCCAAAAAGGCCTTTGGAATTATCTCTATTCATATGCAATTGCTATTCGGCAGAACATCCTAGGGTGGGGCATGGAAAATAATTCACTCGTGAATCGCTTATTATAGATGTCAATGACATGCTTTTTCTTATTGAATTGATTATATCATTTCAATTTAATACATTAAAACTGACTGTGATACCACCTAATCACGGTGAGTGAGAACAGTTTGGAAAAATTATCTTGATATCATTCTTCCATGCAATTGATGTATGATTTTGGTTACGATTAATCCGGTTTGATCTTATGGTTAAGTGCAAGGGATGTAACCATAAGTAGGTAAGGTTACAACCACAAGCATGAGTTAATAAAGGTGGTGGGGTCCATGGTCATTGCAAAATCCAAGCACGAGTTAATGAAGGTAAAACAGGGGGAAAAGTACTCCCGGATTTTTCGTATCCATGTTCAAAGGGAAGCGTCTTCCCCTATCTCACAACGCGTGAGAACGAGCATGAGATGGGCTGTGCAGTTTCCTTTCGAGGGTCCTGCAGCATCCTTGCTTCCATGAGTGACCAAATTCTGCTCCTCACCCAATCCATTCTGTCAATATTTGGGCAAGTTAGTGCATTTCTGTACTCTTTTCCCCCCTTTCTTCTTTTCACTCGGCTGGCCTAAGGTAGATGTTGGGGGGAGGGGGACCCTAGTTCTACTAAGGGAAGAAACACTTGAATTCTTGTTGAGCAACGCCTTCAATGCAAAGATTTCCTAAAATTGACACGGTTTATGAATGTGTGAGGGATAAAGTGAAGAAGTAACTTTTAGGGAGCAAAGTGATGCTCGAGGAATTAAAGTGTTGATTATCTTTTCAAAAAGCAAGCGTCAGGGAGCCCCAGGGCATGATTACCAGCTTGCATGTGGCTAAGTTACACTGAGAGAGAGATTTCACATTGATAAGATCAATGATGCAAACGACAGAAATGGATGAAATGCAAAGCTTGGATTAAACATGAAGTTAGCTATAATCATTAGGAAACGTTTCTTAATATTTTCCCTCACGTGGAAATAGTCATGCATGTGAAAACAAGATATTGACATAACCGCTTGAAAACAAAAAGAAAGGTTTTCAGATGGGAAACTAATTGAAAAGCAAGAAGAATTGATGAGATAAAGAGGATTGGAAATGAGACGACTCGATTACGTGACATGTTATCATTTCAATAACTATTATCCCAATAAAAAGTAAAAGAATAAAATGCGCAATAAAAAATGGGAGAAATTCTCCATATTATTACTATTATCATCATCATCAGATTCTGCATGTCATCATCTCTCCCAGCTAGGGGAAGAATGGAAAAATTTATGCATTTCTCCAAATTTTAAAGCTTAACGTAGGTTCAGCTGATTTAAGTTTGACCATATGATAAGAGAAAATAAGAAGAGAGAACGAGAGAAACGAGGGAGAAACTGAAAAGGAGAGGATCGGAGAAGATATCAATCGTTATCGACTCAGATCTCCAGTCCAATAATAGAAAGTTTCGATGGGGCGTGCCGGGCACTCATGCACATCCCCAGAACAGAAAAAGTTCAAAGGAGTCAACGTACGAAAATTCAAACCCAACACCCTCCTGCGCGCCTTTTCAGGTTTAACTCTTCCTCAACATATGAACATCCAAGCTCAGACGCAGAAAACACGCATTGTAGTGAGAGAGAGAGAGAGAGAGAGAACCTGTTACAGTGATTACATGTACTTGGAATCTCGCTTGTTTCACTGTTAAAGGAAGAACTTCGAGCCCTCAGGAGCTGCGAAGCGTTACGGAGGCTATTCCTAGGGTTTGGACATTCATGTGAGAGAGAGAGAGAGAGAGAGTAGTAGTTTCCAACTCCATGTCCGATCCAATCACCATTTTATATGAAATCACCATTTTATATGACGATAAGCATAGTCAGTTTCACAGCATTGGACATCGATGACTAGGATTGAGTCGTTCTTTTTTTTTTCCCTTTACTATTCATGGACCCAAATCTCGAGTACAATAATCGGGAAGTGTGTGCGCCAAATTTCTATTGCCCGATCCTTACTTTTGATAATCAGCTTTTCATCTGATACCAAAATGCAAAGGCGCCATTCTTCGCGAGTTATTGGATTTTGAAAAAATATAGTTCAAGATGATTGAGATAACGCTATAAACGCCATAGATATGTATACTACACAGGTGGATACCTCTAATAGTATTCTAGTACAATAACAATCACATAAGTCAATGTCTTTAAACAATAGATTTAGCGCAACTTACAACTAACATCATCGATAATACAATTTAATTAAATTATTCCGTTTCAATCTTTAAATTTGATTAGAGTCGAACAAGTAGTTTGATGATTGAGATAACGCTATATACATCATAGATATGTATACTACACAAGTAGATACCTCTATATCGATGTAATTCAAGGTTGTAGTACTTTAAGCTAGCACTGATGTAGGTCTTTTGAAGTAGCCATTTATTTACTTTTTTTTTTTTTTTTACTTTTCATGATTTTCCTCCCTTACTTTATGGGCTACCCTAGGGCACGGTTTATTTCAACGGGACCTACGATTTAGCAAAAAGAGAAAAAAAATCAAGGGACCTACATGGTTATAATAATAATAATTATTATTATTATTATAATGGATAATTTCTTATTTTAACGCCTGGAAGATGAAAGCGAAGTGAAGAAAAAAAAAAAAACAAAAGGATAAGGGTTAAAAAAGAAGAAGAAAAAGATAGAGAGATGATTTAATCATGACGAGACCACGTTGTGTGAAAAGTTGGGGTCGCAAATGTTGACCCTTCTTTTCCCTTCCTTTTTTTTTTTCTTTTTTTGTACTTTTGGGCCCCCCTCTTTTTATCAAATGTCAAAGATAGACCCCTCCTCTTTTTCTTTCTACCGCCAAAAGCTCTTACAAGAATTTCGATAGAAAAAGTGCATTGGTGCCCCCCCCTACGAGTGAGTGTGGTGCACATGAGAGAACCTGCATTGAGCCACGCCCAATGGTTAAAAGGACGACCCAACAATTTGCCCCACCCAATATATTATAACTTTATCACTATATCTATATAGATATAATATTTATACTGAAGTTGTATTGTAATGACACGTGGAATGAAGCTATGCCATCGTCTGTGTCCACCACCATCACAAGTAGGGTTTGCATTGGACCCTATTGTCAAGTTTGATAGAAATGTTGTTGGCACTACACACATCATTGTAAGTAATGATGCCCCATACTTTGTGAATTGAATATGGAAAAGGGAAAAGTGTTAATCATGCGTTCAATCCTGATTAGTGAGTGGTTAATGATAACGGGTCGTTAAGTTGCATAATTGCAAGAGAACCGCAAAGGGGAAAAAGCAAGCGACGATGACGCTTGATAGACGTCGAACTTAATAATGTTGTTGTTTGATGTTTGGAAGATCATCGATTAGTATCAGTAAAGGATGCGTTTGTTTAACTGAAAACTTCATGGTAAAGACAAATATATTTCACAAAAATCATTTTTAAAGAAAATGGATAGTTTTAATTTATTTGATAGTTTAGGGAAAGTAATTTTCTTCTTACCAAACAGGGAAGTTGTTTTCTCCGAATCTCAAATCTCAGTTTATTGTTTTTAGTTGATAAAAAAGGCTTCCTTACATCAATTAGTTTTCGTCATCTAAACGTTATAAGTTGAAAAATAATTTCTGAAAAATGATTTTTTTTTCAAACAGACAGACCTTAATTTTGTTCGTTAACAATGTTTATTGAGACATTTACAGTGTTTAATTTCCTTTAATTGATGTCATTTTTATGCCCTCTCTGGGCCTAGCATTATATAGTAGCCTTAATAGATGAAGCTCGAATGTGAAGGCAGTCCTTATATGGGCCTAATAGTTCAGCCCACAAAATTCATATTTCTGTATTCACTCTTTAAGCCTCGTCAGAAGCAGACCGGGCATAGGGACCATAATGCAAGTATATGGTCCGGTATAAACCCCTAATTATGTAAAAAAAAAAAAAAAATGTTTTAAAATAGATTCGCTCCGTTTATTTCATAAAAAATAAATAATTTAAAAAATATTTTCCTAAAAAAAATCTCTTGAATTGCTTGGAATAATTACTTAATAAAAAATACTTCCATCATCGATAACCATTTGTTTAAATATTTTCATAAAAGATTAAGATATTTCATTTTTTGTAAGTGATATAGGTGACCATTTTTATAATTTCCAAATCATTCATTTTTTGCAAAATAAACACATCTTAAATTGGACAAGTATTAACACCCTATGTATGTGACGCCAATTGAGATGATTAATGTAGATTTTTTTTTTTTTTTTTTTTTATGCATGTTATGGGGTGAAAAAAAGCAAACTAAAACCTGAACTGACTCGAAAATTCTGGGTCTTTTCGTTTCAGGTCAGGGTTAGGTTACAACCCCCAAATTCCAAAGTCCAGTTGTATAAATCAATCAAGGTCGCCAATGTTACCCGACCTGAACTAACAAAAAAAGAACGTTGTTTTCCCAATTATCCAAATTGAAAGGACTTGAAATTTTCGGGGCGCTTTGAGTTCGGGCTCAGTATTGAGACCCCCAGGTCTAATATCATTTCTTTTTTTCCTGTTCGATGCTTATACGAAAATATTATCAAATATTAACACGTGAGTTATGTGAACAGGTAGATTGTTGTTAGGATTATCGCCAAAATCAGTGCAAAACGTTCATGTGTTTCACTCATCAAACGTTTTCTCTAAAAAAAAGAATCGAAAAACGGAACTAAAAATCGTTTTCGTTTTCATTTCCTATTAAAACGAAAAAAAGAGAGAAAAAACACTAAAATTGAGGCGTCATAATAATAGCCACAGTATATATGCATCATGAGCTAAATCTGGTCTAAATTAATTGAGAGTCCATCCAACCCTCTCTTTTTCCATTCTTCCGGAACCAAAAAATGTGTATCATGATGCACTTGGCTTCCGCAAGACAAAAGGGTTCGTCTTTGAAACCTACAATTCTCCTTTAAACACCTCGAATCAAAGCACACGAACCCACGACCACCTTATATTCTCATCTCATTTCGTGAGTTTCGCCTAAACATGGGGCCCCCAATATACGTCGGCCGAATTAGAATCCTTTCGTCACCGACTGCGAATTTCGGGCCACCCTAGAATCTGCCAAAACAAGTGGTGGAGCACTCTCCATTTCTCTTCCTTTTTCTCTTCTCTCCACCACCCCCCGCCCCCTCCCCATTATCTCTGTCTTGCCAAAGTTGTCAAACGTCGTTAGGCGGAAAACCAAGCTTGGAATCGACTCCGTCCAACGTTGGGATGAAAAGTTAGGATTACCCTGTCGCTTCCACATTACGTTGGGAAGCGCTAGGCGTAGACGGCTACCTCGTAGAAAATTCTTCCCATAGAAAAATGCGGTCGGCCAAGGAAGGCTTTGACTGACTTCATTGTGTTCCCGATCAGTTTCACGTCTGCGCCTTTCAACCATGTTGTTGAGTCAGTCTAGTTCTGGTCAAACCACGTATGCCTTCCCCGGATCCGAAAGGGCTTCGGGAACCCGAGGGAACTTTCCAACTCGACGGCCACCGCCGTCCCCCAGCTTGTGATCTCACACCGACCCGGCATGTGAGGCTCATGCACGCACAGCCGATGGCTGCGAAGAACTCGATTCGAATGGAGGCGGATCCAAACAAGAATATATCCGATATGGATGTTTTGTCTAATGGGTAGTCTAGGGTGTGCATTAACCCTAAGCTTTCCGATAACGAAATAGAAAGTAAGCATGCAAATTCCGATCCTCCACTCCCTACAGTATTCCTCTCGATGCCTAAATAAATTTCGACCATTGCAGTCACGCGAATGGTGGTCTTATCGTTGGCTGTGATTTGTCGAGGCACCAATGGAGCGTGGTGCGGCTATTCAATTGGTCAACACAACTTTCTATGTTTTGGTTTTTTTTTTTTTTTTTTGGTCCCTCCTTTTACACGGGCTGTGATTCAAGGTGCGAAATCCTAATCCAAGTGAATTTGAACGCCTGAAGTCTACACGCTTTGGTTAGACAAATGAAAGACGGATACTACGACCTTCGGAATTATGAAAGTTTGAGTCTGTTCCCCACGTGAAAAGTTCAAAACTTGCATGAGGCCATGCAATACGTAGCCCAAGTAAAATTCAAGCTGGAAAGAAGTTCGAGTACATGGAAAAATAAAATAAAATCAGATGCACCACTTAAGAAGAAAAACATTTTAATGCCCATATTATTTATCACTTTAAAAAAATTAACATACTAAGAAAATGGGGTTTTTAATGAGAAAAATTGTATAAAAAGTCATAAGCCTATTGTGTGAAGGCTAATTCAATTTTAAACCTCTCAATGCCAATTTAGTTTTAAAATTTTTAATGATTTGTTAGTTTAGTTATAAAATTTTTGACGATTCGTCAAATTAGTCTATTAAGCTAAGTATCCAAATTAAATATTTAGGACTAATTTGGAAAATTATCAAAAGGCATAGGGACTACATTGGCACGATTAATATGTTTAAAACTGAACTGATTGTCGTACGGGAGGCTAATGACTATTTGGACAATTATTCTGTTTTTCATGCTACTGCGATTGGAGAATCTCATTCGTGAATCGTTTTCACAGTTGTGCTTATTGGAATATCTATCCGAATTAAAGCGAAAAGTGCAAATATTCATTTCTCACGCTCATTTCTTATTTATCGATTTCATTCAACTCTATACGCGGCTCATCATTCACTTTCAGGCTAGAGTCAATAGACAATCGCAAGGAGGTGCCCAGTGGGGCGGCTGCCGTCACAGATTCGAACGAATCACATCTCCTCTCATACAGACATAATTTCTCAGGTAAAACAGTTAGATGATCGATGTGCAAAGCATCGGAAAAATATGGGAATTATTCTTCCATAAAGAAGATCACAGAACCTTTGCCTGCTCATATACTCGTGACAGTCGAGGTAAAAAAGAGGTGAATAAGCTGCCATGCAATTGGATGAGAGAATCGACTTTACGAGAAACTTGGAAGTGCATGATTCTGCATCGCAGGACCATGCATGTAGCAGAAATTATGGCACTCGAAGGCTTGCATAGTTTTATAATTTAGTCATAAGCTTTTTGACAATTTATCAATTTAATCTTAAATTTTTTTATGATTTGCCAATTTGATGATAAAACTTTTGACGATTTGTCAATTTAGTCATTCTATCGACATATTCAAATAATAGGTTTAGGACTAAATCAGAAAATCTTCAAAAAGTTTAGATTTAAATTAACACAAAAAAAGATTTATGACTAAATTAATAAAGTGTCAAATATTTAGGATTAAATTGATATAATTAAAATGTTTAAGATTGAATTGATTGCCATATAATAAGTCTGCGAACTTTTTGGATAATTATCTCATTTTCAATGCTATTGCAATTGAAGAATCTCATTCGTGAATTGCTTTCATAGATGCACTTATTAAAATATCTACCCGAAATAAAGCGAAATGTTCGAATATTCATTTCTACCGCTCAATTCTTATTTATCGATTTCATTCGACTTTACACGCAGCTCTTCATTCATTTTCAGGCGAGAGGCAATGGGCAATCGCAAGGAGGCACCCAACTGGGGCAGCTGCCGTCATCACAGATTCGAAAGATTCACATCTTCTTCCACACAGACAGAACTTTTCCAGGAAGAAAAAAAAAAAAAAAAAAACAGCAGACGATGGATGCGCGAAGCATCGGGTGTACAGATATGGAAACTATTCCTCCATAAAGAACATCAGAACCTCTGCCCGCTCCTATACTCGTGACAATTCAGGTTAAAAAAGAGGGGGTGGATAAGCAGCCATGCAATTGGATGAGAGAATCGACTTTTTACGTGGAACTCGGAAGTGCATGATTCTGAATCGCGGCGCCGTGCACGTAGCCGCAATTCGGGCACTATGAGGCTTGCCTAGTTATTAGGGATGAGTTAGGTCAACATCCCACAGCCCCAATACCAAGAATGCGATACCTTAGATCCTACGTATGTCGTTTGGTTGCGCTCCACTGTGTTTCCAATTTGCATGTATGCATCAGCCCATAGACCTTTGATGGGTTCTAGAATCAAGAATATAGATGCGTCACCAATGAAAAATTATAAAATAGCAACGACTTCTTGAGGTTTTCATCGAGATTCGATCCCGCGGGACTTTAAGTTGCAAAGGATTGATCGTATTCCTCGTGGGGAGTATTTTTTCTACATTCTCCACTTGATTATTTCTTTATTCTAATTGTAGCTCCTTTGCGTTAAAGAAATTTCCTACCTCAATATCGACATAATGTTTTAGATTTGCATAAATTTGCCACAATAATTTTTTTAAAAAAGAAGATAAAATAGGTCAAGATATCATGGTAACTATTTTACTATGCGAGCTTGTCAAAATCAATAAATACGTAAACGTCAAGCTTTCTTTATGCTCATATGTTTATTTATCTTTTTCTACTACAAATCATACGATAGTTTGTACAAAGCGCGAATTCCGTCTTAGTGTATGTTAATCTTTGGATAGGAAAACATGTGATTATTCCATAACCGACAAAGCAGGTATCTTTCTTTTGGACATAAAGAACAATGCTAAACACTTACTATATATATATATATATATAATATGTTTTAAGTGTTTTAGCATTGTTCTTTATAGACACACACACAAGTACATAACAAGAAGGGACATCTAACGTTGTAGTGGGAACTACATTCCTTTTCCGGCCACTAGTACTGTCCAGGAAGTACTCACGTAGTGCGTATATTTCATAAGAAGTTATCGTGCTTGCGAATAAAATTATTCAATTCCAATTAGCTCCACGCTACAACGAATAATGCTTTCAAAGACATCTCTCTGTCACTCCTTATCATTTATATATTCCTTAAATTTTTAGAAAATGAAAAAAATCATTTGACAACAGCTACTAATTCTGAAAGTAACATCTGCCACTAATATTTGTGCGGAGCAACAAAATATATTTTCTTCAAGAGTAGCTTCTAGAAACAAATCTTTTGTTTCTATTTCATTGTCATGAGTAACTTATAATCATCTTCAGCAATAATTGTTGAAAATATCACAAGTGACTAATTTAGTTATAAATCTTTCAATTATATCAACTTACTCTTAAACCTTTTAACGCTTTACCAATTTGATCATTCTGGCTAATTTTAATAAAAAATCGATAGCGTGAACATTAGTCGTCCTACGTGGTATGGCTAGCACATGGACAATTCTTATAAATTTTTTTCATTTTTAATTTTCCTTTTCTTTTTTCTTTATTATTAAGGGCCAGTGGGGTGCTGCAAGCCACCGGCCTAGACTTGCTGGCCTTAAAAGTATAACAAAAAAGAGAAAAGGAAAAAAGAAAAAAAAATCCAGAAAACTAAGAGGAAATAAAGAAATGCCGACCAATGTATGTTTATTAAAATTAGGAGGAAATGAAATAGACAATCAATGAACATCAAACACCAAATCCGAAATCAATTCAATCCCATATTAATAGGAGCACAATTAGATCACTCAAAATATTCTTAGATTATAGATGGTGACATCAACATACTCAGATGCATCATACTAAGTTGCAAACTCACGTGTATATTAAGCATAATGCAATACTTCTTGCGTGTAAATTTGACCACGATTAATTTAGTTATAAACATTTTAGTTTTATCAATCTAATCGTAAACTTTTTAAAAATTTGTCAATATAGTCATTCTAGTCAATTTTAATCAAAAATCAATAACCCGAACACCAGTCATCCCATGTGGCATGGGCAATGTTGACATAGACAATTTTTACAATTTTTTAATATTCTGATTTTTTGAATTTAAATTTTATTTTCTTTAGTTTTTTTATTTTCATTTTTATTATTAAGGGCTGGTGAGGTGCTATGGGCCACTAGGTGAAACTCGGCAACCCCTTCCGGCCCTCAAAAAAAAAAAAAAAAAAAAAAAAAAATATATATATATATATATATATATATATATATAAAAGACAAAAGAAAAGAATAATTTAAAAAAAATTAGAGAAAATGATGAAATGTGCACCTATGTATGTTGGTTAAAATTAGGAGGAAATCATATGAACAATGAAGAAATATCATACATCGAACATGACAATACTTCAGTGCAAATTTACGTATATATTAAGTGTAGTGCAACACTTCTTATGTGCAATTTGACGAAAACGATGAAACACGGAATATATATATATATAATGAAAGAAAACATAAAATTTGTACACATGGAAAATGATGGATTGAGGAGACACGCCAAGCTAATACGCCGATAACTAGTGAAGGCAGGATCGTTAATTAAATAATTTCACATAAATTATAACACGAATAAGTTTAGAGACTACTGTGGAGATGATTAATAATCACTGATGTTGCTATCCCTTTCTTCTTGACACTGACAAATTACACGTGAGAAATGCCATTCATGGGGAGGAGCTTTCTTGTAATAAAATAAAATAAAATAAAATGAAAAATTCAAACATAGCTTTCATCTGTGCCATATTATAAAGATTTATTTTCTTCCTTTCCCTCCTCAAAATAGTCTCACTTATTTGTTTTATAATATTCCTGTCGGTAGACAAATGGGTAGATTCCTAATCCTAATTTTCCCTCGCGTGCTTCGATTTTAATTCTATCATACCTCTCTTTTTGCTTTCTAAACAGACTTGCCAAATGAAGTCTCAGAATATTTTTCTCTTCTCCACGCATACGCGTACAGCTTGTTCATACTACTACAATAATTTCTTTTCGTTTCGCCAAGACAATTATGTCCGAGTATTGATTCTACATAAATCTTCTGGATGTCAGTTCCTTTGCGTGAAAATAATGCGTTGCTTAGTTCGTTATGCTAGGTTTTTCGAAGGATATAATAAGGAGAGATCTCAAAATGCAATAAACACGCATGGCGAATCTTACGTCTTTTTCAAACCTTTTTTTGGAGAAATTGATGCTGTCCCGAGAAAACACGCGTTGGAGGGGGTGTTCAACAGTTGATTTGCCGTGTTGCATTAGAAAATCACTAACGAAGGCCATTGAATTAAATATATCGATTAGATCTTGTAAGATTCCATTAGTGCCAACTATCTATTCCCAAGACCGACAAGCCATTTTGGTCCCCACGCGTACGTGGCCCTTGCGACGGTCTAGAACGATCATATAATTTACTAATATTCTTCACCGGCAAGGTCCAACATGCCAGGTTCCACGCGTGGCGGGGAAGAAACAAATTTGAAGATGTCTCGTTGACATCGCTAATTCATGATGACAATGGCTTGTATTCTCTAGGGTTTCACATTGTTCAAAATTATAAAGAGGCCCGGTTAATTCCGAAATTCAAGATGCTCTTTAAGGATCTTGTCGTCGATCCACTTATATGAGAAATTTTTCTTTGTAATTGATTGAACGGAACCGTGTTCAACTCAAAGTTTTGCGTGTTGAATGGTGCTCTAAGTGATGATTGAAAAAGGATGGATCTTCTTCGAATAGTGAATATATCAAATTTTGGAGTTTGTTAAGTTACATCCGTTGAATCATATGCAGCAGCGAATAGATAGTGAACTTGGTTATTCATTCTGAACGGTACGCTTAGCTAATTCTATAAGATCATACGAATGAACAGTCCTTTTGTTATATCCACAGCATGAATATCTCACTTGAGTTGTGCCAACAAATTAAGACGCAATACTCTCAACTATGCCATTCGCTTCTACGCCAAGCACATAAAAAACGTTGTTCAGACCAAAATAACATCAAAATACATCATGTGCATCGTTCGACCCATCATCAGTGATCCTGCCAAGAAGCGAAAATGACGGGCAGACAACACCACTATCCCCAAAAAATCATTGTTGTCTGTCTAAAGCAAGCGGTCTTGTCTCTTCCTCATCCAGCTGGGACGGCAGTAGTGCACACATTAGTCCTCCTATCGGTACAATTATGGCTCTCAAACAGATATTTTCCTGTGCTTCCAGCTTGGACACTTCCCCTACTATCTTATTGTTCAGTCGCTTTAGTTGTGTCCAAATATTGCCCACTCGTTTCTAGCTGCATTGGGAGAGCGTGGATTATTTCCCTCATATTCTTTTTCAATCCTCTTTTCCCATGACTTCTTTCTCATTGATCAATTGACAAATCATTCTTCTCTTGCAATGGGAATTTAGGATCAATCCGTCAAAAAACTCCACAATCATCGGCCCGTAGAGCATAGAGACAATCAGCAACTTGAAAACTAACGTTAGGAATTATAGTTCCACAGTGAACATTGCCCTAACTAATCGATCCTGAACGTACTGCGAAAAAATCAACAACCCATCACTTCCCACGAAGGACAACGATAGAGCCTCATTCTCAGAACTTGAAGTACCGTCGGCGCTCGCGCGAGATGTGACAAGCTTCATTCTTGGAGCTATCAGGTGATGTGCCGTTTATGGTGCTACTCCCATTGAATCCACTGCAAACCCTAGTACGCCATCTAAGTTGAATACATTTCGGTTTTGCTTGCTCAAATCGTTCCAAAAAACCTAACCTAAAGTTACACAGTTTTGCCCCAATTTAATTTTGAAAAAAAAAAATAATCAAGAAGAAATGACGTCGTTATTTGCAAATATTACTTTTAAGCCGATTCTAGAGATGTGCAAGCCATGTTAGATTCATTTATCCGGTATTTTTCCTGCATGTTGGCGCATTAATTTTTTAAAGGCGATTCTAAATGAAAATCTAATGGAAAATATCTTTGGATCACCGGCACTAATTTGAGTCTATTGATGTCGCCCTGAGAAAAATTAAAATTTTTTTAGCGGGATTACCTTTGTTTCAAGCGAATAGAATTCACGACAAACTGAATCGGCACTTTTTACCCTTTAAAAAGATAAAGGTGTCCATAGACAAAGGAAACAAAGGAATTCATTGTGCCCACGTTTTCTTTGGGTCAGAAAAGGGCCAAAAGGTCAAACCGTGTCCCTCCACTCGCCAGGCTGCGGCTTCCTTACCGTGTCGCCTTCTTACATAATGTAGCTTCCCTTATCCTTCTCAGAACACATACAGTTCATACCTAAAAAGCATATATTAATTTCAAGATCCCAGCTCATGGAAGTTTCCATATCCGCAGCAGCATCTGATAGCCACGATCTACGGTCTCCTTCGTCCCTCTATAAAAAGGCACCTCTCCTTCTCCATTTCTCTGCACATCGAGTTCACACACGTACGCACAAACACAGACGCACGCTTCGGACATTCTTATTGCGAGACTCAGACGCACCCAGATAGTCCCAGACAGGCTTCTCGGCTGGTAAAATGAAGGCCATGACGGAGAAAAGGTACGCCCTCTTGCTCGCGGCAAGAGACTCGGACTACGTGAAGAAAGTCTACGGCGGGTACTTCAACGTGTTCGTCGCGGCCTTCGGCGAGGACGGCGAGAGGTGGGACCTGTACAGGGTCGTGGATGGGGAGTTCCCGGACACGGAGGAGCTCCACAAGTACGACGGGTTCGTCATCAGCGGGAGCCCTTTCGACGCCTACGGCAACGAGTTCTGGATCCTCAAGCTCTGCCTTCTCTTGCAAACTCTGGACGCCATGGACAAGAAGATCCTGGGGGTTTGCTTTGGCCACCAGGTAGACACGTGCGATGAATATTGAGCTAGAACTCGTTAGTCCCAATTGAGTCTTGATTGTGTCGAAGCCGAATATTCATGGGGTAATCAGCTGTTCAGTCGCTGAATTGGGCTTTTCTTGAAATGCGTGTTTGCCGCAGGTGTTGTGCAGAGCGTTGGGGGGCAAGGTTGGGAAAGCGTACACAGGGTGGGACATTGGGCTGAGGAAGGTGAAGATTGTGAAGGACTTGTTCCCATGTGGGTATTTGAATGAGATGGACGATATGCCACCAGCTCTGTCCATTATCGAGTGCCATCAAGATGAGGTCTGGGAGGTCCCGACTGGTGCTGAAGTCATCGCATTCTCTGAGAAAACCGGCGTTGAGATGTTCGCGGTTGGCGACCGCATTCTCGGTATTCAGGGCCACCCCGAGTACACCAAAGACATTCTCTTCAATCTCATCGACCGCCTTCTGAACAACGACTGCATCGAGGTACTAACGAACACCCTTTTTCCTTCATCTCGATGCATTAGCGACGAATTCCATGCTTTGCTCACTAGCCCGGTGTTGCCGTGACTTTTGCAGAAAGGATTCGCTGAAGATGCCAAGTTCGCGTTAGAGATGGCCGAGCCAGATCGGAAATGCTGGGAAAGGATCTGCAGAAACTTTCTCAAGGGAAGATAGAAGGATTGCTTACATTCTAGTTCTTCTTCTTCTTCTTCTTCTTCTTCTTCTTCTTTTTTGGGTCCGATTTTCGTTTCCTTTTATGACTCCATTACTGACCAAAAATGGTTAGAAAAAACAATGTACGATCCTCAGTTCGTATAGTAAATATATGTACGTATACTAACGACCGTCTTTTACATCCTTGCCCGAACAAATGTCAACTAATGACACAACTTATTGTTTGTGCCTACATTCAAATGTTCATCCCTAAAAGTAATTCCCCATGGCTACAGTCGGCTATTAATTTATGATCTAAAGTATGTAGACTTCGTAAATTACTCCGTTCTTTATTTTAAAGAAAATAAAGATTTCCACTTCGTGCACACTGACAAATGAACACGACGGAATCTTTATGGCCGTATTATGGAAGTGATTCATGTATATCATCCTTTTTAGCATCCCACGTGATTTGTTGGATTGATTTAATATGTTTTTCTCTTGTCCAACCTTGCAATTCTGATTCGGAGATGATATGAGCAAATCATTATGCCTTCACGTGGATGTATGGATATGAATATATTAAATGTGAAAAAAAGCTAACCCTGGAATCCTATTCCTAAAAATAACGGCAGGAATTTGATAGAAGAGTGTAGGTTGGAAAGCAAAGGGCATTATGCCTTCTGCATCATTTTTCTAATGAGGCTTTTCTATGCAAATATGGAAGGCTCAATCACACGAACCTGCTGTTCAAGATCAATTAAATTGAAAGACTCAATCCAACTACACGTCTCAAACACAATCTACAGATTTCACACCACATACATTTATCATACAGTACCCCAAATGATTCAGCATTGTCTATGAAGCTGAGGATTTGTTTCGTCTGTCTTGTGAGCTAGGAGCCAGAGGACAGTGATCAACTCTCCACCTCGCCAACGGTCGGCGTGGTGTGACAATTGACAATTCATGGCAGCGGAAAAGAGCATCTCCACCCAGAAACTGTATATTACCTCCCATTTGTCATTCCCGTTCATCAACAACCCAAAAAGTTTTTTAGAACAGAATATCACGTCCCATTGCGATGTTCTTGTTGCATCGTGATCTTGTGTCAAGCTTGATGAAGCAGTAGGTTGTTCAGGAGTCAAAATGCTCTGGGCTAAATCCTCTACTGTTTTTATTGAAATGTTCTCTTCCAGGATTGACTTGATCTGAGAGCAAGCAACTGCAAAGACGCTATCATCTGCAAAGACGCTATCCCCTGTGATTTTTTTTTTTTTTTGGTCGATATCCCCTGTGATGACCGGCCACATGTAAGGATGAATAGCTAGAAGGTACATCATATAATTGGAAATCAATTTGCTTCCATAGCGAAAATTGGACGAGCCTTGCGCAGAATTGGACAAGCCTTGGCTGCGCAGGTAGCATAAATTTGTTGCGATGTGCCACAGCACAATGCACTCATCAAACCCCCCATCCACACTCCATTTGAGTTCTTGTGCTCGAGTAAATCTTCGGAAAGTCCACTCTGCTCTTTTGCTAAACCAATGCGAGGCTCCTACTTCTTCAAACCTTACCCGTGGCGAGGCTCCTACTTCCTCAAACCTCTGCAGTTCTTCCATCAATTTCATCTTGTCGCCTGGGTTGAGGCAGACGGCCCCCATTCCCGCTCCATTAAGAAACCAACTCCTTTTGATGTATTCTTGAAGGCCGAAACACTTCAAGAAACTGATGTACCTCGTCCAATCATCTTGAAGACAGTAGCTAAGCAGATCGAACTGATCCACCTTGTTCGACCAACGTCTCCAACTATCTACAGATTTAGGTGCTTGGATTCATAAGAAACACAGCACGAGTGGCCCTTTATGACGTTTAGCCATCTTTATAATCGCCCAATCTGAATAGGGTAATAGTAGGATCTGATACATTTCTATAAGAAAAGTGACCGCAAGAACAGCAGAGGTGAAGTCGGCATATGCAGATACTCCTTGAGGCAGACTCCTTGCAAAAATTCTTAATGCACCCAGCGGAGCGAATAGCCCAAAGAAACTCACGAACCTAAGGAATAAACCCGGCTTGGTGTAAATTATCGGTGCCTTGGTATAGAGTGTGTCATACATGAAGCCAAGCTCCATCTCCGTTACTCTAAATGCGTCTTCTGATGAGCAATCTTCGATCGAGAGCAGGGGATCAGATATATATTCAAGACGATAGGTTTAGTTTTCCCAGTGCGGTTTCAAGCAATGGAAGCGATAATAAGCTTGAGAAGCAAATCGAGACCATGGATTCCCTCGGGCAAGTCTCTCAAGGAATCAGGAATGCTCACCGGTTTGCTTTCTTTCCCGATAATGCCGATGTTCCAGCCAAGAGCAGATTTGAGAGTCCATACTCCTTCCCCGTACTTGACCAGGCCGGCCACAAGCATTGGGATGTACAAGAATGCAAGGCTGTCGTAACTCAAGCATCTGATGAGAACTCCAGAGACAACAGCCACAACAACGAACATATTCAGAACCCGTCTCCAACCCAGCCGGTTGTCCTCCATCGAGTAGGCCGTCATATTGTCCGGATACCCGAGCTGTAGCAGAAGCAACGGGCCCAACAATGCATTGAGTACGGTCTTTGGGTCGTGTTGAGTCCGATCCTTGACTCGGAGTCCAGTGAGCTTGCCGAGAGAGTAAGGCACAACTTCTGTGGCAAACAAGTATGTGACCCAGAGAATCACTCTCATCAATATGCCCCACCGTCCGGTTACATGCCTCCGGTGGTTCCCGAAGAGGAGGACCGCTTGGAAGGAAATGCTTCCGATCACGAGCATTTCGATCCCCCAATCATCCCAAAAGGTCATCAGCTCCTCCAACGCCGTGAATGCCAGCGTTGCAATCCTTTTGAAAGAAGCCATTATATCCCCAGATTGTCCTAGAAATGAGGAAACAGGGCAGTTCTTTCTTCAGATCTATTACCGAATCAAGATCATCACTCCTTTGTATCGCCAGATTCAAATCGGTATCATTAGGAGGTGTTCTAAAAAATTAGCAAATTCTCTTATATGACTGCAATCACTTTGCGCTCACTTGGCAAAAACTTTGCCTAACATGATAACTATGCTGAGTTTTTTTACAGCAACTGGCAAATTATTGTAGTTGGTCGATACGAATTAAATGAGTCAATTTGGATCAAACCCAGTTGGATCCACCCAAAAATTGACCCGGACTACTAGCTACTAGAACACCTCTCATGTCATTTCTCCCAATGTTAGAACTTTGTTTTAATGTAGTAGATGAGATCTTGCACTAAAAGATCTATAGACCCATCATGATTCGTAACATTAAGAGGGACAATAAGGAAATGTACCAACTGCCAACAATGAAAGAACAAGTTCATCTACAAACTCTGTCAATTGCACATAGAGAAAAATACAGGAGATGCTACTACCATTTGTGTACAAATTTTTTTAATTATTATCTCCCATGATTCAACCATAGGTTTGAGCATTCTCAGATGTACAAATCTAACCTTCTTCTTTTTTTTGGTGTGGTTAATTTCTGCATGGCTGAAATCTTTCATCTATATCATAAATTTACTCATGAATTTCTCCAAATCTCCATAATTCCGTCATTTCGTGTTTTAATTATTCTGTCCAAGTTTTGTATTTACGTCTTTTCCTTTTTAGATTGACGTCGCCATGAAAACCATCTCACAAAGATTATATTCACCTTTTGGATTGTCATTCATACATGTCCAAGACTTTGAGGCATAAAGTTATAAGAAACGGAAAATGAAATAAATAGTTCATGAATTTTGGCCTAATATATAATGTGGTTCTTGAATTTTTAATTTGTTCAATTATGATCTCTAAATTTTAACTTAATGCGCAATGCCATTCATGAATTTTCAATTTATTCAATATGGTCCCTAAAATTTTTATATATGTTCAATTTAGTCCTTGAACTATATGAAAATGTTTAATATTGTTCCCGAACTTGAATTAATGGAATGATAATATTGTAAAATTTTTTTAATGGTTCAAGGACTAATTTGAGCACGTACTAAAAATTTAGAGATAATATTAAACAAATCAAAAGTTCAAAAACAACATTGCACATCGTGGTAAAGTTCAAGGACTACATTGCATAATGAGACGAAGTTCATGAACTAGTTGTGTCACTATCCTATAAGAAATAACCAAAAAAGAAGGGGTCCCAAAGTATATTTGTTAATCTTCTTTGTATTTAAATGGACCAAACCCATCAAGACCAATTATATTACACTTTAATCTTTTAAAACCCATTTTGACCTGACTTTTAAAAATTTTAAACAACTCAGATACTATGTAGTTCTAAAAGTATGATTAAAAAAATGGGCTTGTGGCTCATCTTGACATCTCTGGTTCAGCTAAGTTTGAGCCTCATGAAAAGGGTACCGAGCAAGAATCACAACTCTTAGATAATCAAGAAAAATAACGTAAGGTAATCAATTAACAAGAAGGGGAAAATAATCAGAGCTGAAACCTGAGAAGATTGAAGTTTAAAAATTCAACAAAACCTCTTCCCAATGCTTACGACTCCGAAAATGTATGGAGGAACTTGTAAGATCAAATGTCGTTCATAGTCCCCAAGGACATTGTGGCCTATTTGTAGAGAGTAAAGATAAGACTACAGTCAGGAAGCTTTTCGCATTCTTTCCTCTTCTGGAATGCAATCCAAATTGGTTCTTCTTCCACGTGATTCATGAAAAGGAGAACACGGTTAACGTCCGGATGAGACAAAGTGATGGAATAATACTTGACTTGATCTTGGAGTTTGGTATAAACTTTTTTTGATGGTGTTTGCAACTAGGCTTGCTAATATATGACGCAACACAATGACGTCACTCGAGCAACTCAATGCTGATTCAACATTCTATCATATTTTGAATGAAATGTGATAAAATCACTTGTCGCGGAATTATAGCATATCGAACCAAAATTGACCAATATCTAAAAGTTTGTAGATTGAACGTGTAATTTTTGCTCATACACTTGGACGTGTAGGCTTTGTGTTTATTCTTAAATTTTGTTGGCTCCCAAAACTAATTAAAGACTTTTTTTTTGAAAGAAAGATACCATTCATATATCAAAATAATATTCAAGAAGTACATAGAAGGCTTTAAGCCTAGCAAATCTCAAATAACTACAGAACAAATCAAAAGCTAAAAGGTAAATAACAAAGCACACTTTGTAGCTAAAAGCACACTCTCATCCCTCAAGAACAGATTTGTAAACAATCTCCTACTCCATTTGCAACAGCTTGTGGTTCACGTCTAAGCTCAACGTCTTCATCACCATCACCATACAGAGACACCAATGTCAGAATATTGAAAGGACACAAATCAAATACTTATAAGGAGCTCCTAGATCTATATTTAGATCTAGTTCGACAGAGTAAAACTCCCAAAACTTGATCTAAATCTAAATTAGGAGAGGAGAGCGGTCTAATCTTGAAGAGATTGTGGAGCAACGTCACAAACATCCTCCTTGGTGGCTGTCGACTCCACGTTCACCCAAGATCGCAGAAATTTATTCACACACAAACTCCCAAAATAGATTGGAAGAGAAAAGAAAGACGGAAAGCTTCAAAACAGGGAAGAGGGGGAGCACAGAAGTTCGAAAGACAGAAAATGAAAGCACACAGCCCTACATGTTCCGGTTTTAATCACAATGATGAACCGGTACGTCTCACTAAGTTTTCAGCGAATTTAGGCCCCAGACACGTATTGCAATGTGTCTGTCTTATGAGCTAAAAGCAACCAAACCAGAGTGATCAACTCTCCGCCTCGCCGGACCTGCTCGGCGTGGTAAGACGACCGACTCTTCGCCCCTGCATAGCAAAGCATCTCCATCCACACGCTGTTCATGAGCTCCCACCTATCCGGCCTAGCCAGCAAATTCCTCGCGAGACCCTGTGCATCCGATATCACGTCCCATCCCGACGTCACCAATGTCATCCTGTTCTGCCCCGTCCTCGATGACCCAGGACTTTGCTCATGGTTGAAAATTCTCTCAGCTAACTGAGGCTCCGTTATTTCGAACCAGATTTTCGAATCTTCTTGACCCGACTGCATGCATGCCTAAACACGATGCTCCCCGTGGTGGTCGACAGCATCTTCGGACGGATGACAAGCAAGTACATCATGTAGTCCGATATCAGCTTGCTTCTGGAGCGGGAATCGGGTGTTTCATCATTGTTTGAATGGCATCGTCGCTTGAAGATTCTTCCTCGTCTGAATGATGATGATAACATATATCTGTCGCGATGTGCCATATGACAATGCTCTTATCAAACGTGGTCTTGATGCTCCGTCGGATCTCGTTGCTGGCATTGTATCTCGTGAAGCTGTACTCGCCTCTCTTGCTAAATGGGCGGGTGTCTCGAGCCTCTTCAAAAACTTTCAACTCCTCCCATACACTCTTCTTCAAGTTCTCAGGGAGGCTCACAGGTCCCATCCTGTAGAGTCTCCAGTTCCATTTGATGCACTCATAAATGCCCCAAAAGTTTAGGAACTTGAAGTACCTCGTCCAGTCGCGTTGCAGGCAATAGTGAAGCAGGTTGAACTGGTACAGCGAATCCGACCACTGCCTCCGCTTGTAAGCGGACCTGGGCCTATAATCCGCAAGAATGTGGTGACAAGCGGCCAATTGTAATGCTTCGACAGCTTCGCAATAGCCCACTCGGAGTAGGGTAACAGCAGGATCTGGTAAGCCTCCAAAAGGAAAGCCAGCAGCAGCACATAGAAAGTGAATCTCTTGTACTGGTAAGTATACACGAACGAGCTGAAGCTCTTCGTGCGACTGTACGTGATCTCGGCTAGAGGATTGATCGACTTTTCCAAAGCACTTGAACGCGCATAGGGTGACGCCTAGCCAGAAGAAGCTGGCAAACCGGACAAACAAGCCCAGCTTGGTATAAATTACGGGCGCCTTGGTATAAAGCATGTCGTACATGAGTCCTAGCTCGATTTCGGTGATCCTAAAGGCCTGTCGGTGCGAACAATTATCTATTGAGAGTTGGTCATTAGATATATAGCGGGGATGATAGATCCAGTCCTCCAGGTGAGGCTTTAAGCAATGGAAACGGTAATAAGCCTTGACAACCAACCCAAGGCCGTCAATATTTGGCAAACGATCGAGGAACGAAGGAACCATTTTCTCCTCGGCAATTTCTTTGACAGTGATGCCGGTGTTCAAGCTAAGCGAATACTTGAGAGCCCATATCCCTTCGGCATACTTGATGACACCAGCAAGAAACATCGGGAAGTACAATATTGCGAAATCGGTGTAGTTCCAACATCTGATGAGAATGATGACAACCACCATCACGATGATGCTCATGTTCAAGGCCTGTCTCAGACCCAACTGATTGTCTTCCATTGAATAAGCAGTGAGATTATCTGGGTAACCGAGTTGTAGCAGGAGCAATGGCGCTAGGAACGCCTTGAGCTCGACACCCGGGTCAGGATGTTCAGGATTGTCGATCCTCAGTCCAGTGAGCTTTGTTAGAGCGTAAGGCACAACTACGGTGGCCACAAGGTAGGTGCCCCAGAGGAAGCAGCGCATGCTGAGCCCGATCAGCCCAGTCACGTTCTTTCGGCGACTCCCGAAGAGAGTGAGGATGACTTGGCAGGAGAGGCTTGCGATCACAAGCATTTGGGTTCCCCACGCATCCCATAAGTTCATCAGGATCTCTCTTGTGTCGGACACCCATTGTGGAATCAATTTGCTCGCCATCATAATAACAAATTCTTGAGCTTCTCCACACAATGTCCTGAACCTATTTTGAGAAACCTGGTTAAATTTTTGACATAAACTTCACAAAATAACGGCCTAAATATAATTTTCATGAAGATCACTGTCTATTTAATTCGTGCAAGTTCTATGATTTTGTGAAGCCTATTTGTATATCCTGTCGTGCCAAGAAGCATCGTAACCATTTAAATGAATAAATAAATAGTACTTGGGGGCTTTACTTGCTGATAAACATCGATTCGAGCCAATTTCCAGAGAAAGTACGTTTAAGCTTCAGGCCTCCCGCTTGAGGGGCCTTAGCAAAGTGCTTTTGGGACTGAATGGCCGTTGCCCATCAAAAGTTTATGAGGATGGGAAGCTGACCCGTCGCGAGCAGTCAGCTGGAGTGGACTCTTAGTAGTTTAACGGGAAACCTACAGCCGATGGACCACGACGTGACATAAGCCGGCGTTAATAAGATTTGGCAATGCGATTAGAGGCTTCTAGGATTAGCGGCATAACGGCATCCTTGTCACTTTAAATAAAGACGGGCGGTTCCACGCAAAATGGAGGTGGAAAGAGCCGGTCTCAGAAGAAAATAGTGAAAGCAACTGAAGATGATGATAAAGAAGGTCGAAGGTCCAAAGTAAATGCACGAACCTAAGCCGAAATCTACTCGCTCTCGCGCGACTCCAGCAAGAAGATCGATTGATCCTCACTTCGGCTTCCGGGTCGCCAGGATTGAGAAATTATCTGTGGAGCTTCTGGTTGGGAATGTGCTGTCGCTCAGGAGTTGGCATCCAGTGTTTCTTATGTCCCAACTCCTCAGGCCCGACCTCGTATACGTATGCCTCGTATCAATGTGTATCACGAGGAGTAGGAAAGTGTCGCAGAAGAGAGCTATTACAATATAATCAGAATATATTACTTGCTTGTAACTTGCTTGTAACTTTTCCTTTTTCGCTTTGGAAAATTAGTTACTTTAATTTAGCTTAAGTTTCGGTTGAGTAACTTTTGCTAGCTCCTCATATTAATTTATTATTCCTTCTTCCTGGGAGTCCGAAGGAACATCTTTATTCCAGCAATTGGCTTGAAAACGATCAATAAACTCTTTAAGATATGTATTCTTTTGTTACCTTCGCTATCTTATAAGCGAAGCGAACCTCGCCTTATCTTTTTCAAGCATTTTATAAGCATTTCCAAGAGTGCGATTACTTATTTAAAAAAAATTAAAGTACTAAAAATGACATTATATATAATTCTTGTCCCTCCCTTCTGTGCAAGTTAATAGAATGGCGAGAACCTAAAAGGAGTGACAACTTATGAGACCATATGTTTCTAGCTGTCTCTTATGCGATGTCTTGGAGATCATGAAGCCGTTTTTCATATAAGCTTAGATTGCTAAGCTTCATGGAACATGATCAACGAGAAAAAAAAATCTTATGTGGGATGCTCAATTACAATATAAACATTAGACAAAAGTGGCTCTAATGCCATCTCAAAGGATCGAGCCAAAACTCTAACATTGTATTAGAAATGTGATTTGGTTGGAAGCCCGTCGCTTGCATTTCCTCTCTGCTTTGCCGTTTGATTATACAAATAGGACGATTGCTGGATATTGGGCAATAATTTCTTATAACATTATTTGGGTTATCCATATTTTCCACTCGACTAATTTCCACCGATGCATGGATAGAAGATATACCTTATCCGATCTAAGCATTTTACTATTCAGCCAATGCCTTGGGGGGTTTTTGTAATAAGTTCATTAATCATGGTAGTCCAATTCAAAATATGTAATGCAGTTGATGACAAAACTAATCATATACTTAATCGGGTCACTAAATGCAAAACAACAATATTAGATATGGTACAAAATCTTAGCTGAAACTCTTATGCTAATGTGGGTCTCAATTAGTTTCAACATCCAACAAAAGGTCATCACATCACTTAGTAAAAGAGTTTTAGTAAGATTTCTTAGAATATAAAAATGTTCTCATTGCAAAATTTGCTAAGAGTTATGATGGTTTTTATTATTAATTTGATGGGCCTGAGTTGGCCCGTCCACCCATGCTGGGCCTAAAAGCCCGGCCCACAAAATTAGGGCCCATGAATGGAGGGATATGATGAAGGGATACGTTACTTTTTGGAAGGACGTATAAAAGGGGAAAAGGGAGGGAGAAAAGACACATTTTGGCAATTCTTACGTACGTCTTCTCCCTCTCTCCCTCAAAACACTCTCCAAAAAGAAGAACAAAAGCAAGAGGCGACTCCCTACTATTCTTCAAGGCGAATTGGCGTCATTGGATCAAACAAGACCGTTTTCTCTTCCTCATATCGGCGTTGGTGTTCAATCTATGGCTAACAAGGTACGTTCGATTCTGTGATGTGCCTTAGGATCAGTGATGCATGTGAATTTCCCGGGCTCGTTTTCCGCGCAAGTTTAGGGGTTCAATTTAGGGTCGAATCCGGTTTTTGGGGATCCGACAATCCCAACATTGGTATCAGAGCAAGAGTTTATATTTCCCGATCCTTTTTTATGTTTTTCCCGACCCCTTTCATGTCTGTGAATGTTTTCTATTTATTTTTCGTGAAAAGAACTTTGGCTGACATCGATCGGGACGGAAAAATCCCGACACCCGAGACTGTTCATGCATTTTTTCGACTTTCTGTAAGTCGAAATCGACTTCTGATGGCTTTGGATGAAAGGTCTCGTCGAGACGAGCGTGAAGAGTGGTGGAACGCCGCCAACGGACGTCGAACGTGCCTCCACGCGCAGCCCGAAGCGAGGCGTTGCACGCGCCGACTCGGAGAAGACTCAGGCACGGGCGACGCGCGCACGTGCAACACACATGTGCCGGGGGGTCGCTGGCGCGTGCGAGGCACGCGCCAACTAACGTCATCGTGACGTCAACTGCACGCGTGCCGCACATGCCGGGTCGGTCCGTTCGACCCGGAGACCCGACCCGACTCGACTAGCGACCCGGCCCATTCCGTCCGACCCGACCACCCGGCCTGACTGACGACAAGACCCGTTGACCGGCTGACAGTTGACCGTTGGTCACCGTTGACCGTTGACAGCGACCGTTGACCACCGTTGACCAGCTGACAGTTGACCGTTGACTTTGACCGTTGACAAAAAAAAAAAAAAGAATGTATTTCTTTTTCAATTATGTCTATATGGGTCATAAGTAATCCATTTTTTGTCCTGCATTTGTTGCATGAATTATGGAAAATTATGTATTTTCCCTTATGTTCATTGTGGATTATAAGTAATCCAATTGTTTAGTTCTGCATTTGTTGCAGGAACTATGATGCGCTATGCATGGATACCTACATTCCCGAGAACAGACGAATGACGTGCAAGACTTGAAAGGCTAATGATAGAGTTAGCTAATTATCAATGGTATGACGGTGATTTAGTATCACATGTGGTCAAAGTCAATCAAATGATATAGGAAATCATCTAGAATGGTTATCTTATGCCGAATTTTGAAAAGGTGTCGACCTTCAAGAACACTCTTCCACCTGAATGGCAAGTAGTGTTAGATCGGTTATGGGAGGTCAACGTGGTCCCGAGTTATAGGAGGCTGGTAATAGCTTTTGTGAGAGAATACTATAGGATTGAGTTAACCAAAACTTCAACCCTTAGTATGAGTACCACATGGCGCAAAGTGAATGCGCCTTGGAGGCGACATGAGAACTCTCCAAAATTTTTTCCATGATTGGCAAATGTGCCTTCAGATTTCTTGGATTTTTTTACTGATAAATTAGTAGGGACTTTCCTATTTATTTCTTAGATTAGTTTGAGATGTTTTGGGTGTAAATATCCATTTCTATGTTGATATTTTCCTCTATATATATTACTTAGTGTAATGGATATGTTGTATTATGTGAAAGCATTATTATTTTATTGGATGTCAAATATTATTTGCTTTCTGCTGTTGTTGATTGCTGTGGATAGTTCATAGAAGTTTTTGTAACTTCATAAAATTTAGTTTGCATAAGACAATTGTATTAATGATAGTTTTAAGTTATGATTTTTGGAGGATGATTGGAAACATAGTGACCTTTTGATTCTGAAACCTTACTTGAAATTGTTTATTAATATGATGGATCTATGCAAAGTAGATGCATAAATGATAGGCATTAATTATTCATGCATGTATGTATAATGTGTTCAGATCGATGGTTTCAGCCACAAAGAGCATAGTTACCGAGCTGAACAAAGGTGAAAAGCTCAATGGCGAAAACTATGAAATCTGGCACATGAAAATCCAATATGTGCTGGAAGAGCAAGAGGCACTAGAAGCTCTTAACCTAACCATGGAAGAGCCTGAAGATGGAACCACTGCACAACACAAGAGAAATAAGGATGCATTTGCTGCATGGAAAAGGAAGAACTCCCTTGCTCGCATTACGCTGCTGAGTAGCATGGAAAATGACGTCATACGAGAGTTTAGGCGTTTTGAGAATGCCAAAGATATGTGGGAAGCATTGGCAGCAAGATTTGGTCATACTTCGGTGACCAAATTGAGGCAGCTCACCATTAGGTTTGACTCTTACAAAAAGCCTCATGGTCAGACCATGAAGCAACACTTGAGAAAAATGTCAAACATGATAAATGAGCTGAAGGATGCTGGCCATGCCCTAACTGATGAGCAGCAAGTGCAAGCAGTGATCAGTTCCTTGCCTCAAAGTTGGGAGCATATGAAGGTGCACTTGACCCACAATGAGAATATCAAAGTCTTTGAGGATGCAGTGCGCCATCTTGAGCTAGAAGAGAACCGCCTCTTGGTGGCTAAGCCAGAAACTGAAATATATTATGCTGGTTCTAGCTCAAATGGAGCTTCGAGCTCCAAGCACAAACGTCATGACTGGTTCAAGAGGTGGAAAGGCAAGGGACCAAGTGTTTCAAGAAAGAAACCAAAGCTTGACCAACATGAAAGAGGAAAGCGTCCTCAAATGAAGAAGCTGACAAGGGTGAAATGTTACAACTGTAACAAGAAGGGTCACTATGCTCGCAATTGTCGTGAGCCAAAGAAGGTATATACCCCTTGTGCTTTTAAGAACTTTGCTTATGTATCAAATTCTGTATTCTTGACTGAATCTAATCCTTTGTGGACTGTAGATTCAGGAGCAACAAACCATGTAGCGAAGGATAGAGGATCTTTTGTGGAATTCCGACGAGTACCAACTGGAACTAAGTGGATATATGTGGGAAACAACTCCAGAGCTGAAGTAAAAGGAATTGGCACCTGCCAACTGAACATGCGTGGTGGACGCACTTTGATCCTACATGATGTATTGTATGCTTCGGAGATTCGTCGGAATCTAGTGTCTGTTTTAGTGTTGGTCAAACTAGGTTTTAATATGAACTTCCATAATAGAGGTGTGGATTTGTTTTTGGATACAAATTTTTATGGTTATGGTTATTTTCTGGATGGTTTTATTGTATTAGATATTGACTATGTTAATGCAAATGTTTATTATTCCCTTATCACGTTTCCTATTTCATATGATAATGATGTGAATGTGTGGCATGCTAGACTTGGTCATATTGGCCAACAGTGTATAAATAGACTAGCCAAAGAGGGCTTGTTGGACAATATTAAAAAAGTCGATTTGCCCATATGTGAGCATTGCCTAAAAGGGAAAACGACAAAGAAACCATTTGGAAAAGGTAAAAGAGCTGAATTTCCTCTACATTTAATCCATTTTGACATCTATGGTCCAATGAATGTGAGAGGAAGGTATGGGGCTATTTATTTCATCACATTTATAGATGATTATACTCGATTCGGATATGTCTATTTGATTTCTCATAAATCTGAAGCATTTAGTTGTTTCAAAAGGTTTATGGTCTTGGTAGAGAATCAATTAGACAGGAAAATAAAAGCATTGATATCCAATCGAGGTCGAGAATATTTATCTGATGAGTTCAGAAAATTATGTGATGAAAAAGGAATAGAAAGACAGTTGTCTATTCCATATACTCCTCAACAAAATGGTGTTGTGGAAAGAAGAAACAGAACCCTACTCGAAATGGTTAGGTCCATGATGGCGCATGCTAACCTACCTATCACCTTTTGGAGTGATGCCTTGTTAACTGCTGCCTATATACTTAACCGGGTGCCTTCCAAATTAGTTACTTCCACTCCATATGAGTTATAGATAGGTAAAAAACCGGACTTAAGTTTTCTTAAGCCATGGGGTTGTGCTGCCTATATTCATGAACCTTCTCATAAGTTTGGGAAATTAGGTCCCAGAGGAAAGAAAAATATTTTCATAAGATACTCTGAACACTCGAAAGAATATG
The DNA here is from genome assembly GCA_014182555.1 of Eucalyptus erythrocorys. Taxonomy (NCBI): domain Eukaryota; kingdom Viridiplantae; phylum Streptophyta; class Magnoliopsida; order Myrtales; family Myrtaceae; genus Eucalyptus; species Eucalyptus erythrocorys. Next base: position 2,775,725 of record CM024599.1, read on the forward strand.
TGTTCATAGGAGAGCAGGAAAATAGGAGTGTAACTGAATTTGAATCACGAGATGTCACATTCTTAGAGGATGAGTTTCCTAAGAAGGGTGAAATAGGTGAAGATTACTCCCTATTTGAAACCTTGGATCAAGATAATGATATTAGTGGAGTTCATCCAAGTGGGAGTAATATAAGAAGTGATGAATTGAATACAACTGATTCTCAATCACAACCACATGATGAGACGGCATCTTCATTATCTAATCCTAGTGGGAGCATAATGGGAAATGATGTGCTAAGTGTACAATCTCCCATACGGCGAACAAATCGCAAAAGTATTCCCCGTCGATGTTTTGACATTGAAGGGGAAACTTTTATGATTGCCCCACAAGATGAGGATGAGTCAAGAAATATACATGAGGCTCTAAATTGCCCTAATAAGAAAAAATGGATGCATGCAATGGGAGAGGAAATGGAGTCAATGAAGTCAAACCATGTTTGAGAACTGGTTGATCTTCCAAAAGGACGCAAAACTATTGAGAACAAGTGGGTTCTCAAAATAAAGCGTAAAGCTGATGGCTCGATAGAAAGATATAAAGCTCGCCTTGTGGCGAAGGGGTATAATCAACAGGAATGAATTGATTATGAGGAAACATTTTCCCCGTTGTGAGATTCACCTCAATTCGCATTATTCGGCAATAGTGGCAAGTATGGATCTTGAATTACATCAAATGGATGCAAAGACTGCTTTTCTCAATGGAGAATTAGATGAGGAAATATATATGGAACAACCTGTTGGTTTCATTATGAAATGCCAAGAAGGAAAGGTATGTCGACTTTTGAAATCGATATATGGCCTTAAGTAGTCGTCAAGATAGTGGTATATACGTTTTCATAATGCTATGATGGCATATAATTTTACAATGATTGATGAGGATCATTGTGTATATATCAAAAGATCCAAAGATCAAGTTGGTTATCTTCCAATTTTGAGATGAAAGATATGGGTGAGGCTGCATACATACTTAGAGTTAAGATTTCAAGAGATCGTTCGAAGAGATCATTATCTCTTTCGCAAGAAACATATATAAATAAAGTTCTTGAACGATTTCGTATGCAAGATTGTAAACCCATAGACACGCCTATTGCAAAAGGTGAAGGATTAAGCCATATACTGTATCCAAGGACTCCACAAGAGAAGGAATAAATGAAGCATGTTCCTTATGCTAGTGCTGTCGGGAGCTTGATGTACGCTATGATGTGTACAAGACCTAACATATGCTTTGCAGTTGGAATGGTGAGTAGATACCAGTCCAATCCAGGACAAGCACATTGGAAAGCCGTTAAGAGAATATTGAGGTATTTGAAGGGAACTGCTGATTACAAGCTGAATTACCAAGGAAAGGATCTGCGACTTGAATGCTATTCAGATGCTGACTGGGGAAGAGATTTAGATGAAAGAAAATCTACCTCTAGATTTGCTTTCTTACTGAACAATGGCGCCATATCATGGAGTAGTAAGAAACAAACGTGTATAGCCTTGTCCACGATGGAAGCTGAGTTCGTGGCATTATAGCAAGCGGTACAAGAAGGAGTTTGGCTTAAGAGATTTTGGATCATTTAGGTGTTATTGAGAAAGCTGCAAATCCATTATTGGTTAACTGTGATAGCCAAGCAGCTATAGCGTACACCAAAGATCCAAAGTATCATGGCAAGACCAAACATATAGATACCAAGTATAACTTTGTCAAAGATATGGTTGCACGAAAGGATGTGAACTTACAGTACATATCTATGCATAGAATGGTAGCAGATCCTATGACAAAGCCAATACCTAGAGATGTGTTTTGTGGTCATGTAAAATCTCTAAGATTGCGTAGAGTCTGATGTACTGGATATTGTAATTTCCCTGAGTTGTTCACATTTATGAACTTGTGTTTTTCATCATTAATGCCTATGAATCTTTGTTTGATCTTTATGCATCTTAATGCTCAGTGCATTATATTGAGTTGAGAAAGTATGTCGGACATATAAGAGATTAGCCCACTCACACGGATAATCGCCTTTATTTACTGTGTGATAAATAGAGATGAGACGGTTTTTAAGCTTATTATTTAGGTAACAATCAAGAGCTCAAGCTTAAAATATATATGTCGCCTTAACTAAGTGTTAAGATGAGGACATGATAAGTACTATGTCCGAAAGTAAAATACCCCACATATTTTACTTTATCTGTCTAAGATACCAAATGTGAATTCTGATGAATTATGTGAATGAGTAGATACGTGAACCCAAGTTAGACATTGGGTATGTCTGAACTATCATATGTACGGTATGGATTGTGTAGACATACGCTCCATGGGAACGGAGTTAATACCGTAATACGTATTTCATACTACGTATGCATGAGACAACCAATAAGAGTGGCAAAAGTTTGATCTCAACTTTTATGCCGTGTGAGACTCTTGAGGGAAATGAGTTTCTCATTTTTTTTAGTGCCCTCAGGACTCTTAATTATTCTCAAGATTTCTATTTAGTGTTTGCTATCTTAGAATGTTGCCAATGGTCATGAGTTGATTCGATCTAATGGGACATTTCTAGAAAAGCAAGCTAAACTGAAATTAAGAGTTTGAAGAAAAGAGGAAGATCAGATTTGGAGAATCACATTGTAGTTTTGTATTCACGGGTCGACCAATTATGACTGTCTTTGGGATAATCATAATTATGAATACAATATATATCATTGTTTAAAAGAGATCAAGAGAGATATAAATGTGATCGATCGATTTAGGGTACTGCATACTAAATCTACTCAAAGTGTGACGCTCATTATGAGCTGCTATAATGTATGGCAACGAGCTCTTAAAGTATGCTGGTTGCACGGATTATTCACCGGTATGAATGTTGAAAAGAGGTTAAGAGGATCCTGTTCGGCCCACCATGTGCGAGTGGGAGATGATGATTTTTATTATTAATTTGATGGGCCTGAGTTGGCCCGTCCGCCCATGCTAGGCCTAAAAGCCCGGCCCACAAAATTAGGGCCCATGGATGGAGGGATATGATAAAGGGATACGTTGCTTTTTGGAGGGACGTATAAAAGGGAGAAAGGGAGGGAGAAAAGACACCTTTTGGCAATTCTTACGTACATCTTCTCCCTCTCTCCCTCAAAACACTCTCCAAAAAGAAGAACAAAAGCAAGAGGCGACTCCCTACTATTCTTCAAGGCGAATTGGCGTCATTGGATCAAACAGGACCATTTTCTCTTCCTCATATCGGCGTCGGTGTTTAATCTGTGGCTAACAAAGTGCGTTCGATTCTTTGATGTGCCTTAGGATTGATGATGCATGTGAATTTCCCGAGCTCGTCTTCCGCACAAGTTTAGGGGTTCGATTTAGGGTCGAATCTAGTTTTTGGGGATCCGACAATCCCAACAAGTTATATATCTGTGCGCGTGCATGCGTGCGGGCATGTGTGATGACGCTAGGTCTGGGTTTTTAAATTAAAGAGTCCAAAGCACAATTAAAGCGTGGAACCAAAAGTTTCTAGTGATATTTTCAAGTTATTTGTCATCTTCTAAATGAATTTTTATTCTTAAGTACAAATTTTTTTGGTTCATTCTTAATACGAATTTTGAGGTTAATTTGCAAGGAACGATTATAATCCCTTAATATGTATTATCGTGTTAAAATAAAACTATTAGAATCATCGAGAAGAACAAGGAGGGTTTTATTTTATGGATCATCCAGACAAAGAACTAATATAAAAATAGGAAGCGGATTAGGTGACTTGTCCCCAATTTACATGTCTTTCTCAAAGTAAAATTTTAGAACGTAGTTAATTAAAGTAATCAAATCTTAAAACTTATCAAATTGATACAACAAAGTTATTCTATTAATTTCGTCCAACTTTGTTAATAGAAAATGCTAATGTAGCTTATTTATTTTATTTTTTTCTCTCCTACGTGGTAAAGCATGAAGGTCAAGGCCAAAATGACGACATTTTGATCCAAATATGATTTTTGATCTAAATATTATTTTAACTAGATGTAAAAGATAAAACAAATTAAAAAAAGAAAGAATGAAAGCAAAACTGGACAAGGGCCTGGCTACCGCCCCTACCATAGCCTAAATGGGTTAGCAATGGTGGGGCTAGGCTCGACAACCCCACCCTACCACTAACAAGGACCCGCTAGCCCTCAACTAGGTCTAAGCGAGGGCCAACGATCCTTGCATGATCTCAATGAGGACTGCGACCCTCACTTGCAGTCAGTCAAGGTCGTCGACCACTAGCTAGGGCCCAACAACCACACCTGACCCTCGCTTTACCAAAGGGCCTTGCATGCCCTTGCCCTCTTTTGCCTTCCAATTTTTAATTATAAAAAATATTATATTTTTTAATCTAATTTAAATGATATTTAGATTAAAATAAAATTTGAATCAAAACAACTTCATCTTTAGTTGCATTAGTTTTTTCTATTAGCCAAATTGGGTAGAGTTAATAAAAGGACTTAATTGCACTAATTTGACAAGTTTCAAAATTCAACTACTTTTTTTGAAAGTTGTAGAACTCAATTATACTTTTTTTTAACAAGTTTTAGAATTTTTAATGCACTTTTTTTTTGGCAAAAAAGAAGCTAAAGAACTGTAACAAATGAATCAAAGTAGAGAATAAGACTCTGTGTCATGGCATATTCCCATTGTTATAAATGTTTAGGATATTTTCTTTATATCTCATGATTATGCATATATCTAACAGATTCTCCATTATCTCGATCATGCATATATAGGACTAAATGTACTTGATTTGATTACCTTAGATAGTCATATAATAAAACTATAAATAGGCTTATGCACTTTGCATTAGGTACATCCCATACACAAAAGTTCCATTATTTCTATACCACATATATCTTATCTTGATACTAGAGCTAGACTATCTTGAGGTGCAATGTGCACCCAGTGCACAACAGTGCACATCCACGTGCACATTCGAAGCTAATCTCACATCTCCTCATTTGTTTTTACAAAGAATGGAAATGGATATTCTTATTATTTCAAATAAAGAAAAATGCCTTAGAGAAATATCTCTAATATCCCCTCAAAATCAAGGTGCATAGAATATGACATGTTAACTTGAGTTCAAAAAAGAAATATCTGGAATGGAAAATTGTAGAAATTCTATATATTGGATATACCTAATTAAGAGTATTATTAGCTAAGGCTATATTGATAATCAAATCAAGTATGATCAATCAAGATATACACAATCAAGGATATAGAGAATTTAAAGATTTATACACAATCACAAGAAATATGTAATATATCCTAAATATGTTTGGAAAATATCATAAATATCTCTAACATCCTTCAAACTTAAGGTAACTAAGTTTAGATGAAAAAAATCCAAAAAATGCTTGAGTGGATTGCTAACTGGAAATCTGGCTCTTGAAAGCTAAAGTGCTCAGTGTGCAAGATTCGAGTCACAATCTGTATTGATTAAACAAATGAGGTATATATTCTTTTCTTACTAGAAGACCTTGTTTTTTTACTATATTGTATTATGTATTAATTGATAATCAAGGCATCACCACTTCCTTTGGCAGCATCCACTAATTTGAAACTATAAAACATGCTCATATTTTATCTTTGTTATCTTTTCTTAATAATGAGAAGCGGTTCGGCGTGCTGAAAAAAGAATTGTATGAAGTTGATGTAATTGTTAAGTAGGCTATGCAACAGAAGGCCACCATAGCGCAGGATGCTATCGATGATGTAATTTTAGGTTCAATCTAAGGGTGGCGAGTTTGGTGATGTCTATTTTCCAAACGAGTAGTGAAAGAGTCTCAAACAACAACTAAAGCTGCAAACTTGGCGGAGAAATAAGAGCGGTGCAGCTTATGTGGCTAGCATCATGATGACCATAGTGGAAAAACACTGCCCATGCGACCGGCACTGTTACAATATAGACTCGATGACACTTCCTCAGATGACAGGTTCCGCAGACTATGCAAAAACTAAACGGGCAATGTTTGCTATGTTGACTAGGGGATATTTTAGGGAGAATTGTCAAAAAAAAAATCTTAAACCTATTGCAATTGTGTCAATTCAATCTTAATTTTTTTTTGATTAATTTAATCCTAAATCTTTTACAGTTGTGTCAGTTGAGTCCATCCGGCCAAAATTGGCCAACCGGCACTAACGTGGACATTGACTGGTGAGGGCTATCCGAAGAAGACTGACGTGGCATTTTTTTGAATTTTTTTTTATATTTTTTCGAATTTTCAATTTTTTTTTCCATCCACTTCTCCTTCCTCTAGCCAGTGAGATCGGCCTCGCCGGCCAATGACAAGGCCGGCCTCGCTGTCGCTGGCCGAGGCCCCGCCAAATTTGGTGAGGCTTGGCCTCGCTTAGCCATGGCGAGGGCCAAGCTCATCGACACTAGCGAAATCGACCCTCGCCATGGATGGGTGGGGCCAAGTCTCGCTAGATCAAGGCGTGGGTCGACCTCACCCAGCCAAGGCGAGGGTCGACCTCGCTGGTGGCTGGCGAGGGTCCACCTCGCTAGATCTAGCCACAGCGGCCTCGCCGACTATTGGCGACGGTCGACCTCGTCGACTACTGGCGACAATCGACCTTGCCAATGGCCGGCGAGGCTCCTCGCTTAGGAACGGCAAGGCTCAACTTTGCCATGGCTAGGCGAGGCCAAGCCTTGCTAGATCTAGTGATGGTGGTCTCACCGTCACTGGGTGAGGCTCACCTTCACCAATGGATGGGGGAACAAGTCTTGCCATTGGCTAGTGAGGTTGACCTCGCTGGCCCTCACCTCTAGCGAAAGGAAGGAGAAGGTGGGAAAAAAGGAAAAAGAAAAAAAGAATTAAAAAGTTCAAAAAATATTTAAAAATTAGAAAAGATATATATATTAAAAAATTGCCATGTCAGCTTTTAGAGGTCAGCATCCATGTCAACGTCGGACGGCCAATTTTGGCCGGATGCACTAAACTGGCACAATTGTAAAGGGTTTGGGACTAAATTGGCTAAAAAAAATTATTACCGAATTGTTATAATTGCAATAGGTTTAGGATTTTTTTGATAATTTTCTTAGATATTTTAGGAGTTGTTGAAAACAAAAACAACAACATGCGAGATTATTTTTGTTGTGTACGAGGTGCATGTTACATCCAATATACTTCAAGATCGTCTTACTCTAATACCAAGATAAATAATACGTGAATTTTTGTGAATTGGATGTAACTAATGAAAAGTACACGAGTCTATATATTTATTTTGTTAGATGAATATCTAAGGTAACAAAATCAACTACAATCAATAGAAAACGTTCATTTTGATGAATCAAAATGATCACATGCCTTGGCATCCTTTCTGGTTCTACGATAGAGTCACATCAATTCTTGTCCCACAAACGCGCTTCATATCTTTGCGTCCACCGATGCCTAAAACAAGCACATAACATGCTCCCAACAGGCATGAACGAAATCCACGCTGTTTCAATATAGATGCCGAAGAGACAATAAAATTGAAGTGAGAGAGGAAAATTCAAGTGGGGAAACGCGTAGAGGGGTTTTTGCTTCCCTAGCGACTTCACGATTGATCGAGCTACGTCGAGGAGGAGAGTCTCTACGAACACTCTACCTTGTTCTTTTCGAGCCATACATTATTTTTTCCGGGATCAACACATAACCCATTCAATACAACACCAAAATCAACCTTTGTAGTTTTATATTTTCCTTTTTGTGTGTGTGTGTGTGTGTGAAACAGAAGCATATAGGACCCTTTAGTGTCTACTGTCTGTGCAGAGATTGAGAGGAATTTCCAATTAATATGCCGAGAAATAGCGAGGAGGATCATAATTTCTTTTAGTAATCCCACGAAAATTGAATGTGAAATGCTGCAAACGTGCAAATAAAAGTGGACTCACGGCCAGCAGGAAAGGATAAAGTTCCGAGTGCTCGAGTAATCCTGTGGAGATAACGGGTTCGCGAGGACCGTGGGACATCACCGACGTTGCTATCCTCGTTGTCTCGTCTGTTCCAACAAAGAACACGTCAGAACATGCCATTCACGCGGACGAGCTTTTCGTAATATTAAAAAAAAAAAAAAAACTTTCCTATATAAAAAAAACTTTTCATCTCAATAATTTCGAATGTCACAACACAAAACTGTCCCCACCAAGCAATTTCCTCCATGGGAGTTTTGGTTGATTGCGATTGCCGTCCTGATCTTCCTCTAATGAGAGAATAATTAATTAACTAAAGAATTCGCGACTTCTCTTATTCTCATCATCTTAATAATTTCAAGTCAATTTAGTGAAACATTGATTTTTCATCAATACTATATTAAATGAAGTGAGCAGAACCTCGTGAAGAGGTTGCCATATATATTTTTCCCCTTAATCACAATAATATCAAATATTCTGTTAATAGACAAATGCATAAATTGCTCATCCTATTTTATCTCTCACGAACTTAAATTTTCATTTGAGTCTTCTCTACTTTTTTTTTTATTATTCTTTCATATTGTTTCAATAATTTCTTTCCATTAATTACTACAAGTATAATCTTTCAAAATGTCGATTATTTGCATACCTGTGATGGGTTGTTTGTGCAAAAGAGATCTCAACGTGGTTTAAACAGTGAGCGAATATTCATCTAATATGCACATAGAATTTTGGAAAATGAACAGTGCATCAAATCCGATTGAACCAAAGTTGTTGGTTCTCACTTTGCTTGGTTTGCTCCGTCCAGGCAATATAATTCCCGTTTGATTTGATTAAGTAGCCTTAAGCCGGTGAGCCTGTTCCTGTCAACTCTCATGTCCTTTTCAAACCTTTTGGGCAAATCCATGCTGTTCAACAATCGATTTGCCGCGTTGCTTAAAAAAATTACAAAAGAAGGCCATTAAGTAAATGATGTGATTAGATCACGCAACATTCCATAAGTGCCAAAACCGGCGGGAATTTGACCCGTCAGCTTCCCCCACTATTTTCTCATTTCTTGTGAGGTAGGACATGGTAGCTGCCATGCGTGGCGGGGAAGGAGCATATTGAAGATGACTCGTTGAAAATGCTAATTCATGATGACAAGGAAGCATTTTCCCTTGGGTTTAACATTGCTCAAATTATAAGTCACCTTTATGAGAAACTTTTAGGTGCTTTCTAAGGATCCTATCATCGATCCACTTATATAACTAGTTAAAAGAGTACAGCATGATAAGTGGATTTTCTAGGTGAAAGACATTCAAAATACTCGGTATTTTCACTTCGTAATTGGTTGGATTGATGAGTGATATGGTTGTTTTCACTTCAATGATACTAGCTCAAGATCCATTTGAACTTTTGAATATTTATATATTGTGTTATTTCATCAGCAAAGTTATCTTCACTATTTAGATAGAAGTGCTTATTTTGTTTATAAAGTATTGGAAAATTTCTAAACTTATTGTACGAATGCAAATTCAATCGCAAACTTTCAATTTTACCAATTTAGTCAGAAACATTTGTGCAAAATTTTAGATTCAGCATAAACACTAGGCCAAATTTGAATCCAATTTCGATGTAATTTTTTATGGACATTTTATTTAGGATTTCGGATGAAAAAAAAATTTTATTTTGAATCATTTTCCCATAGAAGACCCAAAGCAAAATTTTGAGTATATATCCATCTTTTGCAATCTTACACACTTAGCATTAGACCTATCAAAATATGTAATTCAAATTTATTGAGAATGGGTCATACATAGGTCACTTCATATTTAAAGAGCCTACCTATAATGGGTTCTAAAATTTAAAGCATGAAATAAATGAGTCCAAATGGATTATAAAATTAATCCATTTCCGGCCCACTAGGTCTAAGCCTCTCTTCTTTCTGTTCCTCTTCACCCTCTTCACTTGGATGGTCCTAGCTCAAGATCCTTTTTGGTTATTAAGTGTAAAGTGTAAATCAATTTTTAATCAATTTCTATGTGCTTGAGACCCCCCCAAAAAAGAAAAAGTAAAAAGGAACAAAATAGAAGAGCGTCTTTGAACTTATGCGTGACCGTCCAGACAAAAGGAGAGACAAAGAAGTTCCCCGTACCCACGTTTTCTTTTGGAGCTGAAAAGAACCTAATGGTCAAACCGTGTCTCTCCAAGCTGCGGTTTCCCTCCCCTTGTTCCGGGTCGTTTTCTTGCATTATGGAGATTGTCTTCTCCCTTTCTTAAATTACATAATATAGACAAAATATTCATATCTATAATTTCCAAAATCCCAGCTCGTGAAAGTTTCCATTTCCGGAGCAGCATCTCATGGCCAAGATCTCCCGTCTCCTTCGTCCCTCTATAAAGGCCACCTCTCCTCCTCCGTTTCTCTGCACACCGAATTCACACACATCTACAAAAAGAAAGTACACACACTCTCTGCCTCCCGCTCTCTCAGACATTCTTGTTGCAAGATTCAGACGTACCCGGATTGTCCCAAGCAGGGTTCTTGGCTCGAAAATGAAGGCTACGTCGCAGAAAAGATACGCCCTTTTGCTTGCGGCGAGAGACTCGGACTACGTGAAGGAAGTTTACGGCGGGTACTTCGACGTGTTCGTTGCGGCCTTCGCAGAGGACGGCGAGAAGTGGGACCTGTACAGGGTCGTGGATGGGGAGTTCCCGGACATGGACGAGCTCCACAGGTACGACGGGTTCGTCATCAGCGGGAGCCCTCATGACGCTTATGGCAATGACTGCTGGATCCTCAAGCTCTGCCTCCTTCTGCAGACTCTCGATGCCATGGACAAGAAGATCCTCGGGATCTGCTTCGGCCACCAGGTAGATGCATGTGATGAATATAGAACTGTAACCCGTTGATCCCAATCGAATCCTGATTGTACTGAAGCCAAAATATTCTCGAGTGATCATCTGTGTTGGCTGCTGAAGTGGGGGCTCCCTTGAACGCTTTCTGTTGCAGGTTCTGTGCAGAGCATTGGGTGGCAAAGTTGGGAAAGCACGCACTGGGTGGGACATTGGGCTGAGGAAGGTGAGGATTGTGAAGGATCTGTTCCCATGTGGGTACTTGAATAAGATGGACGATATCCCACCAGCTCTGTCCATCATTGAGTGCCATCAAGATGAGGTTTGGGAGCTCCCAGCTGGTGCTGAAGTCATTGCGTTCTCCGACAAAACCGGTGTCGAGATGTTCGCAGTTGGTGATCACATTCTCGGTATTCAGGGCCACCCTGAGTACACCAAAGATATTCTCTTCAACCTCATCGACCGCCTTCTCAACAACGGCTGCATCGAGGTAATGGATTGGCCGCATCACTAATGCGGATACCCTTTCTCTTCATTTTGATGTATCAGCGACCATTTCCATACTTCGTCCACTAAACTGGTGCTGCTGTGACTCTTACAGAAAGGTTTCGCTGAAAATGCGAAGTTTGCGTTAGAGGTAGCCGAGCCAGATCGGAAGTGCTGGGAGAGGATCTGCAGAAACTTTCTCAAGGGAAGATAGAAGGATTGCATACAGTTCTATATTTTATTTTTCGGGTTGAATTTTTGTTTCCTTCCATGACTCCATTACTGACCAAATCTAGTCAGAAACGATACACGAGCCTCGTTCATGTGGTAAATGTATATATACGTTTTCCAACGACCGGCTTATACATATTTGCCCGAACAAATGTTAGCTATTGACATAACTTATTGGTTGTGTCTACATTTGGATAATCAATCCAGAAAATATTCCCCACCGCTATTTATTCCTACTTCAAAGTAGGTCGACTCTTAAGTTCCTCTGTTCTCTTTTTAAAGAAAATAAAGATTCAAACTTCTCCCACGCGGACTAATTAACATGACGGAATCTTTATGTCGGTACATGCCCTGCAAAAGATTCGGGTGTATCATCAGTTTGAGCAGCCTAACTGATTTGTTTACTTATTTAACACGTTCTCCTTCCTAGTCCAACCTTGCAATTCTGATTCTTAGACGATATAAGCGAATCTTTATGCCTTCATGTGGATCTAAGGATATGAATTCATTAAATCTAGAAAAAGATTATTCCGGAATCCCATTCCTATGAATAAGTGAACAAGAAGTTGTTAGAAGAGTGGAGGTTGGGACCCAACGGTATTATGCCTTCTGCATAATGGTTTCCTTATGAAGCTTTTCTATGCTAATTGAGAGATATTAACCACCACAGGGCTTCAGAATAAATTGGCTTATATCAGAAAATCATGCTGTTCAAGATTTTAAGTAATAAGAGTAAATTTAGCTACATGTCTCAAACACAATCTACAGATTTCACAATCTATATTAATCATACAACATGAAAAACGATTCCCCATAGACTATGGAGCTAAGGTTTTGTCTGTCTTGAGAGTGAAAATGAGCCAGATGAGAGTGATCAACTCTCCACCTCGCCGAAGTTGGTCTGCGTGGCGTGACAATCTCACAGTTCTTGGCAGCGGAAAAGAGCATCTCCATCTAGAAACTGTCCATTACCTGCCATTCATAACCCCTGTTCCACAACAAGCGGGCAAGTCTTTTGAATCGGATATCGTGTCCCATTGCGATGCTATTCTCTAATTGGGATCTTGTCTCGAGCAAGGGGGACTTTGTTGAGTTGTCAGAATGCCCTAGGCTAATTTCTTTTCTGTTTTACTGGAGCTTCACTTTCCAGGACGGGCTTGATCTTAGAGCAAGCATGTGCAAAGTCGATATCTACCGTGATGACCGATAACATGTAAGGATGGATGGCTAGAAGGTACAACATATAATCCGAAATCAATTTGCTTCCATAGGGAAAATCGTAAGAGTCATCACATTTGTTGCAATGTAGCATACGGCAATACACTTATCAAACCACTTTTCCACAAAATATCTGAGTTCATCTGTTTCAAATCTATCGAAAGCCCACTCCGCTCTTTGGCTGAACAGATGGGAGCCCTTATTTGGAAACTTAGCAAATTTTCCAGCAATTTTACCTTAACAAACAGGCCCCATTCTAATAAGACTCCAATTCCTTTTGATGTGTTCTTGAATGCTGAAACACTCCAAGAATTTGATGTACCTTGTCCAATCATCTTGAAGACAGTAGCTAAGTAGCTTAGCAACTTATTATAGTCCGTCAATATAAGTTAAATGAGTCAAGTTGGATTCAACCCATTTTTTATCCACCCAATACTAGCCTTTAGAACATTTTCTCCCAGTGTTAAAATTTTGATTTAAGTGAGTAGATAAAATCATGCCTGGGAAGACATATGTGACATATGCTTCTACTCCCATGAGCATTAAAAGATCTAAAACATATTCAAAGATTTGAAATTACTTGGATCCATCAAGATTTGTAACATCAAATAGGGACAATAAGGAAATATAACAATTAATAATGCTAAAAGAACAAGCTTATCTACAAACACTATATCAATTGTACATAGAAAAGGTACAGGAAATGCTACTAACATTTGTGTACGAAAATGGTTAGTTATTTCTCCCATGATTCTAGCGTAGGTTTGAGCATGCTTACATTTACAAATCTGAGACTGAAATCTTTCATTTATATCATAAATTCACTTATGCACTTTCCTTATCTCCGTAGTTCCGTCATTTTGTGTTTTAAATATTCTTTCCCAATTTTTAGTTACTTCGTTTCCTTGTTAGATTGATGTCGCCATGGAAAAGGCCCATACTAACCGAAGCAGAAAAGGAAAACTGTCTCACAAAGATTATATTCACCTTTTAGATCATTCATTCATATGTGTCCGAGACTCTAAGACATAAATTTATAACAATAACCAAAGAAGTGGTCTCAAAGTATATTTGATAATCTTCTATGTATTTAGGCTCCTTTGATTTCGTAGAAAATATATGATTTGAAAAATATTTTTTTTTTTTTGAAAAAGATTGCTTATATTGCTCGAAATAATAATTCAATAAAAGATGTTTTCAAAACCATAGCAATTTATGTCTAAATATTTTCATTTGTCTAAATATTTTGATCATGGTCAATGAAAATATTTTTCACTCTTTTCATTTTTATAAATGATAAAAATGGTCATTTTTTAAGAAAATATTTTCCACATAATTCATTTTCCGTGAACAAAATGACCCTTTAATGAACCAAAACTCATCAAGACCAATTAAATTTAAACTTTAACCTTTTGAAACCCGCTTTCACCTAACCTTTAAATTATTTTAAACAACCCAGACACAATGCAGTTCGAAAAATACAAGTTGAAAAATGAGTCCATACCTATTTTAATATCTCTAGTTCAGCTGAGTTTGAGCCTCGTCTTGTGCGAGCCATTTTGAAAGTCAAATAAAAAAGAGTACCAAGCAAGAATCACAACTCTAAGATAATCAAGGAAAAAAACCGCAAGTTAATCAATCAACAAGAAGGGGAAAATAATCAGAGCTGAAACTTGAAGATCAACTGGGTTGGCCTGACTCCAATGATTTAAGTATGGAGGAACCTGTAAGATAAATTGTCGTTCACAGTCCTCAACGACATTGTGGCTTATTCATAGAGAGTAAAGATAAGACTATAGCCAGGAAGCAAAGGAACTCTTTATGCGTCGAAAGAACTATAATTATCTGCTTTTGCAATCGTTCCATCTGCCTTCTGACGAGGTTCCTTAATTCAATTAGTTTTAACAAATTTTTTGCATTTTTCCTCTTGTAGCCTGCGATTCAGATTTGTTGTCCTTCCTCGTGATTCATGAAAACGACAACACCGTTCACTTCAGATCATTTTTTGTAAGAACTCGCAGCGTCCAGATGAGGGAGAGCGATCGAATGGTACTTGACTTGATTTTGGAGTTTCGTATAAACTTTGTTTAATGATATTTGTAATTAGGGTTGGTAATATGTGATGCAACGCATTGACATCACTCTATCAACTCGATGCTGATTCAATGTTCTATCAAATTTTGAATGAAACGTGATAAAAGCACTTTACTTGTCCTGGAATTATAGTGCATCGAATAGTGTTGAATGAGAAAGCAAATTGTGGAGACCAAAATCAACCAATATCTAAAAGGTTGTAGATCACACACGCAAGTTTATAGAGTAATTAAATATTAAACCACGCTTTTATTTAATAACTTAAGTTTTTAGAAAAGTTACTAGTGGTCCCACAAAATCTTATATGATATTAAAGTGGGAGATCCTGAATTCAAATCTTTCCAAGTCATTTTTACGTGGTTTAGGTCAAAGTCCAACCTACGCTAAGAACCAGAGAAAACAAAGTAATTATATATTAAATCATGCTTTCATACACGTGAAGAGAGTATTAGAGTAATTAAATATAAAACCACGCTTTCATCTAATAATTTAAACTTTTTGAATAATTGGAGGGAAAGCGTTAGAATAATTATATAATAAATCATGCTTTCATTTAATAGCTAGTTGACAATGGTCCCACAAAATCTTACATTACGCGTAGGCTTTGCATTCCAATGTAGTTCATGCATGAGAGGAGAATTTTTTTTTTTTTTTTTGGTAGTTTTATCTCCGTCTGTTTATTCAGAGTCGGATCTAGCAATTACCCTCATGAATATTTGTGTTTATTCTTAATTTTGTTGGCTCCTCAAAATGACAAAGACCTTCAGTTTGATGTATCAGAAATCAAGCAATTTGTGGTTCCTGATCAGATGCAATGCAACATCAGTTGAAACGCCATTAGAAAATACTGGGAAACCCAGAAGCTCGAAAGCCAGAAAATTAAAGCATACACCGCTACATGTTCCAATTTTAATTACAACGTTTCACTAAGTTTTCAACGTTTCACCCCAGTCACGGATGCAAGGTGTCCGCCTTTTGAGCTAAAAGCAACCAAACCAGAGTGATCAACTCTCTGCCTCGCCGGACCTGCTCGGCGTGGTAAGACGACCGACAGTCGCCCCTGCATGGCAAAGCATTTCCATCCACACGCTGTTCACGAGCTTCCACCAATCCGGCCTAGCCAGCAAATTCCTCGCGAGACCCCGTTCATCCGATATTACGTCCCATCCCAACGTCACCAGTGTGTCGTGGTCCTGCCCTCGGCCCGATTACCTAAAACTTTTCTCACGGTTGAAAATGCTATCAGCTAACTGAGATTCCATGGTCACCGGAGATCTTCGGATCTCCTTGACCCGACGGCATGCACACCTAAACACGATGCTCCCTGTGGTGGTCGACAGCATCTTCGGACAGATTACGAGCAAGTACATCATCTAGTCTGATATCAGCTTGCTTCTGGACCGGGAATCAAGAGATTCATCATTGTACGATTGGCGTCGTCGTTCAGAAGATTCCTTCTTGTCTGAAAGATGATGGTAACATATATATGTCACAATGTGCCATACCACAATGCTCTTATAAAATGCGGTCTCGATGCTCTGCCGGATCTCGTTGCTGGCATTGTATCTTGTGAAACTCCACCCGCCTCTCTTGCTAAATGGTGGGTGCCTCAATCCTTTTTGAAAACTTTCAACTCCTCCAACACACTCTTCTTCAATTTCTTGGAGAGGCTCACAGGTCCCATCCTATAGAGTGCCCAGTTCCATTTGATGTACTCATAAATGCCCCAAAAGTTTAGGAACTTGATGTACCTTGTCCAGTCACGTTGCAGGCAATAGCAAAGTGGGTTGAACTGGTACCGCGAATCCGGCCACTGCCTCCACTTGTCCATGGACCTGGGCGCTATAATTCGCAAGAATGTGGGGACAAGTGGCCAATTATAATGCTTCGACATCTTCGCAATCGCCCACTCAAAGTAGGGTAACAGCAGGATCTGGTAAGCCTCCAAAAGGAAGGCTAGCATCAGCACAGAGAAGGTGAATCCCTTGTACTGGTAAGTATCCACGAACATGCAGCTGTACGTGATCTCAACTAGAGAATTGATCGAATTCTCCAAAGCATTGAATGCGCCTAGGGTGATGCCTATGTAAGAGTTTTCCTCTAATGTGGACTAAATTAATTGACATTATTATTTACCATTTAACGTTTATCGTTTTACGGGGTTTGATCTAAGGTGAGATAGAAGGTTTCTTAATTAGTATAATATGGGACTGGCTAGTGTGGGCCGAGTTGAGCCTGACCCGTAATGAGGGGGACTAGCTGAAAACTCTATAAATAGTGCTCAAGTCTCTCCTCTAACCCTAATTCTCACATATCCTTACCTAAGGGGCATTATTCTAACGCTAATCGTGAGGGGCCGCCTCATTGAGCCAATGATACGGAGGGCAATAGAAGAGAAGGATTTGCGCAAGAAACATTGTGTTTCCGTTTCCGCTTCAAGAACAATGGATCCAAGGTGCGTTAATCTTTCTACCTAATTATACATGTTCTTGTTCTGGTTATGGAGATCTTGGGGTTGCGCAATTTGCGTCCAACAGCCTAGCTAGAAGAAGCTGGCAAACCGAGCGAACAAGCCCAGCTTTGTATAGATGACGGGCGCCTTGGTATTAAGCATATCATACATGAGTGCTAGCTCGATTTCAGTGATCCTAAAGGCCTCTTGGTGCAGACACTTGTCTATTGAGAATTGGTTAGTAGATATATAGCAGGGATGATAGATCCAGTCCTCCAGGTGAGGCTTTAAGCAATGGAAATGGTAATAAGCCTTGACAACCAATCCAAGAAGGTCAATTTTTGGCAAGTCATCGAGAAATAGAGAAACCATTTTCTTACTGGCAATTTCTTTGACAGTGATGCCGCTATTCAAGCCAAGCGAGAACTTGAGAGCCTATATTCCTTTTGCATACTTGATGAAACTGGCAAGAAACATAGGGAAGTACAATATTACGAAATTAGTGTAGTTCGAACATCTGATGAGAATGCCGACAATAACAATGACGATGATGCTCCTCTTGAAGACCTGTCTCAGACCCAGTCGATTGTCTTCAATTGAATAAGCAGTGGGATTACCTGGGTAGCCGAGTGGTAGCAGGAGTAACAGCGCTAGTAAGGCCTTGAGTTCAACACCCGGGTCGGGATGTGAAGGATCGTCAATCCTCAGTCCAGTGAGCTTTCCTAGAGAGTAAGGCACAACTTCGGTGGCCACAAGGTAGGTTACCCTGAGGACGGAGTGAATGCCTAGTCCAATTAGCCCAGTCACGTGTATTTGGTGACTCCCAAAGAGGGTGAAAATGACTTGGAAGGAGAGGCTCCCAATCACAAGCGCTTGGATTCCCTACTCGTCCCATAAGTTCATCAAGCCCTCTCTTAGAATAAGTACCCATTGTGAAACCATATAATCTACATTTTATAAGCTAGAGAGAGAACCTAACAAACCCTAATCAATAATGCGTCAATTGGGCCATTTTCATTACGGGCTTTAGTGAAATGTAATTGCCTACACCTTGTTGTTCAACTAGGCCCGTTATTAATAGATGCCAAAACCAAATTTAATAAGATCACCCAAGAGTTTAACAAATACTGAAATATCCATTAACCCGATTATTTAAATTAGAAAATTAATTAATTAATATAAGCCCATATTATAGAAAATTTCCAACATTCTCCCACTTTAGCTACATTAATTAACTTATTTTTATTTTGAAAAAGATTTTATATTGAAAACAACACTATCGGATTAATAACTGAAAATTTTGTTTTATATGGCCACAACTTTAAAAATAATATTCCAATAAAGGCATTTCAAAACCAATTCAATCCTATATAACCTCAGTATAAAACTATGGAGATCAATGTGTCAAGAAAATACAACGATACATGACCTTCCACAATGACATATAATAAGCATTATATTTTCATGGATCATGGAGTATAGTAAGAAATAGTGCCAATATGTGATCAAAATATACACTATTTCTTATCAGTCCTCAATGCAACTTCTCAACAACATTAAACTGCGTTAACGCAATTTCTAAACAAAATGAAATTGCACGACTATATCACAATTCAACATGAGATCTTATAATTAGTGACATCCAGTCATCTTTAAATTAAAATTTATTTAAAGACACTGTTTTATACTTCTTTTTCTCATTCAATAAGAGAAAAGATAATAATAAGATCAACAATATTGATTATTAAAAATAAGTGCTTTAATAGATATCACAAAAGCGGGAGAAGTACACTAATGGTGCCATAAGTTGTGTACGGCGCTGACTTTGGTGCCAAAACTTTCCGTCGGATCACTTAAGTGTCAAAAATTTTGAAAAACGATCATTTAAGTGCCAACGCCGATGAACTTGGCCGGAAATCCGACGTGACCTTTTTTTATTAATTTTTTAAGCCGACGTGGCTCGTCGGAAAGTTGAGTCAGCATCCAAACACCAAAACGATGCCGTTTGACATTTTTCCCCCAACTTCGAAACCCTAATCCCCAAATTGAGAGAAAACGATGTCGTTTGTCTTCGTCTTCTTCTTCCTTGAAGACCCACACCAGCAACGACAGCAGCACGGCAAAGAAGAAGAACACCGGCACACACCAAAGGCGACACCCAGCAACGCACCAGCAGCAGCAGAGCACCAGCGACACTTCCGACCCATCTTCTTCTTTCTCCTCCTCCGCCCTCGATTTTTCTTGCAACTTCTTGCTCGAGCAACAATCTCAGTTTCTCTTCGCTCACCTGGTCAAGCAATTACAATGGTGACTGAGTGATGGTGGCCGAGTGATAGTGGCCGAGCGATGGTGACCGAACGACGGCGGATGAACGATAGCGGACGAACGGCAGAAACCCTAATTTCAATCCCCATTGAGCTAAACGACGTCGTTTATGTGAAGCCATCCATGTAGGACGGCAAAACGACGTCGTTTTCTTAAGGAGGACCGAAAACGACGTCGTTTAGAGGCCCCATCAATTTTTTTTTTAAAAAAAGCCACATAATCATTTTGGCCGGAATTTATCGTTGGTGGCATCAAAGTGATCGTTTTTCCTCCAATTTGGCACTTAAGTGATCCGGTGGAAACTTTTGGCACCAAAGTGAGCGCCGTACACAACTTATGGCACCATTAGCGTACTTCTCCCTCATAAAAGCATTATCAAGTTACATATGACTATAATATTCAAAAATACAAATTATAAAACTCCCACTAACAAAAGAAATCAAAAGAATCTAAAACACCCATATTCTTTACATATTCTTTAAACAAAAGGGTCGTAAGCCTTTTGTTAGAGGGTCACTCAACATGGACTCACTTATGATATTTTCAATCATAACGTCTCGCATTTTGACCAAGTCTTTAATAGTATAATATTTTATTCAGTTAACATTTCAATCATGGCATTATTGCTATTTACAGCAAAGGTAACTGTTTGTTACACATAATGCGAAAAGATCAATTATGGGTAATAAGCAATTCAAAAAAAAAAAATAATTAGCACATTATAAACTTCTATTTAGGCAGAATATGTAATGCACCATTATTTTTCATAGCATGAAGTTTATAAAGTAACAACAAGGAGAATTACATATAATTGTTAAGAATCCATCCCATTTGGACGAATAACTCCTTTAAATTATACATCTCCATAATATCAATATAGAGGGGAATTACATATAATTTTCAAAACATTTTTCCCCTTTGGGCAGATAAATATTTTTCAATTATATATCCCCATCTTTTAAATTTGGGAATTAATTTTCATGCTTTTTGCCAAATTAATATACACAATAACCCCATTTGGGCGAATAATTGTATATACTAATTTTTAGTAATAGGGAACTCCAAAAAAATTATGCCCAAAATTCATCAAACAATACGAAACACTTTACAACATGTGCTTCCCAAGATCATATTGCATTTTTCAAACAACAATTTTTGCCACAATTTTTTTTAATAAAAGCTAATATTAAATATCAAGCGTGACAAAACTCAAAAAAGCAAAAAATTCACATGGAAAGAATAACCGCCATATTTGGCTCAAAGAGAAAAGTTTCGAATTTGTCCCAAAAAAAATAAAATTGAGTTCTACAATCATATATGATAAGCTCTGATACCACATGTAGAAAATTATGCACATAAAAAACTAATCAATCAAGAAGAATCGGATCCATATATGACTGTAGAACACCAAAATCGATAAGCACAGCAAAATGAAACGCACCTTTTTGAGCCATTGCTTCACTTGAAGAAAAATAGATCAGTCTGATAATTAGAAATCTATCAAAATGCTAAATTTTCCTCTCTATGACTTATTTCAATATGGTAGCTTTCAATAGGATTTAAAGCAATTGATAGGTATAACCTACCCTTTTATAGACTAGAGAGGGGAATTAGCAAACCTTAATCAATAGCATGTCAACTAGATCATTCCATTATAGGATTCGGTTAAACACAATTGCATATACCTTACTGCTCAACTAGGCCCGTTATTAATAAATGTCAAAACCCAATTCAATAAGATCACTTAATGGTTAATAAACATTGAAATATCAATTAACCGATTATTTAAAATAGAAAATTAATTAATTAATTAATGTAAGCCCATATTATAGAAAATTTCCAACATGCCATAGTTACAGATTCCTGATCTTCTCAAGACAATTCCTAAATATATTTTCAGAAAAATTGGTAAAATTTCCGATATAGACTTCCACAAAATGACAACCTCTTTCATGAAGATCATTGTCTACTTAATTTGTTCTATGATTTTGTGTAGAATCTCCTTTTACCATGTATAGAAGAAGATTTCTCAACTAGAAGCATCATAACCATTTAAATGAATAAATGAATGGTAGCTGGTTGTGTTATTCGTTGTTAAATCATCAATTCGAGCCAGTTTCCATAGAAAGTACATTAAAGTTTCAATCCTCCCCTTTGAGCTCCGTAGATAAGGGCTCTGGGGACAGAATAACTCCTCCTATTGAAACACTTCAGATGACTGGCATTTGCCTGTCATGTGTAGTCAGCTGGGATGGGCTCTTACTAGTTTAACTGGAAACCTGCATCCGACGAACCTCAACGGAACAAAACCAGCTAGCAATGGGATTTGAGGCCTCTACGAACGCGATTGACGATCGCCTCTCGTGTGCTCTGAGTAGCTTTAAGGCGTGAGGCCATTTTCATGTAGACTTATCAAGAAATTGAAAAGTTGAGTTATTATGATTCTGCAACTCCATCTACTGGTACTTCAACTTGCGTCGCTTGAGGAGAAGTTACGACTATCATCCAACTATATTCATCTCATGTCCATCTAGGACAACTTCAATTCGATTCCTGAGTATCCATATATTAGAATTATCTCTAATTGAATTGCCATTCTTATGTTTTAGTTGTTTCTAGATACTTAATATTATTTCATTTTTGTTCTGCCAACTGTGTTAATGTCCTCTTTGTTGCTTCACTTTTTTAGCTAAATTAAATTGAACCATCACGGTAATAGTTACGACGGTAATGCAAAGCTTATTATAGATGTAATTTAGATTGAAGCTGTAACAACTCCTGTGCTACTTGATTTAAATAACGGCATAGCTAATGAGAAATTGTTTCTTCTTTTTTTAATTTAAAAATGTACTAACAGAGGAATACACAACAATTATTTTAGTTGAAATTCTACGAGTTTTGTGACTGGGGAAATTACTAGTTTCGAACCTGTGACTATTTTGCGTTATTATTCTTGGGCCATATTAATTAATAACTAAAACAATTTAAAAAGTAATAAGTTTAATAACTTGATTCATGTCCTATACTAAATTATAGTCATTAATGTCATAATTGCATTAATTACATACTAATTGTTCATCATGTGATAATCGAGATTATCATTGATTAGACAATTTGATTATAAGTAATTTGATATAGATAATGACAACACATCGTAAATTAACCCAACTACCAAGTTGAAGACGATCAATAAAGGTCAAAAACAATTACACAAATCTGAGCCGCAATCTACTCGCCCTCACGCGACTCCAATGATATCAAAACATAGAACTGTACGAAATTTATTCACATAAACAACTAATCAATCAAGAAAAATGGATCCATATATAATTATAAAACACCAAGATCAATAAACATAGCGGAATGAAAATGTACATGTTTGAGCCATTACTTTACTTGAAAAAAAGTAGATCAATCTGATAACCAGTGATCTATTGGAATGCTAGATCTTCCTCTTTATGACATATTTCAATATAGCAGCTTTTAATGGGATTAAAGCAACTGATAGGTATAACCTACCTTTTTATAGGCTAGAGAGGAGACCTAGCAAATCCTAATCTATAGCGTGTCAACTGGGCCTTTCCTATTACAAGCTTCAATTAAATACAATTGCCTACACTTTGCTGCTCAACTAGGCCTGTTATCAATAGATGTCAATACCAAATTTAATCAAATCACTATAGGGTTCAACAAATATTAAAATATCCATTGACCCGATTATTTAAAATAGAAAATTAATTAATTAATGTAAGCCCATATTATAGAAAATTTCTAACATTCTCCCACTTGGGCTACACATTAATTAACTTATTTTATTTTGAAAAATATTTTATATTGAAAACGACACTATCGGATTAATAACTTAAAATTTTGTTTTATATGGCCACAACTTTAAAAAATAATATTCCAATAACGGTATCTCAAAACCAATCCAATCCCATATAACTTCAATATATGGCTATGGAGATCAAAGTGTTAAGAAAAAACCACTACACAAGACCTTCCATAATCACATATAATAAGTATTATATTTTCATGGATCCTGGGCCTAGTAGTGTAGTAAGAAATAGTGTCAACATGTTATCAAAATATACACTATTTCTTATCGGTCCTCGATACAATTTTTCAACGACGTGAAACTGCATTAACGCAATTTCTAAACAACATGAAATTACATGATTATGTCACAATCCAACATGAGATCTCATAATCAGTGACATCCAGTCATCTTTAAACTAAAATTTGTTTAAAGATACTGTTTTATATTTTCATTTCTCAGTCAACTGGAGAAAAGATAACAATAGAATCAATAATAACGATAATTGAAAATAAATACTTTAATAGACATCATAAAAGCATTATCAGTCTGCATATAACTATAATATCCAGAAATGCAAATTATATAACTCCCACTAATAAAAGAAATCAAAAGAATCTAAAACACCCATATTCTTTACATGTTCTTTAAACAAAATGGGTCGTAAGCCTTTTATTATAGGATCGGCCAACATGGACTCAGTTCTGACATTTTCAATCACAATATCTCCTTTTTTGACCAAATCCTTAACAGTATAATATTTGATTTCTACGTCTTTGGATGCATTACTGATCTTGTCATGCTTGGAATAAAACACAGCTGCAGTGTTGTCACAGTAGATCACCATAAGTCTAGCAATAGAGTCCACAACTCGCAATTCTGAGATCAAATTTCTAAGCCAAACTGCTTGAATTGATGCGCCGTAACACACTACAAACTCAGCATATATTGTAGAGTTCGTAATAAAGGTTTGCTTTGTGCTCTTCCAAGAAATAGCACCTCCGGCCATCATAAAAATATATCCAAAAGTTGATTTTCTATTATCTGAACAATTAGCAAAATCAGCATCTGAATATTCAATCACATTTAGGTCCTCAACTCTGCTATATACAAGCATGAATTCCTTTGTTCATTATAGGTATCTCATCACCTTCTTAGCTGCAACCCAATGTTCTTGACTTGGATTCGACAGATATCTACCAAGAGTATTCACAGCAAAAGCAATATCAGGTTTGGTACATACTTGTGCATACATAAGACTGCCAACTATACTAGCATATGAAACATTCTTCATGACTTCTTTTTCAACATCATTCTTGGAGCATTGTCCTATACTCAATTTATCTCCTTTCACAACAGGAGCATCACCTAACTTGCAGGGGTGCATATACACGATCTATATAACTTTTTTGAGATAATCCCATAACCTTCTTAGATCTGTCACGTTGAATCTCAATGCCTAAAATAAAAGAGGCTTCCCAAGATCTTTCATATCAAACTTTGTAGATAGAAAATTTTTTGTGTCATTCAATAGATCAACATCACTACTAGCAAGTAAAATGTCATCTACATAAAGTACTAAGAAAATATATTTATTCCCACTTACTTTCATGTAGATGCATTGATCAAACTTATTTTCTTCAAAGCCAAACTCACAACTTTGTGAAATTTTAAGTACCACTGACGTGATGCTTGTTTGAGACCATAGATGGACCTTTGAAGTTTGCACACCATATGCCCCTTTCCAGCTTCTTTAAACCCTTCAGGTTGCTGTATATATACTTCTTCATCCATATCTCCATTCAGAAAGGCTATCTTGACATCCATTTGGTGAAGCTCTAAGTCCAAATGAGGCACCAATGCCAAGATTATTTGAAAAGAGTCTTTAGTGGACACTGGGGAAAAGACTTCTGTATAATCAATGCATTCTCTCTATGTGTACCCTTTTGCAACTAACCTTGCATTGAATCTCTCTATGTTGCCTTTATTGTCTTTCTTGGTTTTGAATACCCATTTGCAACCAATCAATTTATGCCCATCAGGTAAATCAACAAGTTTCCACACTTAATTAGTTGACATGGAAATCATCTCGTCCTTCATCGCTCCTAACCATTTATCTACCTGATCACTATTAAGAGCTTATTTGAAGGTCGTCGGATCAACTATACTTCCAATGTCAAAATCAACTTCTCCAAGATAGACATGATAATCATTTAGAGGTGTTGGTCTTCTTTATCGCTGTGATCTTTGCACAGGCATTTTTGGAGCCACATCATTCATCTGGGGAATTTCATTTGTGGTAGAAGCATTGTCGCGACCTCTTTTTTCTAGCACCTGCTTTCGGTTACGAGCGCCTAAGGAGGCTAATGGCTCGGCTAAAATTAGTTATGCCCGGACTCTCCCAAGTCCACCAATTCACGACTTTAATAGTCTAAGTTTTTAACCTGTAAACCAATTTTAAAATGGAGTCGCCACCAATCGATTTGGGGTGGGTTGATTAAAAACCCAAGCGAAGTATTGGAAGAAATACTCGCTCCTACGCAACTAGAGAAATTAGGATCGGGGATTTGATTACACTAGTTAATCACTAATGCCCTTTCGGTACCTAATCTTGTTTAAACCCGAGGTATTTTGGATAATTGAAGGATTTTCCATGCATTTTGGGAGGAAAAACATTTTTTTTGAGTCTTTTCTTATTTTTTGGATTTTTTTAGGTATTTTAAAAAAAAAAAAATACAAGTTTTTGGCATTTTATGAAAATTTTGGGCTTTTTATGAATTTTGGCATTTTTTGGGATTTTTTGGATTTTTTTAGATTTTTTGGAAAATATAAAATATTTTTGATTTTTTTCGATTTTTTTTGGGAAATAAAATATTTTTATATTTTTAATATTTTTTTGGAAAATAAATTATTTTTTATTTGTATTTCGATTTCTCAGAAAATAGACATTTTCTA
This sequence comes from Eucalyptus erythrocorys, assembly GCA_014182555.1. Taxonomy (NCBI): domain Eukaryota; kingdom Viridiplantae; phylum Streptophyta; class Magnoliopsida; order Myrtales; family Myrtaceae; genus Eucalyptus; species Eucalyptus erythrocorys. The sequence continues at coordinate 2,802,074 of CM024599.1, forward strand.
ACATTTTTTAAATAATTTTTTTGATTTTCTGGAAATTAAAAGGTTTTTTAATATTTTTTTAAAATAAATTATTTTTTGATTTTTTGAAATAAGTTATTTATTTATTTTTTATTTAAAATATTATATTATATTATATTAAAATATTATAAAAACTGACTTTTTTTTTTTTTTTTTAAGGAAAGATCACTTTTTTTTTTTTTTTTTTTTAAAGGAAAGATCGCCACGGCGGAGCGTTCGCGGACGCCCGGCCCAACCCGACGACCCGCCCCGACGACCCGCCGACCTGCTCCCGTGACCCGGCTTCCTGGCGTGAACCCTACCCGACCCGACTCCGAACCTCGACCCGACTCGCCGCCGCCTCCGTAATTTACGGAACCCCTACCTAGTTCCGATTCGGGTCCGACCCGACAACCCGGGATCGCGACCGGAAAATCGGGAACCCTAGGGTTTCCAAAATTGGGGGCGACAGTGGCGGTGATGAAGGTGACCATGACGACGGCAACGGTGGCGGAGGGGTTTCGATGGACGGCAAGGCTGCGGGTTTACCTGTTTTTGGATGGAAGTAACAACGGTGACGGCAGGGGGACGACTTGCAACGGCAGGGGGCTCGGCAAGCAACGACGGCGACGGCAAGGCTCGGGTCAGATCTTGCCGAGGGTTCCTTTTCTCTCTCTCTCTCTCGGGCTCGTCCGTCGAGCTCCCCGAAATCTCTTGAGGACCCCTCTGAGCTCACCACGCCATGGCCAACCCTGCACTCGAGCTCCCCGAAGTCTCTTAGGGGACCTCGAGCTTTAGCTGGCCTCTCTCTCTCTCTCTCTCTCCCTCTGTGATCTGCTCTCGCCGTGTGCCTAGACGTCGACGGTGGCCCCCTCTATTTATAGGCGAAGGGGGGGCCGGTTGGCGAGGGTCGACCCGCCGGTTGGACCGCCATCCCATCGACCATCAGCTCCTCCTCCGGTCACGTCCCCTCGGCACCACTGCTCCTCTGCTCGCCGTACGTCGTCGCCGGTTCAGCTCTCTCCGGCGTCGCGCCTGCCCGCACGTGCTACGCACGCAATCGGGCGAGGGAGAAGGAGAAACAGGTCGAGCGCGGGTCGGGCCAGGCATGGGTTGGGCCGTGGAGGCCCAGAGGATCTGGTTTTTCCTTTTTTTCAGGTTTTTTCTGTTTCTTTTCCCTTTTTTTCATTTTTCTATTTTTTTGTTTATTTGTTATCCGAAAAAGGTAAAAAAAATAAAGAAAATGAACCTAATTAATAAACTAAGCCTAAGTAAAATTAAGGCGTCAACAAGCATCTACCGACATATTTCCAATATCAGCATCTTGCTGAATTTCTACTCTGCACGACTCTCGCATGGAATCATCATGCAAGATGGGCAATGGAATAGAGACCTTTTTGTTTGGTTCTTTCCTTTCGAAAGATTGAGAAGAACTCTTTTCAGCAACATCTAATTCCAGGAATTTGGCAGTTTGAGATTCAACGATTCTAGTACAACGAGTAGGACAATAGAACCTACACCCTTTATAATGATCAAGATATCCAATAAAGTAACATCTGGTAGTCCTAGATTCGGTCTTCTTAAGGATCATAAATTTTTAGCTTTGCAGGACAAACCCAAACTCGAAAATGATTCAAGCTTGGTTTCCTCCTTGTCCACAATTCAAAAGGTGTTTTCGGCATCGATTTACTAGGTACACGATTCAATATATATGTTGCCGTTTTAATTGCATCACCCCATAAGTATTCAGGCAAATTAGAATTGTCCATCATACTTCGTTTCATCTCCATGAGTGTGTGATTGCGCTGTTTAGCTACACCATTCTATTCAGGCCCAGGCATTGTATATTGAGCACAATACCACAATCCTGCAAATATTTTGCAAACGGTCCCTTTTGCTATCCAGTCTCAGTATATCACCCATAATACTCACCACCACGATCAGACCTAATAATCTTGATAATTTTTTCCTATTGTTTCTCAACTTCAGTACGAAACACTTTGAACATTTCAAGAGTATCAGTCTTCTCCTTAATTAGATAAATATAACAATAACGAGAGAAATCATCAATGAACGTGATGAAGTACTTATTTCCACACAAGGTGGTTGAGTATGGCCCACTAATATCAGTTTGAATTATCTCCAATAGATTTTGACTGCAAGTAGCGCCTTTCTTCTTGGTTTTAGTTAATTTTCCCCTCACACAATCAATACAAGTCTCAGTATCGTCTGAGTCAAGAGGAGGAAGAATATCAGCATTGATAAGTCGCTTTACCCTTTCTTTGGAGATATGCCCTAATCGCTTATGCCATAGCAATGAAGATCTTTCTTTAATTAAAGATTCCTTAGCAACAATATTCTCGACATTGAAAGAGCAATATGGTCTATCAGGAGATAAGGATAATCGATATAATCCATCAGACAAAACACAATTCCCAATAATTCTAAAATCATAACTCAAATCCACTCTTGTATTCGCAAAATAGAGACAATATCCAGCTTTGTCAAGTGAATAAAGAGATATTAAGTTTCTCCTAAAACTAGGAACATAAAAGACATTGTTCAAGATAAGCTGAAAACCAGAATCTAAATTCAAAACAACTGTCCCTATGCGCTCCACATCAACTCCAGTATTGTTTCCAACTTTAAGCTTGAACTCTCTCAGACTTGGATTCCTTAGATTTATGAGACCTTGTAAGGTAGTAGTCACATGAACAGTAACACCAAAATCAAGCCACCAAGAATCCAAAGGAACATCAACCAGATTTGATTCAAAGCAAACCAACAACTCACCTTAATGACTCTCTTCTTGTTTTTAGCCAAGCTTGGAACTTGTAGCAATTGGCTCTCTTGTGACCCTACTTCTTGCAATGAAAACATTTAAAATCCTTATCTCCATTTCTCCCATAGTTCTCATTTTTCTTAAAGTCTTGCCATTTATTTGCACCATGAGCATTTGACCCTTTAGGCTTCCATTTGCCTCTAGACGAACTCAACATTCAGTCCAAACTTAAGGCCCATGAAATTGTCATTTCTGAAAATTATATTGTGCATCACGCATTAAATGTTCTACCAGCTAAATTTAGCCAAATTAAAACTACTTATAGTGCTCAGAATGAAATATGGAGCATTAATTCCTTGATTACTAAGTGTGTGACTGAGGAAGAGAAGTTAAAGAAGGAAAAGTATGAGTCCGCCCACTTTAGGCTTCCATTTGCCTCTAGACGAACTCAACTTGGCTTTGGCAGTTAAGTGGGTAGACTCATACTTTTCCTTCTTTAATTTCTCTTCCTCAGTCACACACTTAGTAATCAAGGCATTGACGCTCCATGTCTCATTCTAAGCACTATAAGCGGTCTTAATTTGGCTAAATTCATCTGGTAGAACATTTAAGGCGTAATGCATAATATAATTTTCAGAAAGGACAATTTCATGGGTCTTAAATTTGGACTGAATGTGGACCATCTTTAGTATAAATTCTCTAATACCCATAGCAACATCATACCTCATATTCGTTAACTCACTCAGCAAGTTTCCAACTTCAACCTTATCTAAGACTCTATATCTTTCTCCCACTACTGCAATGAACTGTCTCACATTTGTATCTTCCGACAAACCACTAATGAGATGCTCAGCAATGGACCTCTTCATAGCAATAAAGGCTCAGTCGGTTAGATTTTTCCCATCTAGCATAGTGGGCCTTTTGATCTGCAGTACTTTGATCATTGGGCCTGGCAGGTTCATCCTCATGTAGAGCCAAGTCCATATCAATAATGCTCAGAGCAAACTCTATATCTTGCTTTCATCTCTCGAAGTTTGATCCAGTTAACATTTCAACTGTGGCATTATTGTTATTTAGAGTAAATATAACTATTTGTCACACATAATACAATAAGATAATTTTCAAAACATTTATCCCTTTTGGGCAGATAAATATTTTCTAATATACATCCCCATCTTTTAAATATGGAAATTAAATTTCATGCTATTTTCCAAAATTAAGATATAGAATAACTCCCTTTAGGCGAGTAATTGTATATACTAATTTTTATCAATAAAGAACTCCAAAATTTATGTCCAAAATTCATCAAACAATATGAAACACTTTACAACATGTGCTTCCAAAGATCATATTACATTTTTTTCAAACAACAATTTTTACCACAATTTTTTAAATTATTATTTTTTAATTATTATTTAAATATTAATTTAATATTTCGAACTCCTGCGAGCCTAGGACCCGCGAGCAACCCTAACCAGACCGCAAGCCAGACTTGCGAGTCCTAAACCCTCACGTGACTCACTCCTTTTAAATTGAAAATTGGCCCATGAAATGAGCTGTTTAAATAGCCCATGAAATTTATATATATATATATATATATATATATATATATATATATATATGTATATGTATATATATATGGGCGAAAGCCCATATTTAGGCCCAAGTCCGGCTGCAGGTCTTCTTCAACCTCCAATTGGGTCACAAATTTGCAGGAAACCGGGTCGCATGACCCGGTTTCGACCCGAAGCTCTAAAGACACAAATTAACGTGATTTTTGATGAAATTTCCTCATGGTTTTTGCATATAACATCAATATGATTGGCTATAATGAATTAAACGAAGAACAATTGAGTAAATCTACCACATACAAGCTTCAAAATTTCGGATCTTAACCTCCCATGGCCGAATTTTGAATTTCTTAAGTTTAAGCCCTAAAAACTTACTTTGATACAACAAAAGGATGCTAAAACTTATATATAACAATATCTATGCACTGATTTACAATGAACATCAATCAATTGCAAGTAATTTGAAAATTCTAGAATTTTTTTCATGTATAAACCCTAGAACTTCAAATTTAAAATTCTTTCTCAATTCTCAACGAAATTATGCAAATTATATATGGTTGGAAAGATCTCGACATGTAGAACAAAAGCCCTATGGTTTTAGGATCAATCGAGCAAAAATTTCACACGAAAAAAAAATAATGCCCATATTCGGCTCAAAGAGGAAAATTTCGAATTTTTCCATTAAAAAAAAAATTGGGTTCTACAATCATATATGAGGAGCTCTTATACCACATGTACAAAATTTATTCACATAAACAACTAATCAATGAAGAAAAACGGATCCACATATAATTGTAAAACATCTAAATCAATAAACATAGCGGAATTAAAATGTATTTGTTTGAACCATTATTTTACTTGAAGAAAAGTAGATCAATCTGATAACCGGTAATCTATTGGAATGCCAGATCTTCCTCTCTATGACCTATTTCGATATAGCAGCTTTCAATGAAATTAAAGTAACTGATATATATAACCTACCATTTTATAAGCTAGAGAGGAAACCTAGCAAACCCTAATTAATAGCATGTCAACTGGGCCCTTCTCATTATAGGTTTCAGTTAAACACAATTGTCTACACTTTGTTATTCAACTAGGCCCGTCATCAGTAGATGTCAATAGCCAATTTAATCAGATCACTGTAGGATTCAACAAATATTGAAATATCCATTAACCCAATTATTTAAAATAAAAAATTAATTAATTAATGTAAGCCCATATTATAGAAAACTTCTAACAATAACATCATTGAATCCTCTGTTTGGCTTTTGGGATTCAAAACAGAGAAATCATTCGTGGCAATTGTTTCAAACAAGAGCTTTTGGTTGTGTATGTTGTCACTTAGAAGTTCACATGTCACAGTGCCTCTCATGTTCCAACTGTTGCAACCCAACCTCGTATATGGATCCGTCATGAAGGCAATGCATCAATGTGCATCATGAGGACTAGAAAAGTGTCATAAAAGAGAGTGATCACAGCAAAGAACTTGTAGAGAACCTATAAAGAAGTAAAGAACTATGGTATGCTTGTGCATAGTAAGAATACACTATTTGCTTGCAGCTTTTCTTTTGTGCTTTTGAAAGGTAATTACTTTATTTTGGCGTTTGTTTTGGTTAAGCAACTTTTGCTTGCTTCTCAATTAATTTTTATTCTTTCGTCCTAGGAGTCTGCGGGAAGAGAGGTTAGCATTCATTTTATACTTTCCAGCAATTGTTTTGAAAGTAATCAATACACTTCGCAGAATATGTATTCTTTTCTTACTCTTGCTCCGTAAATCAGTGAGTGCTCACTTTATAAGCGAAGCAAAATGTCACCTTATCTTTTTCAAGAATCTTTCTAGAATTTTCGAGAGCGCGATTAATTGTTTCAAAAAATTTTAGGAAGTATAAACACCTCATATAGAGTTCCTGTCACTCCCGTCGGTGCAACTTATAGAATGGTGAGAACCTGAAAGGAGTGACGTCTTGTAAGACCATATATATTTCTAGCCTTCTCTTCTGCAATGTTTAGGAGATCATGAAGCCAATTATTCCAAACACTTAAATTATTATGTTCCATGAAACTTGATTAATAGGAAGAAAATATCATATTCAATGCTCAATTAAAACATAAACACTAGACGAAAGTGGCTTCAATACCATCTCAAAGGATCAAGCCAAAATTTCAACATTGTATCATTGTATCAAAAAGCTGAATTTTTCTTTTTCACCAATCTAAAAAATGTGATTTGGAAAGCTGCAGTCTGCATTTCCTCTCTATTTTGCCGTTTAGTTATACAAATAGGATGATTGCTGGATATTTTGAAATAAGGTTTTTAATAAACCCTATTTTCGACTTGACTAATTTGCACTCATGCATGGATAGAAGAAATATCATATCGGGTCCTAGCGTTTTATCACTCAACCAATTCCTTGGACTTTCATAGTAAGTTCATTGATCATGCCATTCCAATTCAATATATCATATGCAGTCGATGAAGAAATTCATTATGTACTAAACAGGGTACTAATGGCAAAATCACAAAGTTAGATATACTAAGAAATCTAATTGAAACTCTTTTAATAATTGATGTGGCAATACTCTATTGAGTGCTTGAACCAGCTAATTGTTTAATTTATGGATCTCAATTACTTCAACATCCAACAAAAAATCATCACATCACTTAGTAAAAGAGTTTTAGTAAAATATTTTGGTAAAAAAAAATTTATCATGGCAAAATTTGTTGAGAGCTGTCATATATATGAGGGTGAAAGGGTAGATTTTTAAATTAAAGGGTGCAAAGCACAACTGAAGCGAGGAATCAGAAGTTTTTAATGATATTTTCAAGTTATTTGTCATCTTCTGAATGTATATCCACTCTTAAGTACAGATTTTTTGATTCGTTTTAAAATAAAGTTGTAAGTTTAAATTTCAAAAAATGGTTTAAATATTAATCATTGAACAGTATGTATTATCGTGTTCAGAAGAATATTAGAATCATCCATAAGAACAAAGAGGGTCATTCCAATCTCACAAGGAAGTGCACTTTATTTGATTGAAAATTCAAGCAAAAAACTAATACAGACAACAGGAAGAAAAAATGGTCTGACCTTCTTTTGAGAGATTACCAGGCACCAATAATCCCTAATTTACATATCTTTTCAGTAGAATTTCGAGCCAAGTCAACTAGAATTCAAGGGTTTAAGGGAAAATTTGGTATTGCATCTACTTTGGCTTCTTATTCATTTATCTATGATTTGTTCTTTTTTTCCGAAGAGAAGCTAAATAACTGCAACAAATGAATCAAATACAACCCAAGACTCTTCTTATTTTGTGTCATGGCTTGCATCCATAATAAGAGACGATCATACTATTTGCCTCAAATGCACGGCAAGACCGCATTTCCATGCATTGGACTCAGATCCTAGCCTTAGCCGTCATGCCTCTAGTTCAAGCTCGAACATCGGGTGAGAGACCAAGCTGAGATCGGCAAAAATCATATCATCGGTCTCTGTGCCACAGCTAAAATCATGACACTCGAAGTGCGTCTTTACTTCATCTGGGAAGCTGCCGCACTGAGGCAACTCGGGCTCCCATGATGACGATGAACAGTCGACAGCAGATGTCATCTCCATCATCTCTTTGAATTTGGATGACTGAAGCAGAAGCCCCAGGGCTGACGTGGCATTTGCTCGGCGCGGCTGAGTTGGCAATGTTTCTGAACTTTCTATGGGCACATCTGTCTGTTGGTTTTGGAAGTAGCTTATCCCAAGTTGATGAGAGCTTGCAGGTAAACTGGAGTTAACAAGGCTAAGGATGGGGTTAAGGTCAGCGTTCGTGCTTGTTTGACTTTGGATGCGGTTGTTATTATCATTTCTACCGGGTTTAAGCCATTTGATGTAACGGCTCAGGTCGAAATTAGTGACAGCGTTGAGTCCACGGTACTCTATGGCCGCCATGTCATATGCAATGGCAGCTTCTTCTTGGGTAGCTGCAAAGTTGAAAGAAAAGAAAACATCACAATCATGGGATAGCGAAATTGATAAATGCCTGATGAACATTGACCACCACATTATGCATTCATACAGGACTAAGTGTCAATTATTAAGGTACGTTTCAACAATTTTTTCCATATGAGCTTTCATAAGTTTTTTCATCTGTAGTTGCTTGTTGCAGCTGTACCTTTCTAGCATTCGTACGACCAGCAAGTTTCTTCTTCTTCTTCTTCCTCTTTTTATTGTTCTTGTGCAAAGAAATTGTCATTATATCCATATATGAGTGATTTTTCTTTGTTTTATCCATGAAACCTATGTGATTCTCATGATCCTTGATGGGTTTTGCCATCTTCTGAGGTCTATATTCAATCATTGATTTTTTAGACACATTCAGTCGACAGTTAACCAAACTAACTACAGAATTTCATGTATTTGTCTTTTAAGTTAGTTACTATCTTTGGCCAACCGTTGAAAAGGATATCTACCTGTGTCTGTTTCTGTGTGTATTATAGTGGAAGGACTACTTTTTGACTGGTTATCACGTATAAATCTCTTCAGAAAGCAAAAGTCTCGTCTTCTCCATCGTCTGCGGATAAGATATGGACTGCTTTAAGATTTTCTAATAGGAAACAACAAGCAACATTTTGATGCTGCGATGTCCCAACTGTTAAATTAAAAAGCTTGGACAGAGTCAAATGAGAATGTAAGAAAGGGACGCTAAGCGAAATATATAGACATCTGGCCTCTTTCAATTTGCACTACCTCGATGGTGTAAGAAACAATATGCCAATAGTCCAAAATTTGTTTTCTTTTGTCCTTTAATCCTTGAGCAGTACGATGAGATGAAGTAGATGCATATAGTAATACTATATACCACAAGAGCAAGAGGAGATGGCAAAGTACCATATGTTCCGAGGTAGAGGTATTTATTTCCGAAAACTCTGCCGATCCGAGCTTCCCATCTTCCATTGTGATGATGTCTGCTCATTCATACGTTGAAAGTTAAAATGAAATTAAAATGAAATTCAACATATTATAGATCAGAACTCACAAATTACTACAAGCATACAATTTAGAAAATTGTGTTAAGATCTCTGGTGACTATCACTGTAAAGAAAGGGCTGATTCCTGATCTTTGTTTGGGTAGATCAGATGCTTAAGTACCTTGCAACACCTCTGTATTTTGAAACTCCACGAGAGAAACCATTGCTTTTCCTGCAATTTTAAACCCGTAATTCAATGAATATCATTCTTCAAAGAAGGCCTCAAACTGGTAGATCCATACTTCATTCATAACTGGTAAATTGTTTAAACCTCAATGCTTGTAAATATGACCTTGTACCTTCTCAATGTACCAATGTACTCTTCACGAGACTGTCCCTCCATTTCTTTCAGTTCCTTCTCATATGTGGATAGCTGCATTGTAATAGTACTTAATTTTCTGTAATCTTTTCTCACAAAGTGTGATCGTGCACATATGTGGAGTGACAAATGACAAAGAAATACCGGAAAATTGAGAATGGTTCCTTCACCCCAGTATTTCAGTGCAGCTAGGTCATAAGCATGGGCAGCTGTTTCTTCATCATCATAGGCACCTGCAAAGATCACATGAAGTATATTTACTGAATGAGATTAACACCATTTGACATGCGAAGCAAATGTTAAAAATTGTTGCAACCTCTCGTGGGTATGTAGAGATCAGTATTTCTTTCCATATTACTAATCATGTGTTTCTGAGGCAACTGTGTGTGAAAGAGAGTAGCAAAGTAGATCGCAAAACGTACCAAGATAAACTGCATTTTGCAACCAGATTCCACAAAAACAAACGAACAAACAATGAGAAAAAGAGAGAACACATCAGTAACATGAAAAATTACGAGCTTCACAAATCTTAAGAAAAGTAAAGAAATAAGATGGCTTTGATGAATAAGAATGATCAAATACCTTGGCGTCCCTTCTTGTTCTGCGATTCATTCCAGCAATTCTTGTCCCACAAATGCGCTTCATATTTTCCTGTCCACCGATGCCTAAAACAGGCATCACATCATGCACCCAAGAAGCATTAAAAAATGCACACAACTTCAAGATAAATGCCTAGGGACACAAAAAAAAAAAAAAAAAAAAAAAAAGATTGCGAGAGAAATATTGCAAGAAGGGAAATAAGTAGAGGTGTGACACACACCTAGTGACTCCACGATAGATCGAGCTACGTTGAGGAGGAGAGTCTCTGGGAACACTTCTCCTTGTTCTTTTCACTTTTGTCACACCACCGTTATTGCTTGTAACATTCTCATTTCTCTTGTTGGTATTCACATTGTTTCTCTGGTTTTGCTGTGATAGCTTCGCCATGGAAGTTGCACCAATGAAATGCAACCAAATTGTCAATTTACTGGAACAAAGAAAAATGAAGAAGTTGAAGATGGCGGAACAAGAAATGGAGGGACTATGACTGAGTCTTACAATGAAGAGGGTTATAAAGGAATGACACTGAGCAACAGGTTGGAAGAGTGTGAGCTGGCTATTACGTGTAGCCGGCCGCGAGAGAGTTTCAATTGTGGCCGTCTCTAAACTGCCTATGTTGTCTCTTCCCTCTTCTCTTCGCACAGATCTCTAGGCCATGTTCTGTTCTAATCATATCTCATTTCCTACATCTGTACTAGCTCCAAATATTGCCTATGGCATCTACACAATGTGAATTTGTTGGCTTGCGCCCCTTCATAATAATCCTCTGAACTTTTTCTTTCCTATTGAACTGTTGTGCACAACTGAACTACTCCAAAAATTGGAAAAGGTGAAGGAAGTAGTGCTCATAAATTGCAGATCAATGACATAACCCAACAAATAGCAACTTAATCTTTTGGGGGTTGAAAGGTTCGGAAGGAAGATTGGTTTGTCCAAGAATTATCTGCATTTAGAAGCAATCTGGCAACCCTTTTCCCCTGTGGCTAAGGCACCATCCTAACGTTCACAGATACTACATGGGCACCCCCATAGTTTCTCTGGTAAGATGCTTCGAACCAACGGCAACAGGACAAGACTTCCATTAATATGGAGGGAAAAAAGTTCCATGCTTAGGCAAGACATCAGATCATATTAGCTGCTTTAATTTGATCCAACAAGACCTAATAATGCGCAAGATCTACATAAACCAATTTCTAAAAAGTGCTAAAATATGTCTCAAGTTTGAGCATATCGAATAAATATAGTCCAAGTTAAATTGAAAAATTATGGAGAACGTCTTTTAACTTTGTTTGTTCATGCATTGATTACTATGCACCTGCCTCGTTCAAGAATGAAGGATGTGGCCAGAAGGAAGCGTGCAGCCGCTAGAGGGAAAGTCCAAAATTGCTGCTTTTATTTAATGCAAACAGAAGCTCTTTGTCTTTTGTTTATTCGGCTGAAGTGCGAAGGGAGAATTAGTGCTTAGGTTGGACTTCTTCAAGAAAGCTTGGGAGCTGCCGTGCATGAAAAAAAATGCAATGATGGCATTCATTGCATGGGTCAAAGAAAGAGGAAAGAAAGGTTCATACCTCCATTTTTTCTTCTCTCCTTTGATGCATGCACGCCCATGGATGGGAAAAGCACCAAACAGAAGCTCTTTGTCTTTTGTTTATTCGGCTGAAGTGCGAAGGGAGAATAGTGCTTAGGTTGGACTTCTTCAAGAAAGCTTGGGAGCTGCCGTGCATGAAAAAAAGTGCAATGATGGCATTCATTGCATGGGTCAAAGAAAGAGGAAAGAAAGGTTCATACCTCCATTTTTCTTCTCTCCTTTGATGCATGCACATGCAGGCACACCCATAGATGGAAAAAGTATCAAAATAGTCCTGAACATTTTGCATTGATACCAATTTAGTACTAAACTTTTTAATTGAACCATTTTAATATGGTATCAATTCAGTCCATCCAACTAATTTAAGCCGGAAATTACCGACGTGGCCGCCGGTGGTCTTATATGACGTCACGTGAACAAATTTTATGTATTTTTATTTTTTAAAATTTTTTTATTTTTCTTTTTATTTTTCTTTTTTCCTTACCCCTTGGCTGGTGAGGTCATCGATTGGCCAACCATCGCCGGCCATAGGCTGGTCGGGGTGAGGGGCCCCATGCCCTTGTCGGCCACTAGCAAGGGCTGCAACGAGGGTGTTAGCCCCTGCCCAAATCCAGGCGAGGGTGCGACAACCCTCACTTGTGATGGGCAAGGGTGCGGCGGCCTTTGCCCAAGTCTAGGTGAGGGCACAACGCCACAAGCAAGGCCGCCATGGCCCTTGCTCGCCACGAGCGAGGGCATCAGGCCCTCACCCAAATCCAAGCAAGGGCCATGGCGACCTCGCCTATGGCGTCGTGCCCTCGCCTGGATATGGTCGAGGGCCGTCGTACCCTTGCCCGCCACGAGCAAGGGTTGCCATGCCCTTGCTCGTGGCCGACGAGGGCAGAGGCCCTCACCTAGATCTAGGCGGGGGCTGACGCCCTCGCTTGTGGGTAGCGAGGGCGCGGCGACCCTCGCCTATGGCCGGTGAGGGTGCGACGCCCCTTGCCCCAACTAGCCTGTGGTTGGCGATGGTCAGCCGACCAAGGGGTAAGGAGAAAAGAAAAGAGAAAAAAAGGAAAAAAAATTATTTTAAAAAATCTGAAAAAAATATTAAAAAATTATAAAATCTATCCACGTTGCGCCACATAAGACCGCTAGCGGTCACATTTGCAATTTTCGGCTTAAATTAGCCGAATGGACTGAATTGATACTAATGTGAAAAAGTTTATAACTAAATTGGTCCAATTGAAAAGTTAGGGAGTGAATTGGCATCAACACAAAAGGTTGAGGACTATTTTGGTATTTTTCCCCATGGATTATGGTGGGCTTGTTTTGTCTTTTCTTTCCTCCCTCATGCCAAGTCAAAAGGAGGCAGCCACGTGAAGACTATCTTAAGAGATGCAACATTGAGATGGATTCTCTATAAAAGGCAAAGGAGCGAAGGAGAAGGAGATGCCAAGTTTCGGTGGCCGAGAGAGAGAGAGCTCTGAGACTATGGAAGAGTGCAAAGAATTCTCGTAGGTGTAGGGATTTTCGTTGTAAATTATACTCGAGTGTTTTAGCCAATTAGATTCTTGTGAGTAGAACTTGTTTAATTTCTTGAGTGAGGTTTCACTAGAAATCATGATGGGCTAAACACTATAAGAGTTACTTGGGTCTAATTTTGGGTCTGGGAAATACTGAGAGTGTGTTTAAGTGCTCAAGTGATTGTAATCTCGAGTATATCGTTTGTTTTTATAGTGGAATTCCCGTACCGCTCTCTCCGTGGACATAGGTTCCAATATTCGGATCAAACCACGTAAATCTGGTGTCCGATTCCTTTTCTTCATTCCAACTATTTTATCTTATTCGCTTGTCCATATTCCACAATAAAAAGAAAGAAAAATCTAAAAAAACCTGGCTTTCTCTTCAATGGATACAGCCAGTGGTAACAGGAGAAATAATCAATAATTGAAACATAATATCAAAACTTTTGCACAAAATTGACTGTGCTCACTCGCCAAATATAACAATGTAATTTCTCTAATGGATGGGAACATTGAGAATTAAATAAATAAAAAATGATAATTTTGGAGTTTTGTTAATCTGACAACTCGTACATAAAGTGTCAATGGAATTTTTTACTGAAATAAAATTATCACACACAAAAGCTGTAAAGCACAACTATTTGGATGGCCTAATCGACAATGCCACATAAATTCATCCACAACCTTGTTTCTCTGAGTGAAGAATGTCGCGGATTGCAGGTCCTTACTAGTGTATACTTCTTGATGACTAGTTCTTGTTAGTGACACCCGATATGTTCTACTGTCTTTGATAGAAAAATCATAGGCATGAAACTCAAAATTGCAAGAATAGTCTCTCATCGATTGAGAAAAAGATAAAAGGGTTTTCATATGTGTAACGACCAGAACATTGTGAAGTGAAAAGTGAGCGGTCTCATTTCCTAAGTGACCAGTTCCAACATGAGAAGTCTGCACTCAGCAGTGATGTACCATTCCCAACTATCATATTAACATGGCCATGGTAAGAAACTATGTTGACAAGATTACCTGCATTATCTGTCATTTGAGCATTACTACCACTGCTCAAGTATCACTCTTCATCTCGTGAGTTTGAGATATGAAGAGCAGTCAAGCCGTGGAGTATATTATTACTCTGATAACTGTGGTCCAAACGATACTAGCAATATAATGTATCATGCCCCTTCTTCTTTCAAACCTGACAGATGAGAGATAGTACTCCTGAGTTTGAACTTGGCGGGGCAATGACGATTTTGATTTGATGAGTAGTATTTTACTTTCATGAAAAGTGCCAATTTTTGTTCGAGAAAAGCCACAACCCCTATAATTAAATATGAATCCCCTACCTCAATTTCTGGAGTTATTCTTGATCCCTCCATATTATCCCTGTTTGGGAGTACAGTTGAACTTCGCTTGTTTTGTAACCCATAGCTCTGAAGTTGTGCAACACGTCAATATGACATAGAAGAGGAGGCCTAAACACAGTCGTTTTAATTAACTTTTGGCTATCATAAAATCCTTCAAATAATCTAAGGACTTTATTAGCACTTGTCACAGATTTACCAATGAAATACAATTGATCACAAAGAAATTTAAACTTGGGAAGGTAAACAAACGATCGCTTATTTTCTTTCCTAATGAGTTGAAGTTGGCCAAGGAGGTCAAGTTCACAAGTTACCGAGCTTTGCTTGAAATGTCGATCTTCTACTGATGTTCGAAGTCCAACAGCATGTCCAAGAACTTCTTCTGAGAGCATGCCCATGATCCAAGATTTTACAAGACAGTCGCTATGCATCCATGACATATATTTTGGATTATCGACTGGGGCTCCATTTTCTGATGTCTTAGTCTATGGTTCAACTATTTCTCTAATGAGGATACAAAATAGGTCCTGACTTTCAATCAAAGACAATACCTTTGTTTTCCAAAGCAAAGAGTTGTTCTCATTGAGCTTCAATAATTGATATATGAAGGAAAAGAGAATTTGGGGATTGAAGAAAGAGACGACACCGTTGTATTGAACTATTTTCATCTTTTATTTTTACAAGAAAAGATCGGTGTGCCCTTGCATGGCTGATAGCCTGATACCATAACAATAAACAGAGAATTGAATAAATAAAGCATACTAATTTCATTGATAGTTTGTACAATATAAATAGAGAGATATCAGAGAAAAATATTATCACCTATACTTATGTTAGAATATGAATATAAAGATAACAAATCTATCTACATGGAAATTTATAGATAGAAGATCGCTTCAAGTGCCATAAGTTGGCACAAAGGGAAACTTAAATGCCATATGCGAAAAAAAATGGATCACTTAAATGCCACTCCGATCAAAATCCGACCAAAATGTTGACGTGTGCAATTTCCGACAAAGTAAGTGCAAAGTGACGCCTATTTGTTTTGTATGCCGACATAACCAAATAATACAAAAACAACGTTGTTTTGATTTCGACGTGGTAATAAATTAATATAAAAATTAATTAAATTTAATTTAAAAATAAATTTACTTAAAAATATTTAAAAATACAAATACAAATATTAAAAAATTAAAAAAAAAAAAAAAAAAAAGAGGGGTGGCAAGGGGTGGGGCGAAGACGACTAAGGGCTCAGCCCTCCCCGCCGCCGCCGCCTCCCGGCGATACCCGGCCGGGGGAGGGTCAACCGGGCTCGCGGGCCCTCGCCGCCGATCGGCCGGGGTCGCCGACTCCTAACCAAGGCCCGACGACCCCGATCGACCCTTCCCCCTGGCCAGGGCGTTGCCGAGGAGGCGGGCGGCGGGCCGAGGGCCGAGCCCTTAGTCGTCTCGCCCCCACCTCTTTTTTTTTAAATATTAAAAATTTTTATTTTTAAATGTTTTAAATAAATTTAATTTAATTAATTTTTATATTTTTTTTTTCCGCGTCAACACTAAAACGACACCGTTTTGCCTTTGTCTCGCCGTAAAATCATCATGTCAGCATTTTGGCCGGATTGGTACTCAAGTGATCCAAATTGCTCCGATTTTGGCACTTAATGTCACTTTCGTAACTTTTGGCACTTAAGTATCCATTTGTGCCAACTTATGGCACTCCAGGACCATCCAGTTGGCTTGAGCTTTGTGCCTTCCACGAAATGTGCCAAGTTCGAATCCCAGCTACGTTACTTGATGACTTAACCGCTGGCGTGAGTGTAGTGGCCAGCTTGCATCAGTCCCAGGTTCTTCCCGCCAGCTGTCGGCTTTCGGGGTTTCCTGGGTTACCAAAAAAAAAAAACTTATGGCACTCCAGGGGTCCACGTATCGAAATTTATAAAACTGAATCAAGGAATAATTTCTAAATGGATGCTCTGCTTGATGTATTATCTTCATGCTAATTTGTAGAAGATTATATTCTATAACCATGCTGATATCTTGCTACTTGACTTATTACTTCAATAGGGTTACATTGTTCAGCTTTATCTTCAAGTCATCAAATTTCGAGGAATAAAGAGTTGATCTTATCAAAAGAAAGACCGGCTAGGAACATGTCATCAAATCTCCAGGCATAAGATCCGATCGTAATTTAAGCATAGCAGAAGAAGCCTGCAACATAATTGCTGGTCATACTGCCACCAAACTTTTGATATCGAAGAGCCACCTCTTTTACCCTCTTAATAACTGCTATCATTTCAGATTGGCAGTTTAGCTACGTGGATAGAAAAGCAAGCAAAAGAGAAGCAGTTGAAGATGCATTAAAATTTATGTTGTGCAGTGAACTTTTCTTACAAACAGGATGAACTAAATATTATTAGTGCAGACCATCGCAGTCTTCATTGCTCAAACCATTACCGGCAGAGCTCCTGTAGAGTACAAATTTCCAAGGTTCTTCCCATTCTCAACTACAACAAAAATTACAAGGACCAAAGACAGATTGAAAAACCATAAAGTTGATAGGAATTAGTTACCGATGAGCCACTTGATACATCCTTCTCGTAATGTCTCATATCCTCATTTCATCAGCCTATGCACAGTATTTTGTCATCAGATTCTTCTCTGATGCTGTGATAACCCAACGTCAAAAAGCTTCAGGAATTGCCAGCGTTCACTGTCATTTACAACACAATCCAGTAGAAGAAGCAACATCTCTGGTTCACCCTGCACAGCGGCATTGCTGGATTGCTTCTACAGACTCAGCTCAAGACATCACAGACCAGAGCCTCAAATGGGTGAATGTGTAGGAAAAAGGTTATTGGTAGTATTTAACTCGAAACCTCAATCATCTCCACTTCGCCGTCACTGTAATCCCCCCAACATTTGATGGGTTTCTCATGATCGATTGCTTTGTCGTTGCCCATCTCCTTGGTCTTCACAGAATCTTGAGTATCTGAGATATCATCTTTAGTCTTTCCCTCAGTCTCATGAGGAGTGTCCTCATGACATGGCAAGTGATTTTCTGGCGTTGTTTCTTCAGTGGAGTGCTTCTCAACTACTACTTCTGCAGATGACTGTTCCACCGTAGCAACTTCAACTTTATTTTCACCAACCTCCTCAGCAGCCATATCTATTGGTGATTCCACCGGACTAACTGCAGATGCAATGGAGTCATTTTGAGCAGTGACTGGAAGACCAGTGGCTGATGCTGGATATCCATTTGTAGGGGAGGGAATACCATTTGGTGACAGAGGAAAACCGTTAGGAGACAGTGGGATACCATTTGTTGAAGAAACCACATACCCATTAGGGGATACTGGATAGCCATTGGGAACCCATGGTTGGCCAGGCACAAACTCAGCTGCATGTGGGTTCATGATTCTTGGAGGACTAAAGTGGTTCCCATCTCCAGCATGTTCACCATTATGGAAGCCAGGTTTGTTACGGGAGACCCGATTTCCAGATCTATTATAGCCACCGGATAGCCTAGGACCATATGGGACCCTTGCTGTTGCAGAGTGATGAG
Source organism: Eucalyptus erythrocorys (assembly GCA_014182555.1). NCBI lineage: Eukaryota > Viridiplantae > Streptophyta > Magnoliopsida > Myrtales > Myrtaceae > Eucalyptus > Eucalyptus erythrocorys. Next base: position 2,820,372 of record CM024599.1, read on the forward strand.
GTGACCTACGGACAGGATTGAGTATCGGAGGAACATTCAATGGTGGAGGCAAGATTCCTCCATGATCTTTGAGCCCCTGAACCGAAACAGAGCCAAAAAGTGGGGCCGTAGAAGGATTAAAGGGTGGCGCAGATGCAGAGAGTTTCTTGGTCATCTCCTTTCCAGTATCAGTTTCATCTTGCTTTCCTGCTTCAGCTGCTGAGGGCCTACCACTTATATCACCATTCGGACAATCATGCGGGTTTTTGTTTTCCTCAACCACCACTTCTTTGGTAGTGGATGCACTTTTCTCTTGCGATGAGCATGCATTTTCAATAGGAGCTTGTGAAAGATCTACATCAGAGGTAGTAGTTGGGCCATCAGGTACTATTCGTGATGCATCATTTTTTAAACCAATCGCATCTGAATCTGTCGAGCTATCAGCTGCATCAGTTTCTGAGGCCAGAACACTGCTACCTTGTTGATGTTCTAGATAAGCAGCGCCTTCAACCTCCACTGCCGCAGCCTTTTCATCTGTTTGTGGAATGGTGGTATCCATGGCTTCCTCTGTGGCTCCTTCCTCTAATTTTTCTTGCTCTTCATTTGAAGCTTTTTTTGTTATCTCAGCATCTAGACACTTATTCTCTGCAGCTTCTTTTTGAAGTTCCTGATCATCTACATCTTGAGATACAGGTGCCTCATTTAGAGCCAACTCTGCTGCAGCTGTGTCTTTGGAATTCTGCTCACTCAGAACATTTTCTTTGGGCAACTGTTCTGCAACTGCCTTCACTATAGATCCAGGTGGAGCCAGAGCAACTTCCTTATAGGAGAAAAGCTTCCCAGTAGCCTGAACACCGATTGGACAGGATAAGGAAGATGTCTTAGTAGCTTGTTCACCTAGGGCTGGGCTAGCAGGTGCGGACTTGGGGTTGGGAGTCCAACTGGATGAGGCGGTAGGACTATTGACCTTCGGACTGAAGCTTGCACTTTTCACAAACATCTTCGTAGCAGGCATGGATGACACAATTGAGGTGGCCGATTCGTTAGTGCTGATTTTTGATGGTGCAGTATTATTGGATTTCACACGGTATCTCGAAGACTGTGATACATTTGTGAAATTAGTGTTCAGTTTTGCCAGGCTTGGCCTTCTCGAACTAGAAGACCTACGAGCGCCAGGTGAGCGGCCTTTAGGGATGGCCTCCTGCCACCCTTCATCTGAAGTGTCGTCGTGTACCAGTTCATTACTGATGCCCACTATCAATTGACCTGGTAAAGAAGGATCTTCCTTCTCATTTGTAGCCTTGGGATGTTCAGCTTCGTTTTCCTTATCACTTGAGTTCTCCACATGAGGATCATTCGGCGATAAGGTTTCATCTGTCTGATAATCCTCTGATGCATCCCAGTTCTGGTCAACTTTTTTCACCTGCAGCAAAATTATCAATTAAACCAAGAGTAGCAGAGACATTTACGAAAGAGTAGATATAAAAAAGCTGGTTCTGACCTTAGCACGAGCCTTTTTCTGGGCATCCCTCGCTTTCATGTCTGCATCTGGAGCTATAAAATCAAGGAGGTCTGACACACTGAGCCAAAAGAGAGAACATCACATTATTGCTTTATCATACAATACTCGCAGCATCATACAGAAGAAGCTACAAATTCTAGAGTTATTTCACTCGACATTTAAACATATATCTCACATCATATTCTATAGCTTAATCTTTTGGAGTAAACCGGTCAAGCAGATAACTTTATGTTGGTATCAGAGCCAAAGATCTCGAGTTTAATTCCTCACATCCCCTTGTACCCTTTCATGGATTTTCCCTTCCATTATGCACAATGGGCTTAAATAACTCTTCTACTTACACATACCGTGTTTGCATTCTTGAGGCCTTTGTGTGAGGAGTGACCATATCTCATGCCATACTCTAATAGCTTAAACTTTGGTAATATACAGTCGGGCTCAGAACTTTCATGCGAAATGGAAAGTCAACAAATTATAAAGGAAAAACCATGGACACAGATTAGGTTATCAACATTATGAATTCAAAAGGGGAAGCAAAATCGTTTCAGGTTAAAATTGGGGAACCATAGATTTTAAAAGAAAACAATGCCAATCACATTTTATGAGCATCTGTTCATTCAGCACTAATAAGTTTTGGCCAGAACAGTGATCAGTATACTCACAAAAAAACAGTGAAAAGAATAGCAAGGCCATGTGCTTGCTTATGGGAAGACATAAATTTTCCACACAATTTTAACAACACAAACTTTATCACTTTTCTTATCTGGTCAGAAAAAAGATGAGAAGTATAGGATGGACACAGATGCAAGAGGTTGATACCTCAAATGACCTTTACTGGAGATTGAGGCATCTGGCTTTGGTGTACCATTGCGAGCAGCTTCTTGCTGCTCTAGAGCCTTCGATTCAAAATACTCAAGCCATGCAGCCGCATCCTAGAATTTAATCGATTTATCAACTCAACAACTATGAATATCAAATAATACAAGACAGGGATTTCTCATTATAAAGTTGGCGGTACCTGTGTACGTAGATCCTCTGATCCAAGTTTGGCCTGCAGTATCTGTAAGGTAGTTTGTTCATGCTGAACACTCAAGGAGTAGGCCTCCATCAGAGAGAGAGCGATTGCAATGGCATGATAGCTAGCAGCGGTCTGGAAGGGAAATAACAAAGGCAAAAAAGGACGGTCATGTTATTGCCACAATCTGCCAAAGCTTAAATAAAATGTTGTCGTACATTTCCTGTTGAAACGAATTTTCAATGGGTTTCTGGACAAGCTCATTAACACTGATGATAGAGAGATTAGTGGTGAGTTGGTTCGGCATAGCAGTTGTAAACCTTCTGCTCCTAATACTACAGCACACAACTATTGCTAGAAGACCTTGTCAATGTTGACCGCCCAAGTGTCAACTACAATGATTTGTTCATTAAGAAGGTCCAAAATTGGAGTCCAAGTAGAAACTAAAATCTTCACCCCCATTCTTTCAAGGGCTGAGCGCACTATAAGTCCTAAAACTTGTCGTGGAAATGCAATTGAGTCCTAAAACTTTCAAAAGTGCAATCAAGTCCTAAAACTTGTCACAAAAGTGCAACTGAGTCATAAAACTTTCAAAAAGTGGGATTGAGTCCTAGAACTTGTCATGAAAGTACAGTCGAATCCTAAAATTTTCAAAAAGTGCAATCAACGAAAGGACTTGACTAAATTAATTTGATAAATTTCAGAACTTGATTGCACTTTTTGAAAGTTTTAGAACTCGATGGACTTAATCGCACTTTTTGAAAGTTTTAAGACTCAATTACACTTTTATGACAAGTTTTAGAACTTCCAATGCATTTATCCCTTCTATCAATAAAATAAAGTTTTTCCCAAAATGCCACTAGCAAGTGAATTTCAAATTATTTATCGAGGGAGTTGGGTGGCCCCCGCGGGGAGGGGGGGGTGTGGGGTGGTGGAAGAGAGAGAGAGAGAGAGAGAGACCTGTATGTGATCAGCTCCAAGAAGTCTTTGGTTGCACTTTAGAGCCTCATGTAGGTACCTGAGGGCAACGTGAACATTTCCCAGACCTTCTTCCATCATTGCTACGTTGATGTAGGTGGCGGCAGTATTTGGATGAGATGGACCGCAGGTTAAGTGCAACAGATACAAAGCACGATTCACGTACCTAGAGTAATGAAGGGTCGACTCAAAAGTTATAACATTAACATAGTCAGACAATGGTCATATGGTTTCATTTAAATGGATTCTCTCCAGCGTCCATTATTCTAAGGAAAATATATTTAATTGCAGAGGAATGGGAAAGGAAAAAGAGATAAATCCCTTAACTAAAGCTTATCTTGTTTAGAATGTAGGTTAGATATTCTGGGAAAAGAAAGTAAAAGCATACTTCAAAGCCAACTCTGTGTGTTGAAGCCGATAGTAGAACACAGCGAGGTCCCCATAACTCTTCATGGTATCAGGATGATCAAGACCGAGCTCCCTCTCATTAATATCCAATGCTTTCTGTTGATAGATGGTTGCCTATTCAAGGTAGAAGATTAATAAGTTCGTACGCAATAACATGCTATTAAAGCAATCTATTAGACAAGAATCAAAACTTCCACCACAGACAGTATGTCTCATCTCAAAAAAGTATCACTAAGTGAAGAATAAAAATGTAGAGAGTATAGGTAGCAATTATCAAATCTTTGTAGTAGCAAATTCTTACAGAAAAAACTAATCCTCTTTCACCTAAATAGCGATCAGATTTACTTCTTGTCAATCCAAACAGTTAAAAGTACAAGGTCTCAGAAAGAAATAAATGAAATATCTGTCAGTTTGTTACCTAGCCAAAAAGTCTCTTTCCATCAATTACCACCTTATTCAACATATTGAAAGAATCTCTCTTTTTTCCCTTTGTCAATGTCTAGTAATGCAGTGGGACTTCAAACAAATCAGTGCCCTCACCAAAATTTTGCTCTGTTTTTTTTTTTCCCAGAACCACTTTCAATACTTCCATACCAAACTTGAAATCTATTTGATTCTTGACTGTAAGATAGATGCAAAATGTGTAACCAAGAATGCTGCACAGTAATTCAAGATGTCAACAAAAACTCACTAGAATGAAGGTGACTGTTATGCAGTTGATTTAGCTGTTTCTGTGTGGAATGTTCATTCACTTGAATGAATGAGCAGTTAGTTCTGATGAGAATCCGCCTAACTAAGATGAAGTGTGGATAGTCTGAATTTGACTCATAATTATTCAATAACAATATTGATATCCCAATTTGTGATGACGTTGTTCATATCAGATCATAGATATCTAGAGGTGAACTCTTCATCTGGTTGGGTACTTAATAATGCACATACCTGATTAAAATCACCAGTATGGTAGAGCACCACAGCCAGAAGACTATACGCTCCTGCTGTCATTCGATGATAAGGACCACATACAGACACCAGCTTCGACAGTGCCTTTATTTTTCAATTAAAAAATCGTCAGCTCCAATGCAGATAAGTTTACAATATGATCCCAGAAAAAGAGCAGTCACTCACCTTAGTACCATAATTAACAGCATCCTCCAGTTTTCCTTTGTCCAAGGAAGTCTTGGATGATTCTAGCAGAGTCCGTCCATCCGCAGATGAACAAGCAACATGCTGCAGGAACCAGTCAAAATCCAAATAAGATCCTAAAAATAATTACCAATTAATCTTGAATGAGAAAAACTACTGTTTGTCACCTTATAAACAGGAACCATGCTTATGATATCTGATATCCTAAATGGTGAAGGTGACTCCACATCGTAGTCCCTTGGAACAAGCTCTAGTCCAACCTGTTGCAAGATTGCTTCAATTACATAGGTGCACAAGCAATACCATGAGATCCAAAAGAAACTTGAGTAAGAGGGCATGTTACCGTACTTTGTGGCACAATCCACGAAGAATAGCAAACTTCCTGAGATCCTGGCAGCTCTCTCGTTTCCATTGCCAGTTAAACCTTTTAGAAAGGAAGCCTTCCACCCATTTCCATTTTAGCTCATCATCACTGAGAGTGTCTGTGTCGGCATTTTCAATTGATGGTGAGCCTAGCAGTATATTTAGACATGAAGCAACTGAAGTAGCCACTTCAGCAACATTTTCAACTGCGGCCACAACGGCTTGTAGGATATGCTTGTATGCTCGAACAACCATCTCATGTATACAGAGTGACTGCACATGAGGAAGCTTATCGGCAAGTTCAACCTAGCACGATGCAGGAAATGAATCGAAGTGTTAGGCTCCACAGTGTAAGTTCTCCAACAGCTTTCGTTTATGTAAATCATGCACAATCAGGCAGTAAAACGTACATGTCCTTTTTTTGGCCAGAAGGTAAAGCCAGATTGACTGGGGTAACCTAGATAGAAAACGTTCCTATCCATTCAGCTAATTAAATAACATGACATCAAAAGATAGCAAATTTTGAAGTGTCTCTTGATCCCTTGCACATAGAAAAAAAAAATCTACAGGACTTCCGTCGAAGACATTTTCAAATGAGCATAAGATGTAAACGTGAATTTACAAAAAATTAAAAGAATGGTATTGATTTGGTTACCACACGGCCCAAGGAGCACATTTGCAATCCTCTGGTGTGCATAAAATCAGTCAATGTCCTCCCATCGACTGGTGAAAGCTCGAGGGAACCAAAATCTGCCACCTAAGAAAATAGAGAGATACCTATCAACCATTATGAATATGTTTATATATATATATATTGAAGAATTCCAGTCCAGAAAGCAATTTACCAGCTTTGGAAGGGCAGTATCAGCATAATATTTGTGTGCCATTTCAATCAACTCATCTGGCGACTGCAAGAATAACCGCAGAAAAATTGAATGCATGTGTATAAGGTGAAGGAGATAAAGCATATCATTTTCACCATGCACATGCATTAGAGGATGGCACAGCTTGACACTTAAAGCATTTCAGATTATCTGGTCTTCAGGGAATAAATTGGACAAAAGAACTGAAAAAAGTCAGACACGTTAAATATAACGGTCCTTGCATTAAACAAACCTTAAGGTGCAGACCAGTTTCTGATTCTTTAAGACGCAAATATGCTGACTCAGGAAGCAGCCTTTTCCACATGATTTCTTTTTCTTCCTCTTGTTTCTCTAGTTCCTTCGGATTGATGCTGTTTGATTTGTTGTCAGTGTCATTGTTGCTGCTAATAGGAGCTTCCTTTCCAAGTTCAGAGTTGCTGGTCCTGACATCAGTCTTTTTCTTTATTTCCTTAAGCAGGCCACCCTGCTTACCAAGACCTTTAACTGCTGGCTCAAGCTTAGCTTCTTCAGTGCTTTTAGCATCATTTTTTCCAGAAGCCTGATTTTGCAAATGTTGAACCCAACATGCCCCTAATTCCCATCTGATAGATCTGGTGCATTTAGTGGGCTCTTCCTGCAGCTTCAACAAACTTTCCCTTAAGACCTTCCTTACCAGAGACCTTGCAGAGCGTAAATTTTCAGAATCTGAACTTTGTGTCCGTAGAACAGTGCTGGATGACTGAGGTGAGGATGACTTGTGCAGAAGCATCCGCAGGCTGATGGTCAAAGTTGAAATGAGCACCCCGGTCAATAACTGAGAAAACTATCAAGATACAACCAAAATTATGTACTGACCTATTGACATTTAAGGCATTTGCCCCTCCTTCAGGATGGTCTTCAATGTCAATGTCCTGAGGAATTGTGTTTCCCTCCCAATCTACCTCAGCTGAGACTTTAACAATTGCCGTATAGCCACAATGCCTAACCACCACAACACCTAAAGTAGAAGTGTCCTACCAAAAAAAAAGACTTGCAAATTAATATATGATCCACTACATAAAGAAATTACATTTTCAAATTGCATGGCCCATGTCGAAGGAAACATTCAGCTACTCACATGTACTGTAGCACTCTCATCAGCAGTTATGCCCTTAAGTAAGTTTCTCTGAGCAAGGTCGTCTTGAGATATGCCAAGGACCTGACTCCCATCATTTTTACAGTCCAGTTTCATACTTGCATCAGGGACGTCCTTAGTCACCTTAATAACTAAATCCCCAACTCTTTCTTCATGCGTCATTGAAACAATCGGATCAGATGTGAAGCAATTATTTGCATCAATGAGGTGCTTGATTGCAGCGACGGCTTTAAAAACAGAAATGTCGACAAAGAGACTATGAAGCAAGAATGCTTTGCGATCACGGATTTGCCTCTCCTCTGATGTTTTACAGGGCATTGCCGCCAAAATGGCAAACTCTTTTCCCCACGGTCTGTAATCATGTCTGCCATCTCGTCCATGACCACCACCATTTCCTCCCCAATTTTCATCTTCCACGGGAAGCGCTGGGAAGACTGAAGGATTATCAGCAACAACTGGAGGAACGACCCATGTGTTTGCTCGGAATCCATATGGAAGATTTCCAAACTAATATTGAACTCGGGTGAGTTTATTGTCTTGCGATGTCGATAATTACGAGAATTGTAAATTCAGTACAATCAGATGTACGCACCTTATTGTGCTCTGTGAAAGCTTTCATGAGAGCTTTGTATGCCTGCAAGCATAGTATAATAAAAATGCTAAATAGGTAATGGCTACTTGCAAGTTTTTATGATCTGAGATGTTGAGTAACACCATAAGAAATGAGAAGAAAATCCAAATAATTAGAATATCAAAGAGGGCTAAACTGAGGGCAGAAAACAAAATTGACAGCAGAACACAGGCGCAAGATAGTTCATATGATTGCTAAGGCTTACCGCATCAAAAATCCTGTTATTCTGTTGAAGCAGACCAACCAAAGTATGACTTATAAGAATGCGTTTTCCAGCAGGATAAAACCCTTTCTTTGAAGCTACAACAGTCATCGGCTTCCCGCTGCAAATCCGCACCTGCATACACAGTTACAGCCAGAAATTCACTCCCAAGGAACGGAAATCTCAGAAGCTTATTGGCATAATCCATATATTATAGAAGTGGTGGAGTACAAGATAACTGGAAAGGAGTGAGGTCCTCACATCTATCTGGAAGAAATCATCTTCTGTCTTATCATCGAGGAATGGACGCGTTGATCTCCGGATGTCTACAGAAGAAGCCAAAGAAGATTATCAAAGAAAGCATCATCTACTTCGACGAGAACATGCAATTTCATCAAACCAAAGGGAAGAACTGGAAGACAAAATTAGAAAAGCTGAGACCACCATTGTCCCCCTCTCTTACTCAATAGTACTAACATGACACCAAAAGACATCAAACAAAGCATTACCAAAAAGTTAAAGAGAAACACAGCGAAAAAAGGGAACTCACACTGAACCGGAGGCGTGAGATGTGAGACTGAGAAGAAATCATAGAACTGCCCAAGCTGGGGCGGCGGGCACAGCGAGACCGCCGTATCCCCCTTGTCGGCCACCGCTGCCGCTGCACCGGTGCACTTCTGGGTCGGGTCGGTCTTCTTCTCGCCTCCCAGTTTGAGGCTCGGGTCGCAGCCGGCCACTTCTCTCTCACTGACGTCGGGCCCGGGACCCTGAGACCCCGCGCCATCGCCCGGGTTGTTCGGCTTGGAGGCGGGGTCTTTGGCGGCGGGTCGAGCTTGGGCTTTCGGGGACGATGAGGAGGAGGAGGAGGAGGAGCCGAAGAAGGTGGTGCAGGCGACGATGTCGAGGAGCCTGCGGATGTGGGAGATCGCGAGCTCTTCGGTGTAGTCCTCTGCGAAGATTTCCGAAAGGGACGAAGGGGAAAGGCGAGAGTGAGTGGGAAATTTTTGAATTCGCCAGCTTTTATAGTGGGCTCCCAATTTTTGCAATTTTCTTTTTTTTAAAATCTTTTTCTTGGTTCGAAATTGATTATTGCAATTTATTATCTAGAAAAAAAAATTTGCATTTGGGGAATCCAATAGTTAATCAGTAATGAGGCTTTCTTCCCCTTATATAATTTTTATAGAAATCGACAACCATTTTTAAGTGTAATTATATTTTGGTTTATGCAATTTTCGAAATTAGTTTTTTTTTTCTGTTTTCTATATTAAAAAATTTGATTTGTTGTGTTATAACGAAAAGTTGTGTCCAAAGATAAACCCCCTTCAGTTATCTATAGCTTGGTCTCGGCAATTTTGCGCTTTTTTCTTGTAATTTTCCAATTCAATTTTTTTAAAGCTAAAAAATTTACAGGAAAAAAGAATATGATCGAACGTGTTAGTTTTTCTATACTTTTTTTTATTATTATTATCAAGTGCTCCCCACTATATTAAAATGAATTTCTGAGTATTTGCAAAAATATGCAAAAAAAAAAAAACAAAACAAAACAAAAGGCAAAAAATAAAAGTCATTCGATTTAACGTTACCTTTGACAATGGTAAGATGACAAGGCTTGAGGGAAATAATGTCCGCCGAGTCCTTGAGCCTTGGCCCTCGAACCTGTACATATGATTGAAAATACTCATTAATACTCAAATAATTTATCTCATGGGGTTCATATAGTGTAAGTTAAATTCTAATTCTCAATATTTGATGTTTGACTAGTAACAAGTTTTAAAAAATACATAAATATCTTAGATATTGATTTTTTTTTTTTTGGGAAGATTATTTTTTTTTTAAACACATATGGTCTACTATGAGTCTATGACCAAAAAAAAGAAGTTGTTCTTTTTATTTTTATTTTTTTAACTCCCAGCCAACAGAATGGGGGAATGCAGAAATGCTAACCCTAAAACCTAAGGAAAGAAAGACACAGCATGTGGCGGTGGTGGTGGCGACATTATTGTTATAAATGGCAAATGGAACCCACCACAAAAACCAAAAAAATGTTCAGAAGCAGACGAAAGAAGACGAAGTGCAGAGAAGAAGAGAGCGCTTGGCTGTAATGCAGCGGAACGTACCTCGTGAGATAGGGAGAAATTGGTCAGATGACACGTCTCGACGTGAACCGCTAAAAGCTTGCGCACGTCCAGGATCCTGTCCGTCGATATGCCCTGTCGTCAATCCAACGAGAGTCCAACGTTAGTTTTCGGTTCCTTGCTTAGCATTCCACATGAAGAAAGCCGTGTCCGTCCCCAACTTATTGAACTGTTCACTCGGGCTAAAGGATAAAACATGCTTGCACAAGCTGCTGCTGCTGCTGCTGCTGCTGCAGACCAGTCGCTGTAAAACTGTACAATGATGATGACGACATGGGTCCCGTTTCGCCGAACTTGCCTTTTGTGATTCTTGAATCGTGATTAGTTTCGTTACGCTAAGACGGGGCTAAGACGGGGCAAGAAATGCTATTATGCTTGCCGATGGAATATAGTTTTCATCTTACTAAGAGAAGTTTACTTTGTTTCGAAGCAAATGATCGAACAACTTAGCTTTATCTTGAGCAAGTAGCAAAAGTTTCGTGTCGATGTATCGCCTCTCGCACTTATCGTTGCGTTTTAGGTACGTGCGCATATAAGTGAGGTCGCTCAGTTAGGCATGGTGGCAACTGATGCCGTGTCAAGAAAGCACGACAGTCTCCCACGTTACCAAAGACAGAATGGGCGTCGACGTTTTGCTAATTAGGACACAACAGCGTGAGGAAAAGTTCAGACCTTGAGCGTCACTTGCGAGTCATCTGGTGTCTCCACAGTAATCTCCACCACAGTGGGCAAAACTGCACAGTTTAGTACCGCAGAATCATTTAATGTTGCTGAATCAAACGGGTATCTAAAGGACTCGCAAGCAGACAAAACGGGGTTAGGAAGGGAGCCGGGAAAACATTTTCTTATGAACAATTCTAGAAGTCCAAGTAAGGTTGACATGCCAGAATCTTTGATTAAGCGCGATGAGAATCTGACATTAAACTTCAGTGCCGAAATAATCTTGTTTACTTCTCTCTTTCGGGCCGTTGCTAAACTATGTGATGAAGCGGAAAAATTATTTAAAGAATAAAAGAATCAAAGTATCAAAAGAACGAGGAAATGAAATGCAGAGTAGATGGGGGGTGATAGAACAGCAAGTAACAATGCAAAACGGACCTTTCTCTTCCTTCTTCTTCTTCTCTCCTTTGGCTTTGTGCGGTCTTGCTCTGCCTGCTTTGGGAGCCATTTTGCGTCCCGGGGGCGGGGGGGAGGTTGAATTCACTGCTGGACTGGTTCTAGGACTTTCCTCCAATCGGTCCTCCCGAGCGACGGTAATAACTATGGAATTAAGGTTGAACTTATTTTATCCACAGCTCCAAGCTGCATGCGTAAGGAGCTCGAAGGAAGAGAGAAGAAAAGAAAAGAAAAGAAATCTCCACCCGAAAATCTCGGGCGCTATTCGCTTCTGCTAAAGAAATAGGAACCGGAATTCGCTCTCTCTTTGCGCTCCAAAGTTCCAATTCAAGAACTCTGTTTTCCGGGGAATACAGCTCGAACCCAGGTACCGATTCCAATGCAAATAACTAAAGAGAGGGACAAAAACAGAACTTTTTTTTATCCCAGCAGCTCGAAGGAAGCAGGAGGAACGGATACAGAAGAAAGAACCCAGTCAAGTAGCCATTTTTCTTGTATTTGCCTTGGTGCAGCAAGCGCTTTTACATGTGAAAGAAGACATGGATGGCTAGAGAAAGTGACGCCGCATTGAGTAGAATTGGAATGAATTGAATGAAGTGCGGGAGGTGGGTGACGATGTCCTTCGGAGGGTGTGTGTGTGTGTGTGTGTCTTAAAGATTGCGAAAGAGAAAAGCTGGGGACACGGTACGAGATATAGAGAGAGAGAGAGAGAGAGAGAGAGAGAGAGTTACGAGAGGGAGCGAGTATGGTGTGTCTCTCGGGAGGATTATAGAGAGAGAGATGGGGGATAGGATAAGGTGAGCCAAAGGCCAAGGAGAGCTCGGCATATGAGCAACGCGCGCACACGGAACGAGAGAGAGAGAGAGAGAGAGAGAGAGAGAGAGACGCTCTCAGCGAATTGAGGCCTCTCGTTTCCGCTTTCTTCTTCACCCTCGACGACGCCTCATCGCCTCCTTCTCTCTCTCTCGCTCTCTATCCCCTGCCAGATTTGTAGGCCTGTCATTGGAAAGTCGAACCGATGATGACTTCGGCTTGGATTTGCTCCTCCGGGGCCCTCTCTATAGCCCATCTCACACGTGGCCTCCGATACTGCCGTTCGGTGAAATTCCCAGAAATCTTACCCGGAGGAGGTAAGTGTCTGACCCGTCTCTCGACTTACGGTAGCATGACCGACAAAAAGTACCTCAGTCTATGCAAACGAAAGTAGCCCTCCAGCACGATGATAAAAGTCTTAATGTAGACCTCCCTACCTCATAAGGAGAGAGGTCCCCAATAATATGGCCCCTTGCCGCCAATAACACCGGCTTCGCGGCGGTACCTTCATCTTGAGATTCATCTAACCATGTGCGTTTCTATAATTAGCATGTGTACTTTTCTTTTCTTTGATGACCCAAGAAATTCCGTACAGTCGGTAGCCGACGGGTAAATCTTGAGAACAACACGTGGAAACCACCACCACGTGCACCAGGCAAGTCACCAAGTGACCCGTTGGGAATTTGAACTTCTCCACTTCGTAAGGGGGAGAGAGCCTAAAGGCAGCGACGCCACCACAACGGGTGGTTGTAATTAGCATGTGTTTGTACTGGACAGAGGTTAAAAAGATCGTTAAGTAGTGTTTGGTATTTCACAAATATAAAAAGAAAAAAAAAAAGAATTCAATCATCTATGAGCAATCATCTTGGACTTGAGCATGTTCTTAAAAGATTCCGTTTGAAGTCTAGGATGTAAAACTTTGAAGGGGGCAGAAGAACGCTTCAAGTGCCAAAAGTAAGCACGGGGACACTTAAGTGCCAAAAGTTACGAAAGCGTACACTTAAGTGCTACATTCAAAAAGAAATGGGACACTTAAGTGCCACTCCGCCAAAATCCGGCCAAAGTGCGACGTGGATAATTTCGGCGAAATAAGTCCAAAACGACGCCGTTTTGCATGCGATGTGACTAACAGGTGAAAAAACGACGCCGTTTTTGCGTTGACATGGCATAAATTAATGTAAAAATTAATTAAATCTAATTTAAAACTAAATTTACTTAAAATATTTAAAAATATTAAATATTAATATTAAAAAATTCAAGAAAATTAAATTTAAACTAAAAAAAAAAAGGGAGGGGGTGGATACGAGCCCTCGAGGGAGGGCCGGCGGGGACCTCGAGGTCGCCGACCCTTCCCCAAGGCCCGGCGCGCCACGGCGAGGCGGCGAGGCGGCGGCGAGGGCCGAGGGCCGAGCCCTCACCCGTATCCAACCCCCTCCCTTTTTTTAATTTTTAAAATTTTTAAATTTTAATATTAAAAATTGTTATTTTTAAATGTTTAAAATAAATTTAATTTAATTAATTTTTATATTATTTTTTTTTGTCCACGTCAATGTTAAAACGACGCCGTTTTGTTTTTGTCTCACCGGAAAATTGCCACGCGCCGTTTTGGCTGGATTTTCCACTCAAGTGATCCATTTTGCTCCGATTTTGACACTTAAGTGTACCTTTCGTAACTTTTCAAGACTTTGTAAGTGTCCTTTCGTGCCAACTTTTGGCACTCCAGGGGTCCGCGTGTCACTTTAAAGGTATTCCCACCTAGGCAGGGAAAAAAAGATTAACCTCAAGAAGGAAGGTAGACTCCCCGTCTCTTCTTTAAAAGAGGCTACAGCTGAGTAGGTAGGTATAGCAACCTCACGTGTCAGTATTAATGAGATGGAATTCGAAAGAATTCTAAAGAATTCTTATTTGTCGATCTATATTTCGTACAATATCAATTTAATCAATTTGTCAACTCAGTATCCCTAATTGAATTGACATTGCGTTCTCATTATGTTTTCATTAATGAGCTTTTGGTACGAATATCAGGTCCTTTTACCGAATCACCTAAATGGAAATGTTTAAAACGTTTTTATTATTTTTTTAACACGCCAAAAAAAAACGTTTTTGATTTTTTATTTTATTTTCATCTAGGTGGTGGGTGATTAAATTTTCAATCTCTTTTTTTCCCCAGTAGTGCTTGCAATAAGTGTCCTCTCCAAAAAGACCCCCTTACTGTAGTGGGGGTGGTGACGACGTACATGCCACCTTCTCTTCTGTTCTGTGCATCTCCAAAAACGCAGCACTCTTGTCTGAAAAAATATGGAACGTGTGGGTGGCCCACACACTCGATTTACCGTACAAACTTTTACGACATGTGGTAAGGCGTCGTCAAAAATGGTGACGGGATTACGACGGTCCGGTCCGATCCGGTCCATTGGCGATCAAGTTCAGGGCGTCGTAGCATCGTGAACGTGTGGTACCAATGACAAATCGAAAATCTCTTCACTCGTGATTCTAAAGAGATACATCGGAAGGGTGATTTCATGCCTGGTTTGCTCTATTCCGTTGATTATGTCTAACATTGCTTGAAATCGAAGAATTGTATTGATTTTTTTTTCGACTCCGTAAAATCTTACGAAAATATGTCGAGGAGATTTATAACATGTGTCTCACTCCGGATCGATTGAGAAATTATAGGGGAGAAATTTAGATTCTGGTGGAATATTTTATTTCCTTTTTCAATGCACATGAAAATCAATTTCGTTCACACGTAGCCTCCTGATATATCGTTGAAATATATGCATTCACGTGGAATATTCTCATTTATATTTTTCTAATATTTCATCCGAAACCTTCCTTTCTACCAAAAAATATGTCGCTCGGTGTATATTGCTTGAATATATGAAAAATCTCTCGTTGTATCATTGAATATTAACGCTATCTATCGCCAGTCGGTCCAATGCAAATGCGAATAAAAAAAAATACTCTTAAAATTATATGTTATGCAATTTAATTATAATATTTTTGTTTAGGGGTTAAAAATTAATCTATAATTTTTAATGCGATAAGTGACTAGACGGATTACCAAAATTTAGGTATCAACGATGTATAAAATAATCCGATTGTAATGACCTAATACATTTGGATTGCTCCATGTGCATGAAGTACGTACGCATGTGAAAGGAGAAGACGAATTTGGACTGCAAAAGCATGTGGCCATGTGCTAGGTAGGGGAATGGCAATACATGTGGAAGTGGAGACTCCACGGACATGAAGAAGATGAAGAAAATATGTTTATCTTAATTTCTTTATTAAAAAAAAAAATCAGTTCAGTCCTATTCTCATCCTGAAATTGGAAATCAAATTGCCCGTCACTGGTTCCAATTTTATGAAATCAAGAACCGATCGATGCCTTTGATAATCGTTTAGAAACCGATCGGTTCAGTCCAATTTGGGTGGTGTTCTCATTGCACAATTATTTATACACCTTCAATGAACCTAATAAAAAAAAATTGCATCCCATGCTTTGAGGATCTTCCAATGAGAGTGAAAGGAAAAAGAGGATAATTTCCAACAACGCCCTAATAACTCGTCCAATTTTGCTAAGAAAGAAAAGGCAAATCTCACTTTTCCTTCGATGTTCAAACACAAGTTGAATAATTATTTTTAAGTTATGACGAATAATGAGAGGAATTACAACCGAAAGTATATGTCAATATTTGTAGAGATAAGTGCACTTAAAGTATTAAAACTTGTCATGAAAGTGTAATTGAGTCATAAAACTTTCAAAAAATGCAATCAAATCATAAAACTTATTATGAAGATACAATTAAATCCTAACAATTTCAAAAAGTGTCATCAATAGAAGAACTTAATTTGATCAATTTGATAAGTTTTAGGACTTTAATTGAACTTTTTGAAAATTTTAGGATTTTATAGGACTCTTGTAACAAATTTTAAGAGTTAATTGCATTTTTTGAAAGTATTAGGTCTAAATTGCAATTTTATAATATGTTTTAGGACTTTTAATGTACTTATCTTATATTTGTATATTTGAAGAGTCTTGTGTTCCAAATCAAGTGAAGTCAAATTTACTCAAACCGTAAAATTCGGGGAAACAAAAGAGGAAATCTAGAAAAGTAAAACCCTAACCAAATAAAGCACCGGCAAACATTTTTCTATATTCCACAATATGTCAAGTGAGGCATCAAGCATTGTCACATGATGCATCATACCACGAGCCCGGTCTCATGAAAAACTTATTGGAAGAGTACTTGTGCGCCTTTTATACCTGTTTTGAGAAAAATAAATTCCACGAATTTACTGAATATATTTACTAGCTCGTTCCATTTGCGTGCACTCTATCTGAGGATGCTTCGCGAGCATTTCAACAACAAAATACGTGCCGACAAACTTATATGACATGAGCAACATGATATGGTTCGGTCTCTCTATATTTTTTGTGCCGTCAATTCAATGTTAGTAGATTCCCAACTCAAGCATCACTGACCAAATGTCTGCTTAAATTCCTAGAATTGTGAATAGGGCTAATCACAGTAATTTTCTCTAGCGCATCTCCCTTGATTTAAATTTTAATAGGTCCATAGATCAGGACCGAAAGAAATCAAGATCAGAAGTGGGAGGTTCTACGCTAGCTTTCACCAGCATGCCGGTTCCAGTTGTCGACAAATCACCTCTTTTAGAATACCCATCATTCATCTATTTCCAACTAGAGGTTTCTCGGCCGAACAAAATGTCGCCTCCGACAACACTACCATCTCAAGCTTGAAAGGGAGTAAGTATCAAGAAAGTATTTAATCTATTGTACATGTGACAATTCAAACATAAACCTTTTATTTGCACTAATTTAGTTTAAATTCTTTTGATTTAGAGCCATTTAGTCATTTTGACTAATTTTGATCGGATATTACTAGCATGGACCTCGGACGTCTTACATAACATGATCGGTGCTTACGTGAACTTTTCTAATAATATTTTAATTATTTTTAAACTTTTTTTCTTTCTTTCTTTCTTTTTCTCTCTTTTTTTCTCCTCTTTCCTCTTATGGTCAACGCAACCATAGTTAGCAAGGACTGGCCTTACTTGAGCAAGGATGAGCATTAATATGTCTATCAAGCTAGGAAAACTATAAAAAAAAAAAGTCTTAAATTTATGGGTTAATACCCTAAAAAACCCCAAATTAATACACTTGTAACAAATTTACCCCAAACTATTTTTTTTTTTTACCACCAAAAATCCCAAACTGATATTCCTTTGACAAATTTACCCAAAACTGGTGTACTTATGATAAATATACCCTCTGTTAGTTTTCGTTAAATTCTACTATCCAATTAAAAAGTTAAATGACACGCGAGGAGTTATTTGGTATATCAATTTAGGATTTTACGCTCTATTTGTCACAATTTATAATTTTTGTGATTTTTTTTATATTGATACAATTTTTCAAAAGGTATATTTGTCATAAATTTACCAGTTTGAGGATTTTTGCTGTCGAATAAATTAGTTTGGAGTAAATTTATCATAATTGTATCAGTTTAGGGTATTTTATGGTCAGTCCGAGTAAATTTGTCATAAGTATACTGGTTTGGGATTTTTCATAGTCAAAAAAATAATTTTTTATAAATTTGTCACATGTATACTAGTTTTGGGTTTTTCATGTTATTAACCCATAGTAAAATTGGTCATTTTGAAAAAATTGAGCAAGAATGGGATTATTAGCTTTTCTGAACATTTACATACTCAAAAGGTGAATACATGTGGCCATGGGCATGAACGAACACGATGGTCCACAACCAAATTCCATGTACTTAGCTCATTTTACCAAATGCGTAGACTTTCCACTCAGCAGACGTAATATTATCATCTCCTCAACCAATTCGATTTGCAAAGAAAATGTGGAAATGCCCCCCTTCCTGTCGATGTCGACAATACGTTTCCCGGTAGATTTTCATCGTTTGAAGTGAGACAACCTTTCAGCCCTCCATTTGTCCTCATCTTTCAATTCGAAAAAGGAAAAGAAAAAACAACAACAAAAAGCTACTTCTTCTCCTTAGGGCCGCTATAGAGATAACCTCATCTCGAACGGCCGGCCCCGTCCACCATTCCGGCGGGCTCGGACAAGAATTGGGTCTTCCTTAAATGGCCCAAATGCAGTAGCTACTAACTAGCTACTCATGTGACATCCTTGCCAATCGACCACGCTGCTAGTGCTCTTGTATTGTTCTTTTTTCTTGACTTGCTTCATTCTCTTGGATATGCTTCTCATGGATTACCGTTGACATTCCCCCCTTGAACAGTCAAAAACCACATTGGTTTGTCGGCTTGTGAGGGAATCTAGTGGGAATGGGAATTTGACTGTGCATCACGGAACAACAATGATTCAAGGTTATCCACATGTTGGCCCACGTAGATAACAATCATGATTATAAAAAACAACATTTTATCCACGTGAGTGAAAAAGAAAAATATTAGGTGATTAGTCTTTTTCGCCCAATAAAAGGATACACGATCAATATAATTTCCTAAAAGAGAGACGCATATTCTAATTAATCATGATAATAAGCTCTACACTTATCTCTTACATGGAAACTATGCATCAGAGATATGCTATTATATGGCAAATCCGTGGTGTGAATGAAAAAAATTTAAAGAGCATTATGGCGGCTAAGAGACGATCCTTTTAAAAAGCCAGAAAAGCCAAGTGTACAATTTAAGAAAGGATACAGGATCAATTAAATGCAATTCACCACCATATTTAGGAGAATTCTCCGGCAAACATAAACCTCAATTTGTACAATCAAAATAACAAGCAAAGGAAACACATGTTCTAATCGCCTCTACAGAGTTCTACCATCACAAGACAAATCCATTATGTGAATCAAATATTCAATTAGGAGGGCATCGATACATGGAATAACTTACTTGCCATAAATTTTGTTTTCGTTTCCATCCATGGCATCCCTTAATGTGGTGAATTTGTATATCGATCTTTAATATATCTACCATTTTCCATATCTATATATCTCGGGAGAATATTTGATTTGACCATCTCTCCATAAGAAGTTCCCAAAGTTTGGCAGGGCACCATATCCAAAAATCCCACCCCAAAAAAGAAAGAAAAAGAAAAAAAGGGAAATTAAATTAGGCGCCAGCTCATCCTCAATTTCAACAGTCTTACGTGTCGGCGGCTTCTCCCCCACCACCCCAGATCGGCCGCCACGTGTCGGTTCAAACCAACCACCCCCGCGCTGTCATCTAAGGTCGGGGGCCGCGGGCCCGCCCTGGCGGGGCCCATATTATCCACCAAAACGAATCGCGCGACGCGGTCCGCGAATTCCCAAAAATAGCCCGCCCCCTCCCGCTATTTAGGCCCCCCGCCCCGCCCCGTTTCGGTCAATTCCCACCCCCGGGAAACGACAAACGAACAGTCCACGCACGTGCCGAACGGCTCCCGGCACGTGCGCCCCTTCTTCTTCTTCTCTCTCTCTCTCTCTCTCTCCCCATCGCTATCGACAAAGCGCCCCATTTCTAGGGTTTTCATTCCTTCATTCGCCCGAGCTCGCGATCCGTGCCTGGGCGCGTCGAAGCGATCCTCGTTCCCCTCGGGTTGTTGACTTTTCTGCCTCTGGTTCGGTTCGGTTCGGTTCGGTGGCGGAGGGATTCGATTCCATGGTGCAGTTGATGAAATCTGGGGATTTCGGAGCGGATCGCGGGACCGCGCCGTGCGGCGGCGGCGGCGGAGGCGGCGGCGGCGGCGAGAAGAAGCTCCCGGTGAAGCTGGAGATCGTGGAGGATCCGCTGGAAGAGGAGCATGGGCCGCTCAGCAAGCGATCGAAGGGATCGTCCGGTTTGGAGCAGGTGAGGTTTCCGGGCGTTCGCCTTGGTTTGTCTTGGCCGACAAAAATCGACGGGGGAGAAGAGAGAGGAATATGGAATAACGAAAAGAAAGAACTTTTTTTTTTCTTGGCGAGAAAGCTTCTTTTTTTATGTTCGGAGTAGATGGGGAGCATAGGAATTGGGGGTAGGATCTTCAGATGAGTTGTGTTTCATCATTATTTTGAGGATTGGGGATTGAGATGATTGGAGGGGTTGACCTGTATGGGCTTGGAGTACTTTGAATTGCACAAGCAGTACCTCTTCCTGTAGTTTAGTAAAATTGGGCATATGCCTAGGCCTCCTTTGGAAGCTGCCCCGTGATCGGACGCCGCCCTCGCCTCGAAAATTTGTCTGACTGTACCCGGAACACTGGAACGCCAGAACTGGCGTTGCTGCGATTTTTTATAGGAATCACAGCGGTGTCTGTGCAGGTGATCAGGGGTGTTTGTGTGGACTTGGATAATTAGGGAATATCTGGGGTATGCCGTATGTCAGTTTAGAGGAGATATTTGCTATCAAGTTTTTGTCGATATGTCAGTGGATACTCTGCAAAGAATTTACTAACTCTGGAGTCTAATTAATTCTTTTAATAAGTGTCTTTTGACTCTTTTATGGCTCTTGCGGTTTGGATTTGTGGATTCTGCAACTGAAGAATGATGGTGTTAGCTAAACCTGCGCTTGCTGTGCATTTCAATTGATTGCTAATTTCCTTGTGAATGAGCAAAAAGAATTAAGGAGGATGTTAGTTGAGGCTGAGAATTTTTTTATTTTTTTTGGGGCTTTCGAAAATGATTGGACTCTCGATCTCACTACTTGTCTGCATGATCATTTATTTTCTCAGCTATGGGGTGCGGGTGCCAATGCATTTCCAGTTCAGCCTTCTGAGTACAATCCCCTTGATGAGCCGAGCCCTTTGGGTTTGAGACTGAGGAAGAGTCCTTCGTTGTTGGATTTGATTCAAATGAAGCTTTCTCAGGGCACTTGTAACTTGGCAACTACTCAGAGTGACAATCTTGTTCACGAGACTAATAAAGATGGTAGAAGTAACGCCTCCTCTAGTACAGCTGACAAGATGAAGGCTTCAAATTTCCCAGCTTCGCTTTTGAGGATTGGAAGATGGGAGGTACTTGTTATGGTTTGACTTTTGAATATCTCTTATAGGACTGATTATCAGACTTTGATTAATTCGGCTTTTGAGGAAAATTTGTCTTGTTTGGTTGCTAGTATAAGTCGAGATATGAAGGTGATCTAGTAGCCAAGTGTTACTTCGCAAAGCATAAGTTGGTCTGGGAAGTCCTTGAGGGTGGTCTGAAGAGTAAAATCGAAATCCAGTGGTCAGATATAATGGCCTTAAAGGCGAATTGCCCAGATGATGGACCTAGTACATTGAAAGTTGTGGTAAATCTCTCTCTCGTCTCTGGTGCGCACTCGTACACCAGTTTAATCATGTGGCTATGTAATCTTTACTGTTTATAGAAATAGTGATTTTTTACTTTATATATATATATATATATATATATATATATTTTTTTTTTGGCCTTTGTTGCAGCTTGCCAGACAGCCCCTTTTCTACCGGGAGACCAACCCACAACCGAGAAAGCACACTTTGTGGCAGGCAACCTCTGATTTCACGGATGGACAAGCAAGCACTCACAGGTGAACGAAGTTTCCTCCTAACACCTTTCTTTAGTTCTCTTAGCTCTAAGATAAGTTTCCATCCTTAGATTGAGTTCTTTTTCTCTTCTTGTGATTACTTGTGTTGCCAAAAGTTCTGTGATCCTCTTGTTATTTGAGCAGTTTCCCCCTGGGATCAAAAGCTTATTTCTTTTTATATTGCGGACGTGCATTTTGCCAATGTACTTGGTATGAATTTGTTCTTACAAACTCCTGCCTGTTACATATGCTGTTTACCTGATGGTGTATGTGTTACTTCAGATAGTTATGTGCCACAGTTTTATGGGCAGATTGCATAAGTTCATTCGTCTCTTACTGAAGCTCAGACTGTTGTTATAAGTCATTGGTTTAGTGTGCTGATCTTTTTTCTTCGGTGGGCACAGGCAACACTTTCTGCAGTTTCAACCTGGTCTTCTGTACAAGCACTTCGAAAAGCTTATCCAATGTGACATGCGGCTCAATTTTTTAAGTCGGCAGCCTGAGGTAGTCTTGGAATCACCTTTGTTTGACACACGACCATCTATTTTTGAGGATCTAGAAGAAACCAAAGGCTGTGGTTTTGATAATGGCACAAAAGATGAAGAATCAGGAATATCCGACTTGCATGCTTCATCAGCAGCACAGTCATCCTCTGTGAAGACAGAGATACGGGAACGTGTTGGCATAACGTCAGAACATATGTCCAGAGAAGCTCCTTCTCCCAGTTCAGGTACATAGTAATCTATTCATTTGCATTTGATAGGTCATGATTCATTCACTGTTCCAAGAAAATATAGCAATCTTGTTTTAGGGGAAAAAGGCATATTTCTATCTCTTGGATATTTCCTTACTTGTGGCGATGAATCTCAAATGGCTTGGAGGAAGTTCTTCTTGTGGGTGTTGCACATGATGAGAAGTCACTGAAAACTAAATTACAGCGTTTTAATTTAGTGGTTTTATCCTGAAGGTGGCTATTCTGATCCTTTCATTTTTTTTTTTGGTCCCTTTCTAGTGATGGATGCTCGTGTGATTGAAGGAAATGGAAATCGTGATGGACTGGAAATAAAGGCCCCGAGAAATTGGGACCAGATAAAAGTGCCCGGTTTACATCCATCAATGTCAATGAGCGATCTAATGAACCATATTGGAAACTGTATCACTGAGCAGATGGGTTCTGGCAATTCTTCTGATGATGGATCAGGATGCCAGGAGATACTGGAGGACATTGCACAGTACCTGCTGAGTGACACCCAATCAACTATGGCCTCCGATGAAAAATCCCTCATGGCAAGGGTGAATTCTCTATGCTGCCTCTTGCAGAAGGATACTACCCCCGTTCAGAACCTGGCTGGTGGAGAAAGCTGCGAGGACAAGCCTAAAGACGTGAAGGATGCTTCTCCTTCTGGGGTTAATAGCAACCCCCTTGCTAACGTTAAGGCTCTGGAAGAAGAATCAAAACCAGCAGGCATGTCAAGGAAAGACTCATTTGGGGAGCTTCTGCTCCATCTTCCTCGGATCGCTTCCCTTCCGAAATTCTTGTTCAACATTTCAGAAGAAGACAGCGACAGTAATTCTAGATAGTCAAGGTTATGTATATTCTCTAGAAGTTTCGGTATCTGCAAAATCAGAGGACCCCCCCAGTATCTGTGGAAAGATGTTTGTTGACTGTGTGGTGCCTTGTTAGGGAAATGCATCCTTCTGCTTTATCCTGTTCGGCAGTATTGGGATTCTGAAATTAGAATTTGATGAAGAGTCCTGGTAGCCGTCCCTTGTAAAAAGCTTTGCATTAGTTTCTAGTGGGCATTGTTCTCCTGTGAAAGACCCTGTGATCCAATGGGATCTGTAAAATTTACTTAATGGCTTCTCAAGGACGCATATGCTTTGGTACTTTCGCCTAAAGCTTTGGTAAAATCGAAGCAGAGTCGAGGATCCTCAGAAGCCACATTTTTCTGGCTTCACTCCACACGCGCGCACTCTCTCCAAGGAGAGGGAACTAACCATAAGATGTTCATCATAAGTCCTAATTCAGAGAGAAACGACTTGTTTAGGCAAGGAATAACCTTCCATCTAAAAAAGTCAACAGCGCTTTTAAAGGAGAACCTACTCAATGACAAATCGTGCAAACACATGCGAACTGACGATGGAATAATTTACCCATGAGCTCACAACTGCTGAAGCGTGGACTATTTGCCTGATATTCACATCTACCTATAAAGAAACCTAAGGAATAATCTTCATGTACAAATGGGAGATTCGAACTCAATCAATTCTTCGGCTGTACAGAAAACTAATCAAGTTAACAACTCCCACCAAGAGAAATTCCACTTTGACCAATAGAAACGATCAAACCCCTTATGTACACTTATTTTCTTCCATCATGTCTGTCTCTGTCTGCAGCAGGGATCAGGAAGTGGGTGCTGAATGAATGGCAGTATCAGGTAACATGGCTACTGTCACTACGAAGTATTCACAGCCAACAGGGAGACCATATGGATTCGCAGTCGACCCTGAAACGTTCAAGGCCAGCCGGTCAGTCTCTGCGTCAGAAGTCAGTTGATCTACAGGGTCTGCCCTACTATGCTCCGGTCGGTGTGGAGAAGGCAAGGGCTTCACAATTTGGCGCTCGATGTGTACGATCAGCCCAACAATGTAACTTGGTCGGCTTGGGAGATGGTCCACAAACAACGCCACGGACTCAGCAGACAAATAGTAATTCAAGCAATTCCTATTTATAGCCTCGTAGTGCCCATCTGAGTTAAGCACAAACGCAGCTATCTCATGGACTTCCAGGCGGCCAAATGATATCTTTTCCTTGTTTGCCTGTTGAAAAACCAGGCATTCATTATTAGCCTAAGCAGAAAGAATAGAAAAATTATTGCCGTGTTACCAACAAGAATTACACAACCAAATCTTCACAAAGGACTAACCAGATCGAGTTACACGCAGGAAGTTCAGGATACGCAACAAACATGTATTTCTGAATCATTAGGCAAGTAGGTAACATGGACCACACACTGAAAGTCTCCTATTTAAGCATAGCCAAGTCACTGTCTTAAAAAATCCTCCTGTTTCCCTATTTTCTCCAAGTCACTAGCTAAAATCTCATCAAGAAACCTATGTGCTAGGTCCCAGAAATGAGCCAAAGACAACGACTGTGAACCAAAGATCTAGATCTTTCCTGAAGGCATTATTCCTCCACATTCCTCTGTTGAGATTCACTTACAGGCACACACGACCACATGCACATGTACACCCACCCATTCATAAGGAGAAAATTAAGAAAATAAACCACTAAACAGTCCCTTTAGATGGTTGAGAAAGGGGCGGCTGCAATTGGACCCCAGTCTCTGTCATCACATCAGACACTGTCCAAAAGAGTTGGAGGAACCGCCACAAGTTGAAGAGGAATTACCTGTTTTTCGAGCTGATGCTTTTTATACAGTGTCTTAACTTGCTCCTCCTTTTCTTCCAACTCCTTCCTCAGCTGCTCGTTAGCAGCTTCGATTTTTTTTATCTTATCAAGCAGCTCTTCACGGTTCTTAGATAGGATACCAACTCTATCTGCAAGGACCCTGATAGACTTTCGGAAGTCCGCAATACTTTCATCTTCATTTTCGATTGCAGAACTGAAAAAGGTAATTTAAGCAATTTTTATTGTTATGGTACCACAAAGATAAAAGCAAAGACACAATCTAACACATGGGAAAAAAAAATGTCTGCCATCTAAAATAACATGAGAAGTGAATGTAATCTTATGGACAAGCAGAGCATTATCTGATGAGTGCTTTTTCCAAGAAACTCACTTGGCCAAGGATTGTGCCAAGGCACGCAAGGAATTAGCAAATGCAGCAACGCCTCCAGAAACATATACAGATGTCCTCAGCCTTTCGAAGAGACTGCCCATTTTCACAGCAGATGCACGAAGGGCATTGTACTCTGAAGCTCTCCTATCAGCAGCACAAAGATGGGTTTGAGCTTCTTCTCTTGCTTCATGCAAGCAATTCTCCAGGTGAGCACAATTCATCTAAATCAAATTCACCAAATGAAAGGGAATTAGCTGGAGAATGTGAAGATTGATGATAGTACAGACTGCAAGGTACGACAAATATGAGTGAAGATGGTTAAGCAAGTGGACCACCCAAAGTTAAGACAGAAGTCAAGATTCCTAAAACTGAAATACCAGAGTCAAAATTTAATGGAACACCATTCTCCATATTTAGGGGCCCTTATTGTCAGCATCAAATCAAAAAGCATAAGGAAACCCAAGAATCTTTCCACAAGACTTTATGTTGCATCTTAGTCATACAAAGCCCGTTTAAAGAGCTCTATGCACATAAGAGTGGCGACTACCAGTTCAATCACTTGAATTAAGAGAGACAAATGGAGGATTAAATGTCATATCCTAAAAATACACGAAAGAAGCTCAATGTCTCTGCAAGTGCACAAAGACACAAGCATACGCATACACACGGGTATATCATTATCAGCAAGTGCTAGTTCCTTAGCTGGAAACTTTATACCCCGCATTTAAAGAAGGGAATGTCAAGTTTAGAGATAGAAATGGAAGTGAATAAATCCAGACAGGAAAAAAATAAATAAACAATGCAACGAGAAATAACTAAGCAGTTATTCACTAGATATTACCTGAGACTCATCAAGAAGTCTCTGTCTCACTTCCAGTTCTCTCCTTAGCACAACCAATTCATCCATTACAGATTTTAGTCTATCTTCTGTTTCATTCACTAGGTTTGACTTGTCAGCCAGAGCACTCTGTAATTCTAGTATGAGCTCATTACACTCATTAGCATTTAAACCTGCCTCAGCAACTGGATCACAAGACAAGACATTCAGAGGCTCATGCATGCTTTCAGCAGCACAACTGTTCGTCGATGACATGCCTAAAGGTCCAAGCATTTTATCCTTCTCATCATTATCAATGACATGCAGTTCTTCTCGGTGTGGCTCCTGCATTGATGAATCCAAATGCGTTTGAAGCAAGCCAGATGAATCCATCATATTCTCATCCACTCCTTCTCGAGCTTTAACTGATTGCCTAGTGAAAATTCCCAGCTTTGCATTAAGTGAATTCGAAATGCAGGAGACCTCATCCATAGAATCAGCGGCAGATGTGCACGGCATGTGAACTTCACTGCTGCCTATCGTGTCAAGCTTGCATCCTTCAGCCTTTGCACCTGCAGAATTTTCATACTCAAAGGCATCCTTGCCAGTTGAAAGCTTCTGCCCTAGTGAATATCGATCAGATAATTTCTGCTCCAACTCTTGAATTCGTTTCTCATAGGAGGAACACTGCAATTGTTTCTCTCTAAGTACAGATGCAAGATGTTTGTGATACTCATCTTTTTGATGCAAGGCCTCAGCTGTCTTTTCGGAAGCAGTCTTTAGTAGCATGTCACGACTATCTTCATCAAGAGACTCAAACTCAATTTCATGCCGGAGTGAGCATATCATAGCAATTGCAGAAGCAAGGTCTGCCTTCAATTTTACATTCTCAACTTCCGTCTTGCTCGTCCCAGCAATCTCTACCAGCTCACTGCCCTCAGGCAAACCCTCTGAACTTTGAGGGAATTCTGCGGAAAATGATTCTGCAGAATTCAAACTATCATTGGACATGGAAAATGAACCTTTCATGTTTCCATGCTTCTCCCCCCTAGAAAGACCTCCCGCTAAATACTCAGGAGCATATCGATCAAGATCCGAGATGTCAATATCCAGCAAATCAGTATCAAAGGGCATGATATTCACATCACACTGGTTTGGCATATCATATAGTCCCATAGAGACTAATACATCTTTAGGTAGATATAAACCTTGTGCTTTCAAAAATTCTTCTCGTCTCCTGACCTCAGCCTCCCTCTTTGTCGCAAGTTTTTCAGCTAGCTGTCCAGCCATGCCCATGTAAAGTTTCACAGAAGCCTTTCTTCTGACAACTTCAGCAAGGCAGGCTCTATATGCAGGGCCAATCCCACGAACTAACTTCAAGTCCATAAATAGATCTTCCTGGCGTGCCATTGCCTCCTTGAAAACAGGAAACTGCAACTTTATATCTTTTATGAAGTAAGATATGTAGGTAATCCGCTGCATATAGGTATGTACAAAGAAGTTCATCTGATTCTTGTTCTCCTTGCATGATTCAAGCAGCTTATGGATCGAATTGTCACAAGCTTGCATTTTTGGAAGATGATTTTTGTCATGTACATCATACATGGGACCCAAAGCTGAAACAGCATCATGAGGACGAAGAGAAGAAGATAATTGGCAAGACAAGCAATCATCCACCAGCTTCTTGACAGTATTTACATCTTTGCTGCACAAAATTTCATGTTTTTTCATAGGTTAGCGCCGTTAAAATTATATAAAGAATGCAATGAAAATGGCATAATCAGGGCACAAAAGCGCCTACATTATGATAGACAACCCTTTTTCTTTTTAATATAAAAGATAACTAGAAAATAAGAATGAAATATATTCAAGTATCTTCATCGTATAGATGCGATAAGATACTGCAGAAATACGAACATCATCATCACCAGAAAACTTAAACACAGTGCCTATCAACATGACGCCAGCCCTAACAAAAAAGTTCATCACAACAGAATCAGTAAAGAATGGTGAGAACAGTGACATCACTCCAATCTATTCCTTGAAATCTTTCAAGGAAACCATGTTCAAGCACCACAAGCATATACATTGAAGACCATACATATAGCTACCTTTTCCAATCAAATCAATGTAATCAATTATTACAGAAAATGATGCTCATTGTACATAGTACCACGAGTCTAGGAACTTTATTCCAATACATTCAGAAAATTACTTCGGCAGGAATGACCAAAAGCATAGAAGACCTCAGCACTGGAATCTACAGATACAAAATTAATTTGCCGTAGTATACTAATAAGGACATCATTAGAAAGAACAAACAGGGGAAAGAAGAGGGAGGGAAGGGGGAGGTTGTAGAGGAAGTCGTCAATCAGAAACCACCGAAAAAAGCTGGTAAACGAAAATGATTAGAAAAAACAAAGATGATGCTACAAAGGCTGTCAATGTAAAGAAATTCAAACCTCAAAGACTGCATTATACTCTTCTCTTCGTTTATGTAACGTTGGTGCTCCTTAATCCTCTGTTCCAAGTTCCTGACAGGAAGGGAGGCTCTGCTAGAAAACAAATCTTCGACCTTGCCCTTCATTTGATCAAACATCTGCTTGAATTGAGAAACTTTATTCTCAAACTGCCTGTGAGAATTGCTACAGTTCTCTGCCGTCTTCCGCAAATGATCCTCCTTCACGAAATCCAGTAAGCTTTTACGTGTTGGTGTCTGCAGTCGAGGGTGAAGTTTGATTGACCTCAGTCTATCTAAATCCCTCTCGAAATTCGCCAAAAGATCAGAATGGACTCGCTGCTGCTGCGAATAACGCTTCATGAATTCCAAGTAATTCTGGTTAATTACCCTATAGTACTGTTCCAAATTGCTTCTCGCAACCTCCAGCGCCCTTTCTTGCACCTTCTGCTCCCTCCAAAGCCTCCAACAGATCTCATTTTTGGCCTGCGTTTGTCTATATATGGTGTTCCCACAATTGTAATGATATCTAAATCGCCGCTCATATGAAGGAAGAGCCTTCAGAGCAGGATCAGAAGCATCGTCCAGAGGATGGTGGTCATCCGAGGGAGACAGCATTGCAGGGTCTGTGAATTCGACGATGTCCACTTGCTCCGGTGGAGGGGGTAAAGAATTATTATGCAGCCTTGCTTTGTTGAATATGAACACCTCTCGTCCATCCGAGGGAAGCTTGTAAGACGAAAGCGATCTCTGTGGTTCAAGCTTCGTGTCCAAGCAGAGGACAAGCTGGTCATTGAAGTTTACCCCAGAAACAGATTCGATGAACTCCATAATCCTCCCAACAGCAGTGTTTCCATTGCAATCAAGCTCAAAGGAGCGCCCATTTTCAGCAATATGCACAAGCAGCTTGCCTTCAAGAACTGCAACCTCGGTGACACTCGAACTCATCTTTTTATGGAAAACACAGACTCCACACCACACGGACTCCAATTAAAGCAACTCAACTACCGATGCCTCGCGTTGCAAGAGAGCCGTATAATCCCGAGATAAGGAACGCAGCAAACCGAGCTGACGGGTCACCAGCTCCAACTGGCGTCAGAATCGCCTGAAAAGGAAACCCTAGCCAGAGAGGGCAAAGTTCAACTCCAGCTTTACCGAGAAAACGATTAAAGCGACGGCTCCCAGATCAAGTATCCAAACAATACTCCTCCACGGAGAGACAGAGAGAGAGAGAGAGAGAAACGCATCCAACCCAATTTCCAAATACAGCAACAGGAAAGGAATTGCTATCCGACTAGCATGCCATCATCAAAAAGATTCGGAATTGCGGCATACCCAACATCCGAAACCCTCCAAAGAAGCGAAAATAAGGTTACAATCCTCGGAACACCGTCAATGGAATCCCTAACCAAACACCAATCAAACCCTCGTACGCCCACAAGACCACACAATTCCCCCCCGAAATCACAACCACTTTCTTCGGCGGAACGAGATCCGACCAGCTTCAGCGAACCCCGAAACCGATTACGAGCAATCGCATCGCCACGCCACCAACCCACAAGAAAAATCCGAACTTGATGAGCAAGAGGAACGACCAGATCAAAACCGCAAAAGGGTCGTCGACAATGAAGAAGAAGGTTACAGAGGAGGAGGAGGAGGAGGAGGAGGTTCCTTTCGGAGATGGGCGATTACGTGCTGATTTGGATTGAAGTGGGAATGAAATTATCCTTCTGGCTGGAGAGCACCAGGTTTTGTACACGAAACCCCTCTCTGTATTCTGGTCGATTGCTTTGTCTATTTATCCATCGAAAAAGAAAAGAAAAAGAAAACCAACGAGGAAGGGCCTTAAAAAAATCGAATTTTTGATTCGTGGGTTGTTTCAATTCTTGCTTATGGTGGGACTCTACGTGTGCTCCAGCATCCGCAGATGAACAGGAGAAGGATGAGGGGAGAGAGGAAGACGATTTGCTTCAGCTGCTCTGCTCGTTCTCTCTCTCTCTCTCTCTCTCTCTCTCTCTTCCCCTTATTTGGTGGGATTTCCAGAGGGAGAATATAAATATAATATGGATGACGAAAGAGAAGGCTTCAACGGGAAGTCACGATAAAGCTTTAGAAGTAGACTTCTGCGGGCACAACTCCTCTCTCTCTCTCTCTCTCTCTCTCTCGATGATCCAAGATGTGGAAAGAGCTCGGGGTAAAGACAAGCCAACACTACCCTTTTTCCCCCTCTTGATTGATATTTTCCTCCTCTTTTTCAGGATGGACAAGTTCATCATCGAATTTACCATAATTGCTTCTTTGCTCTCTTTCACTCTCCCTTTCCCATGTCGTTTGGGCGCTAGAAAGTCTGGATTTTTAACGCTCTCTTTCGCTTGCTGGTTATTCAACCCGACCTGAGGGTTGGGGTTTAGGATCCCAGCTCAATATGATTCGACTCAATATCCATCCATCTCTTTAGTGAATCACATACACGTGAAAGTTCTTTATTCGAAATACGGTGTAAAGAAGAAAGATGATTTATATTGAATTCACGGTTAGTGTAATCCATTCGATGGAGATTGAATGAATAATTACGTGATCTTAAAATGTTTTTGTAGATAAATATGAAGTTCAGGTGTTTTCGTATTTTTCTTCAATCAATTGTTATATTCATTTTTGTTTATACATCAACACTCAATGGTAATGATTCTGTTTGAGAAAAGCACAACTAATTGAAAGTGGATCATTAAATTAATTTAAATTTCGATTATAAAAGTACTATCTGACTTATTATATTACTAAAAAACTCTTACATGATTGAATTCATATCGTACATTCAAAGCTCAAATAGTACCCGACTCATGATTCATTTTTAAATAAGTTAGTTTCGTCACTTTTTTTATGCACCTCTACCAAGTTACTTTCTTTTGAGAAATTTAGATTTCAAAGGTCATTCATGGTCCTATTCGAATTCAACCATGTTTATGTCTACTCTAATGACGTGTTAATCCCGGGGGAGCATGATGGAAATTGCTGATGAAGAAAGAATGGGGCCATGGGGACACCATGTTGACATCTTATTGCATGATAAAGATCTACGACTAGAATTGCCACACGAGAGTTACATCGTTCATCATATTTGTCTTTTTCAATTGATTGGGCTATTTAATAATCTGGGGACCATCAGATTCTCCACCTTCCGCCACCAATCGTCTGTCATTAAGAACTAAATTACATTAAGATACGCAAGCAGTTTCCCAAAGGAATTAAATATCTCTATGTCATTCTTTATGTGGAATTGGGTTTAAATATTTAATCTTATAAAGTCAATGTTGAGAGATCATGGCCAGGATCATCACATCCAACTTTCAATGGTACACATTGATGAAGCCGATTTTCTAGTAATCGCATCTTTGAGTTGATGGATACGATAGTACCAATCTTCATGAAAGTGGCGTAATTAATCATTAAACTTATTTTAATCATTAAAGGCTTGTTTGTTTGAGTTTAAGCGAAAGCGGAAAGGTGCTCTTATTTCTTTTCCACGAAAATTTATAATATTAATTAAATTTTTTAAAAAAATGAAGAAAATACAAGTGCGTTTATTTGTCAACATTTGCATTTTGTAAAATTTTCAAGTATTTCAGCTTTCAAAATTATCGGAATATGTAGGTCGCAAAATTTTGATTAAGTGAAAGAGTGAAGATTAAAAGTCAATCCAAAAGTAAGGGAGCCGATGACCTTAAAAGGAGAACGGTGAAGCAAAAATCAATCCTACCTGGGGAAAGTGGCCTTCTTTGAGAATAAATTCTCTTTGAAAAATTATAAATAGATAGGGTTATAAGATAAAGCACCATTCAGAAGAATTTAAACTCCTTAATCTCTGCATACAATAAATCAAATTCCTTATTTCTACCTTGTTGAAATAATTATTGACAATAGGAAATAATTATTGACAATAGGCAACATTATAACATGAATCATTACATCATGTGAATGAAAACAAAGGCCTACTAGCTAAAAGACACATGTTAGCTGAATTTTCTTTAAAAAAAACGTGGAGTCGCAATTTTTGAAGTCTTGATACGAACGTCCAATCCTCAATGTAACGTCGATCTCGAAAATTGGAAAAACCTAAAGTGGGGAAATGAAATTATATCGTACGATTTGCCGACTGAACAGTGAACGCGAGGAGGGCGGCAGGAACGGATTCGAGAGCAAACAACCCAGAAATTAACGGAAGACCAATTAGAAGCCGTGGAGCTCCAAGCTAACTAGTGGCAAAGAGAAAAAGACAACCGAGCAGTAGTGCTGCCGCTACCACGGTCCACATCACGTCGCTATCGCCCACGACGTGCGTTCTCAAACCGAACCGGGGATTTTGTCCCGTCTTTGCGCGGGCCAATGAGCGAGCACGAGCAAGTGCTAATAACGTGACGAGGATGCTTTCATGGCCGTCGTGCATGCATGTGACTGAATCACTGTGCCGCTCCAGGAGAGAGAAGAAGAAGGGAGGAGAGGAAGAAGATGATGATGATGATGATGATGAAGAACGAACGGTGGAGTTGAGCGTGGGGTCTCTGTGTGGGGTTGGCACTCGGTCGTTTTCTTGGGAGTTTCCTGGTAACTTCCATGGCCGCTGCTTCGCTAGTGAATTTGACTGTGAGCAGAAGTGCATGTAAGATTGTTGGCGGCGAACCCACGAAAGATTCGTTACCATGTGTGTTAGGAATGCCCCGGCCTCCTGCACCCGAAGCCGAGTCGTGTCGCCGAGTGTGGTAAATAAGATCGGGTGTCGAAGCGAAGGACCTACCTCTTTAGTAGATGTGTCGTTTGAGGACGGACTATGGTAGGTCCTGACCGGTCCGAAGATGGCGGAGAATGAACATTGAGGCGGCCCCATCAATCTAAATCACCTATATATTAGTTGGCCATCGTAGTCAAGTTCTAGACACCACTATTTGAAACTCTCTCTCTCTTACTCTTATCGTCCAAGAAAATTCAAATGCCTTGGCATTTCTCTTCGAGATGAGGATTTGATTGTAAAAATTGAATAAGTCAAAAGAATTAGTTGTAGTGATAAAAAAAGTCGAAGCAATCAGAAAAAGACAATGCGAAGAATCAAGATGGACAAAATTAGATTCGTTCACGTCGGTCACCACCGTGCAAGTTGCAAGTAGAGCTCACCAAAGTCTCATGCCCAATCATAGAAGCCAAAAGCAAATTTCGATTTGGTAATTGTCCAACCGTGACACGGGAAGTGGGTTAAAACCAACTCCTTCCCACAAGTTGTCGCTCTTTTGGACCGGCCCTCGCCATCATCATCGGATGGAATCTATCGAAGAGCCAATCGAAATCAAGTCATCAACAATTCTGGAAGCATCAGCAGTGCATTAATCAATTGATGTACGTTTTGCGGGCGGCCTTTACCTAACATCCCGCACGCAAAGCTCGTGTCAATTCCCGTCCCCCATGACAATAATTCGCGTAGAAATAATTGACTATTGATCTCTTCTCGTTCACATGGGCATAATTCCCCGAACTTTTCGAGGACAAAACCGTTGGGAGGTGCCGACCGACCACATGGTTGGACACTTGACATCTACAGTAAGTCAGGTTGGACAAAAGCCACACGCAAGCCCGCTAAGCGGCAAGATTAAATCAAAGAACGGAGAGATTGGATTGGTTTGGATTTTTTTGGAATCGATGGTTTTCCTTTTTTTTAATTTATTAGCTGGCCGCTTGCCGTACAAGAATATCTGCTGGGGTTTGGCAAAGCTGAAGGGACAATCTTACCGTCAAAAGCAGAAACGACAAGGAAGCCAAACGAAATGGTATGAAAACACTCAAGATTTAATTCCTTCCCCTCGGCAATCAAGCGGCGATTTCCTTTAACGCAGGGACTTTAAAATTCCTTTGCCAATGTGCCCCCAAAAAAATATACAACAAATTAAACTCTTGAATCGATGCATAAGAAATCTTTGAGACAAAATTTATCACTATCTCCTCTTAAAACTTATATTGACTACTATACTTGATTTATCTTATTATTATCAAGGCAACTCGAATGATCATACGAGTTTTACCTTGTGCACCATACCAACAACCCTTTGAATTTACGGCACACAAGAAAATTACATCATTCTTCAATACTTAAACATACCTCATTATAATCACTTTCCTCACGATATTATTATGTATTTTGATTTTGACGTTGTCGACACCCAAAACATCGCACGGAAAAATTACCCAATCAATTCGTAATTTGGTTAGAAAATACTCCTTTAACCATTCTCGACACCAGCTAGACGTCACTCTTTGTCTAAACTTCTCACTTCGGCGATCACTCTTGCCCCTCATCAGACATATTTCAACATATTGGCCATCGTCATTTTATTACGGTCATAATCCAAATCATGGCTTTTCTTCGACACCGCTATTTGTAACTCTCTCTCACATGTACAATTGCTTTTGCATTTCTCTTAGACACGAGAGGTTGAACATAGAAATAAAGTGAATTAGGAGAATTTTACGTGCTAAATGAAAAGATAATATAAAAAAATAATAAAGTAATACAATTAGACTCATCCTTTTTTTTTTTTTTTTTTTGGGTCAGTATTAGACTCATCCATTTGCATCTACCTATGCCTACCAAATAGAACGGCACAAGTCTCGTGCATTATTATAATCTAAAACCAAATTTTCATGAGGAAACGTCTATCCATGATATGGCATGACATCATAACTTCTTCACGCGTGAGGTGAGCTGGATAAGTAATTCCTTCATAGAAGTTTAATCCTTTGAATTGGCCTTCGCAATTACATCCGATAGAAATCAATCAAAGAGCCAATCGAAATTAAGTCAACAACAATATCGGAGTCGTCGTCAAATGTGTTTTGTTAATTTTTCTATGTTTCGATGGGCGGCCTTTGCCTAATATCCACACGCAATACTCACGTATGTACATACTCAATCACATGTATTAAGTCATCTACAACAATTGACTAACTACCCACGGTCGCTCTCGTGCCATAATTTATTCAATGAACACGAAAATG
Organism: Eucalyptus erythrocorys; assembly: GCA_014182555.1. Lineage (NCBI taxonomy): Eukaryota > Viridiplantae > Streptophyta > Magnoliopsida > Myrtales > Myrtaceae > Eucalyptus > Eucalyptus erythrocorys. Next base: position 2,856,322 of record CM024599.1, read on the forward strand.
TTCACTGAATCTTGGGAGGGCGAAAGCCATTAGCAAGTACCGACCGAATACATGTTGACATCTACATTTGAGTCTCGTTGAACAAAAGCTACACGCAAGCCCACTAATTGGCAGATCAAATTAGAGAATAAAGAGATTAGATTGGTTTAATTTTATGGTTCCGATTTCGATAATTTAGTCTTAGCTGGCCGCTTATCGTACAAGTATATCTGGTGGAGTCTTGGCAAATTTAGAGGGACAATCTTACTGTCAAAAGCAGAAACAACAAGGAAGCTCTTACGAAAGGGTTCGGGCACACTTAAGCTAATTAATTAGTCAATTAATTAATTTTCACGGTTAATTTTCAGATCTCTTATCCATAAGAGCCTCAACTTAATCCCGGTTGATGGTCAAAAAGATGATTTTTTTTTTTTTCTGTGGAATCCACATGACTTATAATAGGATTTCCAAGTAAGAGCATTTACCGAAAAAAAAAAAAAAGTAAGACCATTTTAGCAGCCTTGCTGCAAAGGTCAAAGTAGATTTCACGCCGTTCTTTTTCCCATAAAGCAGAATTTATGCCTTGACTTTATTTCCTTTTCTTTTATTTTCCCGACCGAAGATTTGATACCTCGACTTTTCATGTGTGCTTTCTACCTGAAATAGATCAAGTGCAAGATCCATTTTAAGATGATAGGCCCAAATGGATTTTGTAAGAACATGGAAAAGGCCCATTTCATTTTTTTTTTTGTTTGGGTAGTAAAGGCCCATTTCATTATAATTAGGCTTCATTCCCAAATGCAAAACAATTGACTGGAAAATTTCGTGAAAAAAATTAACTTAGTTAACAACTCAAATGAGAATTAGTAGTCCAAATACTGGTGATAACTTGATGAGAGGAAAAAAAAGAAAAAGAAAAAGTAGGCCAATCATGCTAATTTAGGCTTGTAATCTCTAAAATTGAATAAATAAATGCAAGGGGTTTCTAATCAATATAGATAAAAGTTGATCATTCAAGAAAGTAATTATCAAACAAAGGCAACTAGGCGTTGGTGAGTAATTAAAATAAGAATTCATCAATCAATACTAATCGGTACATTAAATGCAAGAATTACTATGATTTTGGTATGTAGTTTCATGCAAGAATTATCAAATTCGAAACATTAAATGCAAAAAAGGTAAAATAACCATTCGTAAACCATAAAAAAAAAAAAAAAAAAAGAGTCGGTACTTTCATGAAAGCATTGTTATAACATGCAATTTCAGGATCTCTATAACTAGAATAAGAGCATAGATGATTGAGTAGAAAGATGAACGCACCTATTTTGAAATCTGTCGTTCTTGATACGGAAGCGGAAAAATGATATTCACGCGCAAGTCATTCTCCTCTATTGCCCTATATATCATTGGCTCAATGAGACAACCCCCTCACCCTTTAGTGCTGGGTTAATGCTCCTTATGTAAGGATACTTGTTAAAATTATGATAAGATGAAAGATTTGAGCACTATTTATAGAGTTTCCAACCAATTCCTCTCATTATGAATTAGGCTTAACTCGGCTCACACTACCCCGTCCCATATTATACTAATTAAAAAATCTTTTATCTCATCTTAGACCAAACCCCGTAAAAGGTAAATTACAATATCAATTAATATAGTTCACATTAAGAAAACTCTTACATTTTCTCACTTTGACTATATTAATTGAAATTGTATTATATGTGCGCACATTGGTCTATAGATAATTCTTACTAGCTAATCATATCCTATAAAGTCTTAAATACTGAATCATAGCGGTAATTGCATGTATACACACAGAACCTTCTATGGTCATAAATGCTTTCAACTTTATTAATATGGATTCAATATGGTAGTGTGACAAATAAATAATATCTCTTATAGAGAGATTCCATTTGTCAGTTACTATTCTCTTACCTTAAACGTCACAAGAAACTTGTGCCATTAGAAAATGTATTTATGGTTCCAATGAACCCACATATGCTTTATTCTTATGTATAACAAAATATATACACAAGACTAATAATCGGATGCCCCTAGCATTCACTCAAGATTTATACAATACCTTGAGATTTTTATCAATATATATTCAACATAATAATAACCGCATTAAAAAATATTTTATTGAATGCAAAAGTTGATACATATCAAATTGTTACTAAGTGTAACGAACACATAAGTAAACTTTATTAGAATAAAGTCAAAATAGCTCCCACTAAACAACATCATCTCAGGATGCTCTTAAGCTCATATCAATGACATGTCATTTAAGAACAGAGAAGCGAAGCCCCTTAGTTAATGGATCTGCAAACATATTATCTATGGAAATATGTTATATTATAACGTTACCTTTATGTATAGTTTCTTTATAGTAAAAAATTTAACTACCATATATTTAAACCCCTTGATACCTCTGTTGTTAATAAATAATACTACAAATCTATTGTCTCAATACAACCGTAGGAGTTTATCCATAAAGGAAAAAATGGTTAACTCCTCAATAAGGTTCTGGAGCCTAATAGCTCAAGTAACAGCCTAGAATAATGTCACAAACTCTGTTTACCTAGTAGAAGATGACATAGAAGTTTATTTATTGCATTTACTACTAACATAAATATATATTCCATTATTGATCTCATATTATCATAACAGTTAATAAAGTTTACATCTAAATACTCTACTAGCTACAAGAATTGAACATGTCTGTAAATCAACATATAATATCTTGTCCTATTCAAGTACTTTAAAATTTCATCCATATCTGCTTAGAAAGCCCGTCGCAAAGACAATATTTAGTCTAGTGCAAATTTGAGCATTCGTTATTTTTTTAAATGCACTGACACAATATACACCATTTAACTAGATTTTCTCAATATTTAAATAAGGACAATGTAATAGATTCAGTCTATCACCCTTAATAATAGGAGCAATTCCCAAAATACGATCAGCAAATTTCCTTTGAAATAAATCCGACATATATGGCAAGAACAATCATTACGAACCTCAGTACAAATGGCAAGATATGCCTCAAGGTCACTATTTATAAGCAAAATATCATGTATATAAAGTATGAGAAAAATAAATTTCCTCCCACTGACTTTGTAATATATATAGAATTACTTTGTTCCCAACTGAACAAAATGACAATACTATGAAACTTTAATAATATTGTCTATAAAATTTTCTTAAGACCATAAATAAAATTTTTCAGTCTATACACAAGTTTACTTGAAACATCTGCTGCAAAATTTTCAGGTTGCACTATATAGATTTTGTTATCAATGTGTCCATTTGAAAAAACAGTATCTATTTGGTGTAACTACGTATCAAAATATGAGTTATTAATGCCGTGTTCACTCTAAAAGAATCTTTAAAAATACTAGAAAGAAATATTTATTTCTTCACTATTAAATGTCCACCCCTATTTCAATGTGAAAACTTTATCATCTTTTATGGCATATAATCATATACTTGATTGAGGACAAGAAATAACATTTATATAAGTGGCTAAATGGACCATGCAATAGATATTGTAGTCATGCACTCACAAATAGACTATATAGTCTGATAATATAACCAATTGTCTTTCTTTAGCAAATCTCCTGAATAAAGCTTCAACCACTTCATTTCGCACTTGAGAGGTTTGAGAGATGAAAAATTATATCAAAAATAATATCTTGAACCTCAACAAGTTTAGTCTATGATATAGGAGATTCCACAATTGTCTGTATAGGCAAAGACAAAGACACGGTAACTTCCATTGTTTATTATCCTTAATAGTCTAAGAGCGACTATCATGTAAAATTACGTCGAACTTTTGAAACTTTATTGTATGTGATTCCATAATTCTTGTACCTTCATAAGGGTTATAAAATCAATGCCCCTTTGAATAATCTAGGTAAGATACAAAATAATTCCGAGTGAATCTGAATTGCAACGCATTTAATATTGGATTTTACAACTCCACTTCTGCATGACACCTCTAATTTTTAATATGATTCAAATTAAAATTTACGTCTAGTCCATAATTCAAAAGAAGTTTAGGAATAACTTTGGTAAGAAACACATTTTTGTATGTGAAAAGAGTTGCTTTTAAAATATCAACCCACAGAAGACTGGATTTAATTAGTCTTACTCATCATACTCATCACCATGTTCATTATGGTATAATTATGCCTTATGGCTAAATCATTTTGTCAGGATTTCAAACATAATAAATTAAGTTATCACTCTAGAATTTACCAAGTATTTAACAAATGACCATTTAAGCTATTCAACATTGCCATACGTTCCAAAATACTCACCGTCATGGTTAGGCCTGACAACCTTTAAGATTAATTCTAATTATTTTATTTTTTATCTCAGTCATTTTACTTCCACAATAATTTATAGTAGTCTTTAGATAATCGTTAAGAGTAGACAAAATATCAACATTATCATCTAAACTACTCTTTCTTTAGACATGTGTGAGATTATTCCTTAGACAGAAATTTTTTGGAAATAACATTTTCAACAGTATACAGGATGTATATATCATTATGTTAAAAGAATCTTGCAGATGTGTCCAAATTCCGATGTTAGACAAGACATAATTTCAAGACATTAAAGCTTCAATTATCTTTCTACATTGTAGTTATTTGGTAAACCTTTTCCAAGTATTTCTAAATGGAACGCTTTATGGATAGTAAGTAAATTATGTTGCTCTTTTTCCATGCAGCAAATCATATTCCACTACTTAAAATTTGAACTAATAAAAACCTCAATAATAGTAGAGTTATTAATCACAGATAAGGTGACTAAAAAACAAGTAATGTATATAATTAATATTATATGAGCACTGTGTAACTTGATATACAAGTATACATCCAGAGAGTTACATGCAAAATCATATAATCACCTTTGAGCAGAATGTATGATATGCAGTTATATATTTCTCACATGATAGCGATTATGAGAATATATTATAATATTCATGAATTTATCACCTTTGGGCATATGAACCATTAGGATCAGTCACTCCTCTATCACACCATCATGTATCCTTTCATGAACTAATACACAATCACCTCATTTGGGAATATGACTACGCATTAGACCAAGACATCCTAATTAATATACGAGATTGAAATTTCTCAAACTCAATCAAGTGTGCCACTTTGACGGTCACTGTTCAATTGAATCATTGAAACTCTCTTATACTAGGAATATAAACTTTACTTCTCATATACACCATATACATGTGATTTTAACTTTAATGATAGGGGCAGTAAATCACTAAAATCACATATCATGCTAATATACCAATAACCCAACATATCATTGCTTTATTCATTAATAAAAATTAAACTTTATTATATATTATTAAGGAATCACACTTTTATAATGTTTATGTGATAACATATCAGTAACCTAACACTTGTATTTCCAAAATCACAGAAAAATGCAAGAAAAATATGCAAAAATACATTAAAAATACATGTATTTAGGGTTTTGTATGTATTTTCAAATCCATAAAATCATCAAATATGTAAAATAAATACATCACAAAATAGAAAATGATCATACAAACCTGCCGTCACCAACCATGCGCTGATCAGAGGCTCCACGTGCCCACACGCGCCGCCTGAGTGCGCGGCACGTGGAGCTCATGCGTAGGCATATTGACCGATCAAAATTGGACGGTCCAACCGGTTCCTAGCTTGATTGTCCGGTCCACCCGTCCGGTCCAATCAACAATTGATCGATTCGGTGGGTCAACAAGTCGGGTTAGATCGGCGCGTATTGGATCGAGTTGGGCCTGGGTCGCTGACGTCATCATGACGTCAGCCCTTGTGTGTGGGAGCGCGTGAGGGCACGTGACCGTGCGTGGGGCGCATGTTCGACGCCCCGACCGCATGTGGCTGCGCATGGGGGCGCGTGGAGCCTCCCCCATCCATGCGCCGCCCATGGATTTACTCGTTTCACCGAGCAAATTTCCAATTTACAATTTAATTTGATTTTTATTGAACGAAAAATCACAAAAATCTCAAAATTTTTGCCAAATTCATGCATTTGAGTTCTAGGGTTATGGTTGCTCTAATACCACATGTTGGATGCAAAACGTGCAACCCCATGATCTCTATAACTAGAACAAGAGCATAAATGATTGAGTAGAAATATGAACACATCTGTTTTGGAATCCATTATTCTTGATACGGAAGCAGAAAAACGATATTCACGCGCAAGTCCTTCTCTTCTATTGCTCTTCGTATTATTGACTCAATGAGATGATTCCCTAACCCTTCAGCGCTAGGTTAACGCTCCTTATGTGAGGATGCTTTTGAAAATTAGGATTAGATGAGAGATTTGAGTATTATTTATAGAATTTTCAATTAGGCTCTCTTATTACAGATTAGGCTCAACTCGGCCCACACTAACCGGTTCCATATTAGACTAATTAAGAAGTATTTTATCTCACCTTAGATTAAATTCCGTAAAACAGTAAATTATAATATCAATTAATGTAATTCACATTAAAAAAACTCTTACGGAATCCACGTGACTTATAATAGGTTTTCCAAGTAAGAGCATTTTAGCAGCCTTGCTGCAAAGGTCAAAGCAGATTTCACGCCCGTTCCTTTTCCCATAAAGCATAATTTATGTCTTGACTTTATTTATTTATTTATTTTTATTTTCCCGACTGAAGATATGATACATCGACTTTTCATGTGTGCTTTCTACCTGAAATAGATCAAGTGCAAGATCCATTTCAAGATGATAGGCCCAAATGAATTTTACAAGAACATGGAAAAGGCCCATTTCATTATAATTAGGCTTCATTCCCAGATGCAAAACAAATGACGGGAAAATTTCGTGAAAAGTAGTCCAAATATTGGTGATAACTTGATGAGAGGAAAAAAAAAAAAGAAAAAGAAAAAAGTAGGCGAATCATGCTAATTTAGGCTTGTAATCTCTAAAATTGAATAAATAAATGCAAGGAGTTTCTAATCAATATAGATAAAAGTTGATAACTCAAGAAAGTAATTATGAAACAAAGACAACTAGGCGTTGGTGAGTAATTAAAATAAGAATTCGTCAATCAATACTAATCGGTACATTAAATGCAAGAATTACTATGATTTTGGTAAAAGTTGATAAGTTACTATGTTTTTGGTCTGTAGTTTCATGCAAGAATTATTAAATTTGAAATATTAAATGCAAAAAAAGGTAAAATAAACCATTCATAAACCATGAAAAAAAGAGTCGGTACTTTCATGAAACTGTTGTTATGTTACCAATGAATTATCCGGACAAAGGTATTGTTATATTTTCTTACCAACAGTTTCTTATACTTACCAATACTTGTTGAAATTTACTAGTGCGGAAAATGTTCGTACTTTAGTTGGGTACCGCATGTGCTTTGACCTCGTTTCCATCAAATCAACATTTTGTTCAAATCTGTCATTAATTAATTGGGCACTAAACCAGCTCAAATACCATCCTTAGTCATATTTGACCTATTGTAACCACAGTGTGTACTCCACAACCCCATGCCGACAATGTTACGAAAAATCATTTCATTTGGGTTGCAGAGAGCGAATAACATCAATTTTGAAAATGTCGAATGTCACTTTGTAGTTTTTGGGAGCATGAGCATCTGCGTTCTCAGCTTCCAATGCTCGGAAAAGTTATTTAATCATGTCGATGTATATGGTTAATTTAATATCACTATAGGCAAAATGGCCGAAAGCTTTGACGTATGAACAAGACCAACTTGTGATTTTCCTGGAAAAAGAGAGATGCACTTTTCAATCGTTGTCAGCGAAATGTTGTTGAAGAACGAAGTCGACCCCGCAAAGCATCCACTTGGATCGTTTTCCCATGAATTTCATGTTGACACATTAATAATATAAAGTTAAGCTAGGAAAATTCTTGCTTTGTCGGAAATGAACTGAAAACAACATCATGCGAAACTCCAAAAGATTGACCAATTAGGTCTACGCGACTAGTATTACTCTAATTTTTAAGCATGAACTAGGCTTTAAGTCAAATTAAATTGTAGTAATGTGAACTAGAGTTTTTTGCAGAAATATGTAGCAACAACGAGACTATGATATTCTTAAAATCAAGGGAATCAATGTCCAAAAAGTCTTAAATTTATTATACGGCGACTAATTTAATCTTGAACTTTTAAATTATGCCGATTCAGTCATAAACTTATTAAATGGTGGCCAATTTAGTCTTAAATATTCATACACATTTTAACAATTTGCTAGTATAGTCCTTCCAAAAATCTTGCAAATGTATAAATTCAATCCTAAACCTTTTAACAATTTGTTAATATAGTTTTTCCGGATAATTTTGGTTGGAAATTGCCAAAGGACTATATTGACAAACTATCAAAAGTTTAGGATTAAATGGATCAATTGTCGATATGTTTATGACTAAATTAACACAATTAAAAGGCATATAATTAAATTAACACATATGAAAGGTTTAGGATTTAATTAGCCACCATATAATTAGTTTATGATTAAAATAATACAATTGAAAAGTTTAAAATTGAATTGGCTACCGCATAATAGGTTCTATGATTTTTGGACAATTTTTTTCGAGAAACCAAGCTACACAGGGGATTGATTCATTCTTCTTTCTTCATACACTACCATGCCATTTGAAAGTCAGAATATGAGAAACAGACGTTGACAAGGAGACTGCAGAATAAGTTGAAGATAACACAAGATCCAAATAGTCGACATCACAGGGATTTGTCACCACTATTTCACGCTTAGTTAAGTTGACATCATTTTCCTGGACCACGTGCACTTTCTTTAATGGCAGACGCGAGAGGAAACATTATAAAATTTCGCCAGGCTCAAAGCCTCTGGATCTTAGCACTATCACCTTATTATTAAACTACAACCGATTTGGTATGCACAAACAACCAGGGCAAAAGCATGGACTTTACATGCGGTCATCACACTAGGCCTCCATATATGAGGTATATACTAACAACCCACTTGACTATGTAAGATTTGCAAGTTGGTGCTATCGAACTGGAACATCACATAAACCATTGAGCACCATCTCTCAAGTCGTCGACCAAGCCTAAAGACATCATTATGTGCCTCACGGTTCAATTCGAACGTGTCCCATTGGTGATTAAGTGCTCTATCGCGACATTAATTTAATCGATTTCTCCTAGATTAACTTTCCATCATTGTTATTGGAAGATTTGGTTTGGTTATGCAGGCAGATTCACAAATTCCTATAAACTACAATCGATTTGGTATGCCCAAACAACTAGGGCAAAAAGCATAGACCTTACATGCAGTCATCACGTTTAGGGATGAACATGGTTTGGGTGGGCGGTTCTCACTTTGAAACCAGGAACCGCCCACTAAAGACTAGTTTCAAAAAATTGAAATTGAGACCCATCTGTTGGTTTCATAGATCTATCCGGGAACCAGACGGTCTGTTCGGTCTAGTTCTCGAGTGGGTCCATGGAAATGATTCCCAACCCCTATAAAGCCTATTTGCTTTTATATTCCAGTTGAATTGCGAGTCATTGATTTTAATTAAAGATTGAAAACTATAAGACAAAACGAATAACAATAACAGTTAGCTAAGAATTTAATTTCTTCGAAAGTATAGTGTGGCCCTCATAAGGTTTCCAGCACCGAAAAAATGTGGAGAATTAGAGCGCATTTAGTAACCATTCTGTTCTGGAGAACAATTTCTGATAAAAAATAATTCTTTTTTATTTTGCTCTCGGGAAGAATTTTTAAACATTTTAAAACGCTTGGTAATTGTCTAAAATTTATATCCCCAAATTAGAATTGCGTTTGGCAACATCTTCAAAATTTCTACTCCAAATCATTTTCTTTTATTTTTTAAATAATTTTATCACTTTTTCCCTTTTTTTTTTTTTTTCTTTTCTTTCCCTTCTTCTTCTTCAAGCTTTGGCCGGTTGCCGGAGCGTGGTTGGCTCTCGATGAGGCCGCGCCTCGTTGGCCGAGCCATCGCAAGGTTAGCCTCGCCTTGGTCGGGCAACACCGACCTCGCAGTGGCCTAGCGAGGTCGAGCCCGGTCGACGATTGGGCAAGCTTAGCTAAGCTTAGCCACCGCCTGGCTAGGCGAGGCTTGCTAGTGGCTAGGTGGGCCTTGCCCGAGCCTCCCTTGGCCACAGTTGGGTGAACCTATAGTGAGCTTGCCAAATCTTACCTTGGCCCGGGGAGGTCACTGGACCTCGGCCAACTAGCTATAGATGACCGGCAGTAGTGGACGGCGGCGATGACAATGAAAGAAGAAGAGAGAAGGAAGAAGAACAAGAAGAAAAGAAGAGAAAAGATAAATAATGGGTTGGCTCAATTATGAAATTATTTCCGAACAAATAATCAACTTTTTTTACTTCTTGATTCTATTCCAAATCTATTCATGAGAACAAATTTGTTCCCAAGAACAAAAAATTTATCAAATGGATTTCTGTTCCAAATCTGCTTTTGAGAACCAAAGAATAGAAATTTTCATTATTTAGTCTGTTGCCAAACATGCCCTTAGATTCCACGTTAAAAGTCCTAACCTCCACATAAGTTAAGAACTTAATCGTTTGATTCATATTTTTTTCAACATCAACCTAATTTAGTCATGGAAATATCTAACGAGAGATCTAATTATACTTTTAAATTATGGACATCTCCAATTGGTTCTCTCTTTCTGTTACATATGTTTATTTTGTTTTGATTGAAAAATCAAGTAAATGGGTTATTAGAATGATGAGAAAAAAAAGTAGAAAGTTAATCTTATCACACACTCAAGAGACAAAATTAGTCAATAATATACAATAACTACAAATATCCATATATGTACATATATATTTGGTCAAAAAACTATAAAATAATTAAATAATGGAGATGAAATTTCTTTTATATATATAGACCGATCTAATCTTGTGGGCGAGTGGGCAATTCCATGCCTTGAATCGGAAATTGGATCGATACTCACCGGTTCCACTAAATTGAGATCGAGGACTGAACTAGCCTCCATGGGAACCCTCAGTTCGGCCCAATTGTAGGTGGTTCGGGCGGTTCTAGGTTAATTTGCACACCTCTAATCACACTAGGCCTCCATATATGAGATATATTCTAACAACCCATTTGACTATATAAGATTTGCAAGTTGATTCTATTGAACTAGACATCACATAGACCATCGAGCACCATCTTTTAAGACGTCGATCATGCCTAATGATATCATTATGTACCTCAGGGTTCAATTCGAATTTGTCCCATTGGGTATTCGAATTTGTCCCATTGGTGATTAAGTGTTCAACCCTCTATCGTGACATTAATTTAATCGATTTCTCCTAGATTAACTTTCCATCATTGTTAGTAGAGGATTTGGTTTGGTTATGCAGGCAAATTCACAGATTCCTATAAACTACAATTGATTTGGTATGCACAAACAACTAGGCAAAAAGCATAGACTTTACATGCGGTCATCACGCTAGGCCTCCATGTATGAGATATATATTAACAACCCACTTGACTCTATAAGATTTGCTAGTTGATAGTATTGAACTGGACATCACATAGACCATTGAGTATCACGTTTGAAGATGTTGACCATGCCTAATAATATCATGATGTGCCTCATGGTTCAATTCGAACGTGTCCCATTGGTGATTAACTTTCCGTCATTGTTATTGGAGGATTTGGTTTGGTTATGCAGGCAGATTCACATTATAAGTTAATAGCATGATGATATATATGATCAAACAGGCAGATGCTTATATAGTCATATATATGCAAATATGTATCCCCAAAAAAAAGGGGGTCGGTCCTGCACTTAGCAAGTGGACATTACTCTAATTCATAGTGCTGGTCTTTAAACGAAAAGAAGATTTCCTTTTTCCTTTTTCCTTTTTCTGTTTTCCATTGGAAGAAAAGATATGGAAAAGATTGGCTGCCGATCGCTCTAGCAATAAAGACTACAGCAATACCGGTATGTACATGCTTTTTAACACACAAGAGCTCAGAGCATATAAATGATCGGATCATGTAGATCTCAAACAAGGCCCCTGACTTTTCAAAAGCCAAGATCGACTGGGTTCGTTGGCATCGAGCTCGTCGCGTTTGTATGGTCGACTGATGTTCCATGGAAGCTAATCTCACGAGTCCTACAGAAGCACTCGATCACGATTCTTAAGTGCGATTCAATTTGTCGATACGGGGACCCTTCTAATTTCTATACCGAAACAAAGAAACGATCAATTGGGTGTGTAGGTAAAGCCCTAACTCAAGATGGCAACCGACTGACAAGATGATGCAAACGTCACGTAGTGGAGTTCTCTCGATTTCAGAAGGTAGTGTTCATTTTTTGTTGGTGTTTTTCTTCTGGTTTTTTTTTTCAATTGGTGCTTTCGAGTGTATCGGCCTAACCCCTCCACTAACAAACAATGCTTCCTTTCGATATCGAGACGAAGCTGGAAGAAAAGCTCAAAGCACTTTTGGGCCTTCGGGCATGGAAAGGAAATAAAAAAAAAATATCGATATCTGCAAGTTAAATTTGCAGCCGTAGAACCATACTTTTCTTGGTCATTTTCTCTAAAAATGCATCTTGCTCGTACTAATTAAACCCCCACTATAAAAATGTCCACTTCAAGCAGAACAGAATGACTGACGTCTAGAACACCATCCATGTCTCTATTCTCAATCTTATCTGTCTATCCATCTAATCATCCACTTCAGAAATCACCACGGTGACTTTATGTGCACGTTGTCGCACGGAGGGGTTCAAGTTTCACTTGTTTCTTTGCTAGGTAGACAAACTATTTTTTTCTCGTGTAATATGTAAATCTTTTGGATAATATCACCAAAAATTCTAAATCGGTAATACACATGTCATGTTTTTAACGAAGTAATGCTCAATTTTGAGGTTGCTTTCATGAGATAAGTCATTACACTCTTTTTTAATAGGCATGGAAGTCGGTCACAGTTAATTGATGAAAAAGTGTGAAGGAGGTTTCCAGGAGTCCTCGAGAATTAGATCAACGGAAAGGTCCTTGTCATTGGATGAAGATGTGCGCAAATCTCACTCATTGATAGTAAATCTTTTAAGATCTTGTCATTTACCACACCTTATAGAAGGATTACAACTCAACACACGTGATTGCAACGGAATCATGACAGTAAATCTCAGGGCATTATAAAAGCTAAAAGCTCCCATGACCTATTTTGAATTTTACAATAGCCACATCCTCATTAGTTTTCCTCATATGCGTGTATTCCCTCCACACTAGAGGATATTATCATATTACTTTTCTATACGATCTTGATACAATTTATTTTTTATTTTTTATTTTTATCTTCTTAAAGACTATCAAAATGTGTGAATGATGTGTTCTTCATATATTTTTGTATCATATATTTAGAGGATACGCTATTCTCGTGAGTTACTACATTTATCCAAGTGGTCCGTAAATGATGAAGATCTCCCTTTGCTCCATTTGAAATATTAGGACGAACTCCTTACAACTCCATTCTTTATTTCATGGTCTTACGCCATATGGTTGCGAAAATAAGAATACAAACAAAAGGAATCTTAAATATCTTTGCAAGGTGAATAAACATTCCACCCATTTCGTCGAGATGAATTATAAATTTTCTATCACAACTCGCTGTCAAAGCCAAAATAGAAGTGGAGCCTTCCATGGAATTAGGTAACCAAACATGAAGGAGAGGCATTTTGCCGATATAGTAACCGCATCGTCTTGTAACACAATGAAATGCTATTTCCGACCGTCGCTACAAGACCAAAAAGGAGTCACCATAATCTATTGGCACTTCTTCATCGAGCTAAAAAAGCGTCCGCAAATGGCAAATTTTGTTTTGGCCGTACATCAGGTATGTTGACCCTAACCTTTGTCTATGTAAAACATCAGATTAAATATAGGACAAAGTCTACCAAATAACAAGAGGTTAATTAGTAGCAAGTTCCGTGCACACGCATGCAACTAATGTATCAGCCGACAAATATACCAAAATCCCACGAAAAAAAACTTGCCCCGTCACCCTCCTAGGCGTGCCTATTAACTTAGATTATCCCATCCTAAACAACGCATCCTCCACTAAATTTCAGCCTAAACCCACAAGCAAATCGAAATATATAAAAAAAAGGGGGAGAGAGATAAAAAGAGTTAGGCCTCGCAGGTGGTGTGGTGACATGTACACCACTTCGCAGCCCGTACAGCTCCCGACGCCGGCTGCCGGCTGCCGTGTCGCGCCTCGGGTTCACACGTGGTCCTCTGCCATTGGTTGACCTCGTGAAGTCAAAGTTCATCGGCGCCAAACGTTGCGCTCTCAACCGTCGACGGCAGTTAGGCACGACCCTTAGGACACATCGCGTGAATTCTTTGGTTAGTTTATTACGTTACTTCCTGGTATAGCGTATCCTCGGGGATCGTGGTTCTCCTTTAATTAAGACGCACCGCGCCATGCATAGTAATGCACTTCCTTCTCACACAACACCAACAAGCTCGTTCGTTTCTCTCTCTCCCTCTCTCCCTCTCTCTCTCTCCCCTTCGCATCCGCGATCATTTTTTTCGAAAGTTTTAGTTCGGAGAAGACAATTTCATGAAAACAAAAGATGGGTCGTTTCAAATTGTTATCTTTGTATGTTAGCGTCCTTTTCTTGCTCACCGCCTTTCGTGCTGTTGTTTCTGGAGACCGCGCTAGCGACAGTCAAATCATGAGCGATAGAGCATCGCTCGTGTCGTTCATGTCAGGCATCGTTTCAGACCCGGGAAACGCCTTGCAGAGCTGGAATTCTAGCGACATCCATGTCTGCAACTGGACAGGAGTTACGTGCAACAGTACAAGAAGTGCAATCGTAAAGCTTGACCTGAGTGGAAGGTCATTAGGAGGCACTATCTCTCCTGCAATTGCCGGCCTCTCTAAGCTAATCATTCTTGATCTGTCCAGGAACTTCTTCGGAGGTTGCATACCGCCCGAGATAGGCTCTCTTGTTGAGCTCCAACAGTTGAGCCTAACAATGAATCTCCTCGAAGGGACAATCCCTTCAGAGCTTGGTTCTCTTCGCAAATTAGGGTACCTCAATTTGGGAATTAACAAACTTTCAGGTGACATTCCTGAAGAAATCTTCTGTAATGGGTCGTCTGTTTTGGACTATGTGGACCTGTCTAACAATTCTCTAACTGGGAAAATTCCCTTGAGAGATGAGTGCGAGCTTCGGATTTTGAGGTTTCTTATGCTGTGGTCCAATAGGCTTGTGGGTCCGGTCCCTCCAGCATTGGCCAACTCTACGAGGCTAGAGTGGATTGACCTAGAGTCGAATATGCTGAGTGGGGAGTTGCCCTCTGGCATTGTCCACAAATTGCCACGCTTGCAGTATCTTTATCTCTCCTACAATAATTTCGTAAGTCACGACGGTAACACCAACCTCGGACCTTTTTTTTCAGCTTTAGCCAATTCATCTGACTTGCAAGAGCTTGAATTGGGAGCCAATAAACTCGGTGGAGAGATACCCGCTAACATCGGCAATCTTCCTCGTACTCTGCGGCAGTTTCATCTGGCCGAGAATCTCATCTATGGTTCAATCCCTCCACAAATTTCGAACCTTATTAATCTCACTCTATTGAACTTGTCTAGCAATTTCTTGGATGGGACCATTCCAACCGAGCTATGCCGAATGCAAGGGCTGGAAAGAGTGTATTTGTCGAACAATTCGCTATCTGGTGAGATTCCCTCAGCTCTGGGTGATCTTCCTCACCTTGGTCTCTTGGACCTGTCGAGAAACAAGCTATCCGGTTTGATTCCAGATAGTTTTGCCAACATTTCCCAATTAAGAAGGCTCTTGCTATACAAGAACCAGCTCTCCGGAATGATTCCTCCAAGTCTAGCAAAATGCGTGAATTTGGAGATACTAGACCTTTCTCACAACAGACTTTCTGGGACAATTCCTGATGAAGTGGCGGGTATGAGGAGCTTGAAGATATACTTGAATCTGTCTAGTAATTATTTACAAGGTGCTCTACCTCTGGAGCTGAGTAAAATGGACATGGTCCTGGCAATTGATTTATCATCAAACAATCTCTCTGGGACCATACCATCGCAACTCGGCAGCTGCATTGCACTTGAGTACCTCAATCTTTCTGGCAACATGTTGGAAGGTCCCCTTCCTTTTTCAATAGGGCAGTTGCCTTATCTTCGAGCACTTGACATATCTTCCAACCATTTGATCGGAGTGATTCCGCAATCTCTCCAGGCATCTCCAACTCTGAAGCAGCTCAACTTCTCTTTCAACAGTTTCTCCGGAAATGTATCGGATGACGGTGCATTTGCTGCCCTGACGGAGGATTCTTTCCTGGGAAACAGTGGCCTCTGTGGATCAATCAAGGGCATGAAAGCTTGTAAAAAGAGGCGACACTATCACTTGATTATTGTGCCAATTCTCCTTTCATTGGTTGTCACTCCCATATTCTGCGTATTTGGATACCCTCTCACACTCAGGTCCAAAATCAGACAGAAGCTTGCGAGTTTTAGTAAGAGTGACATGGTAGTTGAAGAAAAGCAAGAAAGCAAAGAGCACAGGTACCCAAAAATTTCGTATCGGCAACTCATGGAGGCCACTGGTGGATTCAACCCTTCCAGCCTGATTGGTTCGGGCCAGTTCGGGCATGTTTATAAAGGGGTTCTCCAAGATAACACAAGAATCGCCGTGAAGGTTTTGGATTCGAAGACTGCTGGAGAAATCTCAGGGAGCTTCAAAAGAGAGTGCCAAATACTAAAGAGGACCAGGCACAGGAATCTGATTAGGATCATAACCATATGCAGTAGGCCGGATTTTAAGGCTCTGGTTCTTCCGTTGATGTCAAATGGGAGCCTAGAGAGGCATCTGTACCCAAGCCACAAGCTGGACCAAGGGCTGGATTTGGTTCAGTTGGTCGGCATTTGTAGCGACGTGGCTGAGGGTGTTGCATATTTACACCATTACTCTCCTGTTAGAGTTGTTCACTGTGATCTAAAACCGAGCAACATACTTCTGGATGAAGATATGACAGCTTTGGTCACTGATTTTGGGATATCAAGGTTGGTGAAAGGAGATGACGAGGATGTTCCGCCATATGATTTGGCATCATTCTGCTCGACAGATGGATTATTATGCGGTTCAGTCGGCTATATTGCTCCTGGTATGTTGCAGTTGCAGTCTCATTAAATTTAATTGCCACTAATAATTGTGCACACTTTAATGTCAACTGAATTTTGGTCACCCCATGTTTGCACAAGTTTTAGGTCGCTCATGAGTGAGGAAATTTGATATCTGCATATAAATCATAAATCATTACATTTCCACTAGTTCTTCGACACGAAGCTATTTTTCTATGTGATCATATGTCAAAAACCTGACCATTTGACCTCCTCTAGTAATAAAGGCCTAACCTTCCTACGCGACTGTTTTGAAAAAATGCAGAGTACGGGATGGGGAAAAGGGCTTCAACTCAAGGAGATGTCTACAGTTTCGGGGTTCTTCTGCTAGAGATCGTGACGGGAGTACGCCCGACAGATGTCCTATTTGATGAATGTTCAAGCTTGCATGAATGGGTCAAAAGTCACTATCCCCACAATCTCGATCCCATTGTGCAACCAGCGCTATCCCGGTGCAGCACGCCGTCAATGTCCGAGTACTTGAGGAAGGCATGTTGCGAGGTGATAGTGGAGCTAATCGAGCTCGGTCTCATGTGCACACAGTATTCTCCTTCAACAAGGCCTAGCATGATGGATATGGCTCATGAAATGAGCAGACTGAAGCAGTATCTCTCTGATTCTTCCTCACAAGAGACGGAAGCAACTTCTTCTAAAGGCTGAGATTTTACAGACAAAAGTTTCGAAAGTTTGTTGTGTAATGATTGTATCAGCTTACTCCATTGTTTCTAGACAAAGATGCTCCAATAGCTCAACCAAGTTTTTCTAACGCATTTGTTCACCCCCTACCGCAATTTTCTTGGTGAGGGGAACTTCATGTTGGACAGATATGTCAAAGGAGAACCACTTTTCAATGTCAACTAGCGCACCCCTAGATTATTTTATTTTTCCAGAACCATTCATCTATCTGGATTGTGAACATGATTCGGACGTCAACTATTCGATGAGCAGTCACAGTTTGGTTTTCTGTCTAAAGATTAAGTGATATTTATGGTGAACAACATTAGTACGACCTCCACAACTGTAATTGCACTCAATCCCTCTTTTGGCCTACCACTAATGAGGCATTTTCTATTACAAGTAGCAAGTGGAGCTATCGACAAATCGTCCAATTCCTGAAAAGTCCAGGTTTAAGTGCTTCGATATGATCACCTCAACCATCAGGAAGCATGCTAATGTGCGTCTCAGTCATGGCGAAAAGCCATTCTAAAATGTGAAATCATCTGGAAGCCTTCCATATTTTCCAATTAAAATGATTAAGCACGCATCGTGATTTTCAAAGGAAGCTATTAATTGCTCCATCCAAATAATTCGTATAAAACCACACATCAGAAGCAAATTACAGCTAATGAGGGATGAGTCACAATGAAAGCACTGGAAATACATGATGGATCTTGGATCGTATGTATGCACTTCAACAGAATTCGATCAACATGCCTACCCATGGCTTTTGGAGAATACTTCGTGAAGTTTCTTTGTCATGTTTATGTAGTTATCCTCTCAGTCAGTACAACTTCCAAATTCTTCGCCCCAAATTGGAAAAGTTCCTTCTTGACATTGTGATCTGGTCCGATTCACTAAGTTGGAAGATAGACTTGGGGCGGGATCTACGATGTGATATTAAAGTATGACCCGGCGGATGTTCTACGGAGCATCAGTTCAATTTAAACAGTAGCTTTCAGAACCATTATGCTACAGCGGGCCGTATGCTGTAACAGGAATTTTGAGGCACAATGTATTCACAAGATCTTAGCCTTACCAACCTCAGAACTTGGGTCTGATTAAATAGATACTCGAAGGTTTCAGAGAAGATGCTTTTGTGTCACTCCCATGATCAAATAGATGCTTTCAAAACATTATCAGCAAAAAGACCATGTTTCCCCTAGCTAAATTCTACAGCCGAAATTCTGCCACAGCCAGGATCATATGCGGATCATTTTGGACCATGCTTAGAGGGACAGTGAAGTACACATGGCTTCCAGACACCAGTTCTGAGGGTCGTGCTAAAGACTCTTTGTCTCGTCGTCCACTCTAGGAGCCGAAAGTTAAAGTGAGTAGGATTAGTGATTGCTTTCAAATTTGCTACTGCAGGATCATTTTCATCACTTAACACCCACCTACATGGTCCCTCCTCAATAAATCCTACCGGCCAGAGATCCTGGTGAGAGCTTTAAAGCAAATTCCTAGCTTTCCTCGCGTGAAGATATGGAACACTAATCCTCGCTGGTAATTCCTCGAAAGACAACATTTTTAACCGGTAACATGTTTGGAAGTTACCAACAGTCTTAAGGATGCACCCTTAATTATCCAATCTTTAACGCATTGACAAGTTACCGAAAGGTTTGTGGAAGTGCCATAAGTTATTTGTTTGTTTTATATTACCAACTTTCTCTATAGGTTACCAATGCTTGCGTAATTTATCATTATCCACGTATTAGAGAAACTAACTTTTAAAGAAAATTACCAACTCCGTGATTGCTTCAAAATTACCAATAGTATTAAGAATTCATCAATATTTATTTGTTATAGAGCTGGGGAAAAGTATCAAAAGAGTCTTAAACCTATTGCATTTGTACCAATTCAGTCATAAACTTTTTAATTAGATCAATTCAGTCATAAATATTTTCTCATTGGTACAAATTCAGTCTATCCAACTAATTTAGAATGGAAATTGTTGATGTGAACGTCAGTCATCCTACTTGGCACAGTAGATGTAGACATTTTAAAATAATTTTTGATTTTTTTAATTTTCCTTTTTTCTTATTTTTCCCTTTGTTTCCCTATTCTTTCTCATTTGCACTATGATTTGTCCCGACCACGACTGACGACCAACCACAGCCGAAGACCAACAAGGGCATCGTGGTCCTCGCTTGCCATAGGCAGCGGTCACCCTTGCTGAATCTGGGGAGATCACAGCCCTTGTGGCCTGGGTGATGGCGGCCCACAAGTCATGGGCGATATCGGCTACAAGGCAAAGGAGAAAGAACAAGAAAAAAAAAAAAAAAAAAAAGAGAGAGGAAAAAACTAGAAAATAATTAAAAAATCTAAAAATATCAACGTTGGCGCTAGTCGTGCCACGTAGGACTATCGGCGTCTATGTCAGCAATTTTCACTCTAAATTGGTCAAATGGACTGAATTGGTACCAATGTGAAAAGATTTAAGACTAAATTAGTCTAATTGAAAGGTTTAAGACTGAATTCATACTAATACAATAAGTTCGGGACTTTCTTGGTACTTCATCTACAGAATTACCATCATATTAAAGTTACCAACTCTTACAACAAATTACTTATACTGGGTTGAGTGATTTATCAACTCTTTTAATTGAACATCTAAAATTCTAACTTTACTTCCTCTTATTTGATTGAGTACAAGGGTCTATTTGAATGTTTCAATTTTTTCTTTATCTAATTTGAAAATTTTCCAACATTTGTTTATGGATTTTATATGTATGTTAAAGTTATCGGCTCTTACTGAGAAACCTACTTGAGTCCTCTTAATAATGTTTATTTGACTGTAACTTTAAAACATTGGAAATCTCTCTGAACAAATGTAGGTATATATTATTGGAATAGTTAGTACTTTTTCAACAATCGAATAAAAGTTGGTACTTTCATTTAGAAATCGATAACTTAACCACCGCATTTAAATGTTGGTATTTGACTGGAATGTAATGGATAATTTCGAACAAAAATTGATAATTTTATAGAAGAACAGTAATTTTGACATGTTAGAGAACTCAACTCTCCAATTTTTTTTGGGTTAAAGATTTCTCCAAATTAAATTGGTATATATTGAAACAATTTGTACTTCTAAAAAAATCAAATAAACATTAGTAACTAACTCAAATAAAAGTTGATAACTTCTTAGAAGAATCATCAACATTTTTTTATTATTATTTTAAGTTGCCACTGAAGTTAGTGAATAATAGTAACAGTGGGTACTTTTGAAAAAATCAGATAAAATTTAGTAATTACTCAATTAGCGATTAGCAGTTTCATGAAAGGGTCGGTAAATTGAGCTCGACAAGTAAATGTCGCTAAATTAGTGGAGTAGTTGGTAACTTTGACATTAGTTAGAAATTTTGTGTTAGAGTTGATAACTTTAACAAATCAATGTTTGTAAATAATAACAAGGGTTGGTTATTTAAAAAAAAAAAAATCTTATAAACTCTACTTTCAAATAGTAGATAATTTGCGTAGAAGAGTTTTTTTTTTTTGGTCGAAAATAGGTAATTCATTCATTCATAAACAAGGATTACAAGTAGACGATAGAGTGGATTCAGAACATAAAATACTAAAAAGAGTTTGGGGTGGAAGTTATAGCCAATTTGAAGAGAGGGACTTGAGACGATGCGATTTCGCTACCCAATCAGTAGCTTGATTGGTTTCTCTTGGGCAGTAGGATAGCTTAACTAAAGGGAGACTTTGTAGTAACATTTTGCTTTCATTAATCAAGCTACTCACAGCCCATGGAATTTTAGCCCGGCGCAAAGCTGCTTCAACAAGTGCAAGATTATCACTTTGTACTTCCCATTCACTTCCCCTGTTATGAACCGATCCCACGTCAGCTTCTGTTCGGAGAGTTAGAAAGCGCAAACTAGGTACGATTGCTAGGGCTTCAATGCACAAAGCAGACTCGGCGTGGATCTCAGCAGCAAAATCGTCAATTAGCAGGCCGCTTGAGTCGCGTGCGATCCCGGCCACTAAGCTTGTCGCTTCTCCCTTCATCCAAGAACAATCAACATTTAGTTTGAATCTGTTGCTGTCCGACACCTTCCAGAACTCAGATGAGCCTCGTCTACGGATTATGCTTTGTTCTTTGCTCAGGATCCATCTAGAGAAGGCCCAAACTTGTGCTTGGGCAAGATTTACTATGGAATCGACTTTTGGAGGTCGGGCTCTGAAGATTTGGTTGTTCCGGATCTTCTAGATTAGCCAGATCGTTTTGGCCACCGTTTCTGCTGATGGTAGGTCTACTTTTGCTGCAAAAAATTCTTCTAACCACTTATCCATTTGAGTTACTGAAGTGGTTTTGTTGTAGAGGTTGAGGCGTGGGTCAAGCCACATGTGTTGAGTTCTTTTGCAGAGGAAAAAGAAGTGTTTTGCTGTTTCGGGGTGCCGAGTGCAGAGGGGACACAAGGGATCAGGTAATACTCACCTCTTACAAAGATTATCCTTAGTAGATATTGCATTTTGACATATGCTCCATAGAGAATATTTTACCTTTGAAGGGACTAGAATTTTCCATAACTTGGTCCATAGAAATCTAGGTGGCTGGTAGGAAGTTGTTGCTTTGTTAGGGTTGGGAAAGTTGGTCATTGAACAAACCCTGTTGTAGCCGCTTTTGACTGTATAGGAGCCTGACTTGTTTCCCGTCCATATCAACCGATCTTGCTGTGGGGATGCAAAAATGGGGATTGAAAGGATTTCATTAACCACTTGGTCATCAAAAAGTTCACAGAGTTTTGGCTCATCCCATACTCTCCCTTCATTACTTTGTAATTCAGCAACTTTGTCAAGATTATCCATGTTCGCCGGACCTCCTATCACTCCTCTTGGGAGCCATCTATCCCGCCGAATATGAATACTCTTCACATCCCCCTCGATCCACCTTACCTCCGGTTCAATAGTGTCTCGACCTATTAGAATACTCCGCCAGCCCATGATGGTTGCTGTCCTAATTTTGTCCTCCATAAGTCTCCATTTGGATAGTAAACTCCTTTTAGAATTTGGCTTTATAGTGTTGATGGTGATTGTGACAATCTCCAGGCTTGTTTGCCTAACATTGCCTTGTTGAACTAAATTAGGTCTTTAAAGCCAAGACCCCCTTCGTCTTTTCTGGATTTCAAAACTTCCCATTTCTTCCAATACATTCCTCTTTTAGAATCATTTTGTTTCCACCAGAAAGCTGCAATCCTTTGTTCTATGGCTTTACAAAAGGATATTGGAATTTTGAAAATGGACATAGCATATTGAGAAAGAGCCTGTACCACAGCTTTTATCAATATTTCTTTGCTAGCTTTAGACAATAATTTGTCTTTCCATCCTTCTAGCTTCATGTTCACTCTAGCGAGAATCCTTGAAAACAACTCCTTTTTTGTTTGCCCCCAATCAGATGGAATGCCCAAGCATTTCCCTGTTTTGTCAATGATAGGCACACGTAACTCATGTGCCATGTTCCTCTTCAGACTCAAAGGGCAACCCTTGCTGACAAATATTCCTAATTTATTTAGATTGATAGCTTGACCAGTAGTATAGCAATACTGGTTCAGAATATTGGCCAAATTTTGGCACTCTTTGACTATCCCATCCATAAAAATTATAGTGTCGTCAGCAAATAATAGGTGAGACAACGTGGGGCAACACTTATTCAGTTGTATTCCTTTGATGCTCCCATCTTTTATCGCTTTGTGCATCATCCAGGAAAAAACATTAGCCATTAATATGAATAGGTACGGGGACAATGGATCTCCTTGTCGTAAACCCCGTGTAGGATGAAACCATCGTGTATGATCACAATTGACTTTAACGCTAAAGTATACTGTGGAAACACAATACATCACCAGCTCAATCCATGTTTCACTAAACCCCATCTTCACCATACTCATTTTTAAGAAATCTCACTCAATCCTGTCATAAGCCTTTTGCATATCCAGTTTAAGAATTGCCTGAAATTTCTTTTTGCGTTCTCTAATCCTCAGATGATGTAACACCTCCTGAACAATGAATATGTTATCTTGTATTTGTCTTCCTTTAACAAAGGCGCTTTGTCCAATAGCTATTATCTCAGCCAGCAATGGTTTCAATCTATTTGATAACACTTTAGAAATAATTTTATAACTGAAGTTACATAGATTGATTGGCCTAAACTGACAAATACTTTCTAGATTTTTCACTTTTGGAATGAGAGAAATGTAAGTCTTGTTGAGCAGGGGGTCAAATTCACCTGATTCAAAGAAGTTTCTGACTAGATTTAGCACATCCAGCTTGATCTCTTCCTAGTAATGTTGATTAAATTGTCCATTGAGACCATCCGAACCGGGGGCTTTGAGGGAGCCGAGTTGGAATATCGCTTCTTTTACCTCTTCCATTGAGATAGGGGCTAAAAGGCTTTTGTTCATTTCCGTTGTTACTATGGATGGACACATATCTAGAATAGGCTGAAAGTTTCTTTGGCCTGCCAATTCATATAGGGAGCAATAGAAATCCTCTATGTGTTACTTCAATATTTTCTAGTCTCTACATCAAATATCTTCATTTAGTTTCGGCACAGTAATTCTATTCTGTTGTCTTCATTGAACCGTTGTGGCGTGGAAATATTTTGAATTCCTGTCACCCCATTGAAGCTAATTTACCCGAGACCTTATACCCCAATACATCTCTTCCTGCCGCCGAAGCTGTTCGATTTTCTCTTTAATTTCCTGACTTTCCTTCTTGCTGGACAATTAAGGATCCCCATTAGTGATCTCCATCAGTCTTTGTTTGAGATTTCTGATTTGGATAGAGGCATTAGAGAATTTGTTTTTGCTCCATGCAGTTAGTTCCTGTGTAACATTATTGATTTTGTGAGAGAATGTTATATAACAATGTTGGTCGCCTCCACAACAACATTTAATAATCTCCCCGCATTCTTCTTCCTCCATCCAAAAGGCTTCAAACTTAAATTCCTTTCTTCTTTTTCCCGAACAGGATGTAAAGAGAGCACAAGTGGGCTATGGTCAGAACCTACCGCTGGGAGGGCCACAACTTCAGCATTTGGGAAGGTAATTCTCCAGCCTCTTCTTCACTAAGTTTTCACCTTCTCTATTGTTTGCCCAAGTGAAAGCACACCCTTTAGTGTCAATATCCATCAAGGAACAGTCATTAAGCATCTCCCAAAAGGCCGCTATTCTGTGTTGATCAGCTTCCCTTTTCCCTATCTTTTCCCAGCTATATAAGATTTCATTAAAGTCACCCATGCATAGCCAAGGAAGTTGGTTGTTGGAATGGATATCTTGGATTTTTTGCCATAATAGAAATCTCTCCTGGAGGTTTGTGGACGCATGCGGTAGTGTAACTCTCCTTATATGTCCACTATTCAGATCCTTGCATTCCATATCCAAATGCTCCTTCAAACTCAAGTTGATTTGAACTTCCACATCCTCATTCCACATAAGCACCAAGCCCTCAGCTGTTCTTATTGGTTGCTCCACAAACAAATGTTGGAACTTCAGTCGTTTTCTGACTTTATCTACCATCGACTCCTTGTTTTTTGTCTCCATCAAGAAAACCAAGTTGGGCCTTTCTTGAGCCATTAAGGCTCTAATCTCCTGGACTATTAGGGGGTTGCCTAGCCCCCGACAGTTCCAACTTAAGAGCTTCATGGAGTTTTTGGTGGCTTATTAGGGGTAGCCACCAAAGCCCAATCCTTCCCTTCCCTTACCAGCTGCACAGGTGTCTCTAATAACTCCAATTCATCAAGGTTAAAGGAGCTAGAAACTTCTGCTCTCCTCTATTTTTTTGCCTTTTGATACTTCGTCATCTTTTTTCCAACATCATCCATAATGTTCAATTCTTCATCTGCTGGATACATCTCCCTTCCATCTCTTCCCTCCTTTGAAGAAGGGCTATCTACTCTTTTCTTATTTCGAGACAGGTGGTTATTTGTTTATGTTTCTGCACTACTGCAATTTCCATGTTGACTGCCACCACGGGAGTTTCAGGTATAGATTCTTCGTCTCCCTCATTAAGATCAACCGTGCCATAAAATGCCCCCCAATGTGGACTATAATCTCTTACTTCTGCTTTAAGCCAAGGGCCGACTTCCCTACCTTGCTGGCTGCCCAATTTGTTGTTTCATAAGGTATCTCCTCACAAGACGTAGCGTAGTGACCAATTCTCCCACATGAGTAACATAAATGAGGAAGGCGCTCATATTCAAATTCCACCCATAAATTCTTGTTCCCGATTTTAACTAAAGCCCCTGTTTTAAGAGGAGATGTAAGATTCATCTCTACTTTGACTTTGCCTGTCTTGTAGGGGCCGTTGCCTTTAGATTCTAGTTGTATTTCCTTTACTATACCCACTCTACCAGCAACATCAGAGAAAACCTCTTCTAAGATCCATCTCGGAGGTAAACCCGCAATATGAACCCAGAAATCATTTTTTGAGAAGTCATAGCAGTGGACTGGAATATCTGGTTCACATTGTTTTATCACTAACGAGTTGCTAGCAAAGGACTATGGCCCTGATTTCGGGACCCTCTCCTTATCCTCCTCGGCCTCAAAAACAAAAGAGAATAGCCCCGGTTATTTTTGGGAGCACATGATAGCCTTTGACTTCCACGCCTTCTTCATAGTGTTACAAAATGCTTGAAAGTTCACATTGGGTTTTGGGTATAACTTACCAAAAAGCATTAGACTGTATTCTATTCATTTGTTGGAAGGGATTTCCTGTTGTACTTCAATCACATCATTTGCTAACCATAAATGCCCTAAACTCTTGCACAGGTAGCAAGACGGCGTTGGTTCTCCTCCTCTAGTTCCATTTCGGCGGCAACTCAAACACTCTTTCTGAGAAGGATGGGTGCTGGCGATGTCTTCAACAAGGTTTGAACAATAGTAGAAGTTTTGAGGTAGGGCGATTGAAGGGAGCTCCGAAGATGTTGGGGGTGTGGTTTGGCTGTTGCTTGTTGCTGCTTCACTCTTGATCATCTGAAAAGGGTTTGGGTGTCGAATACCCATGACAATGGGCGCGAGATTCCCAAGACATTGGTCTAAGATCTCTTACATTCGTAAGGGACAAGGACCAAAAAGCTTTCGAAAGGAAAGGTTATTTAGGGTTTAGGATGGAAATCTCCCATGGGAGCTGGAGGGGAAAGATCTTCCAGCAAAGGAGAAGCAGTCGTATGGAGGAGTGGCCAATAAGCTTCAGGAGGGGTTGGTGATTTGGGGTTTAGGGTTGAAAGCTCCCATGGATGCGGGAGAGGAAAACTCTACTAGCGAGAGAGTAGGCTAATTTGCGTAGAAGAGTTGGTGACTCGAATTAGTCACTAAGCCATGTAAACAAACGTTAGTAATATATTGGAACGGTTGTTAATTTCGAAACAATCAAGGAAAGCCTATAATAATCACTTTGTTTTTACGAATTGGATTGGCGAAGAAAGGTAGAAATGGAAAGTCTACGTTCACTTTGATTTCTTTCTAATTTGGTCGCTTGCCTGGACCAACTTTAAGTTTGGACTTCTTTCTGGTGGTGGACATAGGTTTTCATTGTTTGAAGCAGGAGGTGATCAAGCGACATATTGGTTTTGGATTTAATATTTCGTGATTTACATCCTGCGGTCGTACATCTTCTTATGAATTATATTTAGGCATGTGTTCAAGCGATTAAATCTTGTGGTAAAATTTGTGAATTCTTTTGTGAGATTGAAATATTATTTTGTGAGAAACTATGACGCTAAATACTGAGTGAGTTGTTAGCGTAATTTGAGACTAAGAAACATTGAAAGTTTTAAAATAACTCGAGTTTAGTTATAATCTTCTTTGTGACACTAGATCTATAGATGAATTCTACATTGGTTCTCCACATGAACATAAGTCATATCGACCAAACCACACAAATTGTTGTTCGATTTACTTTCTTGTTCTATTTATTTTATTGCTTAGTCGCTTGTTTCCACAATTAGAGCCATGCTCACCTGAATTGAAGTAAATTGATGTCGATTGAAGAATGAAAAGTGAGAATTGACAAATTTGATAGGAAGGGGTTGAATTATGAAAGATGCAGATTGAAAATATCTGTACTAGAGGAATTCGCACATAACCCTATCTAGGAAGAAGCCGGAATTGATGAAGCAAGTTGATTATGAATTGTTAGATAGATAGGCATTAATGTTATTTGGCTAATGTTGACTCACAACTTCGCATTTAACATTGTGAAAAAGAGGATTGTTGAGGGGTTGATGAAGCCCCCTTAAGCATATATAAAAAGCCCTCTGCAATAAAAAAAGTCTACTTAATGCGATGTATGTTTAACTTAAAGATGAATGAAGGTGCATTGGTTGCTAGGCATAACTGTTAATTTATGACTCGAGTTTGAGATTCGCTGGACTATTGAAAATTTACAAAATAGGAAATATAAAATAAATTGAAGCAAAGTTTCTTCTTTGCTAAGAAGCCAGTGGAATTCGAAGAAAAAGGAAAGTGAAGCCCCTGCATACGAGTCTCTCTACGTGAAGATTAAAAGGTGGTGGGCCCAAGGTCAAAGTTTGACCTTGGGCACACACACACTTATATATATATGAACAGGATACTTTCTTCTTGCGCGTGCATGCGTGGGACAGTCGAAATTGAAACCCTACGTAATTCACAGGAGCCGCGAGAGAGAAAACCCTAGGTAGAAGCCGCACGCCGCCTAGAGGGAGGAAAGCCACACATTGAAGCGTCGTTCTTACTCTGAGTGCTGTGACTGTTCTATTTGTGAGAAACATTCATAGGTGCTGGGTGCTTGGCTTTCGGTTTTCGTGTTGTTTGTGCTGCGAAGCTTATTCGTGATTTACATCCAAGATAGAATGGTGTATTAGGTGTAATTGGGGCTTGGAAAACACCGAGAGAGTATTTGAGTGACTTGAGTGTATAATTTCCTTGTATCGCTTAATCTATAGTGAAATTTGCTACTGCTCTCCCCGTGGACGTAGGTCTTTAGGACTGAACCACGTAAATCTGTGTCTGATTTACTTTCTTCTCTGTCTATATTATTGTTCGATCGCTCGCCTTATCGCAACAAGTGGTATCAGAGCCAAGCTTGGCTAAGTTGAAGCGAATCGATGGCGACAGAAGAAGTAAAAGTGAGAATAGAAAAATTTGATGGGAAGGATTTTAGTTTCTGGAAGATACAGATTGAAAATTATCTTTACCAGATGAATCTGCACTTGCCTTTATCTGGAGAGAAACTAGCGACGATGAAGCAAGCTGATTGGGATTTGCTGGATGGACGAGCTATGGGTGTTATTCGGCTAACGTTAGCTCGTAAGCTCGCGTTTAACATCTTGAAGGAGAAGACGACTGCTGATTTGATGCAAGCCCTATTGGATATGTACGAGAAGCCCTCTGCGATCAACAAGGTCTATTTGATGCGACGTCTGTTTAATTTGAAGATGAGCGAAGGTGCGTCAGTTGCAAATCATATCAATGAATTCAATATGATTGTTAGTCAATTGAGTTCAGTTGAGATTGACTTTGAAGATAAGGTACGTGCTTTGATTCTATTATCCTTATTGCCTGATAGTTGGAATACTACTGTTACTGCTGTTAGCAATTCCTCTGGGTCAACAAGTTTGACGTTTGATGGGGTTCGAGATTTGATTCTGAGCAAGGACATTCGTAGAAGAGAATCTGGCGAACATGTATCTGCTGCTTTAGTGGGTGAAAATAGAGGAAGATCTAGAACACGTGTGGGTAATAGTAGTTTTAATATGAACAGGCATAGTCAGTCTAGGACTGGTAATGTTGTCTGTTGGAGTTGTGGCAAGAGGGCGCATCTTAGAAGGGATTGCCTTAAGCTGAAGAATGAGAAGGGTAAGGGAATTATAGTCGATTCTGCAGATAATGTTGTAGCTGTAACAAATAATGCCGATTATGTCTTGTCTGTCACTAATGATTCATCGCTTAATGGATGGATTATGGATTCCGGTTGTTCTTTTCATGTCACACCAAATAGAAATTGGTTTATCACTTATCAGTGCACAGGTAGTGATAAAGTCCAGTTAGGGAACAACGCTGAGTGCAATGTTGTGGGTGTTAGTGATGTTAAAATTAGAATGCATGATGGTATCGTGAGGACATTGATTGGAGTGAGGCATGTTCCAGAGTTAAAAAAGAACTTAATTTCCTTGAGTGCCCTAGATTCAGCAGGTTGCAGGTATTCTTCAAAAGGTGGAGTTTTGAAGGTTGTTCGAGGTGTCCTAATTATAATGAAAGGAATCAAGCATGGTAGCTTGTATAAACTTCAAGGTGAGACAATGACAGGTTTCGCTCCAGAGACGTTGGATGCATCTGTTCGAGGGTCTATGGACTACTCGAAGAAGACCTGGGTGTTTGTGCCAAGGTACAAGTTTGATGCTAGTGTCAGGATCTTGCAGTCAAGAGCTTTGATCGAGACGGAGACTGGTAAGTCGATCAAGCATGTGCGGACTGATAATAGCATGGAGTTCTGCTCAGAGCTGACAAATAAATTCTGCATGAAAAAGGGCATAGTGAAACATCGCACTAGTGCCAGTAAATCACAACAATTTGCAGAATTGATAAGCAGAACATTATTAGAAATGGCCCGAAAAATTATCTCTAGTGCTGGTGTTGCTAGGAGAATCCTAGCTGATGTGTTTAGTACGATAAGCTACCTGGTGAATAGATCTCCATCAACTGTTATCGAAAGGTGGACTCCTGAAGAAGTGTGGTCAGGTAATGTTGCTGATTATTCTATTTTTAGAAAACTTGGTTGCCCGTGTTATTTTCGAGTGAGTGATGGTAAGCTCGATGGGAGGGCAA
Organism: Eucalyptus erythrocorys; assembly: GCA_014182555.1. Lineage (NCBI taxonomy): Eukaryota > Viridiplantae > Streptophyta > Magnoliopsida > Myrtales > Myrtaceae > Eucalyptus > Eucalyptus erythrocorys. The sequence goes on from CM024599.1 coordinate 2,887,049, forward strand.
GATGCATATTCCATGGCTATGCACAAGGTGAGCGGGGTGATCAGTTGTGGTGCCCGGATATAAATTCACCTGTTGACAGCAGAGAAGTTACCTTTGATGAGTTTCCGATACTTCTGGCGAGGAGTGTTTGTGACAGTGTTAATACGGATCTGGACGGTGTTCAGCTTGAAGTGGAGTTGCGATCAGAAACTCCTGAGGTAGCGAGTACGAATACTAGCAAAGTAATCAACACAGATGGTGATCGTAGCGAGGTGGAGCCTATAGAGCCAATGGTTGCTATAACTGCTGATATTGATAAGGTATGTATTTGATCTCTTGACAAATATGGATGCAATAATAGTTTTGCTTTATCTGCGGTTAAGGAGGTTGCGTCGGAAAATCCTTATGGAGCAGTTAAAAGTGCATATGGAGTTGGTATTCTGATGAGGTCCTCAGTTATGGCGAAGTTCAAGTGAGTCTTGGACTTCGATAATATCTGTGGCGGTTGAGCCCATCGGGGGCTATGGGAAAGTAGCGGCATAATTTGAATTTTTACGAAGCGATTGTAATTTGGCTCAAACGTCAAGCCAAGGTGGAAATTGTTAATTTATGACTCGAGTTTGAGATTCGCTGGACTATTGAAAATTTACAAAATAGGAAATATAAAATAAATTGAAGCAAAGTTTCTTCTTTGCTGAGAAGCCAGCGGAATCCAAAGAAAAAGGAAAGTGAAGCCCCTGCATACGAGTCTCTCTGCGTGAAGATTAAAAGGTGGTGGGCCCAAGGTCAAAGTTTGACCTTGGGCACACACACACTTATATATATACGAACAGGATACTTTCTTCTTGCGCGTGCATGCGTGGGACGGTCGAAATCGAAACCCTACGTAATTCACAGGAGCCGCGAGAGAGAAAACCCTAGGTAGAAGCCGCACGCTGCCTAGAGGGAGGAAAGCCACACATTGAAGCGTCGTTCTTACTCTGAGTGCTGTGAGTGTTCTGTTCGTGAGAAACATTCATAGGTGCTGGGTGCTTGGCTTTCAATTTTCGTGTTGTTCATGCTGCGAAGCTTATTCGTGATTTACATCCAAGATAGATTAGTGTATTGGGTGTAATTGGGGCTTAGGAAATATCGAGAAAGTGTTTGAGTGACTTGAGTGTATAATCTCCTTGTATCGCTTAATCGATAGTGAAATTCGCTGTTGCTCTCCCCGTGGACGTAGGTCTTTAGGACTGAACCGCGTAAATCCGTATCTAATTTATTTTCTTCTCTATCTATATTATTGTTCGATCGCTCGCTCTATTGCAACAATAACAATGAATTCAATGTGGTTGATAGTCAATCAAGTCCAACTGAGATTAACTTTGAGGATGAGGTATGTGCTTTTATCTTACCATCCTCAATGCTTAATAGTTGGCATACTACCATTACTGCGGTTAGTAATTTCTCTAGGTCAACAAGTGTGATGTTTGATGGCATTCGCAATCTAATTCTGAATGATGACATTCGTAGGAGAGGATATGATGAAACTGCATATACTTTTTTAATAGATAAAAGTAGACGAAGAACGAGCACTTGTGTTAGTAGAATTTATATAAACCTGTTCAATGTAAGACTAGTGGTGCTATGTGTTGTGTCTAATGAAGTTTGCGTTAAGCTCAAAAACAAGAAGGATAAGAGAATTAAAGTTAATTATACTAATGATATTGCTACAATGGCTAATAGTAATTCGAATGATATCGATTAGGTATTGTCTATCACTAAAGATTTATCGATTAACAGATGGATTATAGATTCCGATTATTCGTTTCATGCCACACCAAATAGGAATTGATCTACCACTTATAAATAAATAGATAGTAAGAAAGTGCAGTTAAGGAACAACATTGAGTATGATGTTACAGGTGCTGGCAATATAAGAATCAGAATACATGACGGTGTTGTAAGGATATTGACTAGAGTGAGGCATTTCCCAAAATTGAAAAAGATTCTAATTTACTAGAGTGCCTTGGATTTAGCTGGATATCAGTATTTGTTAGAATGTGGAGTTCTCAAAATTATTTGAAGTGCTCTAGTGACAATGAGATGAATTAAGCATAGTGGCTTGTATGATTTTCGAGTGAGAAAATGATGAATTTTGCCATGGGACATCAGATGCATTTGTATGAGATTCTAAATTGTGGCATATGCATTTAGGTACATTAGTGAGAAATGCTTGAATGTTCAGAGTGAAAGGAATTTATTATGTAGGTTATGCGGATGAGAAACTGAATTTATGTAGACATTGTAATTTAGGCAAATGTTAAAAATTACAATTTAGTATGATTGTTAGAGAAATCACAAAGATTGTAGAATCAATTTACTTGGATGTTTGCAGGCTATCACCAATCCCTTCCATGAAATCATGAACAAAATATTACTAGAGAAAGCTCATAAAATGTTATTTAGTGCTGGTATAACTAGGAGATTTCTGACGAGTGCACTTAGTATGACTAGCTACCTAGTGAATAATTCTCTATCAACTACAATTGGGTGTCTGACTCTCAGAGAAGTATAATCAAGTGACATTATTGATTATTCTACTCTTAGAATTTTTAGTTGGTTGTGTTATATTCGAGTGAGTGATGGTAAGCTCCATATAAGGGCGAGAAAGTACCTATTTCTATACTATGCACAAGGTAAGTGGGGCTATCGGTTGTGTTTCACGAAATTAAATTCAAACAACAAAACCCATTCATGGAAAGTAGTAGAAATTATAATAATTTACCTCATCAATGCCTGAAAGATTGAGATGGAAACTTTAATAATATGAGTATGGGGCCTTAGTTTTTACTCACGGGAATTCGAAAACAAAAGTGGAGGAAAAAAGTTGGAAGTCGGTAGTTAATGAGGTGGGGACTTCTATCTTTGGAATTTGAAAGCTTTCCCCAAGATTCAATCATTCAGCCAAGACAAGGGGTAATAAGGATGGAATTGATTAAATTAAGGTTAAAGTAATAATTTTCATTGAGTCAAAAGCGTTAGATGTAAAAGTAGGAGGATATGTGTTCCAATACAAATACTTCACGTGGCTTTAAGTGAGTAGCCACGTTGTACAAGTGATTTAATAAGATGAGCTCCAAGAAGATATATTGATTCGAATGAGAGATGGTTTCTTCTTGGCCAAGTAAATATGTGACCCATCAAGGCATCAATGGGCTAAGAGGTTAACATATATGGTGTAAGGCATGATATCATGGTTAGCCAAGTTCAATGTCTCAAACTAAAAACTTGGAGACTAAAATTCTTACTAGAAATTGAAGAGATGTCATACTATTTAAAAAAAAAAAAAAAAAACCCCAAGGCTCAATCCAATCTGAATATGTTGTTAGGTTATTAAAATATTTAGTAAATCCACATGTAAATAAGGATACCCATATTCGTTAAAACTAAATGCAATATATCATGGTGCATGCTAAAGCGAATAAAACATACCTAGAGTTACTTACCTTGCAGGAGTGGTAGAATAAATCGACAAATGAGCTTTGAACCATCTAAGAAGCACCTGGTCCTCACTCTGTCTGATGACTGGGGGATGAACTGCCTGGACATCGTCTAAGGCACCCTAAGGTGTTATGAATATTTGGATATCATACGAGATACTTCAAACGGTCTGTTCGACTAATGCTTATTTAAAACCCAAACCTTTCTTCGGCAGTAAAATAGTGCATAGTGTCTTCTAGAAGAAACTACCTGCTTGTACCCAAACCATTCTCTGGTCATACAATGGGACCACAAAAATTATTTATCCAAGACCTAAACCTTTCTTCGATCACCTGATAGAGAAAATTGCTCATCCAAAGAAAGGTTTCATGGCTAAGAAAATTACTTGTCTAGAATCCGAATTTTTTTTCGACCGTCTAATGGAAACAGAGGTGATTACTTTTTTGGCACCCGAATCTTTCTTTGGTTGCATGGCATTTTAGTGACAATTGCCTATTTAGGACCTGAATCTTTTTTAAATGACCTAACGAAGCAATAAATTTTCGGGGGGAATTGTCTGTTTTGCATCCAAACCTTTCTTTGACTGTACGACATACCAGTGACAATTGCCTATCTAGGACCCAGACTTACTGTACAAGTATATTCGGTGGTGTGGCAAATTTGGAGGGACAATCTTACTGTCGAAAGCGGAAACGGCAAGGATGCTCAAGGAAACGGTATGAAAACCCTTAAGCTAATAAATTAATTAATTAATTTCACGGTTAATTTTCAGATTTTTTTTCTATCAATAAAAGCCTAAGATTAATTTCGGTTAATGGTTGAAGGGTTACCTCACCTAGGTTTACCTCACTAGAGTTTTCACTCCAGTGAGGGTCTTCATAGCCTATCCGTTTGATTTATAACGACATTAGGCTCCACAAATGAATTTCTTATTTTAATGTGTTTGTGCCCGCACGTCTTACACCCCCAATTCTCCCTATGTCTTTGTCTTCCCTAATGAGAGGGAATACACTCTTAGTTTTTTACATTCCGAGGTTTGGATGAGTACCAAAATAAACCTTTTTGAGGACTTGCTTAGGTCCATAAAACCCTTAAGCTTATTAATTAATTAATTTCACAGTTAATTTTCAAATTTCTTATCCATAAGAGCCTAAGATTAATTTTGATTAACGGTCAAAAGGATGATTTTTTATAATGGGGAATTTTTATTTTTTTTCCTGTGGAATCCACATAGCTTATAAGTTTTCCAAGTAAGAGAATTTTAGCAACCTTGCTGCAAAAGGTTAAAGATGATTTCACGGCTTTGCTTTTCCCATAAAGCAGATTTTATGCCTTGACATTATTTCCTTTTTATTTTCCAATTGAAGATTTGATACCTCGATTTTTCATGCTCCTTTCTACCTGAAATAGACCAAGTGCAAGATTCATTTTGAGATGATTGGCCCGAATGGATTTTACAGGAAGATGGGGAGGGCCCATTTCATTAATGTTTTGGGTACGTAAAGGCCCATTTCATTGTAATTAGGTTTCATACCCAGATACAAAACAAATCATAAGAAAAATTGGTAGAAAAATGAACTTATTAAACGACTAAAATGTTTTGACAAAAAAAAGATAACTCCAATGAGAAATAGAAGGCAATAGTAGTGATCATTTACGAGAGAAAAGAAAAAGTAAGTGAATCACGCTAATTTATATTTGTAATCTCTAAAAAGGAGTTAATATACGTAAGGGATTTCTAATCAAGACAGATAAAAGTTGATGACTCAATAAAATATTCATCAAACAAAGATAATTAAACTTTTGTAAGTAATTTAAATAAGAATTCCGTCAATTAGTACTAATCGGTATTTTGATCTAATAGATGTTGATAAGTTACTACGATTTTGGCCAGTAATTTGATGTAGGAGTTAGTAAATTCAAAACATTAAATGTAAATAAAAGTAAAATAAGCTATTTATAAACTATAAACAAAAAGAGTTGGTACTTTTATGAAAGTGCTGTTATTTTATCAATGAATGGGAGTTTGGTCATCTTTTCTTACCAACAATATTTTGATACTTACCAATAATTATTGAAATTTACCATTGCGGAAGATGTCCGTACTTTGGAGCATAGAACAGTTGAATTTTGCTAATCCAGCATCGTGTGCATGTGTAACCTTTTTTCCGTCAGATCTTCTTGTTCAAATCTATTATTAATTAGTTAGGGAAAATTATCCAAATAATCCTAAATTTATTGTATTTTTACCAATTTCAGTACTAAATATTTCAATTTTATCAATTGAGTTTTAAATAATTTTGCCTGTTGAATCCTAAATCTTTTCACGTTTTGCTAATTTAGTCAATTCAGTCTATTTTGACTAAAATAGTTTATGTGGATATTGATTATCTTATAAGGCTTGACCGGCGCTAGTGTGACTAATTTTTATAATATTTTCATATTTTTTAAAAAATTATTATTTTTATTTTTCCTTATTTTTTCTTTGGTTCTCTTTTCCTTCTTTCCTTTTTCTTTTCTCCTTTATTTTTTCATTTTCCCTCCACGAACCACCACTTTGCCTCATTGATGGCCAACAAAAGTTGCCATCTTTAGAAGAGAGATGCCTAGGCCTAGGTAGGCCAACAGCGGTGGCCCTTGCTTGAGACTAGCAACCTCCACCAGCCATTAACAATGCCCGGTGATGATTGGCGGAGAGGAAAAAGGAAATAGAAAAAGAAAAGAAAATAAGAAAAACGAAAAAAAGAAGGAAAAAGGAAATAAATAAAATAAAAATTCAAAAAAAATATTAAACTATTATTAAAAAATGTTTGTGTTCTATGATATGTAAGATGGCTGGTGTCCATGTTAGTGATTTTCAATTAAAATTTTCCGAATAAACTCAATTGACAAAATGTGAAATAAAATTTGGGATTCAATTGTCAAAATTGAAAAGTTTAGTACTTAATAGGCAAAAATGCAAAAGACTTAGGCTGCGTTTGGAATCAACATTTCCAAGTATCTTTAGGCTTTCAAAGCTCTTTGGGCTAAAAATGAGTGTTTGGCAACCCATTTTCTAAAGACACTTGACGAAAGCGGCCTTGTGAAGGCTGAAAGCCCAAGGCGGGGTGGGAGCTGCCTTGGGCTTTCAAAGCATGCCGAAAATCTTTGAGGTGAGGGGAGAAAAAGAAATTTTTCTTCCCAAATTATCCTTGTTGTTTTTTCGTTTTCCGGTTTTGCCCTCCCATCGTCGTCCCCTTCTGCCGCGAGTGGGTACTATTCATCTTCTTCGCGCATTCAACCTGCCCGCGCCGGCGCCGTGCCCGCACCGGCCATTTTGCCGGCAGCCCTCAACCGCGCCAGCACCACCCGCGCCGGTGACCCGCGAGCCCTCTCTGCTCCATCGCCGTTCCACCGGCCTCGCCCGCCACCGTCGCTGCACCTCCACCAGATCTGAACCCGAGCGGACCGCTGCCCCTTTCGAATCGAAGCCCCTGCAGTAGATCGTGAAGCTCGCCGCGCCGATCTCGCTCAACGACCGCATCACCGCTGACTGCTTTTCGCCTCCGCCCGACGCCGTCGTCGCCCAGCAGCTTGCGACCTAGCGCCTGAGGCCCTCACCGCTCGACTGCTGCTGTCCCGATCTCGCTGCTTGAGTGCCCCAAAACCTACAGATCTGAGCTCGCCTTCGCCCGACGCGGTCGTCGCCCAGCAGCCGGCGACCCAGCACCTGACTTCGCCGCGTCGGCCGACGCTTCCACTCGCTGTTTGCGGAGGTCGCGACGCAGATCTGGTAGCGACTAGATCTGCGTCGCCAGCCGTGCTTCAGGCAACGGCGGCGAAGGTCGCAACCTTCGTGGAGGTCGCGACCTTTGCGCGACCCATCTGGTCGCGACCAGATGTGGTCGTCGGCCTTCGACCTCCGCGCGCGACCAGATGGGTCGCCGACGACCTCCGCGACGCGGTGGGTCACGCAACGGCGCGGCAAGGGTTGCCGCGACCCTCGCCGGATCGCCTACCCTTGGCCGGTGGTGACCGGTGAAGCCCTTGGCCGGTGGTAACCGGCGAAGCTTTGGCCGGCCAACGTTCCTTTCTTTTTTCAATGATAAAAAGTCTTTTGCAAATTTCACTCATCCGAACATTATTTTGCACAAGGATATTTCACAATAGACTTTCACAAATAAATTTACCAAACACATTTTGCATTTTGAAAAACATCATTTCCTCAAAGGCCTTTACATTTTCTCAAAAACTTTTCCCAAAAGTCTTTCCAAACGCACCCTTAGTATTTTTTGGACAATTTTTCGTAATTAGTTGGGTACTAAACCATCTCAAATGCCATCCTTAGTTATGTTTGACTTATTAATACTCCGCAACGCCATTTTAACAAGGATATGAAGAATCATATTATTCAGGTTATTTAGAGTGCATGGCACCAATTTTGAAAATGTCAATAATCACTTTTGTAACATGTGGTTATATGTAGTTTTTGGGGAGAAGAACACCCCAAGTGTTGCAATTTGACACGAGGGGATACATAAGTATCAAAACTTTCAAAATGTATATTTAAGTGCTTTTTTTTAAAAATAAATTGAACATTTAAGTGCCAACTCCGACAAAGTTGTAAGAAATCTAGCATTATATTATTTTATTAATAAAATCAGTCTACGTGGCTCGCTGAAATGTTCACTCAGCAATCATTATCTAAATTAACGTCGTCTTCCATGTTTCCCCCGCTGCCACTATTGTCCATTGCTAGGGGGACACATACATTGGGCAGAAGAACACTGCCGCCGCCGCCGCCGCCACCGCCCATTGTTGGAGGGGCCAACAACCCTCACCGAGCTCGGGCAAAGGCGCCCAGATCTGGGCAACACTGGCCTTCGCATGAGGCTAGCAACCATCGCCCAGGCGATGGGCGATGACGGAAGCGCCGATCAGTGAGCCCTACCATTTCTATTTTTAAATTTTTTTAAAAAAATAGCTTTTCTTTTTAGTTAAAAAGTTGAATAAAAATTAATGAAAATGCCACGTGGTTGTTTGGCCGGAAATTCTGATCGTTGGATGTTTCAACACTTATCTATCCACTTGTGCCAAATTTTGACATTTGGAATGTTTTTTCTATAGTTTTTGACAGCATGAATATGGGGGTTCTTAGCTTCTAATGCTTGGAAAAATTATTTAATCGTATAGATGCATATAGTTAATTTAATATTACTATAGGCAAAATTGGCCGAAAGCTTTGACTTATGGCCAAGACCAACTTGGATTTTCCTGGAAAAAGTGAAATACACCTTTCAACACGTTGTCAGCGAAATGTTGCTAAAGAACGAAGTCGAACCAGCATCCACCTTGATCGTTTTCGCATGAATTTCACGTTGACTCATCATTAATATACTGTTCACCAAGGAAAATTCTTGCTTTGTCGGATATTAACTAAAAACAACATCATGCAAAACTCCAGGAGATTAAACAATTTGGTCAAGCGACTAGTATTGCTCTATTTTTACAAGCGTGAACTAGGGTTTAACTCTCATTACTGTATAATAACGTGAACTAGGGTTTTTGGATAGAAAAATGTAGCAACAACACAATTCCGATATTCTTAAAATCAATGGAATAATTGTCCAAAAAGTTCTAAAATTATTGTATGGCGGCCAATATAGTCCTAAATATTTTAATTGTATCAATTCAATGCTAAACTTATTATACGATAGTTAATTTAGTCTTAAACTTTTCAACTGTGCCAATTTAATCCTAAACATTTTGACGATTTAGTCATAAACCTTTATTTGCCATCCTTAATTACATTTGACTTGTTATGACCATCGTATGGACTTTGCAACCCCATGTTGACAAGGCTATGAAGAATCATTTTATTTGGGTTGTTTAGAGTAAATGGCACCAATTTTGAAAATGTCGATGATCACTTTCGTATTATGTAATCATATGTAGATTTTGGGAGCATGAGGATTGGCGTTCTCAGCTTCTAATGCTCGGAAAAAATATTTAATCATACAGATGCACATAGTTAATTTAATATTACGATAGGCGAAATTGGCCGAAAGCTTTGACCTATGGCCTAAACTTACTTGTGTTTTCCAGGAAAAAGAGAAATGCACCTTTCAACACGTTGACAGCGATATGTTGTTGAAGAACGAAGTCGGACCAGCATCCACTTTGATCGTTTTCCAATGAAATTCATGTTGACACATTATTACATATAGTTCACCAAGGAAAATTCTTGCTTTGTCGGAAATAAACTAAAACAACATCATGCTAAACTCCAAGAGATTAAAAAATTTGGTCAAGCGACTAGTATTACTCTATCTTTACAAGCGTGAACTAGGGTTTAAGTCTCTTTACTGTATATCAACGTGAACTAGGATTTTTTGGTAGAAAAATGTAGCAACAACGAGATTCTAATATTCATAAACCAAGGGGATAATTGTGCAAAAAGTTCTAAAACTACCGTACGGCGGCCAATGTAGTCCTAAATGTTTTAAATATATCAATTCAGTGCTAAACTTATTATACGACGATTAATTAAGTCTTTAACCTTTCGATGATGTCAATTTAGTCCTAAATATTTTGACTATTTGTCGTCCTTAGTTATATTTGACTTGTTATGACCATTGTATGTACTCTGCAGGGCCATGTTGACAAGGCTACGAAGAATCATTTTATTTGGAGTGAATGTCACCAATTTTGAAAATGTCGATATTCACTTTTGTATTATGTAGTTATATGTAGTTTTTGGGGGCATGAGTATTGGCGCTCTCAGCTTCTAATGCTCGGAAAAATTATTTAATCATATAGATGCACATAGTTAATTTAATATTATTATAGGTAAAATTGGCCGAAAGCTTTGACTTATGGCCAAGACCAACTTGTGTTTTCCTGGAAATAGAGAAATGCACCTTTCAACACGTTGTCAGCTAAATGTTGTTGAAGAACAAAGTCGAACCAGCATCCACTTCGATCGTTTTCCCCTGGATTTCATGTTGGCACATTATTAATATAAAGTTCACCCAGAAAAATTCTTGCTTTGTCGGAAATAAACTGAAGACAACATCATGCAAAACTCCAAGAGATTAACCAATTTGGCCAAGCGACTAGTATTACTCTATTTTTACAATCGTGAACTAGGGTCTAAGTCTCATTACTGTATAGTAACGTGAACTAGGGTTTTTTGGTAGAAAACTGTAGCAATAACAAGATTCTGATATTCTTAAAACCAAGGGAATAATTGTCCAAAAAGTTCTAAAAATATTGTACAGCAGCAAATATAGTCCTAGATCTTTTAATTGTGTCAATTAAGTTCTAAATTTATCATATGGCAGTTTATTCAATCTTCAATCTTTCAACTATGCCAATTTAGTCCTTAACATTTTGATGATTTGCCAATTCAGTCATAAAACTTTATTTGCCATCCTTAGTTATAATTGACTTGTTATGGCCATTATATGTGCTCTGCAACCCCATGTCGATAAGGCTACAGAGAATCATTTAATTTAGGTTGCTTAGAGTGAATGGTATCGATTTTAAAAATGTCACTGATCACTTTCATAACATGTGGTTATATGTAGTTTTTAGGGAGAAGAACACCCCAAGTATCGCAACTTGGCATAAGAGAAGGCATAAGAGGACATATAAGTGCCAAAACTTTCAAACTGTACACTTAAGTGCTATTTTTAAAAAAATCGAACACTTAAATGCCAACTCCAACGAGGTTGCTAAAATATATGTGACTTGCTGGAATGTCCACTCAGCGATTCTTATGTAAATTGATGTCAGCTTCCGTGTTTCCCCTGCTGCTGCCTCCATCCGTTGTTGGAGGGACACATACGTTAGGTAGAAGAATATTGCCACTAGCATCGCCATTGCTGGAGTGGCCCACAACCCTCACAAGGCTCGGGTGAAGGTGCGCAGATCTAGGCAATGCCGGCCTTCACATGAGGCTAGCAACCATTGCTTGGGTGAGGCCTAATTGGCCCTCACCTAGGCTTGGCAAGGCTCACCCAGCCCCTCCAACGATGGGCAATGATAGAAGCACCCATTAGGGAGCCCACGACATTTTTTCACAATTTATTTTTAAAATAAAATTTTTCTTTTCTTTTCTATTTTTTGATTTGATTTTAAAAAATTGAATAAAAATTAGTAAAAATGCCACGTCAACTATTTGGCTAGAAATTCTCGTCATTGAAAGTTTTGCAATTTATGTGTTCACCTGTGCTAAATTTTAACATTTGGGGTATTCTTTTTCCATAGTTTTTGGGAGCATGAGTATTGGTGTTCTCGGCTTCTAATTCTTAGAAAAATTATTTAATCATATAGATGCACATAGTTAATTTAATATTACTATAGGCAAAATTGGCCGAAAGGTTTGACTTATTGCGAAGACCAACTTGTGTTTTCCTTGGAAAAAGAGAAACGCAGCTTTCAACACGTCGTGGTCCTTTGCCATCCGTTGACCTGGGAGGTCAAGTTCATCCGCGCCAAACGTTACGCTCACTTCCTTCGACGGCATTCGGGCACAACCATGGGACACATCGCATGATTTATTGGTTAGTTAATCACATTGCTTCCTGGTATTGCGTATCTTCAGGGCTCGTGTTCTTCTTTAATTAAGACGCACCGCGCCATGCATGGTACTTGCTTCTCACACAACACTTAACGAGCTCGCTTGTTTCTCTCTCTCCCCCTCTCTCCTTCGCATCCGCGATCATTTTCTTCGAAAGTTTTAGTTCGGAGAAGACAATTTCATGAGAACAAAAGATGGGTCGTTTCAAATTCTTCTCTTTGTATGTTAGCGTCCTTTTCTTGCTCCCCGCCTTTCGTGCTGTTGTTTCTGGAGACCGCGCTAGCGACGGTCAAATCATGAGCGATAGAGCATCGCTTGTGTCGTTCATGTCAGGCATCGTTTCGGACCCGGAAAACGCCTTGCAAAGCTGGAATTCTAGCGACGTCCATGCCTGCAACTGGGCAGGAGTTGCGTGCAACAGTGCAAGAAGTGCAATAGTAAACCTTGACCTGTCTGGAATGTCACTAGGAGGCACTATCTCTCCTGCAATTGCTGGTCTCTCTAAGCTAATTACTCTTGATCTGTCCAGTAACTTCTTTGGAGGTCGCATACCGCCCGAGATAGGCTCTCTTGTTGAGCTCCAACAGTTGAGCCTAACAATGAATCTCCTCGAAGGGACAATCCCTTCAGAGCTTGGTTCTCTTCGCAAATTAGTGTACCTCAATTTGGCAATTAACAATCTTTCAGGTGACATTCCGGAAGAAATCTTCTGTAATGGGTCGTCTGTTTTGGAATACGTGGACCTGTCTAGCAATTCTCTAACCGGGAAAATACCCTTGAGAGGTAAGTGTGCGCCTGGGGCATTGACATATCTTTTGCTGTGGTCCAATAGGCTTGTGGGTCCGGTCCCTCCAGCATTGGCCAACTCTACGAGGCTAATGTGGCTTTACTTAGAGTCGAACATGCTGAGTGGGGAGTTGCCCTCTGGCATTGTCCACAAATGGCCACGCTTGCAGTATCTTTTTCTCTCCTACAATAATTTCGTAAGTCGCGACGGTAACACCAACCTCGGACCTTTTTTTTTCAGCTTTAGCCAATTTATCTAACTTGCAAGAACTTGAATTGGCAGCCAATAAACTCGGTGGAGAGATACCTGCTAACATCGGCGATCTTCCTCGTACTCTGCTGCAGTTTCATCTGGCCGAGAATCTCATCTATGGTTCAATCCCTCCACAAATTTCGAACCTTATTAATCTCATTCTATTGAACTTGTCTAGCAATTTTTTGAACGGAACCATTCCAACCGAGCTATGCCGAATGGAATGGCTTGAAAGTTTATATTTGTCGAACAATTCGTTGTCTGGCGAGATTCCCTCAGCTGTAGGTGATTTTCCTCACCTTGGTTTCTTGGACCTGTCGAGAAACAAGCTATCCGGTTTGATTCCAGAGAGTCTTGCCAACATTTCTCAATTAAGAAGGCTCTTTATTTACAAGAACCAGCTCTCCGGAATGATTCCTCCGAGTCTAGCAAAATGCGTGAATTTGGAGATACTAGACCTTTCTCACAACAGACTTTCCGGGACACTTCGTGATGGAGTGGCGGGTATGAGGAGCTTGAAGATATACTTGAATCTGTCTAGTAATTATTTACACGGTGCTCTACCTGTGGGGCTGAGTCACATGGACATGGTCTTGGCAATTGATTTATCATCAAACAATCTCTCTGGGACCATCCCATCGCAACTTGGCGGCTGCATTGCACTTGAGTACCTCGATCTTTCTGGCAACATATTGGAAGGTCCCCTTCCTTTTTTGATAGGGCAGTTGCCTTATCTTCGAGCACTCGACGTATCCTCCAACCATTTGATCGGAGTGATTCCGCAATCTCTCCAGGCATCTCCAACTCTGAAGCAGCTCAACTTCTCTTTCAACAGTTTCTCCGGCAATGTATCGGATGACGGTGCATTTGCTGCCCTGACGGAGGATTCTTTCCTGGGAAACAGTGGCCTCTGTGGATCAATCAAGGGCATGAAAGCTTGTAAGAAGAGGCGACACTATCACTTGATTATTGTGCCGATTCTCCTTTCATTGGTTGTCACTCCCATATTCTGCATTTTCGGATACCTAGCACTCAAGTCCAAAATCAGACAGAAGCTCATGAATTTCAGCGGGAGCAACATGGTAGATGAAAAAAAGGAAGAGAGCAAAGAGCACAAGTTCCCAAGAATTTTGTATCGGCAACTCCTGGAGGCCACTGGTGGATTGAACCCTTCCAGCCTGATTGGTTCGGGCCAATTTGGGCATGTTTATAAAGGGGTTCTCCAAGATAACACAAGAATCGCCGTGAAGGTTTTGGATTCGAAGACTTGTGGAGGAATCTCGGGGACCTTCAAAAGAGAGTGCCAAATAATAAAGAGGATAAGGCACAGGAATCTGATGAGGATCATAACTATATGCAGTAGGCCAGATTTTAAGGCTCTGGTTCTTCCATTGATGTCAAATGGGAGCCTGGACAGGCATCTCTACCCAAGCCACCAGCTGAACCAAGGGCTGGATTTGGTTCAGTTGGTCAGCATTTGTAGCGATGTGGCTGAGGGTCTTGCCTATTTACACCATCATTGTCCTGTTAGAGTTGTTCACTGTGATCTAAAACCGAGCAACATACTTCTTGATGACGATATGACAGCTGTGATCGCTGATTTTGGAATAGCAAGATTGGTAAAAGGAAGCGACAAAGGTGTTCCGCTATATGATTCGGCATCATTCAGCTCGACAAATGGATTCTTATGCGGTTCAGTCGGCTATATTGCTCCTGGTATGTTGCACTTGCAGTCTCATCAAATCGAATTGCCACTAATCATTGTGCACATTTTGATGTCAATTGCATTGTGCTTGTTAGAATATGTAAATGTAAACCACGCATTAAAAGCTTAAGCTTTTAGAATAATTGATTGTAATTCTACAAAATCTTTACATGGTATCGGAGCTAGAGCACCTGGGTTCTAATATTTACAGGCCTCATTTGTCTTTCCAATTAAATTTTATTACAAATGACAAGACTAAGCATAATGGAGAGTATTATAATATTTAAAAAATTTAAAAATGCATTCATCTAAATTCATTTAATAATTTAAACTTTTTAAACAATTTGCGCAAATTTTAGTTCATTTATGAGTTAGGAAATTTCATTTACACATATAAATCATAAATTATTACACTTCCACTAGTTCTTTGACACGGAACCATTTTTTCCTGTGATCCTATGTCAAAAACCTGACTATTTGTCCTCCTCTAGTAATAAAAGCCTAACCTTCCTATGTGACTGTTTTGAGAAAATGCAGAGTACGGGATGGGGACAAGGGCTTCAACTCAAGGAGATGTCTTCAGTTTCGGGGTTCTTCTGCTAGAGATCGTGACGGGAGTACGCCCGACGGATGTCCTATTTCATGAAAGTTCAAGCTTGCATGAATGGGTCAAAAGTCACTATCCCCACAATCTCGATCCCATCTTGCAAAAAGCGCTGTCCCGGTGCAGCTCACCGTCAATGTCCGAGCACATGAGGAAGGCATGTTGCGAGGTGATAGTGGACCTAATCGAGCTCGGTCTCATGGGCACGCAGTATTCTCCTTCAACAAGGCCTAGCATGATGGACATGGCTAATGATATGAGCAGATTGAAGAAGTACCTTTCTGATCCTTCCTGACAAGAGATGGAAGCAACTTCTTCTAAAGGCTGATTTTTTCTGACAAAAGCTTTCAAAGTTTGCTGTGTAATAATTGTATCAGCTTATTCCGTTGTTTCTTGACAAAGATGCTCCAATAGCTCAGCTAAATTTTTCTAACGCATTTATTCACCCCCTACCGCAATTTTCTGGGCGAGGGGAACTTCATGTTGAACAAATATGTCCAAGGAGAACCACTTTTTAATGTCAACTGGCGCACCCTTAGATTATTTTATTTTTCCAGATCCATTCATCTATCTGGGTTGTGAAGATGAATCGGAGGTCAACTATTGGATGAGCAGTCACAGTTTCGTTTTCTGTCTAAAGATTAAATGATATTTATGGTGAACAACATTAGTACGACCTCCACCACTGTAATTGCACTTAAATCCCTTTTTTGGCCTACCACTAATGTGACATTTTCTATTATAAGTAGCAAGTGGAGCTCTCTAAAAATCGTCCGACTTCTGAAAAGTCCAGGTTAAGTGTTTCGATATGATCGCCTCAACCATCAGGAAACATGCTCCCGTGCCTTTCAGTCATGGTGACGAGCCATTCTAAAATTCAAAAACATATGGCAGCCTTCTTCCATCTTTTCCAATTTGAAATGATTAACCACGCATCATGATTTTCAAAGGCAGCTATTACTTGCTCCATCCAAATAATTCATATACAGGGACACATCAGAAGCAAATTACAGTTAATGAGGGATAAGTCACAATGAAAGCACCCGAAATACATGATGAATCTTGAATTGTATGTATGTTCTTCAGTAGAATTCGATCAACATGCCTACCCACGGGTCTTGGAGATTACTTTGTGAAGTTTCTTTGCCATATACGTAGTTATGCTCTCGGTCAGTACAACTTCCAAATTCTTCGCCCCGAATTGGAAGAGTTCCTTCTTGACCTCGTGACCTGCTGATGTTCTACGAAGCATCAGTTGAATTTAAACAGTTGCTTTCAGAACCATTATGCTACAGCAGGCTATATGCAGTAACAGGAATTTTAAGGCACAATGTATTCGCAAGATCTTAGCTTTACCAACCTAAGAAGATGGGTCTGATTATATAGATACTTAATGGGGCAGAGAAGATGCTTTTGTCACTCCCATGATCAACTAGATGCTTTCAAAACATTATCAGCAAAAAGACCATGTTTCTCCTAGCTAGATTTTACAGCCGAAATTTTGCCACAGCCAGGATCATCTGCGGATCATTTTGGATCATGCTCAGAGGCACAGTGAAGTACACATGGTTTCCAGACACCAGTTAAGGGTCGTGCTAAAGACTCTTTGTCACGGTGTCCACTCTAGGAGCCGAAACTTGAAGTGAGTAGGATTAATGATTGCTTTCAAATTTGCAACTGCAGGATCATTTTCATCAAACACCCACCCACATGGTCCCTCCTGAATAAATCCTACCGGCCAGAGATCCTGGTAAGAGCTTTAAAGCAAATTCCTAGCTTTCCTTGCGTGAAGATATGGAACACTATTCCTCGCTGGTAATTCTTTGAAAGCCCCGCAACGTATTAAGCCGGTAACATGTTAGTAAATTACTAAGAGTCTTACCGATGTGCCCGTAATTATCCAATCTTTAACGTGTTAATAAGTTACCGAAAGGCTTGCACAAGTGCCATAAGTTATTTCATGGTTTTATATTACCGACCATCTCTATAAGTTATATCACATCGACCAAATCACATAAATCTATTGTTCAATTTACTTTATTATCTTATTTATTTTATTGTTCAATCCTTTGTTTCTGTAATGAGAGTCATGCTTAGTTGAGTTGAAGCGAATCAATATTGATAGAAGAAGAAAAGGTAAGAATCAAATAATTTAATAGAAAGGATTCTCAATTTTGGAAGATGCATATTGAGAATTATCTATACCAAAGGAATTTGCACATACCCCTATCTAAGGAGAAGCTGGAGTTGATGAAGCAAGCTGATTATGAATTGCTAGATAGACAGGTGTTGGTGTTATTCAACTAATGTTGGCTCATAACTTTGCATTATAACATCATGAAAAATAGACCACTATAGGGTTGACGAAGTCTATTAAGCATGTACAAGAAGCCCTCTACAAACAAAAAAGTCTATTTAATGCAACATATATTGAGCTTAAAAATGGATGAAGGTAGATCAATTATTGAGCAAGCATATCAATGAAGCCAGTGTGGTCAATAAGCAATTGAGTTCAATTGAGATTAACATTGAGGATGAGATATGTGCTTTTATCTTATTATCATCATTACCTAATAGTTGGAATACTATCATTATAGTTGTTGGTAGATCTTCTAGGTCAACAAGCTTGATGTTTGATGGAGTTTGCAATTAATTCTGATGACAACATCCATAGGAGAGAATTTAGTGAACCCTTGTCTACTACATTAGTAGATGAAAGTAGATGAAATTAGATGAAGAACTAGTAATCGTGTACGTAGAATTCATATAAAATTATTCAGTCTAAAACTAGTGGTGTTGTTTGTTGGAGTTGTGACAAGAGTTATATTTAAAAGGAATTAACTTAAGTTGAAGAACAACAAAAGGTTAGGGAATTAGAGTTGAGTCAATTAATGATATGACCGCAATGGTTAATAATACTTCGAATGACATTAATTATGTCTTGTATATCACTAAGAATTCATCAATTACCAGATGTATTATGGATTCTGGTTGTTTGATTCATGCTACACTGAATAAAAATTAGTCTACTAATTAATGTATGGACAATAGTAAAGTGTAATTGGAGAACAACGTTGAGTACAATGTTGTGGGTGTTGGTGATATACAAATCAAAATGCATGATAGTGTTGTAAGGCTGTGTTTAGTCATCCAGATTTCTACAAATGATAGATTGAATATGATAGGATAAAAAATCCAGTGATTTCTTCATATCCTGTCACTATTTGGTGAACCGTGGATTTAAAGTCGGATATCCTCATGTCCTATTCTATCTATTGTTTGGTGAACTACGGATTTAAAATCAGATATTTTTAAAAACAATAATATTAGGCAAGTATAAATTTGCAGGTTAGATATTTACAAAATCATCCAAAACAGTATATCTTTTTCAAATTAACAAATTCACATCAAATTTCATGATTACGCATTGTAAAAATCTTTTCCGTTCCTTTGGAATAATCTTTTGGTTACCTACTTCAACATCAAATGTTTTTAGAATAACCTCAATTTCAATATGTTTACTTTGAAATAAAAATTCTCTCTCTTATAAGTTTTTCATTTATTTCCATTTTGTTACAAGTCCAATACCAATTCAAACAAACACAAGCTGTTGTTTGATGCATGAACCATGTTTCCTACATACTCAGAATCAACTCAATATAACTAAAATCACGGACACCAAATGTAAAACTCTAAGACAAATGTCCAATTTTTTTGAACGAAAAGGGGTGATATATTATATTAAGCTGAGTTTGTACGTAGCATCAGAGTAGTACAATCCAGAACAAAGAGATTACGAAGGGGTACAGGAGGAGATAAAACCCAATTCGCAGGCAGTTGGTGCTGTCGGTGTTGCTTCGCCACCCAATCGGCCGCGTAATTCGCCGTTCTAGGGCAGAAACGGACGGCTAGGATGTCACACTGTTGCAATTCCCATTGACACGCCTTAATGGTTTCTTTGGATTCCCACGATGCATCGGCCCGGCCCAATACACTTTCCACAAGGGACAAGCTGTCGCTTTCGCACAAGAGGCTTGAGAAGCAGTTCCGTTCCATCTCCCTCGTTGAAGTAAAGCACTTGAGATACCGAAGCCCCTGCAGAAGCGCTTCGGCTTCCGCCTGCAGAGCCGAGGAAGCCCTCACTTGAACCGCGAATCCATCAAGAAATCTCTCGTCTGCGTCGCGGAGAAGACCAGCCGCAAAGCCTAGGAAGTTCCCCTCTTCCCAGGACGCATCAACGTTTAATTTAACCTCCCTACTCTTCGGTGGCTGCCAGATCTAAGGTAAAGTTTCGATTTTTTGCAGTTGCTGGGTGTGATTCGTCCCTCTGACCATCATCTGACTTTCTTCTTGGGCGAGATCGATGATGGCCGACGGAAGGGGGGTTTGTCCTTTGAAAACCCATGCGTTCCTGGATTTCCATATCTGCCACAGAAGGTGCGCGAGGAAAGCTTGAACAGGTACCGCCGGCCTTTCCTGAAAAAATTCCATCAACCACTTGTCTGTGCGTTGAACCGAACCTTGGCGATAAAGGTTGTGGGTGCGGTGTTCATTCCAGACTTGTTTAACCCACTTGCAGAAAAACAGCAGATGCTCGGTTGTTTCCACCGTGTGATGGCATAGTGGACAAAGTGGATCCGGTGTGATAGATCGCTTATAGAGATTCTCGCGTGTTGCTAGGGCGTTTTGGCAGACGCTCCACAGGAAAGATCTCACCTTCGGTTGTACTGGGAGCCGCCAGATGCACGTCCAAAGTGAGCGAGGGGGCTTGAAGGAAGAGGACAGCTGGTCGGACGGGCTGTTTGTGATTTGAGGCAGGGCTCGATTATAGGCGCTCTTCACAGAGAGGGACCCTTCCCTATTACCGATCCATAGTAGTCTGTCCGGTTTGGGTTCCGGGCTCAGAGGTAAGGCTAGTATTTCATTGGCTGTACTTTGGTCAAAGATTTGTTCAATCAGTGCTTGATTCCATGTGTGAGAGGTGGCGTTAATTAGATCAGCCACCATTTGTGGTTCTGTCGGAGTTGGCTGATGATGGAGCTGTCTCTGAAGCCATTTATCCTGCCATATATTGATGTGTTTCCCGTCCCCCACTTGCCACCTTAAATCTGTTTTGATAAAGTCTCTACCTTTCAGGAGGCTCTGCCAGCCCCAGGAAGCTCTGTGCCGGTGAGGAGCCGACCAGAGGTCACTGGAAGGGAAATATAAGCTTTTGAGAACTCTGGCCCACAATGCCTGCGAGGAGTGGTGTAGACGCCACGCCTGACGTCCGAGCATAGCATTGTTGTAAGTAGGTAGATCTTTAAACCCCATCCCACCTGAATCCTTTCGGTTTTTTAGAACATTCCAATTTTTCCAGTGTACACCAGCACGATTATCACCTTTTTTCCACCAGAAATTCGCTATCTTACTTTCTATTGCTCTGCAGACCGAGAGAGGGAGCTTGAAGATGGCCATGGCATATGAGGGAATTGCCTGAATAACACTCTTTATGAGGATTTCCTTTCCTGCCCTGGTAAGTAGAATCTTCTTCCAGCCCTCCATTTTTGAACTCACATGGTTGAGAATCCATGCACATACATCCTTTTTAGATTTTCCCCATTCAGTTGGAAGCCCCAAGTAATTACCTGTTTTGTCAATGACAGGTACTCGAAGTGCCGTAGCTAGGTTGTTCTTGGTCTGTTTGGACACCACTTGCGAAGGTAACGCCCATTTGTTTAGATTAATAGATTGCCCCGTAGCATGGCAATGCGAGACAAGATGAGTTGTAAGTTTTGGCATTACGTGAGAGATCCTTCGAGAAAGAAAATCGCATCGTCTGTGAAAAGAAGGTGAGACAACCTAGGGCAGGCTCTGGTTAACTGTATGCCATGTATAGTTCCATCTTCTAGGGCATGATACATCATCGAGGACAGGACATTAGTTACAAGAATAAACAAATAAGGGTCTCAATCCTCTGGATGGGGCGAAGAACTGAGTAGGGTTGCCATTAAATTTAATGCTAAGTGTTGTTGTGGTGATGCATTGCATGATGAGTGCCACCCATTTTCTTGAAAAACCCATCTTAAGCATACAATCTTTAACGAAGTCCCATTCCACCCTATCGTATGCTTTTTGCTTGTCAAGTTTTAAGGCGCTTGATGCTTCTTTCGCTGTGGGTAGTACGCATGTGGTGGAGAACTTCTGTATGATTAGAATACTGTCTTGGATTCGCCTCCCCTGCACAAAGGCACTTTGCTCTTGCTCAATGATTTGTGGCATCCAGCGTTTTAATCTGTTTGCAAGTAGTTTCGAGATGATTTTATAGCTGAAGTTGCAGAGACTGATTGGTCTGTATTGTCTAATGGTTTCTGGGTGTTTGACTTTAGGTATGAGCACAACATGAGTGCGGTTGATCTTCGGATCCAATACTTCCGAGGTGAAAAATTCCTGGACCATCTGATAAAGGTCAGTCTTCAGAACCTCCCATGACTATTGATAGAAAGAGCCATTGAAACCATCGGGCCCTGGCGCTTTGAAAGCACCCAGCTGAAAAACAGCAGCTTTCACCTCCTCCATTGTGGGGATTGCATCTAATTCTGTATTGATTATGTCATTAATTGATGATTGACAATAGTTCAGAACGGGTTGGTAATACCTGTTCCCCTCAGATTTGTAGAGGTCACTGTAATAGTTAAGGATGTGGGCCTTGATAGCTTTAGTATCTTGACTCCAACAGTGCTCCTCTAGTTGTAACATAGAAATATTATTGCGACGTCGTCGTTGTAGGGTTGTTGCATGGAAAAAGCGAGTATTTCTATCCCCCCAGTGAAGCCATTTGACTCTAGATCTCATTCCCCAGTATGCTTCTTCTTGCTTTCTCAATGAGTGTATCTGTTGAATGACTGTTTTAATCTATTTGTTGCGAGTGGTTTTGCGAGGTGCTGTTGGTGAGTGAGTAAGCTGCTGTGAGAGCTCTTTAATTTGCCTGAGGGCATGGCCGAATCTCTCCCTACTCCATTTAGACAGCTTGACGGTAGTCTCCTGCAACTTCTCTGAAAAGGTACCTGTAAGTGCACGGGACTGATGCCAAATTGAGGTAATAATATGTTGGTATTCCTCATGTTCCATCCAATAAGCCTCAGTTCTAAATTCCCTCTTCCCCTTTTTAGGAGCTTGATATAAGGATAACACCAATGGGCTATGATCAGACCCTATTGCCGACAAGGCGTGAATCGCTGCACCAGGGTAGGTAGCTTGCCACTCCACTGTACAAATCATTCTATCAAGACGTTTTTTCACTAACTCTTCTCCCTCTCTTCTGTTGGACCAGGTATACGCGCAACCCTGGCTTTCCATGTCCATTAAGGCCGTTTCATTCAACAAACTACGAAAAGACAAATGTCCAATTGGAACAAAGCTTAAAGTGCTAATCCAACACAACTTCATTCTCAATGCCACCTTTGTCTTTGTATTTGGCAGCAAGCATCACTAGCTAAGTATCTATCAATGAGGGGAACAAATTTTGAGAATGATACATGACAACGAGTGACAATGAGTCAACAAAAGTAAGTCAAGTAAAGGAACTAAAAGAAATCAAACTGTTGGACAAAATGATAACGGAGTAATCTAGAAACACATTAAATAGTAGTCCACTTCAAAAATCATATGATTCCAATAAATGGCATGAAAAACATTGTTCGATGTCGTTAATTGTCATAAAGCAACAAGGAGACTACACAAGAAACCTAAGACAAAATTAGGCACTACTTTCCCCTTCCAACTAGCATAAATTCACTGTGATCCATCACTCCAAATCATCACTAATTCTTTTCTCTCATCTCTTGAGAAGCAATTCCACATATGCCTTCTTGTCATCTCCATAAAATCCCAAAAATTGGTGAATATTATCAGGATCCTTCACAATTTTATTCTATCCATTCTACCAAGAGACATTTGAAGAAGCTCCTCATTGATTTTTCGCTTGTCATTATCCAAATCCTTAGCATGTCTGATGCGGCTAGCGATCATCTTCATTCTCTCGTTAGCTTTTTCCAAGAATGAATCAAAAATTCTAGCTATCTCAACTAAGTCAATAGCCCATTTTTCACTTGCTTTAGAATTTTATTTTTTTTTTGTCTGAGAAGATGACAGCGGCAGCAAGTTTTGACTTAAACTATTGGTTGCCCACATTATCATGATTTTCACCTTCTCCATGATCTATAGCCACATGAGCTTCTAAAGGGTCTTCACTGAGATTTTCCTTGACACAATCTTTTTCAAATACGGGTGCCAGTCGATCATATAAAGGACTTCCCTCTCAAAGAAGCAACTCTTGGATAGGTCTACAAAGAAAATATAAAGACCACACATTATTTGGTTAAAAATGAAACAACTAATAATGAAGAAAAATGAGAAGAAGTGACACAAATCTTGCAATATTTTTGCCAACTATCCTCAAAATAAGAATTGACATAATGCTTTTCATGATCCCATGCAAAGCCACTTTGATCCCTTAAGTCATATAATTGACTAAACAACTTTTTCATTTTCAACTCAATGTGATTATCACCCTTAATGCCAGAACCAGGGAACTTTTCTTCAAACCACTTCTCTAGCATAATCATGTAACCGCTCTTGAAGTTGTTATCCACTTTTATTCCTTACGCAACTAATTCTTCAAGACCATTTAGAAGTGCATTTTCTTTATTTATTATCCATACACATTGGTCTCTCTTTGTTCTCCATCCTTGAGTTTGATTGAAATTGCTCCCTTCCATTCCTAAACATCTCATTGCAATTTCAGAAAACTTAATGATGTAGGATAGCATGGTAGAGAAAATTAAATGATAGAGATAATATATAAAGTGACGAAGCCATAATTCAAACATAATATATGGAATATATGTCTCAATAATGACAAACTAGCAGCATATTACACATGTCAAATAGAAATAAATAAAAAAATTTACAATGCAAGTCTTACAACAATGAGAAACAAATGATTTTTCTAAATAATATAAAATCATACAACTCCTCCATGTCCTCGACTTGCATTCCACTCATTAAACATTTGTACTACCAAATTTTACCTCCACGTTGTCCAATGATATGATGGCTCGACAACATAAATTGTTTCCACATCTTCAATAGTGTTAGTAACTTCATCTAGTTGTGCCTCAATTGGATCAATAGCCATTTCTCTTCTCATAAAGTTATGTATAGGGCAATAATCTATGATTATTCGACATTGCATTCTAATTGGACTTCTAAGAATAGCCCATCGTAACTTAACTAGACTATGACATTTCTAGCCCGAGAATACTTCGTGTTGAAGTACTCCTCAGGGGACTTTGGTGTACAACCTTCTATCCACTTAGATTGATGGTATCGAGTACCATTATAAGGAGTAAGAAAGTCCTCCTTATTTGTGTATCTAGCATCTACAAGATAATAATTACCTAATAACAAATGATAACGTTATTAATTGTCTTAGAATCGTTAAAACCTACAATATAGAGAATGCAACATATTGATAAAGGCTTATCTTACCAATGGGATCTTTAGACTATCGGGTTTAACTAAAGCATCTCAAAGCGCTCTAGAATCCGCTACTAGCCTTCCTATCCAAGTAAAACATAAAGGAATCTCATGTCACGTGAGTAAACTCCTAACACATTGGTCACTACCTTACCCTTTCTATTTCGGTACCTTGGTTTATCAATCTTAGGAACACGTACCTTAATATATGTACCATCTAATGTTCCTAAGCAACCCTAGAAACATGAAGTTAATAAAATAACCTTCTCTTTAAAGTATTAAAATAGTCCATGAAATAGCATAGTAAACATACCTTAAACCATTTCCATCTCTCATCGGCACATTCCTCTAGAACTAGTTCGGGTGAGACAATAAGCACACTATGCATTCTTATCACCGCATTTAAAACTAAGTTAAAATACCTACTTATTGTCTCCCAAAACCTCATAAATCTGAACTTAATGACTTGATTTTTCATCAGGGCAAGCATATGTAGAAACATTGCCATTTGTTCTTCTATAATTACAAGTTCATCTTCTTTTAACCCACCAATTATATGTGCCAACTCGCATAGTAGAGTAATTATGCATCTATCCATCATAAGTTTTTCCACAGAATTCAAGTCATCACTCTTAATGAGGCAGTCAAGGTGATCTAAACAAGCTTGGGTTCTAATAAATGCCCTATCCTTCAATATATGCTTGCAATGGTGTCTTTTAGCAACAATGGACACTACTAGCATATACATTATATACAAAAACAACATTTGGAGACTTGTCTCCTCTAATATCAAAATGGTAAAAGTTTCCTCTTTATTATTGTGATCCCAATCTAATGAGGAAAAAAAGGGGAAAATTACAGTCTAAGTGCCAAAATTTGACACGGAGAGATATTTAAGTGCCAAAAGTTGGGAAAGTGACATTTAAGTATCAAAATTGGAGCAAAATAGATCACTTAAGTGCCACTTCGGCCTTAATGCTAACGTGGCGATTTTCCGACGAAATAAGTGCAAAACGGCGTCGTTTTGCATGCTGATGTGGCTAGACAATACAAAAATAACGTCGTTTTGGTGCTGACGTAGTAAAAAATAATATAAAAATTAATTAAATTTAATTTAAAACTAAATTTATTTAAAACATTTAAAAATACAAATACAAATATTAAAAAATTTAAATTTAGAAAAAAAGGGCCAGTTGAGGGCTAAGCCCTCGCCGCCACTGTGACATCCTGATTTTCAAGTTCTGATTTCGATTGGATAAGTTGAGCTTTTCATCGACACGCCTATAGTTCTTTTCTCTGAGTTAGGCCACTTACGAGATAATTAGCCTATCAAGTGAAGCCGTTAAGGAATATAAACGCAATGGACTTGAGAATTCGACCAAGAATCAACTGCTCGACCGTGCTAATCTGTAAGGGTCATTACGACATAGTTAAAAATCGATCAAAGATCAGAGATAGGTCGATTCAACTGAGATGTGTGGCTAAACATGGATAATTCCACTAATTTGTAAAATTCTCGTCGATCAGCACTAGACCGATTTTTCTGTCATTTTAACGCCTTGTGTCTATATTTAAAACCTTGAGATTTCCACAACAACTGAAAGCCACCAATGTGTCGAAAAGGTATGTGTGGCTCAAAAAAATTGATCACGGGTCAATTGCACCAAAAATTCCTAAAAGCTACCCAGTGGGTTAGGTCACGTTAAAATCACGTCAAATTGAAATTAATCGCAAATTTGAATTCGATTTTAGAAATTGAAAATTCTGTCATGTCACGAGTTATTTTATGAACGTCAACTCACCTTTCAAGGAATTTTTGACGAGTTCGGGATTTTTATGGAAAATCGATTTGGACGTTTCGGAAAAGAACGGAAAATTCGGATTGGCCAATTTGAAGGAATTTTTGGCCTCCTATGTGAGCTACTTGGTGAAAGGAAATTGTGTGAGTTTTTTCTTTAACAAAATCGGACATCAATCGGAGAGATTTGTTAAAAAATTAAATTCCGGGAAAAAGGAAATAGAATTCGGAATTGAAGGAAATGATCAATTTTACTGTTTGAAGTTGGTTATTTGGGATAGGTGTGAGTGTGGTTCTCGGGTAGAACCGAGAACCGGAAAACCGCACTGGAGGGTCCGGTTTAGTTCCGGTTCTTAAGAGACCGATTTCGGTTCCTGGTTTCCCTTTTCTAGGAACCGGTTAGGTTACAAAACAAAGCCCTAAATTAATTTACCCTAGTCTCTGTTCTCACTTTCACTTCACACTTCACACTTCTTCTCTGTCTCTGCCCGACGCTGCTCACTGTGCTCAGTGCTCGCCCTTGACAAGTCCCTCGACGAATCTCCACACAGAGTCGGGCCTCAAGTCCCTCGACGAGTTCCTCTCCAGCAAGACCTACATCTCCGTGTAAAGCTCGTCTACCAGAAGCTGGCGAAGAAGACGACCACATCCCCATCTTCGTCGACTCGGAGGACCTGGCCAAAACCATGTATCATCCCACTAGAGGCGGCGACGGAGACTGTAAGCTCTCTCTCTCTCTCTACATCATTCTTTTTTAGCTCTTGAGCATTTGTGTTGTATTCTCTATGCTCGATTTAAAAGCGCGGGGCTTTGAAGCTTGGGCTGGCTTTCGCCTCCTTAACAACGAGATTCACATCCTCAAGGTCTGTCCCTCTCTCTGGACGTCGATGGCTTCAATTGGATTTGTTAGGGCTCGTGGCGCGGGTTTACTTGTCGTCGGGGGCTTCTGTGCTTCGGCTCATGCGCGAGGTTTCTTTTGAATCTTAATTTGAGGTCTGTGCATCGATGGGGGTTTTGATGGGATTTCGTTTGTTTTTCTATTTTGTGATGGCAAGAGGAGCTACAGAGGATGAATCTGGAGCTGGAGTCGTATAAGGAGAAGATAAAGGAGAATCAAGAAAAGATTAAGCTCAACAAGCAACTCCCTTACTTAGTCGGCAATATTGTTGAGGTATTGTTTGAAATTGATTTGGTTGTGGACCGGCTCCGAATGGAGGAGGGCTTTTGCTCTACCCGCGATTTGGGGACCGCCCTGCTTAAAATCTATTGAAAATGCGGGGTGTGGTTGAAATTGGTTGGATTGTAAACTGGCTAGCATAGTCATTGCTTAAAATTGATCCTAAACCGTTTGCTGTGAACTATTGTCATTCAAACCATTTCATTTTCTGTGGACTATTTGTATTGACAGGTTCATTCCTGATATTCCTTCAGGGAATTGTATCTGTATACAATGGTATGGCTAGATATAATTGTGACCTGTATTTCTTGCAGGTGTAAAAAGATTCGTATACATCTCTGCAGTTGACTTTGGTGTCGTGAATTATTTACTTCAAGGATATTATGAGGGAAAGGTATTTTCTATAAAATTTACATCTTGTCAAGTGTACAGAATTTGGTAGTTAAAGCTTCAATTATTGGGAGGCCTTATTTATTATCCATAAATTGCTCTAATTCTTTTTTATGAAGCTTTTTCCAAGTGCAAGTTTAGTCAGATATGAGTAAATGCTTTCTGAGTGCAATGCCAAATCTATAAGCCGGATTCAACTGCTTAATATATAGATGACATATGCTTCACATTAGCTTGAAGAATAATGAGCACTATGTTAGATTTCAATCTTATTGATTTCTCTTTCATTTTTTTTGGCTGTAGAGAGCTACTGAAATAGAGCTGCTGACAAAGTTCCCCTATGGAGGTGATATAACTGTTTTTCCTTTACTTGTAAATAGGTCGTGTTAGGAATTTGCACACTAAAAGGGCTAGTGATTTACTAAATTACCTTGCAACCTATACCTGGATGGATTTGTATAGAATAAGGGTTAATAACTCTGAGCGATTATCTTATTGCTGGATTAAGATTGATGTGCTTATGCAGGCCTTATGGTTTTTAAGTGCATGAATGGTAGAAGTCTTGTCAGACTAACTGTTGATGATGGATGTTGTCGCGCTGTTCTAATCCTGTGAGCCTTGCATGTATCAACCTAGAGTTTTTAGAGCAGTGCTTGATGATGCATGTTGTCGCCCTATTCTAACTTGTGAACCTAATTGTCAATTGTTTGACTTTCAAATTTAAAAAGAAAAAAAGAAAAAAGAAAAAAAAAAGAACATGTTGGAACCTGAAATCAACCCTAGAACCTGTGACAAGATAGGTTCTAGATTCTTGATTTTGACGAGTAGGTTCTAGGTTCCAAAAAATGAGGAACTTGTACTCGAGGGTAGGTGCCAAATTCCAGACGGAACCGAACCGGAACCAGGAACCACTCACCCCTAATTTAGGGGACTTCGCATGCAAAAAAGTAAGTGGGGATCAAGTATATTAACATGGAGACTTTTGGGGACCAAATTGGGTGAAATTAAAGTCCAATTGAGGGAAATTCGTAGACAAGAGAGGCTGTCTCATTTTGGTCTTCAATTGGACTTCAAATTGTGCAAGTTGGTGTTGAAATTGGTCTTGGATGACCAATTGACATTATTGGTTGAAAGTGAGCTGAAGATAAGCTTGAATAAGCACTCAAGTATTCAGGATTTTTTGTGTTTGATTTTCTTTTTCCTTCTCCCCTCCCCCCTCACTTGACTCTCTCGCCCACGCCTCTCTCTCTATTTCTATCTCTCTCGCACGTCTTCCCCTCAGCCAACCAAGCCCTACACTAGTCTTCATTTCCCTTTTCTCTCTTTGACCGTGGACTCTCTCTTATCCTTCCCCCTTCGCCGACATATTTCTCTCTCTCCCTTTCCCTTTTAATTCTTGCACGTTTCCCCCTGGCCGACACTCATTTCTCTCTCCTTTCATCTTCATCTGCGCCAGCTATCCCACAATCTCTCTCTCTCCTTCGCCCATTCCTCTACAACTCCATTTTCTTTTGTTTTCAATTCTGTTGAAGCCTCCAACGGCCCACCGACGCCCCCCATCTCCACCGAAGTAGCCCGATCTTCCTTGCAGCTCATCCACATACCCCACCAATCAACCCAGTGACGTTTTCCCCCTAGCGTTAACCCCACAACTCCACGTCCAAAGCAGCCGCATGTCCTCCACACGTCCACAAACCCAACAGCCCATCTTCAACGTAACGGCTTCAATCATCAAACCGTGCCTGCACCTCCACTCGCAACCGCCAAAACTAGCCCTAGCTGCACCTGTTCAACCATCGTTTTTGTCTCCACATAACCGGAGCCGCAAGACAGCTCAACCGTGAGCTTTGTGGGGCCAATTTCGGCCTCGGTTTGATCCCCGTTAGTGTCGCCGCTTCGGAGTTTATCGACTGTTGTCGCGTTGCTGTCGCTGTGAACCGGTTTTCGCGTTAATCCAATGAGTTTACTCACTAATCTTTGCTTAGGGAGCTAATGATGCTTAAGGGTTTATTAGTTTAAGTTAATTAGGGATTAAGTGGTTAGTTAGAATTGATTAGTGATTCAATTAACTGTTTATGCATGTTAGGTAGTTAGATTAGTGCCATTAGCAAGTAAATAGTCCATAGTATTTACTTAGATAGGTTTGGAAATTTTCCGAGCCGGTCTCGGTATTTAATTAGGCTTTTCCGGCCTAAGTTGCATTTATTGGTATTTATTAATTAATTTTGATAATTATTTAATTAATTATTATTTTCCGAAAATTAGAACAGGACAGCCGGTAACCGGAATTTCGTGCTGATTGCAATTGTGTGATTGATTTATTTATCTGGATACTAATTTGTGCAATTTGAGAGTGAATTGTGATTTTGGGGGTATTTATCCCAAAATTTAATAATTTTGGTATTTAATTAGAAAATACCGGACGTTAGTTTACAGCGTCAAAAATGTGTTTGTGGATTATTAGAAATTGTGGGATTTATGAAAAGGAAAATATTATATTTTGGCTAAGGCTGACTGTGTACCCACATATGATCATTCTCAATTGGTGAAAACAAGTATACTATATCAGCCTATGAGCGTTGATATATCAATTTTGGGTAAGCAGTATACTTTATTAACTCAGAGTGAGTATCATAGGTATATTATATCAGCCTACGAGCTTTGATATATCAACTTTGGGTGAGTAGTATACCAATATACTATATCAGCCCGAGGGCTTTGATATGTTAGTTTTGGGTGAGTGGTATACCTTAGCAACTTCTGGTGAGCATCATGAGTATACTATATCGGCCTGAGAGATTTGATATGTCAGTTTTGGATGAGCAGTATACTCTATTATCAACTTTGGGCAAGCTATATTATCTATCTTCAGCTTAGGGTGAGTAGTTCTTGACGTGGTCGAACTTGATAGACAGCATTGAATGGATTGACCAAATGATGGTCTTGATGACATGGAATCGACTAGGTCGATTGATCGATGACTCGATCTAATTTGATGCTTTGATGTGTTGAAATGATTGGTTGAATATATGAATTGTACTGACTTGCAGGAAAGATCTGAGACAAAGGTAAGTCCTATGACTTGTGCTTGTGCTTAGACAACCCTTGGGATGTATTTCCTTCCTAGTCAGGGTTTAAGGGGTGAACTTGCTGAGACGTCGTCTCACCCTGTTGTAGGATAACATTTACAGGTCCTTAAATAGTTGTATCTCCCGAGTGTTTTGGATGGCTGAAGGAGGTCATCGAACAGGTCTATTATGTTTTGCTTCATGAGGACCCAAAGGGATGGGAATACAAACTCAAGAAATCCATAGTCTGGGTTGATGCGGGCTTATCTCAGATAGTACCCCATCAATACAAAGCGTGGTATCGTCGTAAGCGAAATGGACAAAGAGAAGGTCCCCTACTGGAATTCGAGATCCCTATGTCAGTGTTGGAGGTTATTTTTGGAAAAGGCACGGCAAACCCTCCTAATGGTTTAGTTGTAGACCCGAAGTCCCTGGAGCCTGAGACCCCGGAACCTTCTGATGAGGGATCTAATGTTTAGAGGACCTGTAGCCCTCTACCTTTTTGTAGACCTTGTGTATATCGGCTAGTGTTGTATATGACTAGGTTTGATATGTATAAATGTGTGATTTGATTTTCAAAAACTGTGACCCTGCTTTTCTATCCCATCTTTGTATTGATTGGGGGTTAATTATTCGCTTCCGCATGCGCGTTAAAATGAATGGGTCGGCAATGCGTCCTAAGATGTCACAATTTAATTAACCACCAAGGGATGGACCCGTGCTCAGAGGATCGGATCGTGACAGCCGCCGCCGGGAAGGGCCGATGAAGGAGGGTGGAGGGTCGGCCAAGGTCGCTGAGCCCTAACCAAGGGCCGGCAACCTCGGCCGACCCTCCCCTCCTGTCGCCCACCCTTCTCGACGGTGGTGGGGAGGCCACGATGGCAAGGGCTCAACACTCAACCGTCCCTTCCCCCTTTTTTTTTTAAATATTTATTTATTAATATTTGTATTTCTATTTTTAAATGTTTTAAATAAATTTAATTTTAAATCTAATTTAATTAATTTTTATATTAATTTTTTACCACGTCAGCATTTTGATTGAATTTTCGGTAGAGTGGTACTTAAGTGATCCATTTTGCTCCGATTTTGGTACTTAAGTATCACTTTCCTAACTTTTGACACTTAAGTGTCCCTCCGTATCAAGTTTAGGCACTCTAAGTGTCTGACACTATAAGAAAAAACACTAACATTACATAAGTACAAACTGACAGGTTAGATAATAGAAAAATATCTAAAATAATATCTTTTTCAAATCAGCAAATTTTTAAGAATCTCACCGAATAAATTTGCTGATTATTGCTAGAAATAAACGAAGGCAAAGGAAACGAACCCAAAACTTGAAACTTCTTCATGTTATTTCAATCTAAAAGAAAACTGAAAACTTTGAGACACCAATCACCATTGAAGACAAAACACTAATGTACCAAGACATATATTACACCACACAAATGACATGGAGACACCCATCAACGCCTGTATAAGTCCTATACCCAGTCATCATGCTTCTGGATTTTCTATCAGAAGGACCTTTTGTCAACTAAGAACCATTGAAGAAGCAACAAAAAAAATTCTTGAAAGCAAGACCTGACCGAAGCACATTCCATCTTGTAATATCACATATGAAACAGATGATAGAAAACCCATATATATAATTACACAAAAGAAAACCCAAAACTTTGAGACGCCAATCACCATTGAAGACAAAACACTAATTTACCAAGGCATACATTACACCACACATATGACATGGAGACACCATCAACGCCTATATAATTCTTATACCTAGTCATCGTGCTTTTGGATTTTCTACCAGAAGGACCTTTGTCAACTAAAAGCCATTGAAGAATCAACAAAGAGTTCTTGAAAGCAAGACCTAACAAAAAAAGAGGGTGAAGCACAAATCACTCTTGTAATATCACATATGAAATAGATAATATAAACCCATATAAATAATTACGCAAAGCCATTTGTAATCACCAAAAAAAAAAAAAAAAAATCCTCCCCTCGTGGGATACAGAAGCAATCACCAGAATAATTGTTGTCCTTTACAATTTTTCGTTATTGCTCATTATGAGAAATAGGGGCCACAAATGCATAATCACAATTCTAACTACTAAAATTTCACTTCCTAGAACAAGTTATCCAATTACCTAGCAAAAAAAGCCAATAGAACTGTGATTCTGACCTACATAAGCCCGAAACATAGATGAAGTAGGAAAACAATCCACAACCAACCTCAGGGCTACTTTAGAAGCCAATGTTAGTGAGGGAGAGATCACGATTATTTACCTTCACGAATTCGTCACTTCCGTAAAATTTTGATGTGAATCAAAGAGCTATCGAGAAGAAGGTTTTGACGTCAATACTTTGGAAACGCAAGAATCAGAGTCATCTAGGTGAATGGAGGAGAAAGGAAAGAAAAGCATAAGTTTTATGTTTCGAATAAAAGAAATCATATCCTACCTTATCCCACCCACCAACGAATTTTTTTTATCCGGGCTATAATCTTCTATCTGACCTTATTCTATCCTAGATAACTACCAAACACGGGATAAGATAAAACAAATCCTATATTGGCTTTTATCAGGCTGACGGAACGCAGCCTAAGGACATTGATTAGAGTTAGCCACATTTCAAAAAGAAGAATTTAATTTACTTGAGTGCCTAAATTCATCTAGGTATTGTTCAAAATGTGAAGCTTTGAAAGTTGTTTGAGATGCCTTAGTGATAATGAGGACTGAAGCATAGTGGCCTCTACAAGCTTCAGGTGAGACCATGATGAATTTCTTCATAGAGACATCGGATACATATGTACGAGGGTCTAAATTGTAGTATATGTGTTTGGGGAGTAAAGAACAGCACAAGAGCCATAACTTGGCACGGGGGGACACTTAAGTGCCATAACTTCAAAACGGTACACTTGAGTGCCAGTTTCGAAATTAAATGGGACACTTAAGTGCCACTCGGGCGACAATCCGGCCAAACGGCTGACGTGGCGATTTTCCGGCGACGGAGGCCCAAACGGCGTCGTTTTGCACGGCGCGTGGCGAAACGCAAAACGACGCCGTTTTGTCGCTAACGTGTAAAAAATAATATAAAAAATTAATTAAATTAAATTAAAACTTAATTTTATTTAAAATATTCTAAAAAATTAAAAATTAAAAAAAAAAAAACAAAAAAAAAAGGGGAGGCGGAAGGGGGCGGGCGAGGGATGAGCCCTCGCCGCCGCCGCCTCCCGCCGTCGCCGGGAAGGGCCGGCGATGGAGGGAGGAAGGTCGGCCGGGCTGGGGCGAGGGTCGCGGCCCTCGCCCGGATCCGGCGAGGGCTGTGGGCCCTCGCCGCCGGTCGGCCGGGGCCGCGACCCAGCCGACCTTCCCCCTCCATCGCCGGCCCTTCCGGCGATGGGGGGCAGCGGGCCGTAGCCCTCGCCGGATGCGGGCGAGGGCCCGCAGCCCTCGCCGGATCCGGGCGAGGGCCGTGACCCTCGCCTCGCCCCAAATGCTCGGGCGAGGGCTCGCGGGCCCTCACCGCGATCCGGCGAGGGCTCGCGGCCCTCGCCGCCGGTCGGCCGGGGCCGGCGACCCGGCCGACCCTCCCCCTCCGTCGCCGACCCTTCCGGCGACGGCGGGGGCGGCGGCGGCGAGGGCTCGGCCCTCGGCCGCCCCCTTCCGCCTCCCCCTTTTTTAAAAAAAAAAAATTTCTAGATTTTTCCAATTTTTTAAATTTTTTTAAATTTTTAGAATATTTTAAATAAAATTAAGTTTTAATTTAATTTAATTATTTTTTATATTATTTTTTACACGTCAGCGACAAAACGGCGTCGTTTTGCGTTTTCTCGCCACGTCGGCGTGCAAAACGACGCCGTTTTTGGGCCTCCGTCGCCGGAAAATCGCCACGTCGCCCATTTGGCCGGATTTTTTAGCCGGAGTGGCACTTAAATGTCCCATTTTACTCCGATATTGGCACTCAAGTGTACTGTTTTGAAGTTATGGCACTTAAGTGTCCCCCCGTGCCAAGTTATGGCACTCCAGGTGTCTCAAACTCTGTGTTTGGGGTATATTGGCGAGAGAAGCTTGAAGGTTC
Source organism: Eucalyptus erythrocorys (assembly GCA_014182555.1). NCBI lineage: Eukaryota > Viridiplantae > Streptophyta > Magnoliopsida > Myrtales > Myrtaceae > Eucalyptus > Eucalyptus erythrocorys. The sequence goes on from CM024599.1 coordinate 2,922,457, forward strand.
CAAATGAGAGGAATCTATCGTGTGGTTATGTATATGAGAAACTGAATTTATACAGGTGTTGTGACTTAGGCAAACATTAAAAATTGCGATTTAGTAAATGTCAAAGAGACCATAGAGATTGCAGAATCAATTCATTTAGATGTTCGCAAGCTATCACCAATTCCTTCTGGGAATTGATAAACAAAATATTACTAGGTAAGGCTCATAAAATGCTCTTTAGTGTTGAGATAGTTAGGAAATTCCTACCAATAATGCTTAGAACGACTAGCCACCTGGTAAATAAATTTGCATAAACTACAATTGGGTGTCCGACTCCTGGTGAAGTATGTTCAAGTAATATTACTAATTATTTTGTTCTTAAGATATTTAGTTGGTCGTGTTATATTTAAGTGAATGACTGGAATTGCGATGAATGGGCAAGAAAGTGCTAAGTGGGGCTATCAGTTGTGGTGCCCGAAATTAAATTAATCTCTTGTCAACACAAAAGTTATATATGATGAGTCTCTAGTACTTCCAAGTAAGAGTAATTATAGCGGCGTTTATATAGATATGGATGATGTTTAGCTTGAAGCGAAGTTACAGTGAGAAACTCTTGAGTTAATGGATACTAATACAATAATTGATATAAACAACACTCAATAAGGTGGAGCCTGTAAGGCCAATAGTTGTTGTAGCTGCTGAATTTGATAAGGTGCATGTTCGATTCCCTAATATATATGGATGCAACAATGATTTTATATGTGACAAAAGAGGTTGTATCGGAAAATCTTTATGGAACAATTAAAGGTATACATAGAGTTGGCGTTTTGGTGTGATCCACAGTTACGGTGAAGTTCAAGCAAGACTTGAACTTGAAAAATGTATGTGATGATTGAGCTCATGAGGGATTGTGGGAGAGTAGCAGCAAAATCTAGATTTCGACAAAGTGAATGTGACTTAGCTCAAAAGTCAGGTCAATGTAGAAATTGTTAGAAATATATCTCGTGCTTAACCTCAAAAAGGAAACTCTCATAATTTGAAGAGGTTTCATGCATGAGTGGTAACCTTGTTTGAATATGTTTTCTGTTTTGGGTCCAACTCTTGTCTATATATAAGAAGTGTCTTTGCCATGAATAACATCAAAGAGGCTGCTTTTCATGAATCACACCTCGAAGCAATTGAAGAGTGTTGAAGCTAATAAATCTTGTATTAAGATTTGTAGATTATTTCATGAGGAATTATGGGATAAAACACTATTGTTATAATAAGAGGCTGGAAAAGTGTTATATCGCTTGATCTAGAGTGGTCTTATGTGCTCCTCTTCCATGGACATATGTCATACCAACTGAACCATGTAAATTTAGTGTTTGATTTATTTTCTAATTCTATTTATATTACTGTTCAATCAATTGTTTCCACAGCAATATTAGTATATTATTGGAACAGTCGGTAATTTCCAACAATCAAATAAATATTGATAAAATGAGTCAAGTAGGAGTTGATAATTCTTTTTACGAGTTAATAAGTTCAACGCATTGATAAGCTATGTGATTAAATATTAATAAATTACCGAAATGGTTGTTGAATAAGAACAATCCATTCATTGTTGTTACTTTGGTAAAAGTATCGCAATTTACCAACTAATTATAGACTATATAGGTTGTCAATCATAATTTTATCACCAACATATCTCGGATAGTAATCGACGCTTTTCACGTTATCTAACACCATAAAGGGTTTCGATTTTTACCCTACGGAACAACAAAATCGTCCTGGCAATAACACTTCAGGGTAGTCATGCAGTTCTCATTAATCTCCAATTGATATCATCTTCTCCACGTGGAGCCCTAAAGATAAAGTCGAGGCAAACTCAACATGGTGCTTCGGATCGGCAGACTGCGTGACTGTAAAAGGCCCTCCCAGTGATTAGACGCTACGCAAATAGGAGAAGGAGGAGGGTCAAAACTAGCAGCATATCTCACCAGATGGTGTGTTTTACATAAGTAACAATATCGATCGTCGCAAATCCCTTGATGGTCGGTGTGATTTTAATGTGCATAGCAATGAATGAAATTTCATATGATCTTTGTATAATTTCTTAACCACCGAGATTAACCAAATTTGTTGATTTGAGTTTAAACTAGGAAGAACGTTCTTATTTGTGTAATGAGAATTTTGATTAATGGTTAATATTAAGAAAAATTTCAAACCGATACATTTACGATAAATTTACCCAAAATCAATTTTTTAATCATTAAAAACCTCAAACTGATACACTTTTGATAAATTTACCATAAACTAGTACACTTGTAATAAATTAACCTCTATTATTTTCCGTTAAATTTTATTGTTAAATTATTAAGTTGGATAATACGTGATAGTCAACTAACGCACCGGTTTGGAATTTTACTCTCCGTTTATTACAGTTGTACCAGTTCTGCGGTTTTTTGTGATATTAATTTAATTTTACAGAGGGTATATTTGTCACAAAATGTACTAATTTGAAGTTTTTGACGGTTAAAAAATTAATTTTAAGTAAATTTTTCACAAATGTACTAATTCGAGATTTTTTTAATTATCAATTAGGGTAAATTTATCATAAATGTATAATTTTGAGGCTTTTCATAATTAAAAAATTATTTTTGATAAATTTATCACAAATATGTCAATTTTTTATTTATCCTTTTGATTAATGACATCATTGTTCCTTAGGTATACCCACAAAATATGGGGAAACTAATTTGAGTTAATATCACAAAAATCCCGACACGTCACAAATTTATTATAAATTAATTTTTTGACTATCAAAAACTTAAAAATGATATATTTGTGACAAATTTACCTTATATTAGTTTTCATTAAATTATATTAATATCATTAAAAACACAAATTGATTATAACATCCCAAATTAGTAATCAATTAATTGCCACTGTCATCCAATTCGGCAATTTAATAATAAAATTTCATGAAAACTAATAAATAATAAATTTATTAAAGATATATCAAAATTAGAATTTTTAGTGGGCAAAAAATTAATTTTGAATAAATGCTCCAATTTGAGATTTTTCGTGAGATTAACTCAATTAATTTTTCAATCTCTTAACAGTGGTCCTAAATATAACCTAAAACTGTTTTATCTAAGATCTCGTGTAAGGGAAAAAGATACCAGAAGAATCGGTGATCTGAGGAATACGAGTAAATTTATTATAGGTGTATTATTTTGAAGTTTTCGTCATTTTTACCCAACTAATTTTCCTTTTATCTCCTCCTCAGAGGAAGAAAACAGAAACGGCTGAGATCAAATGCGGTTGCAATCCGTGGTCGCAAACCTGCAAGAACCGTTGAAAGACGACCCGCCCTTGATCATCGGATTTCACCCCAGCTCGTGCTTCTTCTCCGACAGTTCATCGTACCCTTCAACTCCATCCTCGAATTTCGCAGTTCTCAATTTCCATGGTCGAGAATTGAGTCAAAGGTTTGTCGTCTTTGTGGCTGCCTCGAGCCATGGCCTCGCTGATGCTGTCCGTCTCCGTCGACGCTCGGGATTCGAGGAGGGTCGGTTTCTCCGTGAACCCAGTTCGATCATCCGACCGTGCCGCCTCCGTTTTAGCCATCGCTGGTTCCGTACATGTAAGTGGAGCCTCAGCAATCAGTCCTTTCAGTAGGTTCAGGCACTGTAAGGTCTCTCGTGTTGATGCTGAACCGTCGCATTGTCCTGCTCCCAAGTTGGAAATTGATGGCGTCGAGCCTGTGGAGGGAAATTCTGTGGGCGAGACATTGTTTGAGCAAAACCCACTTGCTGGATGTGAGAAAAATCCGAACTTTGAGGGTCCAAAGATAGGAAACAGGCGAGATAGGAAGTGGAAGTCCAGTTTCCGGAGGTCTGGCGGTGGGAAAAAAGATGTGGGTTTTGTGCAGGATTATAGTAGATTAGATGTGAATGACATTGCGTCTGATTTAAGCGTGGAAGAGTGTAATGGGATCTTGAGACAGCTCGAGAAATGCAGTGACAGCAAGACTCTAGAGTTTTTCGAGTGGATGAGAAGTAATGGGAAATTGGAACGAAATATCGGCGCATATAATTTGGTCCTCAGGGTGTTTGGTAGGAGAGAAGATTGGGATGCGGCAGAGAAATTGATTAGCCAGCTGAGTGTAGATCCTGAGTGTGGCTTAAATTATCAGGTCTTTAACACTTTGATTTTTGCGTGTTACAAAGTGGGGAGAGTTGAAATGGGGGGGAAGTGGTTCAGGATGATGTTGGGATATGGAGTTCAGCCTAACATTGCGACATTTGGAATGCTCATGAATCTTTACCAGAAGGGTTGGAAGGTTGAGGAGGCGGAATTTGCATTTAGCCAGATGAGAGATTGTGGAATCAAATGTCAATCAGCATATGCTGCAATGATCACAATCTATACACGTTTGAGGTTGTATGAGAAAGCTGAGGATATAATTGACTTGTTGAGAGATGACGATGTGATTCTGAAGGTGGAAAATTGGTTGGCGATACTTAATGCATATTGCCAGCAAGGTAAGCTAGAGGAAGCTGAAAAGACATTGGTTTCCATGCAAGAAGCCGGATTGCCACCGAATATCGTTGCCTACAACACTTTGATAACTGGATATGGAAAAGTGTCCAATATGGATGCTGCACAAAGAATTTTTCAGAGGCTACAGGATATTGGAATAGCACCTGATGAGACAACTTACAGGTCCATGATTGAAGGATGGGGGCGAGCAAACAATTATCAAGAGGCAGCCTGGTACTGCAAAGAACTCAAGAGGTTAGGGCTGAAGCCTAATTCATCCAATTTGTACACACTGATAAATTTGCAGGCAAAATATGGGGATGAAGATGGTGCCACCAAAACTCTAAATGATATGGCAGAGATGGGTTGCCAATATTCGTCGATCTTGGGTATTCTTTTGCAAGCATATGAAAGGGCTGGAAGAATTGATAAAGTGCCTCTCCTTGTAAAAGAATCCTTTTATCAACATGTTTTGGTCAACCAGACCTCATGCTCCACTTTGGTCATGGCTTATGTGAAAAATGGATTGGTGGACAATGCCATAAAGGTTATGCAGGATAAACGGTGGACAGATGCAGCTTTTGAAGAATATCTGTACCATCTCTTGATCTGCTCGTGTAAAGAGTTGGGCCATTTCGAAAATGCAATCAAAATATACACGAGTATGCCTAAAACTGAATGCAGAGAGAACATGCATATCTTATGCACGATGATTGATACATACAGTTGCTCGGGCCAATTTACAGAAGCTGAGGAACTGTATATGAAGCTAAAATCTTCTGGAGTTCAGTTAGATGTGATTGCTTTCAGCATTGTTGTGAGAATGTATGTTAAAGCTGGATCCTAAAAGAGGCTTGTGCTGTTCTTGAGATGATGGAGAAACAGAAAAATCTCGTGCCTGATGTTTTTCTGTTTCGAGACATGTTCCGCATTTACCAGCGCTGTGGTATGCAGGAAAAATTAGAAAAGCTCTACTATAAATTTTTGAGGAGTGGCATCAGTTGGGATCAGGAAATGTATAATTGTGTTATAAACTGTTGTTCTCGTGCTCTGCCTGTTGATGAGCTCTCCCGGGTTTTTGAGGAGATGCTTCAGTGTGGATTTTCTCCTAATACAATTACCTTCAATGTCATGCTTGATGTTTATGGAAAAGCTAAGCTTTTCAAAAAGATGAGGAAGTTGTTCTTGATGGCTAGAAAGCAAGGGCTGGCTGATAATATTACGTACAACACCATCATAGCATTGTATGGGCAAAACAAGGACTTCACAAACATGTCATCAGCTATTCAAGAAATGCAGTTTGATGGCTTTTCAGTTTCTCTCGAAGTGTACAATTGCATGCTGGATGCTTATGGGAAAGAAGGCCAAATGGATAGTTTTAGAAAAGTCTTGCAGAGACTGAAGGATTCAGCTCGTTCTCCTGATTGCTACACATACAATATCATGATGAACATTTACGGAGAGCGCGGATGGATTGATGAAGTTGCCGGTGTATTGAAAGAAGTTAAAGATTGTCATCTAGGACCTGATTTGTGCAGCTATAATACACTGATAAAGGCATATGGAATTGCAGGAATGGTTGAAGAAGCTGTGGCCTTGATAAAGGAAATGAGGGAGAAAGGGATAGAGCCTGACAAGGTCACCTACATAAATTTGATCAATGCACTACGGAAGAATGACAAGTTTTTGGAGGCTGTTAGATGGTCCCTGTGGATGAAGCAGATGGGTTTAGGATGAACTTTTGTTGTCATCCATATGGCTTTTGGCCTCTTTAACATCTACTGCGGAGAAGTCGACTTAAATGAGTAATCAATTTCCGAACCATGAATATGCATGTTGGCATTCTCCGGGAAATTGCTGTTCAGAGACTGCACTGAAAGCTCAAGGACACCCCCCCAATCTGTTCTATGGCATGTTGGTATAGTTTAATCAATTCTTCCTGTATATCGATATTAGTCAGCTATTCTTTGCAATGTATAGCCGGCAAACGTTTAGATCATGACCTTTTTTACAGTCAAGCTTTTTGCCGATGCAGCAACCATGTATTGGTGAATTATAGCATCCTGGCTTATGTGGAATTGGCTTCCTCCTTAAGAAAGAGAAGGGTGAGTGACCATGAGAGATCTCTCAGGTGTGGACCTAAAAATGAGCCTTTGTAAATGATCAACCTTGTCGATGATTGTTATCGCATCATGTCTTATTGCAGAACTCTTGGGTTCAATGACCTTTTATTCAGACCTCAAGATCATTGCCGACGGCCATATTATGTTCAATGATACCAAAATCTTACTTCTTTGGTTTTGATTTTCACCTTTCAAAAAAAATTTCCAAAAATTATCCATATCAGCGTAAAATGATTTAGCCGGTTGGAGCATATTGGTAAATTGTCAAAATGTGTAAAATTAAATTAGCCAAATTTAAATATGAAGGACTAAATTGACATAAGTGTAATAAATTAAGAATTTTCTTACTAATTTCTCCACATAAGTATAAGATGATATGACTCATATGATCTAAGATGCTATCCTCCAGATTTAGTATATTTGTTCAACCTATGAATTGATAGTTTTTCTTACTACGACTCTCAGTCACACGCAAGTTTGGTCACCTTGCCAGTAACATTCCTTAAACATCCATATGTAATGTTACTATACAACACCAATTTTATAGATAACCGATTTCCCTTTTGCAAACTAGTCCGACTGCCGCCACCTTTTCTCCTTTTATCCAACTGTGCAAGTTGAATGGAGGATCAGTCCCTTAGAAACACTTATTACAGGACCATAGAACTTGCCGGACCAGATAACCTCCCGCCATCATTCCCAGTTTTTTCCGCTTCCGAATGGATTTCATCAATAGTATTTGCTACCCGTCAAATGCATACATGAACATCAGAGTCAAGATTGAAGCACCTCAAAGTGAGCTTCCCAGGCCTAACTCCCTGAAGGAAGGAGTGATGGAGTTGGTACTAAGAAGGAAATCTAGACAGCCAAAGGAGAAGAAAGAAATGCAAAATCAAGAACATCTAAAATGCCACCTCTTCCTGCCTAGGAATCCAGTTATTCGCACGCAAATCAAGAACATCTTCAATCATGAACCTCAACCTTGGAGCCAGCTGAGTATTGGTTGTCAATTCTTTCAGCCGGTTGAAATATACATCATTTATACGCCGTGATTCTGAGCCCTCGTCAAGGTGCTTTCCGATGGTGTTGAAAAACTGGCAAATAGCCTCAACATTGTCCTCGGTAGGACATGTCTTATTATCAGGTCCTAGAAGCTCCTGGCTCATTGAGCAGACCATGAGTAACCTCAATTCATTTATAAAATTAAAAGAAGAAATGGATCAGTAATGCGATTTATCGAAACCTGAATGATGTGGTGCACGATCTTTTCAGAGACCATCCTCTGCTTCAGAAGCTCCCCGATGAATCTGATGTTTCCCAACGTTTGAAGTTTGACCATCCTCTCCTTTTCTCTTTGCTCAAGCTCTTGCTCAGGGGCAGTCAGTTGTCTTACCTCTTCCCTTAGATTTTCAGCACCTTCAAATGCCTCCAGGTTCATCAGAGGGAGGGAAATGCGGGCAGCCTTTCATTGAGGTCAGAGCACAGAAGAGCATACATGGGGCAGAATGTGGGCTCGAGCACTGCTTTTTTGAAAATAAGCTGTATTGCCCCCTGTATTGCGATGAAAACATAAATTGTCACGATAAATATAAATAGAAGTACGTAAATGGGGAAAAGAACGTGCAGAAACCTTCAAAATATCTGCTGTGGTTATTCCAGAGTCAACGAGCTGACCCTTGAGTAAATCAAACTTCTCAGGAGTCAGCTCGTTCAGAATCCTGAAAAGAAAGTATTATCCATTGTAAGCGTCAATCCTAACTGGGACACAAATCTAACATAACCAACTCAATTGCATCAAGTAATCTCCGTTAGAATGCAAATGAGGACCTCATAAGGTGGCTTGTCAAGAAACACAGGTGAAAAGTCAATACATCGACTTTGTTGGAGCACTACCAAAGCATGGAAAGATGGAGCATGGTTAGGGAAAATAACAAACCGCAACCACAATCTGATCTCTGCTAATAACATATTGCACACAAATCAAAATTAATTGTCAACACCACTACGAGCCTGGAAAAATGAGGTCAATGCATAGAAAATTCACGCTAGCAATGAACAAAATTTATGCACGATGAACTTCAAAAAAAAAAAAAAAAAAAAAAAAAACGATGCTCAAAAGAGACTATCAAAATTAATCAATCATAAATAAAGCAACTGGGTATAGGGGTATAGGATGTACATGAAAAAGAATAGTAGTTCTCATTGATATTATGTTGGAGCGCCTGTACTTGTAGATGGGCACAGACTTAAACATTATTATAAAGAAACAGAAGTACCGAGAAGCCAAGGCATGAATTTGCATGCTTATGAATCCAAAATGCGAAAATGGGATGGTCATTCTGCATATCACGAAATGCAGATAAGTTGCAAAAAATAATGCTGAGTTGTCAGTCACAATAAAAAGAAATGCTATGATTAAATCACTCAAGAGTTAATTTGAAAATGCTGCTCAAAAATCTACCAAGCAAGATGTTTGACAGACTACAATATTAGCGATCCATAAGTATATTCAAGAAATGTGGACTTCAAAATTTATCTTTTGGCCTTTTGTAATCCTTGAGGATCAGGACTTTTAAACACATTGAGAAGGCAACCAAGCCAAACATTGTCACCAAAAATAACACTTCAGCAAAAATAAAGCTGCACCATGCATGTATCAAGTATATTGCAAAGAACAAATTCATTAGATAAACATTGTAAATCATGAGTTACCGCTTTACAGTCTTCAGCATATGGTCTGTCTCCGACAGATTTCGCCATCTAGGTGTCCAAGGCACTTCAGCCTTAACAAGAGCAGGAACTGGACCTCCCTGGTCAACCGATCAAATAAGTGAAGCCAAATGAGGCATAAGACAGCCATAAACAAATTTTTAGACAGGTGAAGCATTCATTAGTGCATTTAACAAAGCCATGATCTGATCTTTGATAGTGCAACATTGTTCTTCCATATGCAAGTGGAACCTTATAGTAGCACAATATTCCAGACTTCGATAACCCTCCCCCAACCCAAGAGTAAAAAGTGGGAAAAAAAAGGAAACACAGCACTTGCACATGTGCATGTACACAAGGAAAAGAGATGCAAGCTTGGTCCCACTATCGTCATAAGCTTTGACCAACATTACCAGCTGACTATTAAAACAATATTTCTTCTGACAGACTACGACAATCAACAAGGTATTATACCAGAGATGGGAAGTTAAAACAATAAGACAGCATAAAATGGACAAATATCTCAATTTCCAAAGCAAATAAGAAAAAGATCTCAATTTCCAAAGCAAATGGGAATCTTATCCTAATTACTAAAGGGTGACAAGAAATCATATGCAACATATCACTGTGGCAGCAGGAGTTTTTTCTGCTTCCGAATGGATTCCAGTTATAATCCTTGCTTTAACCTGTTCAAATGAATACAGAAACATCAGTCATAATTTAAACAGACATGTTAATTATTCTATAAGCACCAAAAACTAAGCTTCCCAGGCCTAACTCTCTGAAGGAAGGAGTGATGAAGTTGGTAATAAGAAGGAAATGTAGCCAACTATAGTGGAAATGAAATGCACCAAAAAGAAGAAGAAGAAGAAGAAGAAGAAGAAGAAGCAATTAAGATCTAAAATGTCACCTCTTCCTGCCTAGGCAGGAATCCATTTATTCGCACGCAAATCAAGAACATCTTTAACCATGAACCTCAACCTTGGAGTTAGCAGAGTGTCGGTCGTCAATTCTTCCAACCTGTTGAAATATACATCCTTTTGAGGCTGTAATTTTGGGCCCCAATCAATCTGCTTCCCAATGGTGTTGAACAATTGGCAAATAGCCTCAACATTCTCCTCGGCAGGACAACTCTTACTATCAGTTCCTAGAAGCTTCTGTTTCATTAAGCAAACAAAGAATAACCTCAATACAATTATAAAATTTAAAAAGAACGTGGAGGTAATGCATTTTATCAAAACCTGAACAATGAGGTGAATGATTCTTTTAGTGACCATTCTCTGCTTCCAAAGCTCACCAATCAACTGATGTTTCCCACAGTTCGAAGTTTGACCATAAGCTCTTTTTCTCTTTGCTCAAGCTCTTGCTCAGGGGCAGTCATCCGTCTTGCCTCCTCCCTTAGATTGTCAGCACCTTCAAATGCCTCCTGGCATTTGTTTAGACGTACTCACCTGAAAGAGATATCCTTAAATCGGGGCAGCTTTATATGGAGATCAGAGCACAGACAAGCATACAAGGGGCAGAATGTGGGCTCCAGCACTGCTTTTTCGTATATAAGCTGTACTATTCCCTGCATTGGGAGCAAAATCTTGTCAAAATAAATAGAAATACAAACACGAAATGGAGAAAAGAAAATGCAGCAACCTCCAAAACATCCGATGTGGCTATCCCAGAGCCAATGAGCTGACCCTCTAGCACATCAAATTTCTTGGGAGTCAGCTTGTTCAGAATCCTGAAAATAAAGTACTATCCATTGTAAGAGTCAATCCTGACTGCAATACAAGTCTAACATAACTAATTCCATTGTAAGAGTCAACCTCTATTAGGAATGCAAAACAGGACCTCATAAGGTGGCATGTCAAGAAACACAAGTAAAAAGTTGATACATGGATTAGTCAGATCACATACTCAAGCATGGCAAGATAGAACATGGTAAGGGAAGATAACAAACCGGAACCCCAATCTGATCTCTGCCAATAACATATCGCATATGAATCAAAATTAATTGTCAACACCACCACAAGCCTGAAAAAATGAGGTCAATGCATAGAAAATCTCACACTAGAAAAGAAAAAAAATTTATGCATGAGGAAACTTCATAACAATGATGCTCAAAAGAGAATTTCAAGATTAATCAATCATATGTAAAGCAACTGGGCATAGGAAGTTCACGAAAAAGAACAGTAATTTTCATTGATATTATGTTGGAGTACCTGAACTGATAGATGGGCACAGAGGACTCATACATTATGTTAAAGAAGCAAAAATATGAGAAGCCAAGGTATGAAATCGCATGCTTATGAATTAGAAACACAAAAATGCGATGCTTATTCTAAACATCATGAAATGCAGATGAGTTGCAAAAAGATAATGCTGAGTTGTCAGTCATGATAACAAAAAAAACCTACGACCAAATCACTCAAGAGTTCGATAATGCAGCTCAAAAATCTGCAAGTAAAATGTACAGACTACAATATCAACCATCCATAAGTATATTCAATATTTTCAGCTTTATATAATACCCAAGGTTCAGGACTTTAAAGCACGCTGAGAAGGTAACTGCACCAAACTTCAGCAACCAAAATTGACACTTCAGTAAAAATAAAGCTATACCATGCATATATCAAACATTCTAAAAAGAACAAATTCATTAAATAAAAATTGTAAAACCAGAATTACCCATTTACAGTCCTCAGCACATGGTCTTTTTCCGACAGATTACCCCTTCTAGCTGACCAAGGCACTTCGACCTTAACAAGAGCAGCAACTGGTCCTCCCTGATCAACCGATCAAAATAAATGAAGCCAAATGAGACATTACATAGCCAGAAACACATTCTTATAGACAGGTGAAGCATTCATTCGTCCATTTAACAAAGGCATATTCCGATCTTAGACAGTGCAACATTTGTTCTGCAATATGCATTATACTAGCCCAACACTCCAGGCTGCAAAAAAGCTCCCCAAACCCAAGGATAAAAGGTGGGGAAAAAGGGAAACACAGCACTTGCACATAGGCATATACGCATGGAGAAGAGATGCAAACTTGATCCCACTATCTTCATAAGATTTGACCAATATCATCAACTGAATATTAAAACAATTTTTCTTCTGACAAACCCTGACAATCAATAAGGAATCATTAGAAACTCCATCAAAATTACTAAAAGGTGACTAGAAAATGTATGCAACATATCACTGTGGCCAAAAAACAATAACTTTTGTGAACCACAACTTCCCTGGGTATAAGATAAGAACAACTAAAATACTCTTCAAGAAGGCGAGTTAACATTTATGTGTGAAAAAGATATGTCAGTCTAGCCAGAAATGAATGACACCTGGTTAGAAGGGAGCTGTGCTCCAGCGAACTGGGAGCTGAGTTGCTCCAAGTGATTGGTTCGGTTGCTGCTGCGTGGAGCCAGATTGGCCATCAAACTCCCTGTTTTCCCTGATATTCTCCCAGGACCTATCCTCTACGGCAGCAGGAACCCAGGTATTCCGACCACAGCGGTCACAATCGTTTGGCTCTGAAAAACGATTGTGCATTTGATGTGGCGCCCGTTGGGGAAAGAATATATTGTCATATGGGGTAACTAACATAATTATCACTCGATCACTTAAGCTATAGTAACACTGAGCACCGGACTTGGAATTTTCCAGCATGAAACCATTAAAGCACCGTTAGGAGAACTCCTCGGAATGCAACTGACACTATTATAATCATCGCTCAGTCACTTAAGCCAAAGAAACACCGGAGCGATGCCATATGGTCAGGACCACATAGGACAATGCCATTTCAGGTGGGTCGGCGCAGAAGTCCCACTATCGAAAGGCCTCAACATACCTTTCTTTCAAAAACCTGCTTGAACAAACTTGAGGCAAACCTCTCTTGTTGCAGTTCACTCTACAAAAGTCTCAGGATCGCCTACACTCTTTCAATAATAGAACGTCAGCTCAACAACACCGACGATGACAACAACAATGGAAAATATAAACATAAAAAATGAGCACAAATGGAACCAAACAAACCCCAGGTCGCATAACTAGCACAAGGAACAGTGTGAAAAGCAGCAACAACTTTGTTAAGAAACTGAAGAACACCTGATCACGGCCCCCGGGAATCAGTAACTCCATCAGCGACGAGATGTCGGTTGCCTTCGTCCCTTCGCACTAAGCTCGACACGGGACTCGATGAGCGAGCGCCGCCGAGAGAGAAGGAGGAGGAGGACGGACGGCAGCGGCAGCAAGCGGTGGCGGTGACTCGGTGCGCGGCAGCGACGACGAGGGGGAGAGAGAGAGAGTGGCAAAAGGCTCCATGTTTTAATCAAAACTGTCACCCGTCAACTTTACTCCTTTCCGACCAAAAATAAAATAAAATTCTCAGTCCTTGCTTTTTCTTATTCTGCTTTCAAGAGAATTTTGGCAAATCCTTTTATCTAATTATTTAGATAATTAAATACATTTTATCATATTTTCATTAAAAAAAGAAGAATATATCTCATTCAAAAAAAAGAAGAATATATTTCATTCGGTGAGTATTTTTTCCATAATGATAAAAAATAACATCACTAAATGTAGTATCCATATTTTATCACCTATGTCGCAATCTAAATTTTGGATATTAGGCCATATGACAATTTGGCGACTCTGCCGGGGATTTGAATTGAAGGATTTAGGTCAATTTTTCTTTTCTTTTGAAAAAATGTTTTGTTTGGAAGCGATGATTCCGAATACGTCCCTTAAATGTTCTTACAGATGGAAGATATAAGGAAAGTGTTTGCTAACCTCTATTTTGTAGGAAGGTATAGGAATGTATGGTTTATTTTCATGCTGAAGTGTTACTTGATATAAACTATTGTGCATGCCTACATTTGCACTACACTTGCACACACAACTCGCCGCCGAACCTAGGTCGCATAGGATTATCTAGTATGGTATTGAAATGGATACTACTCTAACCGCATGCTCGCGGTACGAGTCGTCCATCTTGATCCCAGAACTTCTTTTTTAATGTCAAGAGTGGACTCCCGCGACTTGGGTCGGCTCTTTGACCAAGCCAAAGTCATGAGGATTCGACCTAGTCCGCACGCCCGTGGTTAGTCTGATCATCCTTGTGAGTTCACTTTGCTAAACTTGTCTAGAGTAGAAATCAAGCCATCTATGTAATTGCCATTAATTTTCCTTAGTGAAATAAGTCTTTTATCTCTACACCATACCATTTATTTTGTTGTACTTTTGGTCAGTTCATGACAATTTAGGTCAATCATTGATTTAATTTGTTTGTCAATTATGAATAAAATAAGGAAATTGCCATGCAATGAATCATTTGGAAAATCGAAAAAAAAAATTTGAAAATTTGTTTTCAATTCATGTCTTAGCTCTTCCTAGTTCATGTGTAGGAAGTTTTATCCCTACTGGAGCATCTCATGTCTTTATCTTCCTAGTCTATTTTTAGGAAATCCTCTTCATGTGTAGACTTTTCTTGACTAAAAAATAGATTGTTGTCATGGATTGGCTCTCTATTTACACTTATTGTTTACATATTTTCATTCATTTGATTAGGTGATACGAATCCTCCACGTTTACCCATTATTACACGATCAAGAACTAAAATGGCCGACTCAACTGAAATGCGTGATCGTATCTCCGCTATGGAAGACCAACTCCAACAGTTGCTCACCTCTATGCAATTTATGACATCTCATATCCAATCCCTCCAAGCGGATTTGACTCCTGCACCTGCTCTCCACGAGATAGTAATCCCGAAGCAGGCAAACAAGAACCAAATGAGCGATGACGACATGCCTAAGTTGGAAGATAACCCACTGTTGGTCATTGCCGAGCCTAATAATGTCCCTAAGACGGAGCAAGATGAAACAGAAGTAATGGACACTCTAGGGTAGCCAAGTGGCAAATTCGACTATTTGGTGAAGTATTCGGCTCCTTCCAGCTTTTATATTAATCCCTGCAACATAGTTCTAGACGGGTGGGATGATGTGGACGATCTGACGCCTCTAAAGACAAAGAACTCTGATGACACCCTAGAAGGGATCACAAGTCTGTACCTCGCCATTTGCTCCATTCCAAAGTTCCCTGTCTTTGGCGGCGTCGAATCGTCCACACCACCCTACCCGTTTGGAATTATGTCGTGGGGATCAATATAAAAGCTAGGAGGAGTCGAATACTTCACCAAATAGTCGAATTTGTCACTTGGCTACCCTAGAGTGTCCATCACTTCTGCTTCATCTTGCTCCGTCTTAGGGACATTGTCAGGCTCAGCAATGACTAACGGTGGGTTATCTTCCAGCTTACGCATGTTGTCATTGCTCATTTGGATCTTGCCTACTTGCTTCGGGATTACTATCTCGGGGAGAACAGGTGCAGGAGTCAAATCTGCTCGAAGTGATTGGATTTAAACTGTCATAAGTTGCATAAAGGTGAGCAACTATTGGAGTTGGTCTTCTATAGCGGAGATACGATCACACGTTTCAGTTTAATCGACCATTTTAGCTCTTGATCGTGTAATAATGGGCGAACGTGGAGAATCCGTTATCACCTAATCAAATGAATGAAAATATGTAAGCAAAAGGTGTAAATAGAGAGCCAATCCATGACAACAATCTATTTTTTAGTTAAGAAAAGTCCACACATGAAGAGGATTTTCTAAAAATAGACTAGGAAAAAAAAGACATGGGATGCTCCAGTAGGGACGAAATTTCCTAAACATGAAATAGGAAGAGCCAAGACATGAATTGAAAACAAATTTCCAATTTTTTTTTTAAATTTTCCAAATGATTCATTGCATAACAATTTCCTCATTTCATTCATAATTAATGAATGAATTAAATCAATGATTGACCTAAATTGTCATAGACCAACCAAAAGCATAACAAAATAAATGGCATGGTATAAGGATAGAAGAATTACTTCACCAAGGAAAATTAATAACAATCACATAGACATGCACATGAGATGTGAGGCTCGATTTCTACTCTAGACAATCTTAGCAAAGTGAAGCCATAAGGATAATTAGACTAGCCATGGGCATGCAGATTAGGTCATGTCCCCATGACTCCAGCTTGGTCAAAGAGCCGACCCCGGTCGCGGGCATGCAGATCGAGGTGGGTACTGAAGTTTCAAGATCGAGATGAGCGACTCGTACCGCAAGTATGCGGTCAAAGTGGTATCCATTTCGATACCATCCTAGATAATCCTATGTAGCCCAAGTCCGATGACGAGTTGTGTGTACAAGAGTGTAGTGCAAATATAGGCATGCACAACAGTTTATATTAAGTAGCACTTCGATATAAAAATAAACCACACATTCTTATACCTCCCTACAAAATAGAGGTTAACAAAAACTTCCCTTTATATCTCCTATCCTACAAGAACATTTAATACCTTAAATGTTAGGGATGTACCTAGAATTTTGCTTGCAAACAAAACATTTTTTCAAAAGAAAAGAAAATTTGGCCTAAGTCCACTAAGAGTTTTAATTCAAATCCCTAGCAGAGTCGCCAAGTTGTCGCGACCTAAATTTCGAGTGCACCACTTAAAATTAGGGTAATGGATTACTAAGTCTAACTTAACTCGGGCTCTCCCAAGCACATACCAATTTGCGACTTAAGTTCAAATATATAGCATGCAAAAGGAAGCCGCCACTAATCAATTTAGTGTATGTCGATTAAACACCTAAGTAAAATAATTCTCTCATTATTTTACTCCTATGAACCAGAGATTTTTGGTATAGGGATTTGGTTACACTAGACTTTTCTAATGCCCTTTCGATACCTTTCTCTTTTTATTAAAAAAAATGTTTGGTAGACAATTTGAATTGATTTTAATTTACCTGCTTAACATGTGAGGTAATCATGCGAGTGCACAAATCACCAATTTAACACTCAAAAGAGCACATAAAAAAATGCAAAACTTACCTCATAGCAACGAAAGCATCTACGTTGTTAGATCAAAGTTTATATCAACAATCCTAAATATAATTTTTAATTAACACATAATCACTCAATTTTTGTTTTCACTTTAGTTAATGAGAATCTAATCTAGATGTGATGCAATGTTACTAATCTTACATGAAATGGCAATATGACTATACGACATGAGTAAAGTAATTTTTAAAGAAATGCAATAATCAAATATGCAATCTAAATTAATCCAATGACCTAATTTTAACGATGGGCAATTTCTAATTAAATGGACTTAACAACAATAACTAAATGACGTGCATTTCATGAACCTAATTTTATATGACGTGCACATGATTTTTATTTTCTTAATAAGCACGCAATCTACCCTAATATGCAATGATGTATAAAGAATTCCCTAATTCTAATTTTTTTCTTTTACTTTTATGAAATTCGAAATTATAATTGCCACATAATTAAACATGCAATTTAATTTAAAAAAAAATAACACCCTAAATAAATGCATTTTTTATTTTATTTTTAAAAATTCGAGATAAAATCCATATTCTAAATATGCAAAATAACAAGAGATATCCTAAAACCAACTTAATCCTAATTCAAATATTTTTTGGATTTTTCCTTTTACAAAAATAAAATTAATTCAACCAACATGACGGCAAATCCGACAAATTGGTGAACCATTCTCGCACATGAAATCGAGTTGGTCAATTTTTGAATAAATCATGAATCAAATCTCAGATATTTTTTTTTTTTTTTGTAAAAGGTAAGAATAAATCAGATTGATTGATTTTATAAGCGATTGCAAGTCGGATTTCCGACACAAAAATCGGATTGTCAATCCCTAATTTGAGAGGTTATTTCATGTTGAAGTCTCAATCATATATTAAGAAATAATTCCACTAAAAAGACAAAATAAGTAAAATGATAATGAACAATAAAAAATAAAATAAATAAATAAGCTACCTGATTTGATTTTTTCTTCTTTTTGTTTATTCCTTTGTTTTTCCTCTTTTCCACGGCTTGGCAGCCCGTGTGATGGCTTTGTCGCCGTCGGTCACCGGAGGTAGGAGTCGTCGGAGCTCCGGCGAGGAGGCTCGAGCGGCAGCTGGTGCGCGGCGAGGAGCGGCAGCAGACGGCCTCACTCGAGCTCGGGAAGAGGCGTCGGATCGCTGGCAGGTCGCTGGTCGGAGCGGCGTTGGCGGAGGGCTGCAAGCACGGACAAAGCAGGGACAGCAACAGCGTCGTCGGAGCGGAAGGAGCTGCGATCCGGTTAGGGTCGGGCTCTGGGGGAGGCTCGGGATCCTCGGTGCTACGGGCGAAGACGGCAGGGAGAGCAGCGGCAGCGTCGTAGGCAGGGGCGTCGGTCGCTGGTCGGAGCAGAGTCGTCGCTGGTGAAGCGAGGCGCGGCGCGACAGAGGAAAAACCAGCAGCAGGAGGGCTCGGCGAGGGTCTCGGGGCCGGCAGACGCAGCAGATCGGCGACGGCGGAGGGGGAGCAGGGCGTCGGGTGCGGAGAGGAAGCTCGAGCGTCGTGCAGGGAAATACGTCGCGGCTGGGGGCGGAGGGGCGGCGACAGTGTCGCTCGGAAAGGGCTCGAAGCGGCGCGCAGGGGAGGCCGGCGTCTGATTCGGGGGACCTGCTGGCGTCGGGGACGGTTGCAGGGAGGTGGCGACGCGGCGCTGCTGCAGAAATTGGAGCGGCTCGGCGGAAGTGCAGGCAGAGGCGTGATGGTGACCGGCGGTCGGAACTCCGGCAGCAACGGGCAGATGCGAACGCCGGCAGAAGGTCTGAAGAAGAAGAAGAACAGTTGCTCTTCTTTGCCTGCTTCTCCCCTGCTCCACGTTTTTCCCTGCCCCCCTTTTCTGTTCACTGTTGTCGGTAGAAGAAAGTGCAGCAGAAGACTTTCTTCTGCTCTGCTGCCTTCTTCTGCTGCACTTTTTTGTAGGCAAAACAGATGTGATCTTTTTTTGAATATTTCATCTCTCGAAGATTGTCTATTACCTTCCGATCACAAAATCCTTTTATTTTCCTCATCTCTTGAATATTCTTCACTGATTTTTTCATCTATTCCTAAAGATAAGATTGCAATGTGATTTTCTTAAATTCTAAAAAATCCACCGTAATATCATATCAAATCCCCATTTAGATAATTTTTTGTTATTAACAAAAAAGGATTTGGGCCAATTTGCTCGCTTTGTGCGCTTAGTCTGGCCTGTTAAATTAAAGCTCAGAACTACTAATTAAAACCCATCCACCATCGGTTCAATAGATAAATGCAAAAAAAAATGTTAATGCACCTAAATTTACATGCCATACAATCAATATTTTTCAAGGATAAAATTAACCTCTAATTTTCTATGCAATAGATAAATGACTGGATCGCCAAAATTTAGGTGTTAACAACCTGATAAAACACAAATTAAATTTATCTGAGGTAATTAAAAAAAGGGATATGTTCAACAGAAGTCCTAAAACTTGTCAAGAAAGTGCAATTTAGTCCTAAAACTTACAAAAAGTGAAATCAAGTCCTAAAACTTGTCAAGTTGGTTCAATCGAGTCCTAAGGCTAACGCCGTTAGGAAAATTAACGGAAATTCGACGTCGTGCCGACGTAATATTTTAAATGAATTTTTATTTAATATATGGCTTTTTAAAATCATTTTTTATTCAAAATCTTAAAAAATTATACTAAAAACTAAAAAGAAAAAGCTAAATTTATTTTAAAAAAACAAAACTGTTAAAAAAAAAAAAAAAAAAAAAAGCTTAGGGGCTTTCCGCAGCCGCCCATCTCGCCGCCCATCGCCGGAGGGGCGGCGACGGTTGCCGGAGGGTCCGGCGACGGCCGCGACCCTCGCCGGCGAGGCCTCGCCGCCCTGGTGAGGGCGGCCACCCCCACCAAGTCGAGCGAGGACGCCCGGATGCGGGCGAGGCCTCGCCGACCCTCACGGGGCCGACGACCATCGCCCGGGCGGGCGAGGCTTCGTCGGCCCTCGCCAGGGTCGGCGTGCTCGCCCGGATCCGGGCGAGCAAGCGTCGTCCGCCCGTCGGACGGGTCCGAGGGGGAGGAGGCCCGGATCGGGCGAGGCCGTCGCCCACTCCGCCGCCTTTGCCGACGAGGACGACGCCGCCCCCGCCACCAACGACGACGCCGACGAGAATGGCGAGGCCGAGGAAGAGGAGGACCCGCCCGACGGGGCCTCGTCCGTCTAGCTCCTCGACGGATGCCGCCCGCTCGCCCGATCCGGGCGAGCATCGCCGACCCTGGGCGAGGGGCCGGCGAGCATCGCCGACCCGGGCGAGGTCCGGCGAGGCCTCGCCAAGGCGGGCGATGGTCGCCGGCCCCCGCGAGGGCCGGCGTGCCCGGATCCGGGCGTGTCCTCGCCCGACTGGCGGGATGGCCGGCCCTCACAGGGGGCGGCGAGTCCTCGCCCGGCGAGGGCCGACCACCCGCCTAGGGCGGCGACCGTCGCCGGCCCCACCGGCGATGGGCGGCGGCGGCGAAAGCTCCACCGTGGCCCGTGACCCCTTTTTTTTTATTTTGAACAGTTTTTTTAAATAAATTTAACTTTTCCTTTTTATTTTTAATTTAATTTTTAAAGATTTTGAATAAAAAATACTTTAAAAATTCATATATAAAATAAAAAAATTCATTTAAAATATAACGTCGCACGACGTCGCAATTTCCGTTAATTTTCCTAATGGCGTTAGCCTTAGGACTCGATTGAACCAACTTGACAAGTTTTAGGACTTGATTGCACTTTTTGTAAGTTTTAAGACTCAATTGCACTTTCTTGACAAGTTTTAGGACTTCTGCTGAACATATCCCTTAAAAAAAATTAGTATCCACGTGCTTGTCATTTCAATATTAGCCAATTAATAGATCGATTTTTTTCTTAAAAACTATTTTATACTTTAAACTCAAAGCAAAAACACCCCAATCTTTAGACATGTCAAAGCAAAGAAGTGCGGACAATAGCTTTGGAATCAACTTCTGTAATGACCTGATGAACAGTTATTCAAGGAACTTAGAGGTCTCGTCCACTTAAAAAGGAAGACTTGTAGAAGAAGAAAATTCTCCTCGGTCAGGACCTCTTTTAAATTCCCTAGGGTTGAGATGCACTCCTCGGATACCGTCACATCCAAATTTCAAGACGGTCGACACTCCAAATACTATTTATAGGGACTTCTCTAGAATTTGGGCGAGGCATTAAAAGTGCCACATAACTCGTTGTACTAATTTTATTGACCAACTTAGCACGCTTAAATATTATTAATTTAGAAAAATAGCCTTGAGCCATTCGCTAATAAGATCCTTAACATAAATTTTGTAATTTTTTTCATAAGATAAAGATCCCACTAGGAGACACCATAAGAGTTGCCTTTCTGGCTTGGCAAAGTTCTACAGGAAGAGAGAGAGAGTAGCAAAATGCTTCATATGTCGTAGTCGTGCATAGAAAATGCAATTCATTTTGGAAATATATTTCTTTAAATATATTCTTCATCAATGATGTAATTTTGAGTTAAGCAATGCAACTTTTTATTCAGCTAAAATTATAGAATATTAAAATATAATATGACAATTATAAATAGAGAAAATCGGTTGGTAAAGAATTAAACAAAAAATAAAGCAAAAAAAGGCTTATATTATAAATAAATGCACTATTTTAAATTTAGACTGTAAGATATTTTATTCAAATACAAAGATTCAAAACATTAAAAAAAGGGCGAGCGGAGAAATTTATCAGATTCGATATTTGGTTATGCACGAAAAATATTATTGAGCTTTTAACTTTTGTGGTAACGAATAAAAATAATTTGTGATCGCTCCACTTTGTTTCTATGATTTTGTTGTGCAAGAAACGTGTGTCACTTCGTCCACATTCGGCCAATAGTGAGATTATTTTATTTATCTGTCACGTACAAACTTTATAGAATTTAAACTCCAAATATCAGATAAACAGAAGTATTTCGAATGAATTCTATTGTTACATTTGTTTTGAACTTAATTTCTTTAAAAAGGCCATAATGATATAATTTTTCATTTAATATAGTAGTTCAAATGGCGTTGGTTGTTTATATTAGGAAAATGACAAAAGTAGCCACTTAACTTTAGCCTAATGTGCAGTATCATCCTTAAAGTTTTAATTTTGTTCGATGTGATTCATGAATTTTTAGTAAATATTTAATTTAGTTTCTGAATTATATGAAAATGTTAGATGTTGTCCATTAACTTGAATTAACAAAATAATAATATTATAAATTTTCATATAGTCCAGAACTAATTGAACATTCACATAAACAATCGGATTTAGCAAAACTTATCAAACTAAGAATAAAGGGAAAAAAAAAAAAAACTTGAAAGATACAATTTGTTTTTCCAATGACACGGTGTACTTTCATTTGAAATGATACGTACTTAACTAAGAATGAAATAAGTGATATAATTCATTTGCCTAAATGAAACTTATCCAATTATGTAAGTTGGCCCGACTTGATTTTGTGAGTTTTGTTGATAAAACTTTTCTATTGAATTTTGTGAGTTTTATGCTCATACTTAGAAATATTTGATTGACTCAATCTCAAAAATTGCTTTGCAATGTTTTGCAAACCAACTTTGTAATGCAAAACATCTTAATTGATTGGCAAATCAATCTCGAGACAAGTTACTTTTTAAGACTACTTGTATCGGCGATCAGAATATATTGAAGATTTAGATTTTAGACCATGTCCAAAAACTAGATTAGAAGTAGAGGAGTATAAAAGGAGACTAAGGACGCATTTGATAATCATTTTATTTTGAGAATAATTTTTATTCATAAATGATTTTTTTTGTTCTATTTTTTAGAATAATTTTTGAGCATTTGAAGACACTTGGTAAAATCCTTAAAACTTCTATTTCTAAAATAGAAATGCATTTGGTAAAACCTTTTAAATTTCTAGTTCAAACCATTTTCTTTTAATCTTTCAATAATTTTATCAAAACTCTCTTCTTTTTTTTCATTCTTTTCCTTTTCCCTTTTCATCTTCTCCTTCCATAGCCGGTGACGCCGAGCCATGGTGAGGCTTGTCGGCCCAAGCCTCATCTAGCCACAATGAGTTACCAAAAAATGGATTTATGTTCTCGGGAATAAAAAATTTATCAAACGGATTTATTTTATTTTATTTTGGGAAACAAAAAAATAGAATCATGCACTGTTTTGAATGTTACCAAACAAGCCCTAAGGAGCCATGGAGAAAGTAAGAGATAAAGTCCAGAATCAAGAATTCCAAAGTCCAAGTGAATTTTGATTCTACATACTTGTCTTTATTGTGTTATAAATCTTGAAAGAAATACTAAAAAAGTGATTAAGTGAGATGGTGATACACTGAGTGTCATCTCTCATTATTGTAATCTCTTATTGATTATTTAGTGAAATCTAGCCAAATATGTTGTCAATGTGGGGGATGGACATAGGTTTGATTTAAGCTAACCCACTATAAGTCTTGCATGCAAATTCTCTTAACCCTAAACTCTTGTTGGTTATTATTATAGTTTATTGCACACTAGCAAAACTACTTCTGAAGTTTGCTTAGATTATGAACTTTGCACTCTAAATCCAAATTTTTGGACCTGAGCAGGTCCTTAAACTGCTTAATGGAAGTGCTCCGGGGAGAACCTAGGAGGGGTGAGAGTTCCCAAGTGCTTCCCCTGTTGCTCCGCTGACAGGTAAAACTATGACGGGAAATTAGGAGGCGCTCCTTCGCTGGATCCTTGTGATATCGGGCCCTGGTAACCAATCCAGGGAGGTACAAAGAAATGAAGGCCTAGGCTTATTCCCTGACGGAGTGGTGGGTGAAAGCCTTACAGTAGACTGGCAGCCCATTTAGGTGATGCTAGTTACGAAAAGTTTAACCTAATGTCCAAGAGGGAAAAACGAACCATCATATTGGATGGTCAAGGCACGGCGAAAAGGGATCTTCCCCCTAGTTGGCTGTTTCATCCCGCAAAGCCTATGTTGGATATCTTAGTTTACCATGTAAAATGGGCTTTTGCAAAATTAATGAAATTTCAAGCATTATATATATAGACACACTTTAGAATCCATAAATTTGTTCAATCCATGAGTCAGTGATTTTCCACATGCAGACAACCTCCCGCCAATTTTCCTAGTGGTGCCACTTTCGGAAGCAGCCGACAACAATTGCAAGCGCCAACAGGGGACGAGGAGCAAAAACAAGCGTAGAGGCAAAGCTCTGTCGTCGCCATTTCGCCAAGCAGATGAACTTCAGAACCGCCCTGCCCGCCGCGCTCGAGCGCAACCGCAACTTCTTCCTGTCGCTCCTCAATGCGTCCACCACGCTCTCCCACCTGGCCCAGGCCCACGCCCAGATCATCGTCCGCGGCTACCGCAACGACATCTCCACCGTCACCAAGCTCACCCACAAGCTCTGCGACCTCCGGGCCATCGGCTACGCCCGCGACCTCTTCCTTTCGGTCTCGAGGCCCGACCTCTTCCTCTTCAACGTCGTCATCAAGGGGTATTCCACCAACGGCTCGCCTCGGTCGTCCATGTCTCTGTTCGCCCACTTGCGGAAGAACACCGGCCTGCGGCCCGATAACTTCACTTATTTCTTCGCCATCTCGGCTTCCGCGGGCTTTCGCGACGAAAAGGTCGGGACTGTGCTACATTCGCAGGCTATCGTTGATGGGTTCGGGTTGGATTTGTTCATCGGGTCCACTTTGGTGGATCTTTACTTGAGGTTCTCCAAAGTGGAGCTTGCGAAGAAGCTGTTTGATGAGATGCCTGAGAGGGACACTGTGTTGTGGAACACCATGATCTCTGGGTTGGTGAAGAATTGTTGTTTTGAGGATTCGGTTTTGGTGTTTAAGGATATGGTGGCCGATGCCGAGATCAGGCTGGATTCAACGTCTCTTGCAGCTGTGCTTCCGGCTGCAGGGGAGTTGCACCAATTGAGGGTAGGTATGGCGATTCAATCTCTGGCTACGAAACTGGGACTGCATTCTCACGTGCATATACTTACAGGGCTAATATCATTTTATTCCAAATGCGGGGACACTGGGACAGCTACTTTGTTGTTTGACCAGATTGACCGGCCGGATTTGGTATCTTATAATGCGATGATTTCTGGGTACACGTGCAATAATGAAACCGACTCTTCCCTGAGGTTATTCAAGGAATTGCTTGCACTTGGGGAAAGAGCAAATTCAAGCACGATTGTGGGATTGATTCCCGTGTTCTCTCCCTTTGGTCATTTGGGCCTGACGCTCTGTATTCATTGTTTCTGTGTAAAATCTGGTATGGTTTCAAACCCTGCCATTTCAACTGCATTAACCACTGTGTACAGTAGGTTGAATGAAATTGAACTTGCACGGCAGGTTTTTGATGAATCCATTGAGAAAAGTTTAGCATCCTGGAATGCCATGATTTCAGGTTATACGCAGAATGGGTTGACAGATGCAGCTATTCATCTTTTCCAAAATATGCAGACATTCAAGGTCCAGCCAAATCCAGTGACAGTGACTAGCATTCTCTCTGCCTGTGCCCAACTAGGAGCTCTAAGTCTAGGAAAATGGGTCCACGACCTAGTTAAACGAGAGGGATTCCATTCAAACATTTATGTTATGACTGCTCTGATAGACATGTATGCAAAGTGTGGGAGCATTGTGGAGGCACGGAGAATTTTTGACTCAATGCAGGAGAAGAATGTCGTCACTTGGAACTCTATGATTTGTGGATATGGTCTTCATGGACATGGAAAAGAAGCCCTGGATCTCTTCACCAAGATGTTGCAATCTGGGGTTTCACCATCTGGAGTTACGTTCCTTTCTGCCTTGTATGCTTGCAGTCACGCTGGCTTGGTGACAGAAGGAGATAGGATTTTCCATTCCATGGTACATGATCACGGCGTTGAGCCCTTAGCTGAACATTACGCCTGTATGGTTGACATTTTCGGCCGAGCTGGAAAGCTAGAGAAGGCATTGGAATTTATAGAGAGAATGCCGGTGGAGCCAGGGCCTGCTATCTGGGGTGCACTGCTAGGAGCCTGCATGATTCACAAGGACACAAGACTAGCACATCTGGCCTCTAAAAGGCTATTTGAGTTGGACCCTGAAAATGTTGGATATTATGTCTTACTCTCAAATATATACTCTGTTGACAAGAATTATCCGCAAGCAGCTTCCATACGACAAGTAGTTCGACACAGGAGCTTGGCAAAAACTCCTGGCTGCACTTTGATAGAAGTTGGTGGGTTACCACATGTCTTTACCTCTGGAGACCGTTCTCATCCTCAAACCAAAGCAATCTATGCAGAGCTGGAAAATTTAATGGGGAAGATGACGGAGGCTGGATTTCAGGCAGAGACTGTCACTGCTTTGCACGATGTGGAAGATGAAGAG
Organism: Eucalyptus erythrocorys; assembly: GCA_014182555.1. Lineage (NCBI taxonomy): Eukaryota > Viridiplantae > Streptophyta > Magnoliopsida > Myrtales > Myrtaceae > Eucalyptus > Eucalyptus erythrocorys. The sequence goes on from CM024599.1 coordinate 2,949,135, forward strand.
AAGGAGCTAATGGTGAAGGTTCATAGTGAGAAACTCGCTATTGCTTTTGGCCTTATTTCTACTGAGCCTGGAAGTGAGATCAGGATCATCAAGAATCTTCGGGTTTGTCCAGACTGCCACACTGCCACAAAATTCATATCGAAGATCACTGGGAGAGACATCGTTGTTAGAGATGCTAATCGTTTCCATCATTTCAAGGATGGGATTTGTTCTTGTGGAGACTATTGGTGAAAAGGAAAAAGTCCTCTTGCTGCTTGTTTTGCTTGTGATCGCAGCTGCATTCGGCCTTTCATTCTGTCAGCCCATCTGGTAAGGATATCTACTGTGCCACCCCATCGCATTAATTTACATGACATGCACAAGGGTTGACAAGTATATTCAAACATGTGCTGCAGAATAGTTGCAACTCCCTTGTTCTGGTCTCATGACCAATTTGATCCTCTTTTTACCTATTAGGCAAACTAATTAATAAGTAGTTGCACGGTGAACCATTCTTTTCACCCTCGTAAACACATAAGCATGCTTATCATTTTGTGCAGTTTCATTTGCCTTTTGCTCATATAGCTGTGACCATCAAATCTTTGTCTCTTAGCAAACCTTAGGCTGTCAAACATATGGCTTCCTTGCCTTGTCATATGGATGTATCTATCTCCTGCAGCAGGAGGTGATTAGGATACACTTCATTTTTCACTTGGTGCTCTGCGGAGGTGGAATGATAGTGGTTTGTGTTGGGGAGCAAAAACCAGTGCTTATGGCTTCAGTTATTAGTTATCAAGATGCAACATGTTTCTTTTTCCAACTTCCAATTGAGTTTTTTCACTGATAATGTTTTGATGAGAGACGGATGATTATATATCTCACCCTTTCTCTTTGCTTTTGATGCACATCAGATGCTATTCTTGAGTAATACCCGTCTTTGTTACTTCTTTCACTTAAAACAATCATTTTTAGACTCGGGCACTTGAAGTTGTCTTTGCACATACATTATTTTGAATGTGATGAGAATTCCCATTGGAAAATGAACTGTTAGGTTTGATCATTTGGAATCAGAGATTGCAAATCCAGAACTTCCTAGAAGCAAACCATATGCCCTAGTACGACCCACTGAGGATTTCTCCAGTCTGAGCAATTAAAGACAATGAATAGTCTTCAACGACGAAAAGTTAGTTTTTTATAAGAAGACCTTCATTCACTTAAGAAAATGGACATTTTTGCTTTGTACTTCACAAAATACACACTCTATCTTTATTCAACCTTAGCACTTCTGTGCTGTGGATTTGTACACTAAGTTCATCTGGACGAAATGTCCTTGTACTTCAGGAGATGCACACACTGAAGCAGGAATTTTGAGATTTAGCAATTATTTCCACATTGCTTTTTATCAGGTCCCCCGGTCTTTAGCACAAACGGATCAATTTTGACCCACAGCAAGGAGAATATAGAAGCCAGTAGTATTGACCATATTACCACTATGGTTGGTGTTCGGTTCTGTCGGCCCATCAGCCCTTTGAGGAAGGGATAGAGATGGGCAATCACCCAAAAGGAGAAGAATAGTTTACCAAGCAGCAGTCCCATTGCTTGGTTCCCATTGTTAATGGCATCAGTGAATCCAGCGACTATTCCGACTAGGTTTATAATCAATATTGTTGTGGGAGGGATTAACAAGGTCGTCCATTTGAATGCGTACAGGTCTCCAAACTCTTCATCATGGGCTGCTTTAGATGTCACTGTGAAATCAGTGTCTACTTTAGCCAAAATCTTCAGGAGACCCAGTACAACAGCAAACAGGTGAGCCGACACACCACCAATGATCGAGAATTGCTCATTTCTCCACCATTCCTCGATGCCCACTCCACTCCACCTTGATTCGAGAATGCTCGTTGCGAACATTGAGATAAAAAGACCGATGAAGAAAAGACTGGCAAAAGTGCTAATCTGTAAAATGCAAAAGTAAGTTGAGAAGATAAGCTAAAAATCTGACGAGTTCAACTCATATAGATTGTTACATCTTTATATGTCTTTGTATACTTACAGGCGGCATGATGAACTTGTCTGTGAGCAAGCAAATGGCCGGTAGAGTACAGTAGGCAACGAGTGGTAAAGAGGTGAAAGGATAGATGGTTGTGTGAACATATGCAAACCGTTGAAGCCACTTAAGCTTCCCTTCTTTGTAACCATACCAGACTGGACAATGGTGGCTTAAAAATATCTCAACAGAGCCATGTGCCCAACGAAGCACTTGACTGAGCCGATCCGAAAGATTGATTGGAGCAGATCCCTTGAATGCCGGTCTCTTTGGCATACAATATATGGACCTCCAACCACGGCAATGCATCTTGAAGCCTGTTAGGATATCCTCTGTGATAGAACCGTAAATCCAGCCCAGCTGCAAGCAGAAATTTCAGAGTTATCAAGTTTCAGTAAGAATTTGTAAATGCTGATGCCAAGGTATCAACCGTGTTTTTAAGGATTGAAAAGATAGACAGTAGCTTTTTGAAAATGCATCTGTTTTTAGAACTGTGACAACTTAGGACAATTGCAATATCACCAATTGGAGTACTAACTAATATATGCAGCAAATCCATAAAATTTGATATTGCAACAAGGTTGCAAAGCTCTGTATTCTGTAATGGTGGAGATGTTCTATTTTTCTGGTAATAGCTTGATACCCCTATAAGGACTGACAAGAGTGGTTTTAGATTCCTAGAAATTGATATTACCTCAGTGCCCCATTCAGTTTTATCTTCGTACCCACAACTGATAACATGGATGGCCTCTTTCAGCAGGGCTGCTGGACTTGAAGAGGGGGGTACACCACCCTGGTCCATCAAAGTTGAAGTTGTGAATATCGCTGACTGCCCAAACTTCTCGAAATTTATCTGGGACTTCAATAGCTCCTTGTCATCATCCACTCCTACTCAAGGTGAAGAAGGGTTCTAGTTTAGTGATGGAGGAAATTACGAGCAAAGATGGAAGGCTTTTGGCATGCAGGTACCATATGTGCTGGTAAAAGAAGAAACAATTTCAAAACCTTGCAGATTTGCAGCTTCCCCACTGGCACCATGCTTAGAATACTGTGGGAGTTTTTTCCGGTGGCCAAAGCATGGGCAGCAGTCACAGCTTACCATCTTAGGACGCTTAGGATCCTTGGGGGGTTTGTAGCCATATAATGCTTTTCTTCGGAAGACACATCCAGTGCCCACATAGACTGGGCCCTGGATTCCATCTAGACCTTTCATGTTGATCTGCAGATATAGAGAAGGCAAACCCAATTCATTTCTTACTAAGGGAATGTTGGCATATGAATGTATTTTCTGACCACTCTCAAGAAGGGCTTACATCAAAGAAAACTGTGTTTTTGTTGGCATATCGGTCATGCCTATCAATGCCATCAAATCTTTGAGGGAATTGGACAAAGCAAACTTTCTTTCCTATCTTAGGGTCCATCAAGAAGCACATTGCCTCTCGTACAGCTTTGCTGTTATTTATGTAGTGGTCACAATCCAAGTTCAGCATGAAAGGAGCATTTGTAAGCACGCCGGAGACACGAACCTTAGGAATCAGAGGCATTATTAGGAAGCCAGACTAAGAAAAGGCTGATTCAGTTTTGAGTAGAAGTTGGGATCATTACCAAGGCATTCATGGCACCAGCTTTCTTGTGATGTTGGAAGCCAGGCCTCCTCTCACGAGACACATAAACAAGGTGAGGGAGCTCATTTCCTTCTGCATCAAGATCTCCATTGTGTCCAAGGAAGACTTGAATCATGCCTGGACGATCCTGTGTGTTGTTTCCTGGCCATGGTGTCCCATCTTGCATGGTCCATCCCTCTGGGGGTACAATTGAAGCTTTAGCGACCAAGGCATTGATCCGCACTTTGAATTCTTCATATTCCCTCTGCCAAATGAAAAGCACAATTAGATCTCAATTGTAATGGTAGGATTTACTCTATCTGTCAGTCTGAGAAGCTATCTAGAAACCTTCATTGCTCGCCGCTCTTTGACGAAGGTTGGCTGGACTTTGTCTTGGAGATAATCAATCTTCAAATTGAAGTACATTTCCGGGGCTCGAGGCTCTATAGAGAACTTTTTGCAGAAGGGTACCCATTTTCGAGCAAACTCCGCAGTTTCGGACAAAGATTCAAAGGTGAGCATGGAAGCTCCATCATCATGAACATAGCAGGAGATCTTATCCACTGGATAGTCCATAGCCAATATCGATAGAGCTGTGTTTGCAGTCACAAGTGGAGGCTCCTTCTTAGGATCTACTGTAGTCACGAAAATATCTACTGGGGAAAGCATATTAGGTTCACCTTCCCTTTCATATCTGCAGCATAGGCAAAATAATTATACTGCAAGGAAAAGATACATCTACTTTCTATAATTCTGGCAATTAAGCTAAGTGCCTCGTATCATAAGATCAAGCACCGGGAGGATAAAGTTAGGTAGAAAGGCTGCTTTCAAGGATTGATCCCGTAATATACATTTTGATATGCTTACTTTTTTCCAAATGATATTCTTCTGTCCGCTTCTTAGACATTTGAGAATACTTTCATTTTACTTTAAGCAGTACAATGTACTGTGTAAAGGAGATGTATTATGTCTTTGACCACTGAGATGTACTTGTTGTTTCTTATTTCACAGTGAATGTTCTTGTAAAAACCTTTTAGTAAAGGTTGCCTCTTGTGAGCTGTTATGTCCATGGTCTGACTATTTCACGGGTCTACAATATTATGAATATCAAATATTTATATCTGAATCTAGAACTTTTATCCTCATCTCATCCGAGAAGCGGAAATTTTTTGGCTATTGCCTACCTGAGAGAAAGGCGATCGAGATAGGTCTCGCGATTGATTGGGAACCATTTTGGAAACTGATCCAGGATCCATGATAAAGTGAACCATATCTCACAGAGTATGGATGTTAGCCAGAGACCAATTGCATCGTGCACTGGATTCGAAATTCTGTACTGCAATAATAAGACCATAATGACAAGTCGAACGGCTATCAGCATCCGATAGGGGTTGATCTTGCTAGGTGCCATAGGAACTTTCCTAGAAAGTGGCTGCCTAGCCTCGTCTATCCTGCATTCAATTCGACCAGTTTCATAGCATACAAAATGTTAGTCCTGGAAATCTATTTGCTTTAATCACTTCGCCTTTTGCAGTCGATCAATAGAAGACATACGCTGCCATGTCTGGGTCATTGATGTCATTAGGGCCTAGGTTGCCTTGCTGCAGTTTCCAGTCATCCATCCTTTTTTTCCACCCTCTCTCGTTCTTTTCATCCCATCCTTCACTTCCTGCTTGCCACAAGATCAATGCAATGTAGAAAAAGGTCATGGAAGGCAGAGAATTTTTAAGAAAGAACTTTTTGCTGAAGCGTGATTTAACTGTGAAAGGTCATTGGAGATTTCAGTAATGGTTAACTTTGAATAAAAAAAGGGGTTAAATTCATAATTACTAGGTTCAGAAATTGGATCTGGATGAACTCGTTTATGAAGGGAAGAAGGCATCATCTGCTCTCCTTGACCATAAGATGAGACTGAGAACTCTCCATTTACCTGCACGAATGCTTGCTTAAAGATAGATAAACTTGAACGGGAGAGGAGAGACTTGAAGCTGAACACATGAGATGCAATTAGAAAAGGTGTTCTGTTGAAAGCTAACGAGAAAGTGGTGCTCACCGGTTGGGATCTGACACCAGCTATAACTGGTGGGAATTGAGCGTTGTCATCATCATGAGGTCCTCTTCCATAGCTCATCTTCCCATGAAGCATAGCTTCTGCAAGGTGCTTGTGCTTGTTCTGTTCAACTTCAACATTGAATTCGTGCTCGATATCATCGATATCTTCTTCATCTTCATCACCCTCCACTCTTGGGCTTCCTTTGACAGTTTTTAACCATAAAATATGTTATCGCATATTCATAATCATCTTGTCATCTAAGAATAAATATCGATACTCCTCATATCGCAAGCGCATCTCAAATGCATGGCTAAATAGTGGTTATCTAGCTCTTGGCCATGCTTCTCATGATCACATGCAGTGTCCCATATATTGTGGACCAAGAAGAACGTTGCGGACAACTTACATGTTTCGTTTATATTCTGTTTCTGTAGTCCTGTTTTGTGAATCGAATCGCTTATCAGCTACATGACTTTATCTTTACAGTGGTTCATCCGAAAGTACATATTTCCATTGAATTAACTGGCTTTTTGCTACCTTTCAGACGCCGGTATCGAGTCTTGCACTGAGGGCACAATTGGGTCCCTTCTCTCCTCTCATACTCATAGCAAGGCCTACACGCCGGAAATCCACACTCATGGCATGCCACAAACAAATCTCCATCGACCGTGAGCGCAACCTCATCACCGCATATCTCACACACTTGCCCATCCAATTTCTTCGAGTTCGAAGGCTTTGGCTGCACCGAAGAGAGAGAAAGATAATCATTACTCTAACATACAAGAACATCATAAAAAATCTAACTTGTTTCGTTCTTAATTGTTATGGCTTGAAGTTTTGTCGTTCTTGTTTTGTATATTCACCTCTTCATGGCCGAGAATGACGACGACCTCATTGGGGTTGTGAGAACCGGCCACAAGTCCGGTGCTAGCTTCCATGGAAGATGCAAGGATGCTGGTGGCAGCAGCGGTGGTGTTGTGAGAACGGGCGAAGCTCAAGGTGGTGATGATGGAGGGAGAAAGGCTCTTTTAAATGGAGAAAAGGTAGGAAATAGCATTTCAAACCTCAAAGCTGAGCTCACCTAATGTGTTACACACGAACCCACATGGCACTAGTTTTGGTTGCAAAGTCCCCATTGCCTTGAAGTTAAGCTTCGTCCATCTCACCTAATGTGAGGAGAAACGAATGCTTATGGCTAAAGTTTGTAGTTATTAAGGTGCATCGTGTTTCTTTTCCAGACTTATTATCAATTCGACCGCCCATAATTGTGAGGAGCAAGGGAGGCTTATTTGTCTCACCATTTCTCTTTGCTTTCAATGTATCAGATGCAATTCTTGCATAATAGACATCTCTGTTAGTTAAGCTATTTTCCTAGTTTCAGTTGAATAAGCAAATTCTAGACTCAGCTACTCAAGGTTCCTCTCATGAATATGAAATGAGAACTCCTTTTGAGAAATGTAGGATTGATTTTTTTAGTATGAAATAGGATATTGTAAATACTTAATTTCTCGAAAGAAACGCTTATAGCCTAGTATGATCCACTCTCCAATCTTATCAGAGGACATATCATTCAATTACAAAAATGGACATTCTTGCTTTGTGATACACAAAAAATTTGCACTCTATCCTTATTCAATCTCAAGCACTTCTGTGCTGCATATCTGTACACTAAATTCATCTGGACGAAATATCCTTGTACTTGAGGAGATGCACACACTGAAGCAGGAAATTTGAGATTTAACAATTGATTCCACATTTCTTGGTGTCAGGCCCCTTGGTCTTTAGCACAAACGGATCAATACGGACCCACAGCAAGGAGAATATGGAAGCCAGTAGTACCGACCATATGACCACTATTGTTGGTGTTCGGTTCTGTCTCCCCATCAGCCCTTTCAGGAAGGGGTAGAGATGGAGAATCACCCAGAAGGCGAAGAACAATTTCCCAAACAGAGGTCCCCATGCTTGGTACCCATTATTAATAGCATCAGAGATTCCGGCAACTACTCCAACTAGGTTGATGATCAATATAGTAGTTGGAGGGATTAACAACGTTGTCCATTTGAATGCGTACAGTTCGCCAAAGTCTTCGTCATCAGATGCTTTGGATGTCACTGTGAAATTAGTGTCTATTCCAGCCAATACCTTCAGGAGACCTTGTACAACAGCAAACAAGTGAGCTGACACACCACCAATGACCCAGAATTGCTCATTTCTCCACCATTCCTCAATGCTCACTCCACTCCACCTCAGTTCAAGAATGCCGGTCGCAAAGATTGACATAAAAAGAGCAATGAAGAAAAGACTGGCAAAAGTGCTAATCTGCAAGGGCAGAAGTAAGTTGAGAAGATAAGCAAAATATCTGACAACTATAACTCATATAAATCAGTCCATCCTTGTGTTTTTCTGTACTTACTGCTGGCATGATGAACTTGTCTGTGAGCAAGCAAATGGCCGGAAGAGTACAGTAGGCAAGGAGTGGTAAGGAGGTAAAAGGATAGATGGTTGTGTTGACATATGCAAACCGTTCGAGCCATTTAAGCTTCCCCCCTTTGTATCCATACCAGACTGGACTGTGGTGGCTAAAAAAGATCTCAACAGAACCAAGTGCCCAACGAAGCACTTGATTGAGCCTATCTGAAAGATTAATTGGAGCAGATCCCTTGAATGCTGGTCTCTTTGGCATACAATAGATGGACCTCCAACCACGGCAATGCATCTTAAAGCCTGTTAGGATATCCTCTGTGATAGAGCCATAAATCCAGCCCAACTGCAAGCACACATTTAGTAGTCATCAAGTTTCATGTCAGCAATTGTAAATGCCAGACGCCAAGGTATCTACTATGTGTCTCAGGGTTGAAAAGATGTTCATTATCTGGATATGCATCTGTTTGCAGAGCTATGATAGCTTATAAGGACATTATCAGGTGTTGGAAAAAATAATTAATAAATGCAGCAAAATCATATCAATTATATTTTAAGCAACAAGGTAGCAAAGTTCTGAGCATTCTATATTGGTGGAGATGTTTCTCTTTTGTAGGTAACGGCTAAGTGGGTGCCTCTATAGAAGACAAAGAGAGTGATTTTACTTCCTTGAAAATTAATATTACCTCAGTGCCCCATTCAGTTTTATCTTCATACCCACAACTGATAACATGGATGGCTTCTTTCAGCAGTGCTGCTGGACTTGAAGAAGGGGGTACACCACCCTGTTCCATCAAAGTTGAGGTAACAAAAATTGCCGACTGCCCAAACTTCTTCTCAAAATTCATCTCGGACATCAATAGCTCCTTGTCATCATCCATTCCTAATTAAGAAGTGAAGATGGAGTTTAGTTAAGCGAAGGAGCGAATTACAAGCAGATATTAGCATGTAGATACTCTTTATATGCTATAGCGAAAAAAAAAAAAGAGTATGAAAAACCTTGCAGATCTGCAGCATTCCCATTGGCACTATGCTTAGAATACTTCGGGAGTTTTTTGCGGCGGCCAAAGCACGGGCAGCAATCACAGCTGACCATTTTAGGACGCTTAGGACCCTTGGGGGGTTCATAGCCATATAATGCCTGTCTCCGGAAGACACATCCAGTGCCCACATATACTGGGCCCTGGATTCCATCTAGACCTTTCATGTTGATCTGCAGAAACAATGAAAGTTAGCCTGATTCATTTCTTACTGAAGGAATGGTAGTCAATAAACATTTTCTCTGGTCACTCTCAAGAAAGACTTACATCAAAGAAAACTGTGTTCCTGTTGGCGTACCGGTCATGCGCATCAATGCCATCAAATCTTTGAGGGAATTGGACGTAGCAAACCTTTCTTCCTATCTGAGGGTCCATCAAGAAGCACATGGCCTCGCGGACAGCCTTGCTGTTATTTATGTAGTGGTCACAATCCAAGTTCAGCATGAAAGGAGCATTTGTAAGCACACCAGAGACACGAACCTGAAAGGTAGTAGGCATTAAAGCATGAGTTGTCACTAATCCAGACTAAGGAAAAGGCTGATTCAACTTCGAGTAAAAGTTGAGATCAATTACCAAGGCATTCATGGCACCAGCTTTCTTGTGGTGTTGGAAGCCAGGCCTCTTCTCACGAGATACATAAACAAGGCGAGGGAGCTCATTTCCGTCTGCATCAAGACCTCCGCTGTGTCCAAGAAAGACTTGAATCATGCCTGGATGATCCTTTGTGTTGTTTCCCGGCCATGGTGTCCCGTCTTGCATGATCCATCCCTCTGGAGGTACCTTCGCAGCCTTAGCTACCAACGCATTGATCCGCACTTTGAATTCTTCATATTCTCTCTGCCATATGAGAAGCATAATTAGATCCAGATTACTCGTGGTAGAAACTTACTCCATCTATTTTTCTGAGAAGCTTTGTAGAAACCTTCATTGCTCGCCGCTCTTTGACAAAGGTTGGCTGGACTTTGTCTTTGAGATAATCAATCTTCAAAGTGAAGTACATTTCAGGGGCTCGGGGCTCTATAGAGAACTTTTTGCAGAAGGGTACCCATTTTCGGGCAAATTCGGCAGTTTCAGACAAAGATTCAAAGGTGAGCATTGAAGCTCCATCATCAGAAACGTAGCAGGAAATCTTATCGACTGGATAGTCCATAGCCAATATCGACAGAACTGTGTTTCCTGTCACAAGTGGGGGCTCTTTCATAGGATCCACTGTACTGACGAAGACATCTACTGGACAAAGCATATTAGGTTCACCTTCCCTTTCATATCTGCAGCATATACAAAACAATTTTACTCTTAGGGAAAAGATTCATGTAGAATTCTGGCAATTATGCTTTAGGGCCCTGAATTTTAAATATTGGGCTGTAGGAAGATAAAGTTGGATGATATGCTTTCTTTTCAGGTGACATAGCCTTCCGTCTGCTTATTGGAAGATATGAAGATAAGTTCGTTGTACACAAAATGATAGAGCATATGAGCGAACAGCTTATAAAGTCGTATTATTTGTCACTGAGAAGTAGTTCCTGCCGCTTTTTTTTTGCAATGATTGTCTTCGCACCATTTAGTGAAAGCTACCTCTTGTTGATCTTTCAGTTGCAACATTTGACTTCTTCACATGCGTCTGGTTTATGGTGAGAAAAAAAATCTAATGATGAATATAGTAGATTTTCCTTTGACTTAGAATGCTTATCCTTTTCAGAAGGGTAAAATTTTCAGTTCGTAACTACCTGAGAGAGAGGCGATCAAGATAGGTCTCACGATCAATAGGGAACCATTTGGGAAACTGATCCAGGATCCAGGAGAAAGCGAACCATATCTCACAGATGATGGATGTTAACCAAAGACCAAATGCGTCATGTACTGGGTTCAATATCCTGTAGCGGAGGAAGAAAGCCAATATGGCAAGCCGAGCGACTATCACCATCCGGTATGGGTTGATCTTGCTCGATGCAATTGGAACTTTCCTGGAGAGTGGCTGTCTTGCCTCATCTATCCTGCATTCATTCACAGTTTTATGACATGTTAGGACAGCATCTTGGAAAACTATTTCTTTAATCATTTTGCCTCTAGCTGTCAATCAGTAGATTCTTACATTGCCATGTCTGGGTCATTGATGTCATCAGGTTCAGGGCCGAGGTTGCCCTGCTGCAGCTTCCAGTCGTCCATTCTTTCTTTCCACCCTCCCTCTTTCTTTTCATCCCATCTTTCACTTCCTGCTTCAACAAGACCAGTGCAACGTAAAAGGTCATGCAAGATTATATTTGCAGAGTTTTTTTCAAGTGGAACTTTTAGCTGAAGCATGCATGATTCGTGACGAAAGGTCACAGAAGTTTTTTGTCGACGGTTAACTTGGAATAAATTGTGGTGGATTCATATTTACCGGGTTCAGAAATTGGATATGGATGAACTCGTTTGTGAAGGGAAGAGGGCATCTCTCCGTGACCATAAGATGATATTGGGAACTCGCCACTAACCTGCACGAGTGCATGCTCTAACATTATTAAACTTGGATGGAAAGAAGAGATTTGAAGCGAAATACGTGAGATGTAATAAGGAAAGATATTTCGTTGAAAATTCGGGACAAAATTTTGCTCACAGGTCGGGATCTGACACCAGCTATAACTGATGGAAATTGAGCATTATCGTCATCCTCAGGACCTCTTCCATAGCTCATCTTCCCATGAAGCATAGCTTCTGCCATGTACTTGTGCTTGTTCTGTTCATCTTCAATGTTGAATTCGTGCTCGAGATCATCAATGTCTTCTTCATCATCATCACCCTCCACTCTTGGGCTCCCTTTGACAATTTAAAATCATACAACGTGAAATCACTCATTCACAATATCATCTTCAAGTAAATAATCATTGCTTCCGATATTCCATCTGCATGGCAGATGCATGCTAAATAGTGGTTTTGGTTGGTGGATCTTGTGGTAGCTAGTTTCTCATTATCAGATGTCCAGGGTAATCTGAACTAAGAAGAATGCTGCGAATAACAGCTACGTGAACTTTTGTTTACTTTCTGTTTTCCATGTCCCCTCGTGCGAGTCTTGGTTACCTATGAAAGAGTTATAATAATGTCTAGTTCATCTGCTACGTGCATATTTTACGCTGCATTAACCAGCTTTTTCGTTACCTTTGAGACGCTTGTATCGAGTCTTGCACTGAGGGCACAACTGGCTCCCTTCTCTCCTCTCATACTCATAACAAGGCCGACAAACCGGAAATCCGCACTCATTGCATGCCACGAACAAATCTCCATCAACCGTGAGCCCAACCTCATCCCCACAGATCTCACACACTTGCCCATCCAAGTTCTTCAAAGGCTTCGACTGCAGCGGAAGAAAAAAAGAAGAAAACAAAAGATGATAACCATGACCATATTATACACAGAATATCATCAAACGTCGAAGTTGTCTCGTTCTTTCTTGATATGGCCTAAGTTCTTTTTGATTCTTGTTACAGATATTCACCTCCTCATGGCCATGAATCACGACGAGCTCGTTGCGGTTGTGAGAACCGGCGACAAGTCCAGCTCCGGCTTCCATGGGAGAAGGAGGAGGAGGAGGAGGAGGATGGCGGTGGTGCTAGAACAGGACTTAGGTGGTGGTGCAATGGAGGGAAAAAGGTTCTTTTAAATGAGAGAAAGTAGGACACAGCATTTCAAACCTCCAAGCCGATCTCACCTAATGTCCACAACGCACTCGCACGCACATGGTACAAAAGCGTCGGTTGCAAAGTCCCCATTGCCTTGAAGTTAAGCTTCGTCCAAGCTTTCCCTTCTCCAACCACCATCGGCCATCCCTCTACAGGCTTATCTGCAACGACCGGTCTTGACGCCCCTTGATGCTGAAATCCGAGCAGAGGCTCTCCTGCGTCCTACGGGTCTGATTGTGCTTGTATGAGACTCCTAGGACCATTGAGTTTCACTCTTTTGACTTGTACAGTTTAAGAGGACTCCTGTTGGCAAGGCTCGAGCGAATTAAAATAGCCGTCGTCCGGTTTGATTAGCCGTTTCTCATGGCTTTGTGAGTTTAGCAGATGAACAGAAAGATCAAGCTAACCACGACCATGTATAAATCTCAGCACCGCTTAATACTACAGTGCTTGATATTTTACACGTCCACGGTCATTCCTTTCGGGTATCGTCAGCTAATCGTGTCGAGGATTAAGTTGGACATGTAACACTATATTCTCGATCTGCTCAAGAGTAAAAACAGAAGCAATTATCTTAAGAATTAGGACCGCGTATTAATTACATGAGATTCGGGCTCATGTATGGATCCGAAGATCACGTAAAGCATGCATAATTGAAGCGTCACGAGTAGGACGGGCCCGACATCATAGTTGACTGCACGAGTTTATTGCTCCATCTTACTTGGATTTGCTTTGTCGCTCGATTCATAAGGAAATACGGGGCAAAACTAGCGTAAAATACATCGGATCTTGGAAGGAATTGGAAGTAATTAGCACCATAAGGAGATCCCATTTTCCGTGCAGCATTTGAGAAAATATCCCCAACCAAACATTTTAGTATTAATCTGTGAGAAAACATTGCTTTCCAACAACGGTTGGCTGATTGTGAAGAGAGACAGGAAGAGATAGAGAGAGAGAGAGAGAGAGAGAGAGAGAGAGAGAGCTGCGTGAGTTATATTATGCTTGAGATCTAAGCACTCCAACTTGAAATCCAAGTCAACAATATTTTAAGTCGTTAGGTGAGTGAGTTGAGAACTCTCCATCTCCGACAGGGCAGCCACTCCTACTCAGTGTGTATATCACGCCTGGAATGCTCCTTACATCAGATATTTTACATATGTACCGATCAGCTTGACCATTCGTCCTCCCTTGAAACCGACAGTATACCCGCATTTTCTCATTCATATATCAGAAGAAAATTGCCCACAGTTTAATCTGCGAATGACCCAGTGGCGAAAAACAGATGAAGAGTGTAGCATAGTCGGCCAGCACAATATGGTGGAATTGAGGAGTCCGTCTAGTATCCAACTCAAAAAGAGCGGTTACCAACAATAGGGATGATCAGTTCCATGGTAGGTAGGTTTCAAAATTAGAACTTGGAATCTGCCATCTTATAACCGGTTCTCGGTTTTTGGACTTTGAAATTTATTTTGTCTTGAACAAGTTCTGAAACCTACTCTATTTTTCCGGTCCAATTCTATGGTTTACCTAAGCACCTGTTCTTTTCCCTTTTTTTGGTTCATTTTTTACAGCAAAATTATATGGAGTTATGAGCAACGAACGGTTCAAAGTAAAGATGAACAACTCAAATCTCAATTCACCGAAAACACAATTCATAAAATGAACATGTAGCCATGTACAATTATAAACAATAAAAAGTTTCAATGCGTAAAATAAAACATAAATCATAAAACCCTACTCTTTATTCATCCATCAAAATTTAGAGAAAAAGGGAAGACTAGTGAGGAGTTCTGAGGAAGGATAAAGGATAAAGGAGTGCAAAGGTTAAAATTTAGGGGAAAAAGAAATTAGGAGTTGGGCTTTTCAGCTTATAAAACCGATTCCAAAATAAGGCAGTCTAATTTGGTTCTTGAGTGAACATTCACTTGGAAGCTACTTTTGAACCGATTTCAACCAATTTCGAGAATTTGGACCTTGTATTCGAATTGGTTCCAATGGGAGTTCCCAAGCCAATTTTTGGGCGGTCCGATCCGGATCTTGGGTGGAACCAATTCAATTGCACATCTTCAATCAATAATAATGTCCGTGGCTATCTATCTAATTTTTCATTTTAGATACATTAAGATCGATTTGTGAAGTCAATATTTTAAGTAAAATATGGCAAACTTGTGCCAATCGTCAAATGGTCGAACCCCGTGTATAGTTCGCAACATCATGCGATATATCGATCCGTCATCCGATATCAATACATGTATCATTGCTCCAACAACCAATCTTGCATCGATTGATGGCTGTGGCTAGAAAACCAAACTAGTTTTGCCCTAGGCAATTTTCCCTAGAAAAATTGGACTCTACGTTGACCCACACCCATCTTTCCAACCTCAGCCCACCTCAAAAGCATATAGGAGACTCCGGGCTACACAAGGCCCTGTTCAATCAATCCAGCCAAGCCCAACCCAATCCCAGATTTTTCTCATCCCAATTCTTTTGTTGCCATAACTTTTTGCTAATAACAAGAATTCATAAGAAAATCATGATGATATTCCGTAGTTTAGCATTTTGCAGCAAAAAAAAAAAAAAAACCCTGTGAAAATTACTTCATATATATATATATATATATATATATATTTTTTTTTTTTTTCCTAAAAGTGAAGTAAGTATCCAACTTTAAAATAGAGTCTGGACCATAAGCTTTTCTTTGTTGGGCCAAAGCCATACAAGGCTCACAAAAGAAGAAGCCTCGTTCTCATGTCCTTTTGGTAAGCATGGAGGACTTTCAATCATTTTGGTAATTGACCATCTGGCCAAACACCCAAGACGTGCCCACATTAGAGAAGATCGCTTTAACGCCTTTACCTAAAATTTAGCTCAATAAGCTCATGCCACATAAAAAATAATAGCCATTACCTCTGCACTCAATAAATTATTCTTCCACGAATAGTACTTTTCTTTTATTGTCTATCGATGTTTTACAGATTTTTGAAATAAAGTGATGATTCATTTAAGATATTAAGAATTTTAATGACGCCATATTTCTTTTTAGTTTATTATAATGATAAATATTTCTAGATGCTCAAGCGAGATTTTTTTTTTATTATTCATCTATAGTTGTTCTTCTGAAAAAAAATAAAGAGAAAATTCAATTAATATAGTCTATATGCTAATCTTAGATGTAATATACCCATAAGTCATTGAAGGGACAAGCGGCGACTATCAACGAGCTTCACACCAATTGCCAAATTTTAGGAGCCAAATAAGTGCTTTGGATGCGTTATTTTGACCTTACAAATTCTCACATTTAATGAGAGAGAGAAATGCATACAGAAAACAAAATATAAATATAAACGTCATTATATTTTAAATTTCCTCCGATCCGACATGCCAGTAACGCTTCATATAACAAACATCTATCGGTTTTCAATTATTGCTACATTGGAAACAAAAATACAGGGCTCTCACAAGCACACGTCCATATTGATTCCTTCTCAATTCAATCCATGCTCACATTCTAAAAGAAGAATATCCATGGCAAGATGTCATTGTCTTGAGGAAAACCCTAGAAAATAATTATAAAAGAGAGGGAGATGATCTCATCAGGAAAAAAAAAAAAAAGTAATTTAGGCAATAACCACCTAGAAAAAAAAAGGAAATAATAATTGCAAAAAAAAAAAAAAAAAAAAAAAAAAAAAAAAAAAGAAAGGGAAGAAAAGCACAGGAGGGTTTCTATCTCCTTCCCTCTGTCGGCCGCACAAAACAGTCTCTCCTTGCTCTCTCCTCTCCGCAGAAGAGAGAGAAATACCCTAATCTCTCTCTCTCTCTCCCCCCCCCCTCTCTCTCTCTCTCTTCTCTCTCGATCTTTCTCTCTCTACCTCCTTCATCTTCGATTCGGCGATTCCTCCGCCGCCACCGCCGCCGGATCGCTTGGTATCGGCGCCTCGTCGGCTGGTCGTCCTCCGATCGTTCTCGTTCCCCCCCGCTCCCTCTTTCCTCTTCTCTCTTGTGGGTTGGAGATCCTCTCCAGGGCGATAGATCTGAGTTATGCAGCAAGGTGATCCGACGGTCCTGAGCTTGAGACCTGGTGGCGGTCGAGGGAGCAGCCGACTTCTCGCGCCTCGCTTCGACTCCTCCTCCTCCTCCTCCGCCTCGTCGGCTTCCTCGGCGGCGGGCGGCGGCGCGGCGGCTTCTGCCTTCGCCTTCGGCTCCCTCTCCTCCGATCTCCCCCTCCTGCGCCCCCATGGCGGGCTTTCCGCGAAGGTGCGCCTCGAATCTACGGCCGCCGCCGTTGCCCCTCCCCTCCCCGCGAGGGATTCCTCCCGCGTTTCCCGATAGCCGATTTGGTTGTTATGGATTGGGGATCGTTGATTTACCTGGCTGCCCTGATTTTGCCTGATTTGGTTTGTGGATTCCGTGGGTGCTGTTATTGGTTCCGCGTGCATAAAGTTACGTGCTTGGGTATATCGTTGTTGTGGGATTTCGAGTCGCTTTGGTGGGTCCATCGAATTTCCGGTGCTTGAGTTAGATTATGAAAGATGATCCGCGAAATTTTGTAAAATATTGGATCTTTTTCATGAAAGTGAATTAATTTACGTGGGATTCTATCTTCTATTGGCCACACATGATGTCCGAGCAGAACGAGTTGCGCTTTTTTAATGGAACGGCTGTGAGAATGCGGTGTAGTTTGCCTCATCGTTTTTTATTTGGGATACTTCCTCATACCGAAAACGCGGGGGATTTCAGAACTTAGTTTTGGAATGATAATATAATCGCCTGAAAGGTTGTTCGTGTGATTAATAGAGTAAGAGCTGAAATATTTATCAGCTGCTTCAGACAAGAAACCATTGAGCATCTGAAGCTTTTGTAATTCGTTAAAAGCTTGATTTTTTTTTTGCTTTTCGTTGGTTGTTAATCACTTCTTTTGTGCTGTCGTATAACTTCCCCTGTGTTTCATATTTGGTTTTACCCGTGGGCCTATCATTTAAAGAGAAGAAAATTTTATAGGATGGTGGATATTTTCAATGTCCTAATTCTTGGTTGGTCACTCAATATGTGTACCTACTGTAAATATGGACAAAGAGAAATTTGTAGGCTTTTAGGTGGGCATGTGATGAGCTGTTATTGCCCATAAAGGACCTGCAGACATGTCGATGGGTAGTGAGGAACTTCAATTTCATATGCTGTAAAAAAATTTTGAACTTTTAATGTGTTTTGTATGTGTGGATCATGATGGGAAGATGGAAAATTTCCTGGGACGTGGTGGTGGTAGCAAGAAAATCATTTGTCCGTTTAAATTAAATCAGCTTTTCCTGCCTCATTTTCCAAAACTATATATTCCAGTACATTTTAGTTCTTCCTTATACGTGCTTGTTGGAGCCTTTTTATATACATTCAAATGATTAATATGTTTTATTGGCAATTTTTTTCCTAACTGCATCTTTTTGAACAATTAAAGAAACCCCTTCATCCATACTTTTGGTGTAAGATTACTGGAAGATGGAAACAAGAACTTTAAATTAATCAGATGCTCATTATTGGTGTTCCTGAGTTCCATCAATCTAAATTTCAGTTTTGATTTGTTTGTCCCCTCTGCATTTGTTTGACAAGTTTGGCAGCAGCTTTCTATGGCTTTACTCATTTTTAGTAGAAAAACTTGGATGATGTTTTGGGAGGTTTACAAGCTTTTAGTGGGGTTGGGTATGGTAGCTGATATGAATGCTTGACTGCAATGTGGCACTTATTTGTAAACCTTATGTAAAAATATAACAAGTCGTTCTTGGGTTCTTTTGGTTCATGGAAGGTTGGAAGGTTTACTGGCACATATAAATTTTCTACCTCTCTAATATTGAAAATTCTGTACATACAGCTCCCTAAGCACATGATTTTCTTTGCTTACAGGGTGGAGACACAAGGTTTGAGAGTCGGGAGCGCATTCGTTATTCTCGAGACCAGCTTTTGCAGCTTAGGGAGGTAATAGTTTATCTATTGTTGGATAACCGTACTCATGCAAAGGTCATGTGGTAATTTTAACTTGAAAAAAAAAATATATATATATATATATATATATTTTTTTTTTTTCTCAAGCGTTTTACAGGCTTTTCACTTTCATGATTGTTCTCTAACGCCTTTTCACACATTGAAAGTAATGGGAAGCGTTCTGCTCATGCATCAGATGTTCAAGTTATTTAATATCTCCTCTTCCCTTTTTGTTGAATCACCTGGGTTATTTACTGGAGTGGCTGTGTTCTGTAGGCTGTTGAGCCCCATGATGAGATCTTGAAAATAAAAAAGGAAATTGAGGCTGAAATTTTGGGTGATGATCAAAGCTGGGGCCGCGCAGAGACCAATGTGAGTTGCATTAGTTCATTCTAAACTTGGGTTGTACTTTTTTGTCGTTTGCTTTCTGGTTGCATTGGGGGAAGGATTACTTTGGCAGATGGAAAGTAGAACCATTTACTTTTCTCAATCTTTTTTCAAGAAGGTGCTTTTATGGTGTTATGCTATGAGGTGTTATGCTATGAACTTGTCCCTGGTGAAGCTACTTGATTTCAGTGGTTTAATCATAGTAACAATCTGACAAAAACTGTTTATACCCTTTCGTATTGTACTTGCCAGGCACCAATCCAACCTCAGACTCAAACTCGTTTTTCTGAGCCAGACAATCGTGATTGGCGTGGTCGTTCTGCCCAGCTTCCTACCCCTGGGGAGGAGAGGTCCTGGGATAATATCCGAGAAAACAGAGAAAACAGAGATTCAAGTGGCCGGTCTGACTTTAGACAGCAGGAAGGAAACCAAGTTAATCGCCAAGATCAACTCAACTCCCAGTTTTCAAGGGCACAGATCTCGTCACTCCAGGGGGTAATTGTTGTTTTTTGCACCCCAAAAGAGCTTAATTCTAAGTTTCATCAATGTTTGCCCTATGTTTTATGTGTTTATAACATTAAGCTTCTTTTTGTTTGATGGTAGTTCCTGTAGTCATGGTAATAAAGAAGAATGCAGTTCGTTTTGATTCTACGCATGTGTATAGTTAAATACTCCTTTCTGCTTTCTGTTGATGTATCAATTTGAGATCATTTTTCATGCCATATTTTCGTTAGTGGTACACTGACAGGTGAAACCTTCTTAACTTGGTTTCCTTCCTGCAACCAAGTTCTTCCAATGTGACTAATCTCTTTTTTGACACCCATATGCTCTTCAAAATAGGGAGGACCTGCTCCTGCTCTCATCAAGGCTGAGGTGCCATGGTCCGCCAGAAGGGGTAATCTCTCGGATAAAGACCGTGTTCTGAAGACCGTCAAAGGGTAATGTAAAGATATACTGTATCAGTCAGTATTTGCCTTGGATTTAAATGTTCTAAGTTCTTCTTTTTGATGCCTCAATTAATTCCATCATGTGCAATCATGAGAATGTTTTCTCCATAACTTTCGGGATTTCTTGTGGGAAACTAAATCTAATTCTGTATCATTTTCCTTATTGCCCATTGATGATGAAGATGAGACTGAAAACATCAAGCTTTAATCTGCATTTGGCAGTGCAATATAAGATGCAGATCATGCAATAGTCATGGGAGGTTGTCACTTCTCATAGTTGTATCCTTGACATATTTAACTAAGTATATATCATGTACAATCAACATAGAGATGGCATGCTTATGTCATGTACAAGAATTATGTAAGTTTTTAGAAGTGATGGGAAAATGCCATTCCTTTTGCCTTCCCAGCTCACCTTATTGTGCTTCATTTGTTTGCCTTCAACCTATTCTGGATGAATTCATATGTTAAGTAACTCCTGGGCTTTCTCATTAGCAAGTGGTTTCGCCTAGCTTGACTCTATTTTTTGATCTTAAGTGCCTTTTATGGCTCATGGCTCATGGCTGGAGTGGTGTTGCCAGACTTGTCAACATTCCAGAGTTGGTTGATACATCAAGTTTCACTTTCTGATTTTGTATGCAGGATACTGAACAAACTGACTCCAGAGAAGTTTGATTTACTCAAGGGCCAACTAATTGACTCTGGCATCACAACAGCGGATATTCTGAAGGTTTCAGCTTTACAGATTCTTATGTGCTATTATTAATGGGTTGACCATCTTGTTCTGTTGTTACATGATTTTTTGGGGATGGTATGCAGGGGGTTATTCAGCTGATTTTTGAAAAAGCTGTACTGGAACCCACATTCTGCCACATGTATGCTCTTCTGTGTTCTGATCTGAATGAAAAGCTGCCTCCATTTCCCTCTGACGAACCCGATGGGAAGGAAATCACTTTCAAGCGGGTGCTCTTGAATATCTGCCAGGAGGCTTTTGAAGGAGCTGATAAACTAAGAGAAGAGGTAAGGCAAATGACATCCCCTGAACAGGAGCTCGAACGGAGAGACAAGGAAAGAATGGTCAAACTTCGAACTCTCGGTAACATTCGTTTGATTGGTGAGCTTTTGAAGCAGAGGATGGTACCAGAGAAGATTGTTCACCACATTGTGCAGGTTCTGACATGCACATTTCCTTTATTATGTTAGGGTCTTTTGAAATTACAGTTACAATTGTCTCTCATAGTCTTACTCCCGAAGCAGGAGCTTCTGGGACCTGATAATAAAGTTTGTCCTGCGGAGGAGAATGTTGAGGCTATTTGTCAGTTTTTCAACACTATTGGAAAGCAGCTTGATGAGGGCCCTAAATCACGGCGGATAAATGATTTATACTTCAGCCGGTTGAAGGAGCTGGCATCCAATACTCAACTAGCTCCAAGGTTGAGGTTCATGGTTCAAGATGTAATTGACCTGCGTGCGCATACTTGGGTTCCCAGACGAGAAGAGGTAAGATGTTAGGTGTTTGCAATTTTTTTTAAGTGATTTGAAACCTCATCTGCGTGCAGATGGAGGTTGCTGTTTTTCCGTTTCTGACGTCTTCCTCTCTATATGTGGACCTTTGAAGGTAAAAGCCAAGACTATAACTGAAATCCATTCCGAGGCAGAAAAAAATCTTGGTTTACGTCCAGGTGCTACTGCGAGCATGAGGAATATCCGTGGCAATGTTCCTGGTTCTCCTGGGAGTACGACTCCTGGAGGTTACCCAGTTACACGACCTGGTGCTGGGGGCATGATGCCTGGAATGCCGGGAGCTAGGAAGATGCCTGGAATGCCGGGAATGGACAATGACAATTGGGAATTTCCTAGGACTAGGTCAATGCCAAGGGGTGATGGAGCTGGAATGCATCCTCCTGGGCGACTCCAACCACCATCGGCTGGAAAGTCACCCTCACTGAATGCGAGGTTGTTGCCTCAAGGCAGTGGTGGACTTATCAGTGGGAGGACCAGCGCATTGCT
This sequence comes from Eucalyptus erythrocorys, assembly GCA_014182555.1. Classification (NCBI taxonomy): domain Eukaryota; kingdom Viridiplantae; phylum Streptophyta; class Magnoliopsida; order Myrtales; family Myrtaceae; genus Eucalyptus; species Eucalyptus erythrocorys. Next base: position 2,971,249 of record CM024599.1, read on the forward strand.
ACAAGGCAGTGGTGGGCTTCGTCCTTCCAGCACAGAAGCTCCATCTCCAGTTCCTTCTCCAGCACCAGTGAAACCTGTTCCTGTTGCATCAGTTTCACCCGTTCCTGAAAAGCCATTGGCACCTGCAGTGAAGTTGAATAATAAGGATGAGCTTACCAGAAAAACGAAGTCGCTGCTTGAGGAGTATTTTAGCGTGCTGCTTTTGGATGAAGCATTACAGTGCGTGGTGGAACTGAATGCTCCAGCTTACTACCCTGAATTTGTGAAGGAAGCCATTTCTCTTGCGCTGGAGAAAAGCCCGCCATGCTTTGAACCTGTTGGCAAGCTCCTGGGGTTCCTGCTGACCAAGAAAGTTATTTCATCCAGCGATGTAGAGACTGGATGTTTGCTGTTCGCCTCTATGTTGGATGATTTGGCCATTGATTTGCCAAAAGCGCCCGTCCACTTTGGTGAAATTGTTGGGAAACTAGTTTTGGTTGGTGGATTGGATTTTAAGGTGATTAAGGAGATCCTGAAGAAGGTGGAAGATGACAGGTTCCAAAACGCCATACTTGATGCTGTAATGAAGATTGTGACCTCCGATGCTTCTGGTCAAGCGGTACTGAGTTCGCAGGCGTCAGATATTGAGGAATGCAAGGGTCTGCTCCAGTGAGCGCATTCTATAATATCGCATGAGTAGTCCGGACCCTCTCACCCGGGTCAAATTTGTGTCTCCATATGCAGATTTGCAGGATGCTTTTTGGCAATTCTTTTTTGAGGCTAGCAACTTTGTACGAAGGCCATAAGGCAGAGCTGCAGAGGGCAAAAAGTTAAAATTTTTGAGTTGTATATTGAGGTCATAAAATCCATGTTTTATTTAGGAGGAAGTCGAAAAGATAATCTTACCTTCGATTGTGGTTGATCCCTTTCCCCGGATTCTCAAGATGACTTAGCCCGTTTGCGGGATTAAAGTTTTGTATTCGATTAGTTTCCGACCATTTATCATCTTCTTGTTTTTCAGGAATTTTCAGGTCATTGTTATTTAGGATTTGTCATAAACGCCACGCCTCGAGAGTTACTGCTTAAGTTTGTTGTTATGCCCTCTTGTTTATTTTGTGTATCTTGCTCTTTGAGTGGGACCTTTCATGTGTGTGTTATCATGCTTAATTTGTTCATTTAACTGGGGCCGGCTCGACCATTTTCTGAGCTGTGAACTGTGATCTACTACTGTTGAACCAGGAGGCTCTGCTCGTTGCCTCTTCCTGAAGATGTCTGTAGAATGTTCAGTGCCCCAATTCATGAACATGTACCAGGAAAAGTAATCGAGATATGTCTTTTATTGGAATATTTATGGTAGATTATTTAGCGGAAAATGAATGATTTTATTTTTTAGAAAAATAATTTTGTATCTTTCGATATAATTAGTAAGTGAAGATACTTTTATTACTGATTATATGCAATCGTAATGATGAAAATGTTGTTTGTCTATTTATTTTTAAGTGATATAAAAACATTAATCTTTAATAATTTTTTATTTTATTTTACGTGATCGTTGAATTTTTAATAAATGTTCAGTTCAGCTTCTAAATTATATTAAAAATTTTGATATTATCATTTCATTAATTTAAGTTCGAAAATATATTGAATATTTTCATATAATTTATAAAGTATGTTAATTAATTTAAAAATTGATGGACGATGTTACATATTGGTTAAAGTTTATGGATAATTTGTATTACTTTTTATTATATTTTCAAAATGTTATGGCTTTCACGAATAACATGTCAACTCCTCTTTACATGACGCTCAAACTTCTTTTAGTTTCATTTAACGTTGAAGATTCGCAATTCTTCAAAAGATATAGCTATTAACATCTATAGAAAATTACATATTACCTCGATATATGTTGTAACTTTCCATATTTTTTCTGTTATTATAAGTTACATATTTGTATTCTCAATATTTCACACTTGTGCAAATTATGACAATTTCACACATTACTAAAATAATATATATATATATATAATATATCATATCTTTTAAATTGGTAATATTATTGCTCAAAATGTGCAATTTCATGGGATACATGTTACCATTTTTCAAAGGAAAATTAGGTTTTGGGGGACAAGCGCTCCCATAGAGGCAACTGTAGTTAATTGTTATTATATTTGGAAAGATCATCTTTAAAAAGAAAGTTTTCAAATTGAGAAACCAATTGTTTTTCGCCAATTAAAATACATCACCCACATCAAGAAAAATAGTTAACATCACAAAAAATCATAAATTAATATGCTTATAATAAATTTATCTTAAATTAATTTTTATCATTAAAAACTCTAAACTAATACACACATGATAAATTTATTCTAAACTAATTTTTTGATCACGAAAACCTTTAATTAGTATATTTGTAAAAAATTTACCTTCCATTAATTTTAGCTAAATTTGATTAATATCACAAAAATTATAAATCGATACACCTGTCTGGTGTCACATCATCTAACTTAATAAATTGACGATAAAATTTAACGAAAACTAACGGATGATAAATTTATCATGGGTACACCAGTTTGAGAAAGTTTGAGATAAATTCATCACAAACGTAAAGTTACATATTTTTCGCAGAATTAAGAAAAGAACATAGAGAATAGTGAGATTTACTTTTCCGACGCAATTATTAGCCATTAATTTTAGCTAAATTTGATTAATATCACAAAAATCATAAATCGATACACCTGTCTAGTGTCACGTCATCTAACTTAATAAATTGACGATAAAATTTAATGAAAACTAACGGATGATAAATTTATCATGGATACATCAATTTGAGAAAGTTTAAGGTAAATTCATCACAAGCGGAAAGTAACACATTTTTCACGGAATTAAGAAAAGAACATAGAGAATAGTGATTTCTTACTTTACCAAAAAAAAAAAAAAAACATAGAGAATAGTGAGATTTACTTTTCCGGCGCAATTATTAGCCTATTAGGAGGTACTATTTATTCATAAAACAAGAAACCCTGACACACACACACACAAATTATAACTCTCGACTCAACTCCCACTCGGGCTCGGACAAAGACCCTATAAATCTCTCGTCCCCTGTCCACTCCCGACACTCCCTCGCTCTCCCTCCGTAGAGAGAGAAATCACTCCTCTCTCTCTCGAAAAATTCGATCTTGAATCTCGTTCCTCGCTCGCTCTTCTGCAATCCCAGATTCAAAGCGTCCCTCGCAGCTGTATCGCGGGTGGGGGGCAGGGCGCCGCAGATTCTTCTTCCGGCAGTCGGTGCGTTTCCGATCGATCGGAGAGACGGGTGTGATGCAGCAGAGTGATCCGGCGGTCCTGAGCTTGAGACCTGGTGGCGGTCGAGGAGGAGGCGGCGGCGGCAGACTTCTCGCGCCTCGCTTCTTCGATTCTTCGTCGACAGCTTCTCTCGCCCTCGGCTCGCTCTCCTCCAATCTCCCCCTCTCGCGCCCTCATGGCGGCGGCGGCGGCGCGGCGGCGAAGGTTGTCTTTCGGTGTTTCGACTTCCGTCCGTGTCGTGTTGCGTCGCGTCCCGTTGTGTCGTGTTTTCTTTCGGTTTGTGATGGTTGTGTTCTATGTGGAGCCTTCGCATGATTCGGTCCTGACGTGACTGGAAAGTGATGCGTGGCGATGAGACGGGCGATGGAATTGGAAAATTACTGGATTGGGTTAGGGAATTGTGAACTTTCTGGCTGGGGAACCATGGAAAAAATTTGTTTTTTCACTTGCTGGAATATCGGGTTGGGATGGTTATGTTCGTGTGTTGGATTGTGCAGTTGTGTTCGACTGTTTGACTTTCCAAGAAGAGTACAGCGTTGTCTGAAATTGAATTATTGAACCCCGTGGTTGGTTAATTGTGGCTGTTGGGTCTTGTACTGAATTTCCTTAATGTCTGAGCTTTTTAAGTGAAGTGTCTGGTACACAAGTTCTTGCGTTAGCAAATTTTGTTGTTCTTTTGTTTGTTTTTCAATTGGTGTTATATTCGTTTTCAGAAACATAGTGAGATATCATGAGCTAGTCGATGTAGCAGATCTTTCTTTTCGCTTTAGATCAGAGAGAAGTAATGAATTACCGGCCACGTATTATCATAGCTTCCATAATGAGTTCCTGTGCTTTTTTGTATGGCTTTTATTGTTTGTATGCTGTTTCTTTATCAACCTGGCTCTTGGGGCCACTTCGTCTCTTTCTTGTGACGTGTATTACCATGCTTCGCTTTTAGAGTACCGGGATAGTGTAGTAAGTATTAGTTTTCATTTATGTCTTTAATTTGGTAAAGTATCGCGAAATGAGCTAAGGGATTAAGTCAATTCCGTACTTCCTTGTCAAGGTTGGAAGTTGTTATAGCTTTTGAGGAAGTTTCTTTAAATCCTACTTTTTACCGCTCATATCGGTATGAAGCAGCTTAGAAAATACTGTGTTTGGATTATGCTAAAGCTTCTTTTTTTCTATTTATACTGCTTTGTCTTGATTGGGTTGCTTTTTATTGCTACGTTGCTACCTTAATACATGTTAAGTCGCAAGTTTTTGATAAGTTTTACTATAACAAGCTCCTGAAAATTTATCCTCTGTCCCTGCCAGCCTGGAGACTCATGGCTTGAGGGTCAAGAACGTGTTAGATACACCCGAGACCAGCTGTTACAGCTAAGACAGGTACTGATCTATCTTTCCTTTTCAACTATGTGTTTCCCTATGTAGATGGAGTCTTTTGTTTTGTTTTCTCGGGAGCAGTGTATATTTTCTGTTCATCTTAATTTAATTTTCCTCTGTGCCACGTGTATCATTTTTCTTGAGGATGATGTCTAGATGTATGTCTAGATGTATTTATAATTTTTCTTGAATATCAGACTAAGATCGTTATATACTCATTTACCGTTATTCTGTGTACTTGTAGGCTATTGAGGTGTGTGATGATATTCTGAAGATAAAAAGGGAAATTGAAGCTGAGTTTCTTGGCGAAGATCAAGACTGGGGAAGTAGGGAGAACAATGTAAGATTTCCTGCATATCTTTCGCTTTCCTTTGCCTTTTCCTTCCTTTCTTGGTGGTTATAAAGTGGACAGGCGATTTGTTTCTTTTCTGTCAATTGCATATCAAGGAGATCTCTTAATGGTGTTTCAATGGTTTCATGCTGGAAAACTCTAAGTTTGGTATATGGCGTTGCTTTAGCTTTAGTGATGGAGTCATAATTACATTGTTACCCCATATAACAATATGTTCTTTCCCCAACAGGTGCCAAATCAAACACATAATCGCTTTTCAGAGCCAGACAATCGTGACTGGCGTGGTCGGAATCCCCAGGTTCCTGCTGCTGTGGAGGAGAGGTCCTGGGAGAACATCAGGGAAAACAGAGAGTTTGGTGGCCGATCTGACTCTAGGCAGCAGCAACAGAACCAAAATAATCACTCGGAGCAACTCAACTCCCAGTTCGCAAGAGCACAGATCTCTTCTAATCAGGTAGCATTAGTTTCTGGCTAGACTTGCGTAACTTTTTCACATGCAAATGTTAACTCACCTTCTTGAAGAGTATCTTAGTTCTTCTTATCTTAATAGCCAGAGAAGTACGAAAGCTGTCGTTTCTTGGCCACAGTGGTAGATTGCTTGTGTTTTCTAGTCTCCCTTTAGTAATTATGATACGGTTCCTATTAGCTTGTGAAATTGAGATCTTTGTCAATTTAATGTGGTGTTGTTATTTTAACTTCCTGTTTCTGCTATGATACCTTATAGATTGTCAAAGTTAGAAGTAGTATTCTTATGATAGTTGGAATATTGGTCAAGTCTTATGAGGATAGTGGGATCAGGCTTGCATCCCTTTTCCATTCATACATGCACATGTGCAAGTGGCATGTTTCCTTTCTTTCCTCATTTCATCCTTAAGTTAGGGGAGGGTTATAGAAGCCTGGAGTATTGTGCTAATATGGGGTTCCACTTGCCAGTAGAAGAACAATGCACCATCAAAGATCAGATCACGCCTTCATTAAATGCATCGACGAATGCTTCACCTGCCTATTAAAATGAGTTTCTGGCTACGTAATGTCTCATTTGGCCTCACTTATGTTGATCGGTTGCACAGGGAGGACCTGTTCCGACTCTTGTTAAGGCTGAAGTGCCTTGGTCAGCTAGAAGGGGTACTTTGTCAGAAAAAGACCGTGTGCTGAAGACTGTAAAGGGGTAATGCATGTTTTACAATGTTTATCTAATGAATCGTTCTTTGCAGTGTACTTGATGTATATGTACGGTACAGCCTTATTTTTGCTGAAGTGTCATTTTTTGGTTGCTGATGTTTGGCGTGGTTGCATTCTCAATGCGCTTAAGCTCCTGATCCTTGAATATTACAAATAGAAAAAAAGATAGATTTTCAAGTCCTCCTTTCTTGAATATAAGCATGGATAGTTAATATAATAGTCTGTCAAATATTATTCTTGGCAGATTTTTAAGCCGCATTTTCAAATTAACTCTGAGTGATTTTATTATAGGAATTTTTTTCTTTTTTAATCATGACCCACAACTCGGCATCATTTTTTGCAAGTTATATGCATTTCATGATCTACAAAAGGACCATCACATATATGCGTTTTGGATTCATAAGCATGCAAATTAATCTATGCACGTTTATCTGTATTGGCACTCCAAGATAATGTCAATGAGAATAACTGTTCTTTAATGCACAAGGGAAGTTCTAAAAAAAGACACTTAAAAGAGAATATCAAGATCAGTCAATCACATAGAAAGCAACTGGGTATGGGAAATACATAAAAACTTTTTCATTGCTAGTGTGGGAATTTCTATGCATCAACCTCATTTTTTTAAGGCTTATGGCGGTGTCGACAATTTTGATTTGTTTGCAATATATTATTAGTGGTAATCAGATTGTGCTTCCTGTTTGTTATCTCCCCTAACCATGTTCCATCTTTCCATGCTTGAGCATGTGATCAAACTAATTCCGTGTATCAACTTTTTACTTTTGTTTCTTGACACGCCACTTTATGAGGTCCTTTTCTGCATTCCTCATGGAGATTAGTTGATGCAATTGAATTGGTTGTGTTAGACTTGTATCCCAGTTAGGATTGGCTCTTACAATGGATAGTACTTTCTTTTCAGGATTCTGAACAAGCTAACTCCTGAGAAGTTTGATGTACTCAAGGGTCAGCTTGTTGACTCTGGAATAACCACAGCAGATATATTGAAGGTCACTGCATGTTCTTTTCCCCATTTACGTACTTTTATTTGTATTTATCGTGACAACTTAAGTTTTTTCTCGCAATACAGGGCGTAATCCAGCTTATTTTCGAAAAAGCAGTGCTGGAGCCCACATTCTGCCCCATGTATGCTCTTCTATGCTCTGATCTCAATGAAAGGTTGCCCCCATTTCCCTCTGATGAACCGGACGGTAAGGATATTACTTTCAAGCGAGTGCTTCTAAATAACTGCCAGGAAGCATTTGAAGGTGCTGAAAATCTACGGGAAGAGTTGAGACAACTGACTGCCCCTGAGCAAGAGCTTGAGCGAAGAGAAAAAGAGAGGATGGTCAAACTTCGGACGTTGGGAAACATCAAATTGATTGGGGAGCTTCTGAAGCAGAAGATGGTCACTGAAAAGATTGTTCACCACATTGTTCAGGTTTTGAGAAAACACATCATATAGCCAGTTGTTTTTTAACTTTTATAATTGTATTGAGGTTACTCATTGCCTGCCCAATGAAACCAGGAGCTTCTAGGAACTGATAATAAGATGTGTCCTGCGGAGGAGAATGTTGAGGCTATTTGCCAGTTTTTCAAGACCATTGGGAAGCAGCTTGATGAGAGTACAAAAGCACGGCGTATAAATGATCTATATATTAATCGGTTGAAAGAATTGACAACCAACACTCAGCTGGCTCCAAGGTTGAGGTTCATGGTTAAAGATGTTCTTGATTTGCGCGCGAATAAGTGGATTCCTAGGCGGGAAGAGGTGACATTTTGGATGTTAATTGCCGTTTTTTCTTTTTTTCCTTTAGTTGTCTAGATTTCTTTATTATTACCAACTCCATCACTCTTCCTTCAGAGAGTTAGGCCTGCGAAGCTTACTTGGAGGTTCTTTTTGGATAATTAACATGTCTGCCCAAATTTTTACTCTGTTGTTTCTGTATACTCTTGTACAGGTTAAAGCAAAGACTATTACTGAAATCCACTCAGAAGCAGAAAAAACTCTTGGTTTACGTCCAGGCGCTACAGCAAGCATGAGAAGTGGCCGTGGGGTTGCTTCTGAGTTGCCGGGGAGCACAAGTCCTGGGCCTTACCCAGGTCACCGACCTGGCACTGGAGGGATGATGCCTGGCATGCCTGGGACCAGGAAGATGCCTGGAATGCCTGGCATAGACAGTGACAACTGGGAATTTCCTAGGACCCGGTCAATGCCTAGAGGCAATGGATCAGGCACACAACCTTCTGTGCGGATCAAGCCATCCGCTGGAATGTCGCCATCGCTGAACCCTCGATTATTGCCCCAGGGTAGTGGTGGCCTTATTAGTGGTAGGCCCAGTGCACTGCTACAAGGCAGTAGTGCCCCTCTTTCTCGTCCTTCAAATTTGGTCTATGGCACTGAAACTGCAGTTCAAGTCGCTGCACCTGTTAAATCTGTTCCCATTGCATCTACACCACCTGTTCTTGAGAAGCCAGCGGCTCCTGTTGCAGTGAAGTTGAACATGGACGATCTTAAGAGAAAAACATCATCTCTTCTTGAGGAGTACTTTAGTGTATTGATTTTGGATGAAGCGTTGCAGTGTGTGGAAGAACTCAATGCTCCAGCTTACTACCCTGAAGTCGTTAAGGAAGCTATTTCTCTCGCTCTAGAGAAAAGCTCGCCCTGTGTTGAACCCGTTGGTAGGCTCCTTGAGTTCCTGCTTGCCAAGAAAGTTGTTTCATCTAAAGATATAGGGACTGGGTGTTTGCTTTATGCCTCTATTCTGGATGACGTGGGGATTGACTTGCCTAAAGCACCATACCTCTTTGGTGAAGTTGTTGGAAAGTTAGCGTTGGTGGGTGGATTGGATTTTAAGGTGGTTCAGGAGATCCTTAAGAAGGTGGAAGATGACAGGTATCAAAAGGCCATTTTTGATGGTGCAATGAAAAATGTTGCTTCTGCACCTTCTGGTCAATCTGTATTGGATTTGCAGGCACAGTATATTGAGGGATGCAAGAGTCTACTCCAGTGAGAATAGTACCTTTCTCAAGCCAAGTGTCTGTGATTATAAAAAATTCGGGATGCTCCTGTTCACTCTTTTGAAGGCAAAAAGGCTGTACTACACTGTTGTAACTTGGTGCCATCGCGGATAGCTAATTCTCGAGTCGTATACTTTTTTTCTGGGGTTCATAATGTCTTGTTTCTCTAGGAAAGACACAGCATCACACCATGGATTTTGTTCTTGGGTGTGGCCAATTGTGCCATGATGCTTGAATAGGATGGCCCCTTTTGAGGGGTTCAGGTAGTTCTGTATTTGATTGATTTTGATATCATTCTTCGTGACTTTCAGGGATTTAAATTATTGTTAATGGGGATCCTCATAAATGCAAGGCCTTTACTTATTACTCTTGGAAAAAAAATGTGTGCTGTTTGCAATCCGTGGAACTCCCAACGTGCTTTTCCATGCGCTGTTTTGAGATTGCTGACGTGCATTCTCGCAGGATTTCCTCTTGGAAATCAGAGCTCGCGTTTTGTTTACAGGCATTAGGTTGTTTTCTTATAGTGATGGTTGGATATAAATTGATTATGAAAGAGGAATGGTAGGGACAATGTCTCATCTCATGGGCTTATCTTTTCGATCGATGGCTTGACTTTTTCCAAATTTTTTGCCGCTATCTTGCATCTTCGCATTGCTTGCCAAGGAAGACACTCAAAACCAATGCGAGTAGTAGTTCTATAGGTGCTGGCTGCTTATATGCTTTGCAATACCGTGTCGCGAACTTTCTTGATGGAGTAAGCTCGATTATTGGCTCGCAAAGAATGTGAGAAGCGTGAGATGAATGCATGTTCTTTGAGCTCTATTACAATATTTAAATATTCAATCAAACGCGTTGATTTAATCATTTAAGTCTTTAGATTTGTCAATAGTGGTGTGTCCCCAAAGGGGTCTACTATTTCTCATATGAAGACCACTTAGCCGCAGCAATCGCGTGGTAGACTTATCAAAATGGATCTATGATGCATTTTTTAACTCATATTTGATGGATTGAATTATATATGGCTTATGATTCATTTTTTAACTCATATTTGATGGATTGAATTATATATGGCTTAGTTATGTTTAGTAAATGGGATTATAAGAAATCTTCAAAAAAAAAAAAATAGAGGTGTTAAATGGGTTTCAAAGTTTATCCAAACTCAATTTACCTTTGTAACTCTTTTCACCATTTTTGAGAAAATATTACATTCTTTGAACTGTTCCAAGATGAGAGAAGTCCTGGTGGGTTAGTTAGATAGGGTCGATTTCACCCTATTAAAAATATCAAGTAGTTTCTTTTTCTCCGTTATTTTTTTATTTATTAATTTTGTAAGTTCGTTTCTTAATTCTTGGACTATATCTTTCATTGGTTGCATTTCGCATTGTTATGTTTACATAATATTATTATTTAGTTCTTTTTTTTTTAATGAGTCCGGGAACTGCCGTACAGCCGGCAATCGGCGACGTAAACCCCGGGAGCACTAGCGCAATGACCCACCTCCCATGGCACCTCACTTAAGATCTTAGTTCTTGTTATTGTAGTCCATTGTTGGCATAAATCATCTTTTTCAATATTTTATGCTCTATTTAATTTAAATTTCATTTCCTCCATGCTATTTGTTGCTGCAATTTCATAAATTCACTATTAAGTATTAACTTTCTCTTATTCTTCATTGTGAATCAATGCAAAGATTGAAAATTCTTTGCAATGTTGTAAGCTAATTCTTTAGCATAGCAATTCATAGGTTTAAGCAAATATGGAAGTATTTTAATAAACGGGTCGGGTAAGTCACTAAATTTATTTGCATGTAAATGGGCCAATTTAGATCGAGACGTTTTTGGTTCTATTCAATCCTGATCCACTCATTTGATGGTCCTATTACGTGGACATGCAGTCCCCTTTTTAGGGGGAAAAAGTGCCAAAAAAGTCTTAAACCTTTTGGGTTTGTGTCGATTTAGTCCTAAACCTTTTTACGTTGTGCCAATTCAGTCCTTTCCGGTCAATTTTGGCCGGATTTTGCTGACTGAACACCGGCCGACTGACGTGGCCTGATCGGCGTTACGTGTACAACTTTTAATAATATTTTAATATTTTAGATTTTTTTTATTTTTTGATTTTGATTTTTATTCTTTTTCTTTTTTCTCTTCTTCTCATCTTCTTCCTCCAGCCGGTCGCCGGAGCTTGGCGACCGGCCAGAGGCGACAGCCGGCGAGGTCGACCTCGCCGGCCACCTCGCCGCGTGGCCGCGAGGGCGAGCCTCGCCCGCTCGGCGCGAGGCCGCCTTCACGGCTGGGTGGCGAGGCTCGCCCTCGCCGGATCTGGCGAGGGTCGAGCCTCGCCCATGGCCGATGAGGGCGAGCCCCGCCAGCTCGGCGCAAGGCCAGCTGGACTCCTCCCTCCTCCGCTTGTCATCGTTGTCATCTCTAGAGTTTACGGGAGCTCGGGGTGTCTTCGGTCGCGCGGCTCCAGCCCAGATTTTCACCTGTTTCTCCCGCGGCGGCGATCCATCGGGGGTGGGGGTTTTGTGATTCCTGGGTTCTCCAAGGCAGCTAGCCTCGCCCTCGCGGCCATGGGCGAGGCTCGACCCTCGCCACCCAAGCCGCGAGGGCGGCCTCGTGCCGGGCGGGCGAGGCTCGATCCTCTCCAAATCCGGCGAGGGAGAGCCTCGCCCGCCCGGCGCGAGGCCGCCCTCGCGGCCACTGACCTCGCCGGCCGTCACCTCTGGCCGGTCGCCGAGCTCTGACGACCGGCTGGAGGAAGAAGATGAGAAGAAAAGAAAAAAGAAAAGAATAAAAATAAAAAAAAAAATCAAAAATAAAAAAATTCATAATATTAAAATATTATTAAAAGTTGTACACGTCAGCGTCGATCAGGCTACGTCAGTCGGCCGGCGTCCACTCAGCAAAATCCAGCCAAAATTGACCGGAAATGATTGAATTGGCACAACGTAAAAAAGTTTAGAACTAAATCGACACCAAAAAAAGGTTTAGGACTAAATCGGCACAAACCCAAAAGGTTTAGGACTTTTTTGACACTTTTCCCCTTTTTAGGGCGATAGTTTTTTCAGTGACTCCGATTTAGTGCTCCCACCTAACGTCACTGAATCCAACCAACTTGTGCTCATTTCAGACAAAGATATCTTCTTGCCCTTGCAAATATCAGAGCTCTCCGAAAGACCAAGTAATTTTCTGGATATGAGGACAAGAAGATATCTCCTCTTCATCGACTATGGATGTCAAGAGATGGCTACTCATTCTCTCGCTGATCACACTTGCTTTGCTATTTCAATCTCCCGCAAGTTCTGCTCATGAAGTTCAAAAGGGTTATCTGGGAAAGTCGCTCAGCCAGCATCGTGAGCGCCAAGAGAGCAAGCTGATGAATAAGGACATCCTCACATCATTTCGCAACAGGAAGCTAATCGGCGTCCAAGTGAAGAAGGTTAAAGGTGTTCAACCCAGGGCCCGCGTCAAAACATCAGCAGCTGTTCAAGCTCGTCAGATCCCATCTTTCTCTGTAGTTTCTCTGTGTTTCTTGACTTCTCTTGGATTGTTCATGCTATAGTTGTACTGGTTATGAATGACGTGTGTCAGGACCGGAAGTCCTTTCCTTGTACTAACTAGTACGGGCTTGAGAAATAATTTCCCTAGGAAAGTACGATTTTGGTCTACTCATTCCAAGCATTCACCTAGATGAAGTTGATATCGTAACAACTCCGACTTTGTTGTTCATAATATTGGAACACCAACTTCTTCTCTCCAGTGGTGGCACCATACGATGAACTACATATGCTCGAGTCTATGAGCGTAAGTTTCGATTTTTCTTACGATTCTTGCAACACCGCGTTGCTGTCGTGCTTGTTGAATGAACTAGATGATTCATGTGTTTCCAGGAAAGGGTTTGGTTCTTTGGTTTACTGTTTCCACTGAGATATAAGTATAGTTGACGTGCGATCGGTGTTAATCGATCCAGTGAAACTGGTTGATGAAAGTGATTCAAGTCATTGAACAATCATCAACTATATGGCATGGATATCGACATCTATAAGGTACAATCATTGACAGCTGCATAGCATCAACATCGACAAGTAATCAAGAGGTGTTCAGTTATGGAGCAGGCAAGAGCCGTCTTGAAATTTAGTGTAGCTGGAAACAGGAGGAGAACACAAGGACCATGATGTCGATTGAAGGCACGGATACTGAGCAACAGATAAGCAACCTAACGGCTTTGGTAGTTGTAACCGCTTGTGGATAAGGTTGACGTAGGAATAGGAGCACTGAAATCCCAAGATGGCAGTTGTAAGTGCACTATAACGGCTGGTGAATGGTAGTAATTAGTGGGCTATACAAGGGGCGGTGTGTGGCTTGGAGGAAAATCCACAAACACAGGTTCCCAATGTTATATTATCAGTTTCTCAATATTATTGTCTTTTCACTTTCCATATTGTTTGTCATCATTTTCCGATACTTTCCTTTCAGATTTACCATTCATTTTCAATGATGCAAATCCAAATGAATTATTGTCTAAATCATCATTGAACCCATTTCCTTTGATGAAAGATTTTTCATCATCAAGATAAATCACCCATTTCCGGTGAAATAATTATGAAGACGTGATCGATTCGACTTTAGGTCTCCCACAATCCTTTTGGAGTTGAACAAGAACAAATGAAGAGGTGTCAAAGAAAGTAGTTAAGGCATATTCTCTTATGCACACGTCATAACTCTAGGGGAAAACAACATAAATGGTCCTTATATTTTGATCTAATATATAATATCATTTTTAAATTTTAACTTAATGTACAATGTGGTCCTTGAATTTATATTTTATTCAATGTGGTCAATATAATCCTTAAATTATATGATAATTTTAAATGTTGTCTTTCCATTAATTCAAATTTAGAGATAATATTAAAGATCTTCATATAATTTATGGACTATATTGAATATGTACTAAAAGTTTATGGATCATATTAGATAAATTAAAAATTTAGATACAATATTGTTTATTGAATCATAATTGAGGGATCATTTGTGTAATTATCACTAATTCTAAGAAAGCGTACCAAAAGATGGGCTCCCATAATTATAATATACTATTATGAGTGGTTGAAAGGTTGTAAGCAACTCTCTCCCTTCCAATTGGTGGCCAAAAGAAAAGTCAAAAGAAGAAATAAATAAAGCTCAACTTGCCAAGGACTTTAAATGAATAATGTCACGCCAACTGAAGCGGCAATCTTCTTTTTCTGATCTTTTCCTTTTCTTATTGTTTTTTTTTTCCATTTTCTTTTTATCTTTTTTCTTACTCATTGGCCTCCGGCAAGGGCTGCCCTTGCCAACCTAGGGCAAGGGACAACCCTGCTTGGGCCGGCGGGGCGCCACGCTCTCTTGGGCCGGTGATGGCCACCTTTCATTAGGGGTGGCAAGGGCAGCCTCCCTTGAGGCCAACAGACTGTCGGTCATTGTCGAGCCTTGGTAAAGGGAAAAAAAAAAAAAAAGAAATGATACGAAAAGGAAAAAAAATTTAAAAAAATTGAAAAAACATTAAAAAATTAAAATTTTGCCTACGTCAACATTGATCGAGTCACGTAGAATGGCCGGTATGCATATCGGCAATTTCCAACCAAAATTAATCAAATAAATTCAATTGATATAATTAAAAAGTTTATGATAAAATTGATAAAAATATAATAAATTTAGAATGTAATTGACAATTTTCTCTGTCGAGGGCCGATGGTATCTTTTTCCACTTATAAGCTAAGATGAGACTGGCGTGCATGCTCCCTGTCATTGCATCTCTTTCTATGTCATCTCTCTTACTATTTCAGTCTTCTATAATTTCAAGTTTTGCTCATGAAGCTCTCATAGGTTTGGGCTATTTGTGTTTTCTAGTCTCCCTTTAGCAATTATGGTACAGCTCCTATTTGCTTCTGAATTTGAGATCTTTCTAATTTTATGTCGTGTTGTTATTTTATGTGCCTTAAAAGAATTTTATTTCACCGATATCCTTCTACCAGAAAGTAGACATTCATACCCAAACAAATGGCCCCTCGTATCCAGACCAAGTTGGCTAATTAAGATCCGTTTGTTAACATTTTTATTCTTTTGTTTCCTGATATAGAAAAAGAATATATATATATATATATAGAGGATCTAGCCTAGCACCTTACGGGTCTGTTTGGTAATGTCAATTAATTTTTCTATTCTCCAAAATAGTTAAAAGGCCAAAGAATAGATTTGGAACAAAAATAAGACGTAAAAAAAAAAATTTCTTATTTCCAGAAACAATTTCTGAAAATAAGTTATTTTTTCTTTTCTTCTTCTTCCTTATGGCCGCGGCCAATTGCCGCTGACTACTATTGACCTTCAGCCACCACTACTACCCATCGCCAAATTGTTAAAAATTAAAAGAAATACTACATTATGAAAAAATTTATGATTCGTATCAAACAATTTCCTATTTTTTTCTATTTCAAAAATAGAAATTTTGTGTAATTACCAGACGCATTCTTTTACTCAGAAATTATTCGACGGAATAAAAATAAAAAAAGACTATTTCAAAAAGAAATTAGTCCAAGAATAGAAGTGTTCCTTAAGTGTCAAATTCTTTTTTTTTTTTTTTTTTTGGTTCATATTTTACTTGTATTCTTATTATCACTCTCAGACTTTTACTTGTCTTCTTGTAGGATTTGAAAGTCGAAATCCACATCTGATATTAAATTGTCTTGAAACCCCACATCCCTTTTTCTCTGTCGGAAGAGTGGTCATTGAGGCAAACTCCATCGATTAAAATTGCCAAATTCAATTGCTACGTAATGTACCGTTAATTCAACACTTGCTAAGTCAATGCTTATGCCTTTTTCTTACCAAATATCTCTCTATTCAATGGTGTTTCATGTGGAAATTTTTCTTCGTTGAAAACATGTACTTCCAATCAATGCGAAATCGAAGAAACAGCTCTATCATCATTGCGACGAAAAAAAAAAAAAAAAAAAAAACATTGCAAAGGACCGAACCAACATCTTTGCAGTTGCAGATCGGCAGGCCGTTGAAGGCGACTGGTGCGGATCAAACAAATTGAAGGCTTGCGGTGTCTGGAGGTCGCGACGTGCGCGACAAGAATATCGAAACGAAACACCGGGCGAAATTAGAATTCTAATAATAATCAAACGATGCCCATTAAAAAAATTTCACCAATGACACTAACAAAAAGAAAAAATAGAATTTGGAAAATTCTAGTGTCCCTCTACCAATTATGATACCTTGATTGTCAAAGTTCGAAGAAATATTGTTTTGATACCTGAAATATTGGTCCAGTCTCATGAGGATGGTGGGATAAAGCTTGCATCCCTCTTCTATGCATACATGCAAATGTGCAAGTCTCGTGTTTAATTTTTTTCCCCCTTTTAATCCTTGGGTTAAGGGAGGGTTAGTATTGTCTAATATGAGGTTCCACTTGCCTATGGAAGAACAATGTTGTCACACCCCGATTCCTATCAGATTTGGGGAATGACACAACTGTCCTTCCTCCCAAGCGACACAACCTCAAATCAGACTCCAAAATGAACTCCAATTACTCTGTCTAAAGCGCTCTTGCACTTCTTACAGTTCGTTGAAGACCCTAAAAGGCAAGTAACATGAAATGAATGAGCTACCATAGCTCCATGAGAAATATATTTATTCTAAACAAATCGAACAATCACTATACACATTTAAAATACGAACATAACTCACTTCATCAAATCCGAAATTTAACAAATCTCCAAGATCAAAATGAGTTACATATATATCACTTCAACATAATATATCCATAGTAGAAGTGCTCATTCAATCACTAATATCGAAACAAATTTAAATGGTCCAACTCATTAATTAATCTTATCAAAGACATGTTGATGATCCATTTCATCGATTAAACTTATGCTCAAATATCTAATCATGGTCATGCATAACGCCCTGTGACAATGTGATAAAGATTTACCCTTTGAGTAGATTTCCACCAATTATTAGATAGTGGATTGGTCTACAATGATGTCCTAGATTAGTATGCATCTAGCCACAAACCCCTCAATGGGTTCATAGAGATGCTGAGCATAATCAATCAACTGAGCATAATCAATCAACTTCAGTCTCTAGTAATCCACAATCAAATCAGAATTCATCTCAAAACTCAAGTTTAATAACCAAATCACAACTTTTCACCATTTGATATATATCAAAGCGCATTTAAAACATCACATTCATATATGATGAACTTTTTGTGATTCTTTCATAAAAAGTTTCACAAATCATTTGTAGGCAATTAGTTCATACCAAAATCAAAAAATGACTTCCCATTTCAAATAGACAAAATGGCAATAAATGCTCGATCTTGTTTTATGTAACAAAAATGCTATTTCTTAATCCATATCATTTTTTGAAATGTGAGTTTGCACAAAGAAGAGATTATATCACTTAACCGTGAAAAGATGAAAACGG
Source organism: Eucalyptus erythrocorys (assembly GCA_014182555.1). Taxonomy (NCBI): domain Eukaryota; kingdom Viridiplantae; phylum Streptophyta; class Magnoliopsida; order Myrtales; family Myrtaceae; genus Eucalyptus; species Eucalyptus erythrocorys. The sequence goes on from CM024599.1 coordinate 2,988,925, forward strand.
TAATTACTTGAGCGAAAGCACTCTCATTTCTATCAATTAATCAAAAACTATGATATTAAAAATTGAGTAATGCACAATTTTAATAGACGACTTGACTAAACGATGTTTAACCATTGATAAAACGACTTCTATGTGCTAACAAGTTGTTGGAGAAAACTCCCTTGGCATTTTGAAGTTAACAAAACATCTTCGTCAGTCTAGTCTGAAGAGTTCAAGACCCAAATGTTTAAGTCTGATGATCCCTAAACTCTATCATCAAAGTCTTAAGATCTCTAAACTCTATTATCAAAGTCTGAATAGTTAGACTTAAATTTCAGAGTCTACCCAAGTTGACAGATTTCCAATCTAATGGATTAGGATTTTACAGATTGGACAATATCTTCAAAGATTTATTCTTTTTTATGGAAGATCTCTGGCTGGACTTAGCTCGAAAATTATTTGGTTATTCTCATCAAAATCTTTCTCGATTTAAATATCCATTGAAGAACAAGCAAAATTTGGAAGGTTCCACTTATGAAAACTCAAGATCCTGATTGTATGGGCGAGAAGGATTGGTGAGCTATCTTCCACATTCATTCGATAGCTTGAAGATCACCTTAATTGATTCATTTTACAGATAGATTAGATGAACTTCTTTGAAGGTGCTAACGGCTATGAAGGCACGAGCGAGTATTTAAAGGTGAAGTTATTGTTGTTCGAAGAGTGCACTGATAGAAAAATTTCAAAGTTTGAATCTCTGAATCTCCTTGTTCTCACAATTCTTTGAGCTATAGTTGTGTACAAATGAGAGAAACATGTGTGTAATAGCTAAGACTCTCTACTGAAGAAGTCTACATCACAAGCTATACAAATTTCTTTTGATTGATAGTAAAATCTAGCAGGTGGGTTGTCCGCATGGAGACTGGACGTAGGTTTGGATTAAGCGGAACTACTATAAATCAAATCTTCTTACCTTAATCCCTTTACTTATATTGCTGCACGATTCTTTAAGTGTTTTATTTCAAGTATTTATATTCTGATTTTTAATTCAAAGTTGAGTGAATCATCTTAAAGTTTTTAAAAGAAAATTATAAACACCTATTCACCCCCTCTAGGTGTGCTTACTAGCTTTTATCACAAGTAACCTCATTTATAGCACGTTCATCATTTTCCTTACGTGTATTATTAGTTACGTGAAATTTGCATGCAATTTTAGAATCTCGTTCCAATCAACCCTCACTTCGGAATCGACTTTTGTCAAATTCCACCGCTCCACAATGTCTTAAACTATCATTGCCATAAAAAATCATAGCCTGATAATTCCTCAATTGAACCCTGTAGTTCAAAATCAGCACCACTTCAAACTCATGCCCTTAATGAGAAAATCATTCCAGTTAAACGGATAGTTGACTTGAATACTCACCAAGCGTTGCGATTGCGATTGGCAGTTGAATCAGCTTGTCAGGACATTTGGATCGATTACGCAGGAGAAATTTTATATTTTTCCTTCGTCTTTTCTCTCCCACAGGCGTCGTCTATTCTCTTTTTGTTCTCATTCTTTCCGCCACTCTCAACGTGACTAATCTAGAGAAAGAAAAATGAAAGATGGGCTAAAATTTGGGCTTTTCAGAAGGGAATGGACTGGGCTGGGCCCATAATTCCAGATGTCGCTCCTGTCAAAGATCAGATTATGCCTTCATTAAATGCATCGATGGACGCTTCGCCTGCCTACTAAAATGAGTTTCTGGCTATACGATGTCTGATCTGGCTTCACCTACGTTGATCGGTTGACCAGGGAGGTCCTGTTCCTGCTCTTTGCAGTGTACTTAATGTATATGTACTGTGCCGCTTTATTCTTGCTGAAGTGTCATTTTTAGTTGCTTGATGTTTGGCGCGGTCGCATTCTCAACGTGCTTAAGTTCCTGATCCCCTAGAGGTTTGCAAACAGCCAAGAGGATAGATTTTGAAGTCCTCATTTTTTTTTACCGAAAAAAAGTCTTCAGTTCTTGAATATAAGCCTAGATAGTTAGTATAACAGTCTGTCAAATATTTTGTTTGGCAGATTTTCTAGCTACATTTTCAAAATAACTCTGAACAATTTTATCGTAGAAATTTTTTTTTGGTGAGTCACAACTCGGCATTATTTTTTGCAAGTTATCTGCTATTCATGATGTTTAGAAGGACCATCTCATATATGCATTTTTGATTCATAATCATGCAAATTCTTATCTCGCCTTCTCGGTATTTTTACTTTTGTATCTTAATGTTAAATGTTAAGTTTAATAATAGAATGTGGATTGTTTTTTTTTTTCCCTCTAAGTTTTATGAATTATTGGAATGGAATGTAATTGCATTTGTCAAATTGAAGCAATGAATGATATTAACAAATTGTGAGTTAATGTTTTTAGTGTATATTTATACTAGACTATTTATTATTATTAATTTATTTGTGAAATTGAATAAAGCTAATTTGATTGAAATAATAATAAAAATGATAATTTCTTATGTACATATAAAAATATATATTTAATATACAACGGTTCTAACGTGTCAAAATTCTTTATTTTTTTAAAAATGACGTGTCGACGTTGTGTGTCATGTGCCGGTATTGATGCTACTTAGGCATGAACCACCACTGGCCAACTATGATCCACGACATCTTCGAATTAGGTCACAATCGTTATGCGAATTTAAATATTTAATTTTATTTCCTAATTTGAATTGTTGTCATATAATCAGGATATTTGAGTCATATTGCATATCCGTCGAGAATCCTTGAAATTAGGAAATTGTCCTCATTTGACAACATCAATTGGTCAGCAATCCGATCTCTAATCCTGAGATACAATTCCCAATTGCACAGAAAATCAACCAATCCTATTCATAATCTTTTAATACGATTGTCGATTTTTTTTGTTTCCAAATTTGAATGGGTTGGAATATGCGATAATTATCTTTTGCCGTTTGGTGAACATTTTTGTGATGGATGATTATCTTATCTTTGATTGTTTCCTTAAAAGAAAATATAAAAATATGATAGTTAGCATACATTATATTTTAGATAATCTTGCATCTTTAGGAAAATTGTAGAGAATGCTTCCTTAGTAGATTAAGATAGATTTTCGATGGAGTTAGAATAAGTTAGAATGCATGCTAGATAAGATTTTCTTGCTTAGTTAGGGTAATTTGGTAAATTGCACATTGAAATATATTATAGGAGATTAGGATAATGTTTTGATTTAAATTAGGATTTTGCATGGTTTATCTCCTAGTTTAAATTAAATAATGTCTTAATCTGGAGAGTTAATTTTGAGTAATTTTTAATTGTAAATTTAATAAAAAAAATTTCCAAAAACATTATCTTAGAATAGGTTAGTTTCTCTTCTTAGTTAAGATCACATGTCTAAATTAGGCTATTTATTTATTCCGAATTTTAATAATGGAAAATACAAAAGACTATCATGTGCATGCCATGTAGAATTATGTCATGTAACTTAATACTTGCATGTCATTTAGTAATTGCATTATAGGTTTATTCAATTAAATTGCATGTCATGTAGAGTAGTTTAACTGGAATTGCATGTCATGTTAGAGTAGTTGCATATTGATTATCACCCAAACTTAGATCATTTAATAAAAATCGCATGTCATTTATCTTGCGTGTTAGGGTTATTTAATTAGAAGTTACATGCGTTGTTAGAATGGACATATTGTGTACATCATTGCATTTAGAGTAATTCCCTTGCATGCATTGCATTTAGGTTAATTCTCATTTGAATAAGAGAAAAGATTTTTTTTTAAGAAAAAAAGAGTGAAATTGCAAGGTAATTACTAATTAGATACCGTATTTAGGTTAAATATGTGCATTTCTAATTAATATTTTAGTGGATTATATTGCTTTGAGGTAAGGAAATCCTTCCCTTGTCCTAACAATATATTTATTACTTTACTTTATTGAGTAGTTACATTAACGTTTATGCACTCATGTGAACACCTCATGTGTTGGTGGCTTATAAAATACTTTTGAAAATAAAAGAAAGAATGCATTAAAAGGACATAAGAATAATTTAGCGTAATTAAGTTCTCAAATCCATAATCTTTGGTTTATAGAAGTAAAGTATTCCTCCCAATACTAGAATAGTAACTTGAATCCTAAGTTACGAACTAGTATAAACTTGGAAGAGTCCGAGCTATGATTGCAAACTTAATAATCCATTAATCAACCCCTAAGTAGTGCCTCATTTGGGAAGGTTGTGACAATCACCCATTTTCGGTGGAACATTTACAAAAAGACGATTGATTCAACTTTCATCGCCCACCATCCAATGTCCAAGAAAGCTCCCTTTGAATATTTTAGTTCACCAAAATAGTTCATTATATTGCTCTAATTTAATATAGGGTTAATATTACAAAAAGCTCCAAATTGATACACTTATCATAAATTTATGTCAAACTAATTTCTTGATCATAAAAAATCCCAAAATGATATACTGATAACAAATTTATCATTTGTTAATTTACGTTAAATTTTACTGCTAAATTGTTGAGTCGAAGGACACATGGCAATCAACAAATGTACCAATTTGGGGTTATAACCTCTATTTGTTATAGATATATTAATTTATAGCTTTTCGTGGTATTAATCAAATTTAATGGAAATTAATTGAGGATAAATTTGTGATAAATATACTGTGGTCAAAAATTAATTTGCAATAAATTTATCACATATATATTATGGGATTTTTAATAGTCAAAAAATTAATTTGGTATAAATTAATTATGTGCACTAATTCAAGACTTTTCATGGTATTAACCCTTCGACGTAATAAAAGATGAGCCAGCGACACTCCAACTTTCAGCTACTTATCCATATAGCTTGGTGGTCCCCCAAATTCAATGATATCGACCACTAAATTAAAGAAAGAAGGAGAAATCATAAAAGAAGGAAGGTCGACAAAAGAGAAGTCCAAACAATCATCTTCATCTCTCCTCTCTAACTTTTGCTGCACTAAGCATTATGAAATTGAAAATTATTGCTCAGCCAAAAGCTTTTGCATACCATCTCGAGGGTCAACGGTATCTTTTTCCACTCATCAACTGAGATGAGCGCTTTCCGACCAAAAAAAAAAAACTGAGATGAGCGCTGGGCGTGCATACTCTCTGCCATCACTTCTCTTTCCATGCCATTTCTGTTATTATTTCCATGTTCTATAATTTCAAGTTTTGCTCAAGAAGCTCCATGGTGTCCAGGAAGGATGTATCTTGACTAACATGAACAACAAGAGAGAACCGATGAAAAAATGGTGGCATGCGAAAAGATCTTCAGCTGTTCGAGCTCACTGGGCGCCTTTGGTTTCTGAAGGATGTGCAGAGAATGGAAAATTAAGATTGCAGGGTGAACGACTGGAAACTTCAATCTTGTTTCATCTCTTCATTGCAGTAAGTCCAACTCAAGGCTTGTCCTTTATGTTGGGAGTGTGCAGCGAAAACCTGATATCTTTATGGTGAGAGATTGCCAAAAGGGAGCTCAAATCCGAGCCCATCCATATATCCCATCAAACCCATATTTATTTAAAAGTTTAAGCCAATGAATCATGAGCCAAAAATTACATATCAATTACTCCACACCACATTAATTTTCCGATACGGAATTCTTTTCTAACACACTCACACAAACATCTTAACAATCTCCCCCTTAATTCAGATATCATTTTTGCATTAATTTATCTCAATTTGAATCTTCAATGCCCAACTTCATCTTCAGTTTCTTTATTCCAACTTAACTGTGAAGTCTACCATCTAGCCTGTGTTGCTGCCCCACAACATCTACCTCCCATAAATGAGTTGGTTACCATATTCCTCTCTTGAATGATTCACCAAATATCGTAGGAGGATATAATTTGTTAGCAGTGTGCAGTAAAAATATTGCCAAGAGGGAACCTATATTTAAGCTCCTTAACATATTTAGTTGAAATCACCTTTATTCAAAAACTTAAACCAATGATTTATAGGTGAAGTAAGATATATTATCTACTCTCCATCATATCAATTCTTCGACATGAGACTTTTCTCTAACACTTACACATACATCTTAATACTTTCTATTGGAAAGATGAATGCTCCAATATCTGTCAAATGCAAAATGATGGCTTGTCGCCTTAAGGGTATAACTCCCAAGGCATCTGAAAGATTTCCAGCACAGAGGGAAATATGGACATATTACAATGTTCTGCAATATGATGATATCTTGGGTCCAATCAAGTTACTGTTTTGAAAACCCATCGTCGCACAAATGATACTTATTCGAGAGAGCGCAAATCAGACCATCAGATGTCTTTTCGGAAAAGCGAGCTTGCTTGAGCAGAAATGATACGCAAACCCCGTGTGACAGATCTGGCTTCCTGCGATTTCTAAGAAATTTGAACTTTCTTTCTTAGAAGAGATTCCAACTGAGCCATAGGTTAGAGTTGTCCAATCCTACGTCGACGGAAGCAAAAATTCGAACGGGCCCTATTAAAAAGTCAAGCAAACTAATATTCGCCCTCCCAGGGTTCCCTAGGGGTGATCATGGTCCAGATTGGACCGGTTCGACGCCTAACCCTAGGACCAACCCGTACAGTGTCGGTCCCCAATTTTTGGGACCGATGACCGATCCGATTGAGTCTGGGACCGAGGACCGGATCGACCCTATGGGTTGGGTCCGATCTCAGGGTCAACCCCGGACCAATCGATAATTTTTTTATTTCATTTTTTTTATTCCTTAAAATGTAAAATTCATTAATTCAAATTATATATCAATCAACAATACGATATTGAGCAACCAAACTATAAATATAAGTACATATTCAACATAAATTTAAGATAAGGTGATCATAAAAATTTCACACTAGTTAAAAACAACAAACTATATAAATGATCAAGATTGCTAATAGAGATAAAAGTGTTTCCACCGCTAAAGCATACTATAATTTTCTTGCTTTTGATTTGTTTTCGAATCATTCTTCTCTTCGGTAAAATGGGATGAGATGGGAAGTTTAAGAGACAAGAATTATAGGCCAAAAAATGTTTTCTAGGCATCTTCTCCTGCAATCATCTATCAATACACCATATGCAAAAACGATTCATACATTCAATCAAGTAAAGTCTAATCAACTAATAATGACGCTTCGCACCACTTGACAAGCACATCATCATAACAACGGCAATACTATTATTCAAGAACTTCTTCCATTTGACACAAACTCAAAAGCAAAGTGCAACTAAACTATTAAACCATAAGAAGTTCAAAATACATATAAGTGAAAAATGAATAGGATAAAAATAGAAGAATAAAATAAGAGGTTGAGGACATTTCAAGCCATTTCACACTTTCATAGTGCTGTTCACACCATTTTCACGGCGTCATTCACGCCATTATTCATTCAAGCTATTCAAGTGAAGAATTCTAGGTGGGCTTGCTATTTATAAAAAAAATATTTAAAAAAATGATATATTAAATATCTAAAATATATTATATATAAATATATTTTATCGGGATTGGTTCGGGTTGGACCGACCCTAAATTTCCAGGACCGATGACCAACCCGCACATTACCGGTCCTGGAATCTTAGGATCAAGGACCGACCCGATCCTCTTGAAAACCGGACCAGGACCAGCAGGGTTGGACCGGTCCAGGGCCGACCCTAGACCGCTGCTCACCCATAGGGTTCCCACGATCTCAGCCATTTCTGCAAACCTTTCTGGAACTGTATTTCCGAATCATGTGTAAATGGAATAATGATCCGATTTTTGGGAGAAAGCATCTAATTCCGGTAGCCCATGTGCTGTTGAGCATTCTCCAAGAGGAAAAAAAAAAACCAAGTAATGAAAAGTTTAGGACCAAGAGAAACCCTTTTTTCTTCTCTTTTGTTGCAAGCATCCACCATGAAAACTTTTATCGCAGCCGGATTCCCACAACAAAAAGCAGATTCTTTGGGTTTCAATTCCATTTCCTGTATTGATAAAAAGATCTGCCGCCAGATGGAGCCTAAGCATCCTACTATTTCCGTCTCGACGACAAAGGAACGCTATACGCATACTTGAGAATCTCGTGTTTTAGTGAAATAAACCCTCTTCGAACAGCAAAGCATCATCAACGAGACTAACTATATATAGAGTTAAGGATTTCAAGTTGAGCTTACAAGCCTACTTATTGATCCAACTCTTTACCCTCAGAATCTCTGGTTTAACCGAAGCTGCGAATATGAGGAGACTACTACTTGCGTACCTCATCTTCGTCATCTGCAGCAAGGTTCTTTCTTCCGAATCTGAAAGCACTCTCAGACCAGCCCATGATCAATACAAGCTGAGAGAGGGGGAAAATTCAGGTAAAGCAAGCTCTTAGAACTCTTTATGAAGTGTTCACCACAAAATGAAACTTCCAAAGCCAAATTTTTGCATGCTAAGTTACACTCAGTGCCTGCTGTCTCTATGCAGCTGCCCTTGACTTGATCAGTAAAACCGAAGAGAGAGACTACCAAAATAATCAGGGGGAAGTCACGAAAGTTCATCTGAAAAGCGTCAACAAAGCAAAGTCCGTTTATGGTAGCACGGCAACTAAAAAGACTCACAGCGGTGCACCCTCCAACGTGCTTCATGCTTCTTTCCTGTCTGCAGCAGTAGGACCAGTTATAGTTGGACTCGTCACCGTGACTCTGTTCTTCTAAGTTCAAGCGTGCAGTTCCACTTAGGATGGAGACGCTGGCAAGAAGCACCACCACTCTCATAAAAGCAGGTTAAAATTTGGGTTCCTCCTCTTGTATAAAGCTTTCCTTTCGTTTGAAGTTTGTATAAAAGCAATAACTGCTTTTTCCGGCTCACCACATAAGCACTTTCAAGCCAATTGGCGCAGTTTACTACCTACTACAGTCGCTCTAGAGATGCATAAGCTTCTCATATAATCCCTGAAGCAAACCATGATAAATAGCTCCTGCTCTAACTTGGCCCGTTTGCCATGATCTCCACAGGAGACTAAGGTTATAAACAATAATGAGCTAAAGAGAAATTCAACATGAATGATCTGATGTAGATCTGTTCTTTACTGCCAATTCACCAACCACTAACATCTACATCTGCTATCGACACATCATGATCGATTGCTCCAGAACTTAATCTAACATGGTTGCTGATTAATTCATCACAAAAGTGCGTGAGGTCGGCAGATGTCCATTGTCCGCGACATTTTTGCGTCAGTTTTGCCTCTTCACCATTAGTTTTCTCAGTTCCCGTCACGTTTTAGTGGACAATGGTATGGATCTAGTTTAGTCCAAGCCAAAAATCAATCCCAGCACATCCGATTGGAACAAGAAAATATCAGAATATAGTCACATCAAACCATCAAAACGGTATTCCTAGCCAAGCAAACAGGTGAAATTGTCACAGTACGGAGTTTAAACCGTCAAATTACAGCATATAAAGGCCGATGATGGCGAAAATATCAAAGAAAAGCTAGGCAGGAGCATAAAGCGGACGCCGGTACTCGTCGAAGAACTCATCGCGGTTGACGAACACGATCGCATAGAGCGCATATATGATTCCCGGGATGTAACCCAGGATCGTTAGCAACACGCAGATCCAGAACTCAACCTGCAAAACGAACAAAAAGGCATCCAGACGGCAAAGGATGCAACAGGATCTTTAGATTGCTGAACAAATCCGAAGGAGAAATTGCAAGAAATTCCATCGGACGATCGGGGTGACACAGATTCGATCATCAGACTATCCAGATAAACAACAGACGATCTAGACCCACATGAGATGGCAGATTAAAGATTCCATGAGGAACCAAGATCAGGCCCAAAGGACCACCTTGCGCCACAAGTCAGCTAAAGATGGCAACTTTACTTTGCAAAAAGACTCCTTTCCGCACCAGAGAGCCAATAAAGACGAAAACAAGCAAAAGGGCATCTCATTTTCTTCGATTCAACGAGAGAGAGAGAGAGAGAGAGATGGAGGGAAAGAGAAGGTGCATATACTGCAGCAAAACCAAGATCAGGCCAAAAGACCACCTTGCACCACAAGTCAGCTAAAGATGACAACTTTACGATGCAAAAAGACATCTTTTCGCATCAGGGAGCCAATACAAACGAAAACAAGCAAAAGGGTATCTTATTTTCTTCAATTCAAATAGAGAAAGAGAGAAGGTACGTACGCTGCAGCACCCATGCCTGAAGCAGACGCCCAGGGGAGGGAGCAGGATGGCGATGAGGATTTCGCAGAAGATCGCGCACTTGCTCGGCATTGCGACTCGCTGCTCTGTCGGGAGAGAGAGCGAGAGCGAGAGCAAGAGCGAGAGCGGTGGATGGGTTGGGATTGGATGTGCGAGAAAGCTCGGAAACTTCCGATCTTAATGAAGAAGAAAACAAGGGAGGAGGAGAGAGAATGGAGGCATTGAATTCTCTCTCGATCCGGCGCTTTTTTATCTGGTCTACATTTCACGGGCCCAATTAGCTGTCTTTTTTTATTTTTGTTCTTGGTTTTTTCCGGCTAAATTTGACGTTCATATGACGTCAAAATCCGTGATCTTCTCTCGTTCTCAGTCAATGGAAAATCCGAAATTGGTCTCCCCCATATATTCATCCCAAATTAATTTTATTCTTAAAAAAAAAAAAGCCAAATTCACCGTTCCTTTTTTAAACATCCCAAAAAAATCTCCGGGGTTCTTGCCTATATGTAAATCCATAGGAAATCGATAATGTCTATGGTATTATTATCAATTTTCAAATTGGTAAAATTTGTCGATGCAATATTGATTCGGGGCAATTTGATCGATGTCCTAGTAATCTTTTCACCACAAAGCCCGATCATTTCATTAAAGAGTAGAGTGATAGTTGCACGTCGAATTCCCCACGTATATCTTATTTGGTAGTTTTGGATTAATTTATTATTTTTTCAAATAACACGTCGGATCTTAATCAATACGTTGGAAAAAATAAAAAGAGTTCTTTCTCAAATGTCCCTTACTGCACATTAGATTCGCTGCATTAATCTTGTTTGAATTACATCCTTTTCCAAATAACACATCAAATTTAATTCAATATGTTGAAAGAGAAAAAACAAGTTCAAATGTCTCCTACTTACCTAATAGTCATTCAAGAGTGATGACTACATATTGGATTCGCTGCATTTATCATGCTTGGTAGTTCTTAATTAATTTATCTCTTTCCAAATAACACATCAAATCTAATTCAACGTACTATAAGAGGAAAAAATGAGTTCTTTCTCAAACACCCCCTACCGATCTTATATGGAATCAATAATTACTACAAAGAAAATTCCCATGCTTATATTTTTTATGGATAATTTCTATAAAGTCTTTACCTATTAAAATGCGTCATTATTATATGATTACATCATGGTTAAACCAATAAAAGGTAGATGGCTAAGCTAATTTTGTAAATATGTCTACATAGTTCATCTTACAACTACTTAACTTCACTCTTTCATGTAACCCTTAAAAAAAAAAATTCTTTTCTAATGTCTTTATTTAATTTTTACACCGATCATCCAATTTTCTCAACCTTTTCCTTCTTCCCCGTTCCGGGCCGCCAATCAAAATTATGAAAGAAAAATTCAAATTCAAAACGAGATTTGACAGAAAAAAGGAAAAAAAAAAAAAAAAAAGAAAAAGAAAAGAAAGTACGATGTTCCGGCTCCACCGATGTTGTCGTGTCTCGACGATTGAAGGAGCGGGAGCTGACAAGGCATAGCAGCTGTGCTGCTGCTAAACAAGCAAGTAATCCCCAGCATTGATGTGGTTCCAAAAGCTCCCACCTTTACTCTCGTTGATTCTCTCTGCTCTTCGGCCATTACACTCAATCTTCAATCTCCTAGATCTTTTGAAATCTTTGGAATTCTTGACATCTTGAAATCTTTCCATGGAGTTCAAATACCGAGCCGGCGCTTCCGCTTCCAGGCCTCAGCCCGTCGTCCCTCATCCCTCCCGCGCCGGTTTCTTCTCCGACCAAGCATGGCGAGGTGCCTTTTTTTTCTTTCTTTTTTTTTTTCTTTTCTTTTCGGCTTTTCTTGTTTGTGTTGAGTTCGTTCCCTTTCTTGAGTTTTGGGTAGGCCCAAGTTTCAGTTTTTTTTTTTTGCTTTGTTTTTTTCGCTGTGTTTCGGTTTTCTTGTGGGAGATTGCTTCGTTGGTTTCTGCTTTGCTGATTCTCTCGTGCCGGAGTTGACTGTTAAACCCTGTTTGATGCGAAGGTGGATTGCTCGAAAAGATTGTTTTTTGTGGTCGAATATATTTGTTTTCGTCTGCCGGTACGTTGTTATGACTGGAACGGACAAGAAAGTTATGATCTTTGATTGGGCCGCTGAAGTTTTTGCTCTGATCATGCGGCTCCAGTTGATTATCCGGGGACTCGCAATTCAAGACCCCACTTGAACTCCGACTTTGACGCGATGCGGGCCCCTTATCTAGTCCGAGAAATTATCCAGAGGGAGATCGAGAAGCAGAAAATTCGGGAGGAGATCATTGCCTCGGAGGTTGCCCGCCGGCAGATGCTCGAAGAAGAGGTGAGGAGGGAGTTGATGTTGGAGCGACAGATGCTGCTGCGGCGCGCTGGTGATGGATTGCCTTTCGAAGGGAAATCGGCAATGCGGTTCGGCTTTAACCGTGGACATCCTGCTTTGCACCGGCTTGAAAGCCGTGCCATGGAGGATCACCTGGCATTTTTTGGTCATAATGCAATTGATATGTCACCATCGATTCGGTCTCCTGAAGCTACACTGACTGAGATTAAGCCTGAACTTAATAAGGATAGACTGATAATGCTGGTAAGTTCTCAACTCTGAGGGGCTTTATATGTCTTTGCCTTTTTATATTATTTTGCTTAGGTGAGCCTTTCTTAGGTGTGGCTGATTTTGAGAGTACTTTATGCTATTCTTATCTTAAATTAGATGTAGAGGAAGCTTGTGAGATTATCTTTGGTGTGAGAATATGAGAGCATCAGACATTGCTACTGCTGGTATTAGTGGGAGTGCTATACATATTGTAGATATTGACATTACAAAAGTTGTTTCATGAAAGTATTTTCTGCCGGTTGCAACATGAACTATTTATGGGGTTACTTGTAAGAATTGATTTCCTTTTCCTAAATAAAATGGGAAGAAAAAGAAGAGAGAGAAATTTGCATGAGATTTTCTTAACTACATTGTGAATTCCGGGCATGACATTCTGCTGCATTTTCAGTATTCTGTGACACCTTAAACTGGATAGGTGACGGCAGTCTTCAACTGTCAAAAGAGAAAAGCCGACATGCTGTGTTATTTTTTTGTATATAATTAATTATGTTGATGCAAAACATGGTAAAGAGAGCAATAAGGGAATTGCTGCATCGACATAATTAATTACTGGATAACTATATGAATAACTCAATTGGACATACCGTTATGTTGTCTGTCCAAAGTACACTCCGTAGTGCTAGGTCGGTAAAAATTATTGTATGCACAAAGTAGAATTTATGGAATTTGCTTTGCACAAGTGCTATCTCTGAACTTTCTTCTATGGAGTAGCTTGAGTCATATTAATCTGCTGAAAGTTGTATTCCAGCATTTCGTTACTAATGAGATAACGACAATTGATGTTTAGCATGCCTTTGAAATCATATTTCTGTTTGTTAAGAGACACATTGTGATTTGATATGATCATTGCTGATTAAGACCCACCTATTTCTTTAAAAAAAAAAAAAAAGAAAAAAAAGAAAGAAAGACCCACCTATTTCTTAGGTAGATAATTTCAAATGGGAGTTCTAAGCCTAGTTTTGTCAACAATATATTAGTTCTAGATGAATTCAATGAGACCTACTACACCCTTTCGAATATTCAAAAAGAAATTCAACATTGATTCGATCTTAGCATTTTCTAGCATGAAGTGTCTCATACCAATCATCAATATGCTTTTTATGGTGTGCTAAGCATCAATTTTTGTCATCAATGACTCTTTGGTACTGCTTTCAATTGATATGTCCAGCTCAATTAGCTCCATCGATGAGAATTCAAATCTGAGCACTGCTGCATAAAGTTATCGTGGCTCCTGCCTTTTGTCTTTGTTAAATTTTTCTTGACCCTGCACTAGGTAATGTATATAGACAACTAAAATCATGGTATCCCTTATGGAACTTTTCAGATCTTATGATTTCCATTATCTCTCTGGCTTTGTGAGGATGGTATAGAGATAATGTTACTATCTTGAAGTATGCCTAGGACGGAAGCCTATCGCCTGAAAAAAATTATAATTTAAGCCTAATTGAGTGGAGAAGTTTTTGGGGAAAATCTATGTTCTCCGAACCTTTCAAATGGGTGGGAAAGTACATAGGAATGACATATGAGGTACATGGAAAGAACGAATGGTCTGAACTGGAAATTACGGACATTCTGTCAGGATCATGACTAGTTATATGTTAGTACACTGTGGAGAATTCATGTCCTTTTTTAAACTTGTGAATTATCATAGATAATAGCTGTCGATCATAAGGTAGTGATTTTGATGTCTGGTTTTCTTTGAATATTAGCTAGCGTATTTTTATATAGGCCTTGAATTTTTTTCTGTCTATTAAATTGTTTTGTGCAGACAAGCTTGTAAGGTAATTTTGGTGGTTAGTGCAAGCATGTTTTGTTTAGGTACTCGTTCAGATTTCTGGTAATTACTACACATCTCTCGACAACACCAGAGACCCAATATGTTTCTAACTGCACAAATATGTGGAAATATGCTTTAGTTTATCTCTACGGTTTAAAATAAAATAGGCATGCTTATAAATATAGGCACAAGCACTTGAAATTAATTGAAGAGCCTTAGTGAATAGAAGGTCCCCACTCACTGAAATATTCAAGCATGGATAAAAACCAAGTTCTCACTTGAACTAATGGGCTTCACCTCACTGTGTCCTCTTGGGTGTAGGTCAATGTCCTTGTGTTTAAGGGTGATGAGAAAAGGAGTGGAAATCTGCTCTCCGTTCTTCCCAAATTCCCCCCTTCACTCTGTAGAATTTCTTTGGTAGGGGTTACCATTCTTTGGTCCTCACCACTTGAAGGCCAAAAGATTCAAATGCTTCTTAGCTTTAACTAAATGCTTCTTCTCCCTTGATCTTTATCTTTAGAATATTCTTTTTCATGCTGGAAATCTAGGTGTCCCGAGGACTTCTTGATTTGGAAATTCTTTGTTTTACTCTTTTACTCTCCCTTTGATTCAAGTCAAGAGATGCAGTTAGAAAAATTAATGAAGTTTGAGGTAGAATTTCATGGATAGAGAATTTGGTTTGTAAAACTGATGTTTATTTATTCTCCGTGGCAAGATGGCAACTGAGGGCCTTCAAGAAATTTGTTCGAAAATGACGTTGCTCAATTTTGAAATAGAAGTTCATAGCTAAGAAATTAGATTTGATAAAACTTGTGGTTGCTTTAGTCTCAATGGCATCTGAAGTCGTTCAAGAAAATAGGTCGCTCAGTGGACATTAACTGTGCCAAGAATTTTGATCAGTTTTTTTTTTTTATCAAAAACTGAAAACAATAAAGTAGACACTGGTAGTCTTAGTTTTGATTTGACTTTTGAGTCTCAGCTTTTTCTATTCATTTGTTTATAGGTGACATCATATCTAGAACAGTTTATCATTCCTGCAGGTTTCTAAAGAATTTTTTGTGATCTTTGTAAATGGATTGAGGACATACAATTCTGTAAGTTAGTTAAGTGTAGATGTAATTTAACTGCATCGAACTGGAGTCTGCAGACGTGGTGCATTCAAGGAAATTTGCAGGCATGGATAGATGTAGGTTTTAAGTGGAATTTTTTGGCTTCACCTCATTGTAGCATAGCTAGTCAGTTATCAACCATTTTTTACTACATCGATGCCAATATCTTTGTTGTTAAATCATGTTACGGCGATGAAGGCAGAATCTTCTCAAGGCCTACAAAGGGTTGATTCTCCACGATGAAGTTGGATTAATCAATATGTTGCCCAGTCTCCCAAGCTCACCTACTCACTCTTTTTTAAATGGAATAGAGCTTTAATGATGGCAATTCTGTGTACTTTCTTGCAGCCTAGACCGGATCCAAGTCTCTGTGGAGCCAAAAGAAAAGCTTCAACCTCTCCAGTTGATGCAGATGAATTGTCCACATTTAGTCAAAAGAAGAAGACCAAGGAGGAGTGGACATGTGCACTTTGCCAGGTCAGTGCTACAAGCCAGAAGGGTTTGAAAGAACATCTCGAAGGGAAGAAGCACAAGATTAAAGAAGCTTCTTTAGCTCGGAAAATTGGCAAGGATGGGAACACTAAATCACAAGTAAACCGAGAGCTTAAGGATTCAAAGATGCTTAGCAGGCCGAAAATGGCGCAGAATTTGGAGAACAAAGGAGGTTCAAGAAAGAAGAATTTCCAGTTTTGGTGTGCGATGTGCCAAATTGGGGCGTTCTCCGTGACAGTAATGGAGAGTCATCAAAAGGGGAAAAAGCACATTGCTCGTCTACGAGAACTGGGTCAAGCTGACGAAGCTGGCTGTGCTGCCGTGTCCAGAGCATCCGCCACCTCCGACATGGAACAAAATGTTTCTACCGACGTCACCACCGCATACGGTGCAAAAGATCCTGAAAGGGACGCCAAAGGAGCCAAAAGAGGCAACTGAGAAATGAGGAAGCAGAGACGGTCTGAGCGAGTACCCGGAAATTTTGCCATCATTCACTTGAATCTCGCCGGTTTGACTTTTGTAAAATTCATTGTATTTAATAATCTTGTGAATAAAAATTAGTGGAGCTGTTACGTGAGTAATTTGCTTTAATTTGGTGTGTTGATTGGAAGCTAATTAACATTTAGAGACATAGATGTTATTTCTCCAGACATTTGTGTTGCTCCTCTCTTCACGATTGCTGATTAACAATTTGCTTTAATTTGCCGTGCCTATCTTTATTACTGAAGAACAAGCGAATGATTATCAGGAGACGGTTTCACAGGATATCCCTTTGATCGAGATAATAAGCCGATAAAGCTCATTTCCATGTCGAAATCATTGATCCTTTGCGGGAAGAGACAAGCCCTGATCTCGAGAGCAAAGACGAGACGCTATGATCATCGTTGGTGTCGATGCATCCCTCACAAACTTGCAGGTGATTTTGAGGGGGTGGCTCGTCGGCCGCCAAGAATGACCATAGGCATGGGGTTAAGGCTCTCCAGGCATGTGAGTGAAGCAGTGACAACAATGAGAAGATCAAGTATTCAGAGCAAGAAAGAATTGTCGTGGAGTTAAAAAGTCAACCTGGAAAAGAAATTAAACAAGAGGAAAGAAAAAAACATCGAGCATTGATGTGTCCAAAGTGGTCTCTACCTTAAAAGATGTGTTAGTAAAAAAATTGTAGTGGTCGATGCATCAGCATATGTTTACTGATTCATTTGCAACCCCTTGAATAAATAAGGGTGATCGATGCATTAACATGTACTTAGTGATTCTTCCTTCATACCAGTACCTTTTTTGGAGTTGACATAAAACCTAATAATCTAATGTTTCTTGTTCGGATGCATTGTAAGTGGGAAAGCATACTCTTTGATAGTTTTCTCTTTTGTCCGCTCATCTTATGCGGAAAATGAAACAGATATGAAACAGATATCTAAGTATTTTATGGTTATCTATGCTAGTGAAGCTGCTCAGTCTATAGGAGTTTGCAGCTTCCTTTCCTATCGCACAATCCCTGAAGAAAAGAACAGCAGAAAAAGATGAGAATCAAGAACAAAAAATTTGTATATGTACAGGTAAAGCTGCTCATACTAATGATTTTGTATGATGTCCTAACCCAGTTCAAGCCCACCGTGACAAATCCTGAGCTCTGCTGCTACGATTTAGATGTCCGTCGTTGAAACCTTCTTCCAATTTGGCACAGAACGAGCTGGTGGGCTTGAGAGTTTCGACCAAAATAAAAGCTTGAGAGGTCGACAAAGTCTCTGATAAATTGTCATCCTGAATTCCGGAGTCAGCAACAGACTTGAAGACGTACGTAGCCGTTCGGAGTGGAAGGTGCAGCGAAGAGTAAAGCAAAGGCAGATTTGGTGACTGCAAATCACGCCAAACAGAGAGGCTAAAATCTTGGAATCCGAGTGCGTAAAGAGAATTTTTTGCATATTAGAGAAAAAGGAAAATCCTCGCAATCAAAGTAGACTTCACGGATCCAAACTTTCCATGAGAGGGAGATTAATATTACGATCACGACGTCTTCTCTAAGCAACATGATGATCACTCCTTCCATACATCATCAGCACCTTCATTAAGAAATAATAAAAAATTAAAAATAATCAGTTCAAGTAATTCGAGTGAGAGGTTCCACCTCTGTATTCAAATCGAAATTCACTGGTTCCAATTTTAAAGAACGGGAAACCAGATTGGTATCCCTGGAACCACTCAGAATTGGCCAATCCAATCTGTTCCGGGCAGTTCCTTCAGCTCATGCTAGTGATAAAGCACTCTCATCAGGCCGTACTGGCCATGATTTCTCCCCTCGACGACAAAAGCCCCCTTCCTCCGCTTCGGTTAATGTAATCTCGTGGATTCTGTCGTCTCAAAGGCTATAGAACTCGGCGCTCTTTCCTCTGCCGCTTATCGATAAGCATAAGCTAGGAGCACTCATCAGCATCCAAGTCCGAAGCCGTGCGCGCGCGATCCTGCTGAAATTGATTAGGCCCCTCCGTGGAGCAGTTCCTCAGGAATATTTATCCCACCGTTCGCCCTGACACGAAGCATCGGACGTTTGATTGAGCAGTCGCATTACAAGTTCAAACCCTCTCTGACTTTATTCTGGGACAAACGAAGAAAAAGAAAGGACCGACAATGACCGACCCAACATAGGATTTCGTCCTCAAGATGGTCGAAAACCATAGACAAGAAGCCACCGGAAATTACCGATAGGGAGATCCCCTTTTGATCTTGGGGCATCACATTTACACATTGCAGAAGATGATTCAACTTCGTCTCTTGATGAATTTTCTTTCTTTAATAGAAAGGCCAAGTTTGAGGGGGAGGAGCTGTTACTACTACATGCCACTTAAAGAGGAGATATGGCGAACACGGCAAGGCGTCGGCGAATTTGGCAAAGACTCAGGAGATGCTATTTTGTTCAATTCCTACCGTACTCGATAACGAAACAACACCAAGCAAAATTCTCTGGCGGGCCAAGACGCGGGTACAACTTTGCGTGAACCATTCTCCATTCTAACTTGCGATTTCCAACTACAATGACTTCATGCTAATCAAATTATACTGAACCGAAAAGTTGATACAATCAGCTGGAAACAAAGATCCATAGATATGAACATCATGCAAAAGCAATATTCCTGAGAAAAGATATATCACATGATTTATCTTGTTCCCACAAGAGTTATAGTATACCCCATTCACGCATGTGCAGAAAGTTCAGTTATGGTCCGGTAAAGAGTATTCTCATATTATGTTCCTAAAGCCATTGATGCAAGATTGCAGGGTCAAATGCCTCACCACATGCAGCGATTCAAGGAGTAGAAGATCGTGCAGTGAGTGACTTTTCACTGTCCTCATGGAAACTGATATAAGGTTCAGTATATACGTTTTTCGTTTACCTTGCCACTTGATTCTATACCTAATATGTATTAGGCAACTATGTGACTGCATAACCTGATTGTTGCAGAAAAAAAAGGAGGCAAAAGTGAATATAAAGGCACATATGGGGTTATTTGCAAGCCCTGGCAAGCAACAATCCCAGCTTGGCGAATATGTAAATGTAACCTCAAACTCTTAAAGCCACCTGATCTTGCCACGAGATCTTCCTCTTCCCTACCTTGCTAAGCCCATTCACAGTATTCTTACTCCTAAAACTCGATAATTTCACATCATTACTGAGCTCCTCGCCTTCCCCTGTGCCTAAACTTCTATTTACTTCTTCAGCTCTTGGCTGCTGATCATTGATCTGCAACTCCTCTGTCTGCAACAAAAGGTGGCCATCAATGATCTACTACCATACATACAGCCGACACAGATATAAAAGATAAGAAAAAAACTCAATTCTGGTGAAAGATTGATTACCGAAATCTGGTTTAAATCAAAGACGGGAGTGGGGTTTCTCTTGGTAACTTCTCTTCCTGCACGAAGCCTCTCCCTATGATGCATATCAAAAGCTGGAGTGGGAGTTTGGATGGCAACTTCCCGCACACTAGCAATCAAATCCCTCTCGTTCAAGTCCAAACTTCGTGCAGAGTTGTGGAACGCAGCTTCCCTCCCAACAATGGTTCTCTCCTCTTTCGCATTTAAAAGAGGCAGGGGATTTTGCAAGGCTGCTTTCCTTCCATTCTTGACTTTCCCCCTTTTATTTAGATCAAGAGCTGAAGCAGATTTGCCTTGAGCAGACCCCTTTGCCACTGTATTCCTAGCCTTTGCGAGGTTATCACTTTTTATTTCTATATTTTTACGTTTCGCTCGTCTAGGTGGCTGTTGCGGCTGTTGTGGCTGTTGCGGCTGTTGTGGAGATGAGAGCTGGTTCTCCATTAAGTACTTGCATCGTCGCCTTAAGAATCTGTTGATAAAAATCACAAATAGCTCATGCTTCTAATCCACTTGACGACAATTAATGTATGCCCAAGGGCCAAGGATGTAAGAAACCATACTGGACTTCAGCTAACAGTGTAAATTTGTGCTGTTTCAGCATTTCCATCTTCTTTTTCATGGCATTCGTTTCCTATAAAACAAGTATTGGCATGAGCCCATATATGCAACAAAATCAAGGACTTGCCGAAATAGTACTTAAGTTACAGCAGAAAACAGGGCAACACCTACAATGAGTAAACAGTCTCGTAACTTCAAATATATTAAAATTACTATAAACCGCAGATGGTCCGCTCACGAAGCTGACTAATACCATCCTCGAATCAAATCAAGCACATGATTTTCATCTTACACGCTCGATATACAAAAGAAAACCTTCAAGATATCTAATTTTTCTTCCTTTTCTCAGACTGCCAGACCAGAATTAAACGACTGAAATAAAAGAGGATGCTGCAAAAATTAGTTTTTGAGGGATAAAATTCCTCGGGCGTAGGCAAAATTTAAAAAAGAAAAAAAAAATTCTAGCAGCCAGAAAAATCTACGACCACCTTAGTCCATTAAGCCATCTCTCTCCTCTACTAGTCTCCCAGCAAACCAGAAAAAGTTCTCAGAAAGCAATTGATAAAACTCAAAATTAAGTTCAACAGAGGGGAAATTCACAAGGTACGTTTATTCTCCACAGAAGGGGAAATTTTTAATCATCCTGCAGCTAAAATTAAGGCAAACAAACAAGCACAACCATGAAAAGCCACAAATCATACACCGATCCAAAACCATCCATTCCGATTAACCAAACTTGCAATCACCATCTCAGGGATACATCAGAAGATCAGCAACGAAACAACTACGGAACAGGGCATAATCGATAATTATCAATGGAAACATGAAGAAAACCTAGATCCATGCCAAACCAATACAGAAATAACATAAACCGAGCAAAAGGCGTAATTTCAACGAAAACCCCCCTGGAAATTTTTTACCTTTTCCAGATCTTGGTAGTCCTGCATGAGACTCTGGTGCTTGTACCTGATCCTGGGATCTTCAGGAGCAACATATGGAGAAGACTCCATAACAGCCAACCCTTTCATCTTCTTCATCTTAGGTCAAGAACAGAGGCAACAAAAGGCAGCAAACAGAGTCGAAAAGGGAGGCCCGGAGAGATGGGTGCGATTGAAATAATGAAGGAGAGAGAGGGACCGGGGGGTAGGAGGACAAAACAATAAAGAGGGAGAGAAACAGGAAAGAGAGAGAGGAAGGGAAGGGGAAAATGAGAAGGTTCTCGCCTTCCCTGTTTTCTCTGTGAAAACTCTGACCAGGACAAGAAACCCAATAAAGCCCACATAATTCGGTTGTGTGGAAAAAGAAAGAGATGGGGGAGAAAAATAAAAATGCGTATTTCTTTTGAGGGGGAGGGAGAGCTGAGGTTGAGACAGTAGTGATGAAGATGGGATTTTTTGGGGGGTTGCAGAAGGGCATTTGTGACCCAACATTGTTTTTATTGGAGAGGGAGGTGGGTTTGGTTGGAGGACATCTGAAGGCACCTATCTTCTCTTTCTTCTTTGCTTCTCTCTCTCTCCCCAAATTTTCCTTTGCTTTCTTTTTTGTTTTACCTTGCAGCTACATAAGTTTTGGTCCAGCTGAGCTGGGCCATTGAAGAAAAGAGAAGGGGTTTGGGAAAGTTGGGGCGGTTGACTCTTCTTTCTCTGTTTTCTATTTTGTTTAGGGATGATATGAAAGCTTTGTTTGGTGTGTGGAGCTTCTATGTTTCTTCTTCCATGTTGGGTGTATGCGACTTTGCATTTAATTTTTTCCACAGAGAGAGAGAGAGAGAGAGTTTGCAGAGAGGGACAGGCACAGAAAGGAGAGGCAGAAAAAGGCAGGGAGAGAGATAAAAATGGGAGGTTGCCGGTTTTCTCTGCTGATGTGCTGTTGCAGCTGTTATTACACCTCATTTCTAGGACTAAGAGCTCTCATGGGTCATGCTCGTGTGGGGATTCCTTTTTCATTTTTTTTCCCTCAAGGAAAAGGAAAATTCCAAGAGAAAAGAGAGGAAATGATAAAGATGCTTCCTTTGCTTGCTTTTGTCATTTTACATTATTATAACTCCCCCACCAGCAAAGGTCAATTTCGTGTGAATTCACCATTTTGTCCCTAATAGTTTCTCCTTGGGCTCAAAGATGCTTCAACTAGCAGTAGCCCCCATGGAACACCTAATGCGAGCTTCAGTTCACGCCAGCTCCAAAAGAAAAATGAAATTTCTTTCTAGCCCCCTTCTATATTTTTTTTCTCATCTGATTATGAACCGCTTGAGCTGATCTGCGATAGAAAAGATGCTCAGAACTTTGGGCTTTTCATCTTCTGATCGTTTGACCTCAATAGTCTCATCCTCACCTGAATCACAAGCCTAATTTCTGTGGCTGTGGATGGGGTTTTCCTTTCGAGCACAGTACTGCAACATGTACAAAGTTTTGCACAGTTGGAACATGAATGAAGCTTATCCTTTTTTGCCTTTTTGGGTCGAATGAAGGCTACGGTTACTTTTCTGCTTTTTCAATGAAGGTTTATGGTTGAAAAAGCAGTGTCCCACAAAACTAGCTAGCCCTTAAATCTAGCTAAGTCGTGGATGACTTCTGCCAAAAGATAAAGTGGAACCGGAAGACATGGAGGCTTGGGTAATGAAGACTATTTGGAAAAAGGAAACGACACTTTATGCATTTCATAGTAGGTAAAGCATTCTCGCAACAATTAAGCCTGAAATAGTGAGAATACGCATGATGCACTTAGTCTGGGTCTCACCTATATGTCTTGTGTTACTATCTAATTTGTTTTCGATGCCAAAGACAAAATCAATTAGCATTATTAAGTTATACGATGCATTTTGACTCTCATTTATTTTGTGAACTGCAACCTGCAATAATTTTTCCCCGGAGAAGGTGATAGGCAAGTAGAAGATCGAGGACGGATTTCCCGGAAATGGACATTTAGTTGAGAGCCAAAGGCCTGCATTTTCAACTTTTGGTTTCTCTTAGAGAATACCAGTATGACAGGCTCTTGATTGTTTTGCTTGCCAAACACTCATGGTAGAGAGAGAGAGAGAGAGAGAGAGAGAGAGAGAGAGAGAGAGAGAGAGAGCTTCCTCTACATTTTTATACAGTGCACTTGTGGTCCTGTGTCCGAAGACGACTCTAGCTTTGAATTACCATTTAGGGCAGAAAAATGACAGTTTGAAGTGCTAACTTCCAAACCAGCACAGTGACGGACTGAAGCAATAAGCCTTCTTCTCTTGCTGGCCTTCTCTTGTTGAGTCTCCATTTAGTCTACTGAGCTAGACATGCTTCTGTTTAGATTTGTTGCGGTATCATTCATAGACCGATCTTATGCCTGGAAAATTAACGGAAACATCTGCAAGCATCTTAATCACTAGGTTGATATAATTTTGACAGTGCCTCACGTGATTTGGTCTGCCATCAAAACGTTCCTTGTGTAGCCTGTACTTAGCTCATCTTAGATCTGGGTCTGTCCTATAAAATGTCATACCAGATCTCTCTATTGAAGGCTATAATGTTGCCATAGCTTTGGTAACATTTTGACTCAATAGTTGAGAAGTTCTCGCGTTTTCTTTCTCATTCCAGCATATCACAGAGCAGTTCTAATGAGAAATAATGCTTCCCTTAGCTTTCATGATAAACTAGCTGAGAGTGATCAAAACTACCAACAGGAATATCAAGCTAATCAAGATTAAAATTTTGAGGAGAGAAGGAAGGACATGATGAACAAAGAATAGCGAACAACCTTATGTGCAATTACCATTTCTTGAAGAATTACATTCCCCTTGCATTGAATTGATATTTGACACCCTGCTTTTACAATGTTACCAGAATTTCAGTAGAGTTCCTCCTTCAAATTTGGACACTTCCATCCATACAATTAAAAGAAACTAATGTAAATGAATCATTTGCTTCCCTAGCTTTTACTTGCTTTGTCCCCCATTATTATTTTGTATGCGACAAGTTGTTTGGATTGCTCCACCAACTCCCATCAAAGCTAACAAATAATCCAATCCCTATCTTGCCTTTATTTTCAACCCACAGCAAACCGTGTCAAGACTTTGGCAGTTCTTTTCCCGCCAAGAATGATTGGAAAAGAATGAAGGCCCTCTTGGGTTGGAACAGAGGCACTTCGTGCCCAGCTCCTCTCACTGTCGCAAAAGTTAGCCCATCATATACCTCGGTCCATCCTCCAACCTGATTGCCAGAATACCATGGGTACCATCGAGTTTTAATGGTGAGATTCAGATGGTGGAGGGCGAATCTGGTGGCCGTCACCGGAACCACCGAATCTGTGTCACCGCTGCCCAGTTTTAAAAAAATGGTCACTCAGCAAGGAGTTAATTTTCAAGAATGTGTACTGGTAATATCACTTTCTTGTTGCTTCACAGTATCGTACTTTACAGATGACACATAATTGATAAGGTAAATATGCAATGAAAATCGAGTGACATGAATGCAAGGTGAGAAAAATGCAAACCAGTGCAGAAGCTGAAGATATCTATCGGATAAATGCCTGTGATTGGAAGATTATGTTGAAACACCCAACCCGAAGTTGAGAACAATCAAGAACCCTCCAAAGACTGTTATTATCTGTCCAGTCAGCCCCTGCTGGTCCAAAACTCCCCCAAAGAAGATTTTAAGAGACTGTTACTAGCCTCATTTTTTGCTCTTGGTTGATTTCAAGACTCAAGATCAAGAGGCAGTTCACTATTGCCACAAGCCACCCATAAATGCTCAATCCAGTCGCTTTTTTTCTGCATGGACCAGGAAGGAGAAGAGGGCTCCTGAACATCGTTGTCTATCAAAAGAATTCCTGGATGTTGCTCATCTTAATTCCTTCCGTAAAGTTTTTGGAGGCTCAGGAATATTAACATGGACTCCTATTTGATGCACACACCCTGTGGTAGTCTATGATTCAAAGAGGGAAGAAAGACGCGTGAAGAAAAAGTCCTCTTTTCCTAAAGCCGAAATCAAATGTTCTAAAGAACGCAGGCAGTGAAAAGCTATGCTTTAACATTCATTCTCCTGGCCTCCAAGGGGTTGGTGGAGTGATAAGGGCTTGGGCTTGTGGGTGATTGATACCAAGTTTGACTCCCTCTGCCCCCCATCTTACACTATCCTTGACTTACATGGAGGCTAGCCGGTGGGATCGGGCCAGTCGGATCCTTGTAGATAGGCCGGTGTGGGAATCCGGGTCATGAAAAAGAAAAGAAAAGAAAAAAACACTCATTCTCCTAAGAAACTGGAAGGATCTGTGGTGAAATCAGTAAGTACGACAGAGGTGAAAAGTCACTGGTTGTTAGGAGTCGGTAGAGAGAGATATAGATGAATTTTCTTTTCTATAAATCTTGTCCCAGTCTCATAGCATGATGAAACACTGGTCAACACTGCGGCTTTAGCTGGAGGTCAAAATAGCTCGTCATTGTCTAACAAGCGAAATCGGAAAACTGTAGCAGGCTTAATTGCTGGGGGGCCCGTAGAATGAATTAGACACCGCGTACCGCCAAAATGCATCGCAGCAACAACAGCTGTCAATTGCTTATGAATGCAATAAAAACGTTTGAAGTCCCTGTAGTTAGAAGACAATCAATTTACCTGAACACCCAGATCCTGAGTCCAGCTGCAATTAACTCCTTATACGTTGGTAGCATTGAATTTTGAGAATCCTTCCAATTCTTGATCAGAACGTCACTGCTCAGCACACGATACAAGCAACATAAAAACTCTGATATTTTCTAAGAAAATGGAAGAGAATTAGACTGAGCAAGTCGGATTGAATAGATAACCTGCAAGCAGTCCACTTATAAGGAATCCCTGTAATGTTCGCGTGCAAGGCCTTTTGCACATCGGGCCGGTTATAATACTTCTCGGCGTAGTTCTCTGTACAGGGGTCGTAACCCGAGATGCGCCGTCGCAGGAGAGTGTTCTTGACCCTGATAGTGCTGTTGGTTGAGGACAGGCAAGAGGGGGTGTAGATGCTGTACGGATCGATGTTGCCCAACTCATAATTCGTGGCATAGTTCACAGCATCATCGCATTGGTTGGAGGAGTTGTCGGATGTGAAATTGCAGTTGTTGAGGATTGATTTGTAGGTGGCGTCTGAGATCAGGGAGTGGCTCCACCAATATGCAACTGTTCCTAAGCTGTCATAGTAGTTGTCGGTAACTGCATTTCCCACCTGCATTGCATTACGCACGCATGTCCAAATTAGAGACAGGATCCCAAGACAATGATGCCATTACAATTGTGGAAATAAATTCGAGATTTTGGAGTCAACTGGAACTCACAATGAATCCTTTGAGATTAATGATGGGATTAGAATGTTGTTTGTTGTGGTCATGAATCGCCTTCGCTAACTGGGGAACGTAATGCCCTGAGCGCGAATCCAACCGAAGAGGAAGCAAACATTAAACTGTCATGTCAGTCACGTTTTCAGTCGAAATGGGGACTTATGCTGTAAGGAAATGTGAGACTCGCTGCAGGCGGAAATCGGTTAATTACCCGCGTAGCTCTCCCCCGAAATGTAAAAATCACGATGTTGGTACTGAGGGAATCTGGACATCCATCTTGTTAGAAAAACGAGAGCATCAGCAGCTGCGTCGCAAGAATTGGCAAATCTTAATTAGTCTCCAATGTTTAGAGCTAATAATGAAGATTATTAAAACACTTGTCTGATCACCTGTTCGATTGTCCCCAGAATCTTTGAGATTGGAGCTGGTATTTGTGTAGGAGAAACCAACTCCAGCTGGGGATTCAAGAAAGAGAAGATTTGCCTCTGCAGATCATGATACGACATCATTTTTAGTGTTGCCAGGCCAAACATAATTCTCGTACCCTTTTCTTTGGCCTAACTTCTATGTCATTGGAAAGAAAAGGTCTCAAATTCCCAAAGTGTCAGATCGCGACACGAGGATACCTCATACCTGTATTCCACGAGAACTTGTTCATGTAGAGGGACGAACCCGTCTTGTTGACCCGGAACGGCCCGATTTCCTCAGACGCTCCGTACGCGACAGATGAGCAACCTGGTCCTGCAATCTCAGATCATAAGGAGAACGGAAGGCCCGGTCACCCGTGAACTTCCAGGAGACAAATCGAATCAAACCAATCATAGTGCAGAATCCATGTGGCGCCACATTAGTTTACTAACATCTAACGTAACGTGCGCAATCTAAATCAATGTTAGATCTTTGCTTTCTTTTTTCTTCTTTTCAATCAAGGGTCGATGGAAAGTTGAGGTCATTCCCTACACACGGAGCAATCGTGAGCGTGCCACCAACATATTAGGAAGTTGAGATGTCAAACCTCCGATGCCTTTCACAGGAATAATGATGAACGGGGACCAGCTGGGGCATGCACTGCTACTGCATGCATCACCCGCCCAAGGTGGTCCGATTCCTGTAGTGGAGCAGAAACTATGGACCTTGGTGGGTCTCTCTGCCCGGTGAATAAAGGTGAATTGTTGCAGCTCGATCAGTCAGTCAGGTCCCAACATCCATGTGCGGAAGGTTTCGAGCTACGGTGGTCAACCCAGTCCCCGTTTCACACCGTGAAGCTGAAAATCCGTGAAGGGACTGCAAGCTCCAGTACCAAAACCTTGACCCTACGCCAACCTAGGCTTCGATGCTATCAGCTGTCTCTACGGTTCTACATCTAGGTTTGGTCGTTGTTCGATGCATAGAAAAGGGAGGTTAGGTCCGGTCAACCCGTTTGGATTTCTCACTAAGGACCGACTAAAAATATTATGTTAAAGAGACAAAAGAAAGAAAGAGCCCCCCGGTACACAAAAACTAATGAATTTAGTAGCATAACACAAAGCGCCACTCGTAGAATACAATTCTACATGTTTCTTGAAGTAAAATATAGCCATTTCATGATAATGATGAGAGACAAATTGGGTCGATATAATCGGTAAATCGAGGGAGCCCTACTAGATTCACGGTCCATGAAGTCTTTGCTTTGTCTAGATGCAAGCATAAGCAGCTAAGAATGGCTCCCTACTTTATGCAAGCTAATTGAGTACTTTAATCAATGCTACATAATCACAATCCATAACTTTTGAAACAATTTCCAAGGCAATGCGTTGACAGAAAGAGCACAGGCCCTGCATAGAGATAAGCTCCAACACGGGCGAAATAATTAATCAGAGCTTGTCGCTAGTTCATGTCAAGATCTCCTTCCGGCGAAATTTGGAGTCGCCCTCAGCCGTCACGAACCGAATTCAAAAACCATACGGTAAAATTCAACTGCCATAAATGATTAGGGACCGACCACGACGGCTCCCCCCAGTAGTTTTAGCCTAAAAAAGAACGCCTCTAAGTTTGAATACGACGACTACGGAATAACATCAAGACCCACCCTTTCAGGATTAACCGCATTCAATGTCCGTCCATCTTCGTTAATGTCAATCTGCCATGCAACACCTACCAAAGCTCATACAAACCCAATTTCCGGAACGTATTTTATTTCTCTATGAAATGTCGGGTTCTGCTGTTGAAGGACAAGGACAATGACATTTTGTTTTTGCTTAAAAACTCATTAAGCAGCCTCTTTTATTCTCTTCAACCAATTTGGAAAATGCATTTTAATCTTTGACGGGCCCCCATGTCCAAGCCGGCCATCATTTGCTCCGAATGCGCATGCCTTTGGAGGTACAGAAACATTGGGTATCATCCATTGGAAGCGACAACTTGGGAAAAAAATTTTACAGGGCATGGTCGCCCAGAAACTGTGAAAGGGTGGGCTTTTTCCTTTCCTCCTCTTCCTTTTTATTTTTCCCCCCTCTTTTAGGGGTTGTTTTCGGTTGAGTTTTTTTTTTTGGGTTCATATGATGTCTGCTTCCTCCTTACAACCGATAGCTCTCGAGAAAGGGACATAAAAACTTTCAGGCAGGCTTTTTCATTAGCTTTTGGGGGGAATAAACATAAGTCGTGGAAGGAATAAAACCCTAAAAAGATACAGACAGTATAAGTGGTCACGAGGGCCCCTGTGGGTTTTTCTATTGTTCTCTCTTTGATTTTCTATTTCTTGGGCCTTGGCAAATTTCTTTTCTTTTATCAATGTTGCTTACTTACCCTGCTTTTTATACATATGAGGACGCATGTGGTTCTTGCTTTCCCTGATGGAGACAAGATCATCAGATTTCCGTAGCTTCTTTTATCGTCGTACCGATGGGTGATTCTTTCTAACAGTGGAGGGGTTAGGGAGCAAAAGATTGCATGCGTAGTGAAACGAAAAGCTTACCTGGGCCTATGTTTCTTGGGGCCCTTATGTGAAGAATGCGGTAATAACTATACCTTTTTGTTATAAAGTTGGTAACTTTCTAAGCTAGAAACCAAAATATAATACGCAAGGGAGAGAGAGAGAGAGAGAGAGAGAGAAGCACGTGAGGGTGGTGACACGTGCTGAGGATGAGGAGGTACAGTTGGGATGAACTGTGAATGGGGTTGCATATTTATTGAGGGGATCGACCATAGCTGTCTGCTTATGTTCAATGTCACGTTGGAGTAATCAAAATCCTTTCACAAAACCAAAAAGATAAAGCAAGACATTAAATTAAAAGTACATGGATGGAGACCACTGAATTTTTCTTGGAAACTGGAATCCGGACAAAAAGAGGGGGAAGGTGCTAAAGTGAATTTTTTTGGTGTAATTGTGCTGGTATTCGGCAGAGCAGGAATTCACTGCTTTGACTCGCGAAAGAACACTTGAGATTAGAAGCTACGGTTCGAGTTCATAGCGAACATAAAACACCAAGATCAATTGCTAATGTATGGCGAAAGAACTGACCTCCATTAAGCCAGAGAAGGAGCGGCTTCTTCTCGGGAGACGAGGTGGCCTCGGTCAACCAATAGAACAGAGCCCGACCCTCTTGCTCGTTCACCGTGACGTACCCGGAGAATTGGGAGAATGCCACCGGGGGCTGACCCGGGAGCGCTGTGACCCTGTCCATCTCTTGCTCTCTTGGCAATGCAGCGGCAAGTGTGAAGATAATGACTGGTGAGGATAAGAGAAGAGACAAAAAGAGGAGGAGGGCTGTGCTTTGGACTGCCATTGCAGCCTCACGAGAGAGAGAGAGAGAGAGAGAGAGAGAGAGAGAGAGAGAGAGAGAGATGCTGCTTTCTTTCTCAGTTCTCAGATGGAGAGTACATAGAAAGGAAGAGAAATTGTCTGCTTGTGCCCTTTTGGAAGGTTTATATTACACTCGGGGGGAGAGAGAGAGAGAGAGAGATGGGGGAAGATATTGATGGCTCAATAATAGGGAGAGCTTGGGGAGGGGGCGCCTTTAATGAGTTGCTGAATTGCTACACTTCTCTGCAATTTGGGCACAGCTTGGTCCTACCCAACCCGAATGCAGACCTCAGTCCTGTTGCTTTCTTAGCCATCCCCCATAACCGCATATCAAAGAAATGAAGAAATATTTTTTTAAAACTAATGAGTTATGCAGTAAACAAAATCGATCACGGTACATTAATTATTTGAAAACTTTGGTTATTTTGTAGGGTTCGGTGTAGTCTAAACAATACCTCCACTACATACAACTCTCTCTCTCTCTTTACTTGATTATTTCGATGATATTTAGAAGGTTAGGCTTGAGAATAAGAGGTCGGCATTGACTTGATGACATTTAAGCGTTGAAGTTTGGAGCTTAGTATGTATAATATAGGAATAGTTATGCAAAGTGATTGGAAGATTGGGCATTGTAGTATTGAAAAACTCCACTTGTGGTTGTGTAGCCTCGTAATTCATGAACATATATGGATGTCGTCCATGTAGTTTCTACTTTTTTTTTTTCTGGCCAGACACGAATGCAACCGCACTCTCTCTCTCCTTTACCCAAAAAAAAAAAAAAAAAAAAAACCACTCTCTCTTTCTCTCTCTCTCGTACAAAATTTGTGATGACTTGACTCCTTTCACAAGGCTAAAATCGAAACAAAAATGTGACTCACGCAGCAGATGCTCGATACGGATTTTTCCTAACACTAGCTTAACAATCGAATCAAACAGGTGATGACAAACAAAATGTTAGTCTGCTTTTGACATTTCTCAACCGTAGCTCAAGGGCACCACGCAACACTTATGGTGTCTTTCAGTGTACGTAGGCCGCGCACCTGTATAACTTCGCATGAGCAAAAACCCTTCTGTATCTATTACCTGGAATGACTCAAATAAACTAAGGACTTCAATCATTCTCTTTAAATAAACTCGTCTCTCTCTCTCTCTCTCTCTCTCTCTCTCTCTCTCTCTCTCTCTCTGTGCATATTCTTTCTCCTGACTAAACGGTCGTGCACGCTGTGCCAGCCAATAAAATACATAAGTCATGAGCCAACCGTGCATGCATGAGCTTCATTGATATGAGAGAGAGAGAGGGAGGGAGGGAGGGAGGGAGGGAGGCATGAACATGGGGGTGTAATGGATGATTACGAAACGAGGGCAGGTTTTCTTCCTATCTGAAACCAGCTACCAAAGTAGGTAAGTTCATTTTGAATGTGGGTTTTTCTTTTTCTTTTTTCCTTTTCTTCTGGTGAATTCTCTACCGAATCACCCTGAATATGATTGAGTGGCAGATGGATTGATTAAGAGAGATAAGAGAAGCTTGATGTTTTACTTACTAATTTGACTTGCCTCATTGAAGGTCTAAGTTGCAGAGATGCTTTTTCTTTTTCTTTTTTCCTTCCTGAATTTGGTGGCCCTTGAATCTTTTATTTTATTTTTTGTTAGGTGAGGGAAAAAGAGGTTCATAAATGGATGCGATATTGCTGGTCCTGTGATCTCCACCGGCCTTGGTGTGATCTTGATTCCACGAATAAATGAGGCAAAAGTGAAGTTAGAACCTACTAAAAATGGGATCCTCACATATTGACGCAAAGTCCCTTTTGCTTCTCCTTTTATACTACGTTTAGTTATTTAAATTTTTAGTAATGATAAGACTGAATGGAATAAGATATGAAATACAGGGATTTTACCATATCACATCTATTATTTGATAAATTGTAGTACGAATTTTTCATGTCCTATGATATCTATTGTTTGATATGAATAACATGATATGATTGAATAATATATGATATAAAATGTAAAGTATTTTGTTATATCATATCTACTATTTGGTAAATCGCAATACCAATAATTACATATCCTATCATATCTATTATTTAGTATAAACGGTACATTGATGGAAATGAACCTATAAATATACAATTGAAGATGATAAGAAATTACATCTTAAATGGAAAATGAACTCATTGTAGCATTTCAGAGTAACAGATTTGACTATGTCAAGAAATGTAAATAGGATACAACAACATCAATGACATAGATCAATGAAAATGCCAAATTTAGTAAAAGAGAAAAAATGTTGTTATCTACCTTTCTAATTCCAAAAAGTACAGTGTATTTATTGTTTCACCACTTTCGTGAAAACTTCAACATGAATCATAAAACTACAAAAGCGGGGTTTTGACTCTTTTGCTACTTTCATGGACTTTTTTGACTTAAACCAGAGAGCTATGGAGGAATCGTGAAGCTTCAACATGAATCGGGAATACAAAGGAGAAGGATATGAATAGAATTAGGAAGATCCATTTCAAGTTTGAATTTGTTCATATAAAATAAGGCTTTTTACACTTCATTTTTATTTACTTATTTTTTAATTATTTTTCCTCTGTTTTATTTCTTTTTGATTCCCTTCCATCATTCATTAATAAAAATTTATTAAATAATAAACTATATAATAAATATAGATTATAAATATGTATATATATCTACAAACTATATATTATCAAATAGAAAGAAATTCAAATATATAAATATAGGAATAATTAAAATTGTCTATTACGTTTTTATTATTTTGGATTTTCTCTTTTATATTAGAATCCAGATATTCCTTTATATTTAATTATGATTTTATGTTTTAATTTAAGATATTTTTATTCAAGAAAAATGACTTTTATACCATAAATACAAGATATCATATCTACTTTTATACCACTTCCTTCACGGGATATTTGGATTCGGGCTATATTTTGTAATATTCGATTGTATTCTATCTCGAACAGAAACCAAACATAGGATATGAAAAATTAGGGTTTAAAAAGCACAAGATCTCTAGTACTTTATGGGTGCAACATTCATCTTGTCTATTAGTTAGTAAGAATAAAAATCGGGGAAGAACTCTACGGGCTGTTCAGCATCCACGCGAACGGTACGACTGCATAAATCGTCCAGATTTAATGAAGCTGAAGATTCGGATAGGCTTGTTATAAGAGGGAAAGAAGAGCTAGCTCGGTAATGATTTCCGTGTAAAAGTAATCTCGACATGGCATGTCATGCAAAGCTAATCTCCGACAAAACATGGTGAAACATGCACAAGATTTGAGTCGGTAGACTTGAAAATGATTTGGTCAACCTTCAATAGTTACCATGACATATCCATCGACGTCCCGCCAATGGGAGTCGTTGAATCTAATCTTGCTTCACCAAATCCGGCCTCCTCCCCATGTCACGGATCCTCGAAGATGCGATTAGCTCACGACAAAATCAGAGGTTACGTGCATAAAAACCTTGCTTGCCACGAGCGGCCGAATGACAAAGTCTACAATAATCCAAATTCCATTTTTTTTTTCCTTCAATTTTTATATCCAAGAGAAATTATTGCCCCTGTGAATTCTATCTGCCAATCGCAATCCATCAATCACCCTAATCACTGTTGAAATACTGAAATTTATACACACGACGTCATACGTTGGACCCAAATAGAATATGTCCTAAAGGTCAATAAGAAGAGTCGACCAAATCATCACTCTGCGGGGAAAAAGAAGGTATTCAATGAGATCCATCCGTCTGTCCATGATTTCCGAGATTTTGTTTGGCTGCAAAGCGACTGTTTCTCTCCCTGGTTTCGATGCGCACCATTAGACTCCATGTGCATCCGATCCGATCCGATCGTGTTCTTAACGAGCATGTCGCCCTGGATTTTTAATTTGCGAGATGTCAACCATCGCCTCGTTTAACGCCATTGATCTCAACCGAGTTTCGATGTTGCAAATGACAAAACGTGACTCTCTTCCAATTAAGTATTCTCTCTTATATTTTAATCGTGATCGAGACGCTATATTTCATGTTAATACAATTAATGAATACAGATATTGTGAAAGAGGATTCTTTACTCGAGACATTTTAATCGTGATCAAGGTATCACGTGACTCTTCCTAACGAGTATTCTCTCTTATGTTTTAACCATGATGGAGATACTATATTTCATGTTAATATAATCAATGAGTACAAAATTATAAAAAACAGTTCTTGTGATCCCACCAATCAAGATGTTTTAATCATGATCAAGGTGTCACTGGTCCCGGTTAACATTTATTAAGAGCATCATCATACTCTATCAGAAAATTCAGATCCGTAAGTGTCCATCCACCGTCACTGAAGCTTCTGTCTTCTTCACTTGCAAGCAAACGAGGTTAAAGCCAGCATTAGCGTTGACCGCTCGGGGGAAGTGAGAGTTCTATCAAGGCAATGTCAGCCTTTAATTAAGAAGGGACAGCTTGGGGGCCTTTCGTGTCTTGGACACTCTTCAAGCATGGAGCTTCGATTGGCGGGGTCCGTGACAAGACGCCTTTTTCTCGTAATTCCAGTACATCGATTGAATTTAGAAATTGGCTCTTTCGTAATTGCAATCGATGTTAGTTCATGATTTTCCCCGAGAGAAGAAAACACCAGAGTGGAACCTGAGGTGGCACACCACCCAATGTTGTCTAACGCCCCTAGCAGTCTCTATCAATCGTCACATGAAATCCTCATTAGTATTTTACAAAACAAAAGTGCCCCCTAATACAAATTATTCTTAAATTTTTATTTAACGTACAATATAATAGATAAACTTTTATTTGTTTAATATGCTCTTTGATCTGTAGTCCAGTATACAATATGAGCAATGAACTTTTAATTCAATTAAGTTCCTTAACTATATGAAACTATTAATAGTGTCCCTTAATTTGAATTAATGGAAGAAAAAAGTTAAATATTTTCATTTAGTTGAATGATTAAACTAAGTATATACTAAAAGTCTATAGACCAAAGTTTAAAGACCACATTACACGTCGGGCAAAGTTTACAACTATTTATCCCCCATTGAAATGATCATCAAAGTTAAGTGGTTTTAGCCTATTAACCTTATAACTATAGCCTCGAAATTGTAGGAGTACCATCATAATATTTTATAGTGTTTCAGTTCTAGGAATGATTCTTACTGTGTTTGATTCATGCATGTTTTAATGCGTGTGTACTTTCAAATCTAGTAAGTTCCACGTGGAGCACGCGACATCTAATGCATTGAATGCATTTAGGTTGCACGAGCTGAGTACAAAGGATGATTTTGACCATTTATGCCCGATTCCCGACATATAATCCACGCCGCTCAATGTTTGTTTAGGATCTTGTCACTTCTCCATCAACAAAAACAGCTACATTATGAAGTGGTTAGGCACCACAGCACACGGCATGAATCATTGTCGTTCATTCAGTTGGAACCTATTAAAATTGTTGGTTGTATAGACAACTCTACACTAAGACCATAGATCCTAAAATAGAAAATGACATATACTGCTCTTAGAAAACCTCTATAAGTGATGATAAACATGGAAACACAAATTTATCCATTTGATACATGCAAAATTCTAAGACATCATCTCCAAAGGTGGCCAAGGATATTGGCATGGATTAACTCATAGAAATCAATGAAAAGTTTCTCATATTTTCTAATAATATCTTATAATTTACAATGGACTTAAGCACGTCCTTAAAAAACTTCGTTTGAATTATGAGACGTCAAATTTCAGAGATATTCCCTCATAGGTGGGGAAGAAAATATTTGCTTGAGAACTTGGGGGGTCATAATAGAGGAAGGTAGACTTTCTGTCACTTCTTTGAAAATAGCTATCGGTAGATGGATAGACAAATATAATGGCATCTCACGTTTGCGGTGAGATGGTCAAACACTCCGGTGTTCTTGTTAAGTTAATTGGTGCTTTGTATAGTATCTAGTAATCAACTTATTGGTTTAGTACTCCGATTACCAGACACTGTGCTTCGCAATCATCAAAAGTTTAATATGCCCATCAGTCAAAGAGAGAGCCTCAAATGCAGGGCTTAATTGCTACTTATATTTTTTTATTTTTATATCTGGTCAAAGTTTTAGCATTTAATAGTTTACTCCCACGACGGAATGGCGACAGATCGAAGGCCTAGACATTGGGGTCTCCGTATTTATTGGTTGATGATTGCATCGTTCCTCATTTTTTCAATCACTTCTTGATATTATTAGTCAACAAAATCCTTTGAAACCAGCGATAATAAACCAAAAATGTCACGTCCATTAGTTGATATTTCACCAACAAGAAAAACGACAAGCTCGACACCACTCCACGAATCGAAAAGAACCACAGATGAGACATCGAAAAGGGTCCTACCTGAGCAAGAGTCAAATCGCAAGTAAAGCACGAAACCTCGTGATCCATGGAGCGAAAGGCCTTTGCGTAAGGCGATCCAGTTCAGGATCCTGAGTTTCATGATGAAGCTCGGTAGAAAAGCGGCATCGTGCTCTTATAGCATGGCACATTCTAGGGCTCCTCGACCTTGGTTGGTCAGGACCACAATTTCTTCAAAGGGATTTAATCTTATCCGAATATGGTAGGCCAAACATAATTGAATCTCCATCCACATTTCGATCATATAACTTTCAAAATTTTTGTGTTCCTAAATAATTGATAGTTGGGATTCGAATGAAACCTTGATTGAAATCCTAAAGTATTTTAGCTCCTGAACGGAAGACTCTTGAAATGGAATCAGATTGTTATGATCTGATTAATAGTCTAACAAAGTAATGTACATACGAGTCGGAAATTGAGTGCTTCTATCAATGAGGCCCATGGGCTTCCAAGGCCTTTTCTCGAACATGAAGCAAGATCGTATGAATAGAGGATCCAATAGAATGGTGGGTTTGGTTGTCAAGGCCTAAAGAAGAAATCCCCTTTTGAGTAATTGGACATCTTACCCTCCTCAAGTCATTTAGGAGCTACATTGATTTGAAGTTAACGATACCTACTATTCACAAACTTTATTGTGTCATATAATTTAAATAAGGTAACTTGCTGTTGTAAGTTAACTCTTTCCTCCTTTGTCGGATCAATTAATGGTTGCGAGCTAACCATTTGACCATCATCGGCAATCTCAATCGGTCAAAAGTTTGGTCGCACTAGGCGCAAATAGCAGTAAATGCAGATTTATTACGGCGACTTTCTATCCCTTTGATGTAATATTAACGTTGAATTATACTTTTGTTTCCTGAAAATGCTAATAATAAGGCTATGTTAAAATGAGTCTGGCATGAAAATGTGAGTTTATGATAGCTAATGCAGCTAGTTTTCTTGAATGTGAAAAGAAGTTTTGAAAATCCTTGCTCTCTACCTACGGATAATGATTTCATTAAAAGAGAAATAAGCGTGTGTATCGTCTATCATGTTTAATTTGCCCATGACATCGATTAAAATATCGTTGATAAATAAGCTTTTTATTCTATACAAACGATAATATATCAATTTTGTTGAACTCTCATTTTTTTTTTATTTTTTTATTAATTGTTCTGTCTCTCCATTTTGCATTTTTTTTGGCTTTTCTATTCTCGCACACTCATATGTATGAGTTCACTTATTGATTTTCACGATGAAATTCCATAAAAAATCCATAGCCAAGGTTCTTATTAATTCTGGTGATATATAAATATATATAGTAGATTGACATAGACCTACTTTCTTCTAAAGTACTGGTCACAATATCTAACTCACTCAATAATTAGGTGACAAAATTTCACATCCTCTCTATCTAGCTCCGTATTTTTCATTTCTTTCTCTCAACATGCAAGTGATACGTGTGCCTCTTATGCTAGTTATTAAAAGTTGTTGTTTGCTCTTTCAATTATTGAATTTGTAATTTAAGTTTTGGCATCTTAATCTTAAACAGGGAAATGGTAAAGAGTAAGACATCCCGATCCTAATTCATACGAGGAAGGATGGGCAAGTTGACTACAAGAACAAAGAAAACCCTTTTGGCTCATGATTAATTGGTAACTGATATGTTTTCCCCTTCTTTGATAGCCCCTTTCTTCATCTAACCAAAGAGCATGAGTGCAAAGATAGAACCAT
Source organism: Eucalyptus erythrocorys (assembly GCA_014182555.1). Lineage (NCBI taxonomy): Eukaryota > Viridiplantae > Streptophyta > Magnoliopsida > Myrtales > Myrtaceae > Eucalyptus > Eucalyptus erythrocorys. Next base: position 3,027,750 of record CM024599.1, read on the forward strand.
ATTAGCAATCAATCTCAAACACATTGCTATCGAAATTAATCAACTAGAAACATAGAAAGTTGAGAAAAAAAGAAAAAGAAATAGGAACCAAAGAAATATCAGAAGAAGAGGACGAGATATTGCTAGTGATACAATGAGAGTGGTGATCAAAATATGTCTAAATATAGTTAAATGTAGATATACGATAAAATCGTCAAGTCATGTGGTGCTTTGTAATCTCTCCATGTGTAAGTAACGGTGGGCTAGGATATAATTGAAAATTTAAGAATTTTATATAGAAAATCACTTTGGAATTGTATCACGCAGTTTGAATATTTTCATCAACTTTTTTATGGCGTTTGGAAGACCTAGTTTAGATAATGTTAAATATATCTTAGGTGAATATGAAAGTCAAGATAATCTAGAATCAAGAGGCAGCGGTTGAATTGTGAGCGCATGCATATGATATACACCCGTACATGCATTACTTTGCCGTGACGAGAGAGGAAGGGTGATTTACTGGGGAGAGGTGACAAAAATAATTATTAGGAAAAGTAATAATAAAATAAATGTTATAAAAAAATAATTCTAATGTCAGATTTACGTGATTTGATTAATATGATTAATATTCTTGGGGAGAGCAGCATATAATTATAGTAAAGATCAAATAATATAATGGATATCACAATCACATTCAGATAATTTAAACATTTAAGAGTTTTCCAATTTTGAATTACACTTAACAAACACTTAATGTGTGTAACCCTAAAATACCTGTTGAAATGACTTTTCAATCTCACAAAGGAATTCATAAAACTTATCACAAGATTTATGAGCTTCAACACTCTCAAATTGTTTCAGGGTGTAATTCACGAAAAAACGACCTCTTGAATACTCTTCATATAGAAATTCTTATATATAGACAAGAGCTATATTCAAAATAGGAAATCCCCTTTAGGAAATCAATTCAAATTAAAAAAAAAAAAAACTAGTTAGATTAGGACAATTTCTTTTCAGACTCAAACTTGAGACATACTTATAATATTTTCATTGCATCGAAGTTCAATGCAAACGGACTATACCTCTCGGTATTAGATTTCACAAAGTTATGGCATTGTTAGTAATTTTGTAATTTTTGACAAAGAAAAAGTAATGTTGTAATTTGTTTTAAGCTTTTGGGCCAAAAATTTGAACAAATTCGAATGTGATAATTGCATGCAATTATCTAGAACATCGGCAACTTATAACTGGCAACGTGCAATATAGACTGTTAGGTCGATTTTTTTATAATCGAAAATAAAATAATTGACTCATACATTGACCGGCGAGCAATGGTCCGATGCTGTCCAAGCAAGATATATATATATAAGAAATATTAATAGATTAATATTTTGGTGAACGGAATTAGCGGAACCAATGGCATATTTTCTCCAATTAGATCTTAGCGACCTTGGTTTGTCATTTTTCGTCTCAAGTTAAGCAATGACATCGACGTGTTCAAACCTCTACTTACTTACTCGAAACAGGGCAACATTCTTATAGCAATTCAACAAGGTAAAGAGACAATGACACGGATCAAAGGAAATACGAAACTTGTAATTCGAAGAAGGAAGTATTTGTCTCGAGGAAACCACATTTTTCATACCAACTCCATCTTCTGCAAGTCAAACGGATGAGGAATAATGATGTGCAGAAGATAAGATGCATTTATCCACCAGAGATTGACGAGAGCAGAGAGTTCACACGAGAAGAACGGCGAGTGGCGACGAAAACAAAGTTCGCTGGGGTCAAATTCGAGCAGAAGACCCTAGGTCATATGTGATAATCATGATGACCAAGGCGTGCAGTAGCTTCCATGGCACGCAAGGGGAAAACCAAATAATAAAAATTATGGGTAAGATTTAGTCCAACCGACCTTCCAGGAAAAGGACATTCCATTGACCAAGACTTGCGGAGGCCCTTCCCGTGCATAAATCTGGACCCATTTCTTCCTAAGCCATCACAAGACATCGTCTCTTTACATAAAATCACCCCCATAGAAACTTCAGCAATCAGCAGATCATCCATGGAACACGGACACCATCACGGCGGCCACCACGGTCATCATCATGGCCACCATGGTCATGGTCACGGCGGCGGCCACGGTCACGGACACGGACATGGCCACATGGCCACGGCCACGGTCATGGCCATGGTCATGGTGGCCATGGTCACTGTCCGCCGCCACCATGCCCGCCACCACCACAACCGTACTGCCCGCCACCACCTCCACCGCCCCCGCCTCCTCCGGTGATCTACCCAATATACGTCCCTCGTCCTGTATGTCCACCTCCTCCCTGCTTCCGTCGCTGTTAGCACCTTTGACCAGATCTCATGATTCTAAGCCGCTTCTTCTCTAGAGTCGTATTGCAGCTGAATGCAGCTCTCGTCGTCTGTGCCTGCTGTTGGATAATTGCAATCTACAGATTGTGTCATGATGTGTGTGTAAAACAAGTCTACTACTATGCGTCGTGGTTTTGTGTCATGTGTGCTCGTAGTCAAGACCCGATTCTTCTGTGGAACTTCATTTTACTGGGTCAGAGCACAAGTGTCCTTGCCTATCATGGTTAACCAGCTACCGTCTCATCGTAGTTTTGTGTTGCTGGATAATGTCATTGTGGGATTTCAATTCCTTTTCTTCGGTTGGTTGAAGTAATGGATCTTATTTATGTATATATAATGTTGCGATCTTACCATAGATGTGCGTAGTTATATTTTTCTTTTCTGATTTTTCCGGTACAAGTCGTTGAAAAACCCTAATCAACAACTTTTTTCCCAAGCGCATAGACCATTATGATAAGCAATTTAAAGACTCATAAAAGGATAATTTATTTCAATTCAACTCATAAAAAATTATTTTTCAAGTAATATATTGCTTACACAACAAATTGAATCAAAGAAAACTGAACTAGATCGTTTAGCTGGGGATGACAAGTGAAGGATCAAGATGAGCAAAATGTAATGCTTATCACAAAGGGCTTTTGGAGCAAGAGAGATGCACATTATGCAATCAAAGTAAATGATGTTTTCCCCCCTCCCAAAAAAGTCCATAAGTTTGCTGGTCAAACAGATCGTTCCCACTGACCAAAAAAAAAAAAAAACAGATGGTTCCTAGATATATATAGATGGCTCAACCATGTCATTAATGAAACTTTAAATTAAGCAATAAATGAGTCATCAAATTCGGTCAACGTTTCTTATCGTTTAAGTGATGCCTAATTAAGTTTAGAAAAGATCAAAGACTTTCTCTTCCCATTTTTGTTGCCAAATCATCCTCAAATCAAAGAGATCATTTAAACCGCATTAGCTAGTAACCTTGCACCAGGTACAGGCGTTTTTTCAGGTAGATATGTCTCCCTTTACTTAAATGAACTTCACCTTTTTTTTATGTCAGTAAGTCCTCTCTTGTGTTATTCTTTCCCCTTCTTTGATTTTGCATGTGCAGAAATCGATTTTCTTTCCTTCTCATCCATTGGCTGCGAACCACATTCCCAATTTGGTCGGACTAGTGATTCGATTCTATAAAGATATTGATTGTATCTTCGTCGTCTTGTCTGCCAATTGCCAAAAAATTAATCACGTAAAGTCTAATTGCTCCTTGAGAAATCCATTTTTCTTAATTTAACGCTCCCATCTATATGAGATTTTTGGCCACTAGCAATGTTTATGGGCTAGGCCAAATTTCCTCTCACCATGGGCTTAGCACAATTTGTCTAGACCCATCTATTTATATCCATTCGTCGGTCTGATGAACGCAACTGTTAATGCAAATGCTTCCAATTTCTATATGTAATTAATATTTGTATATGGGGTTAGATATTAATCCTTAATTTTTATGCAACTAATTTCTAAATGGTTAGGCAAAATTTAGGTATCAACACATAAGTTGTTCATGTAATCTTCCATGAACCAATAAACAATCATCTCCTTTGGGAGAATGACTACACAGCGGAATAGGAGACATGCCATTATAGTATGAGACAGATATTTCTTAAACCCAATTAAGTGTGTTATTTTGACGGTCATAACCCGGTTGAATTTTTTAAACTTTCTTATACTAGGGATATAAAGTTTATGTCTTACATTTGCCATAGACATGTAATTTTAGAGTAGACATGGGCAATTTGTCACTAAAATCACATGTCATGCCAATTACATTACTCCATTCATTGATACATTTTAAATTATGAATATTATCAATGAATGATGCTCTGATATACATATGAGCTAGTATTTGTATTTCTAATGTCATATAAAAATATAGGAAAATACGAAAAACACCTTAAAATTACACATATTTAGGGTTCTATATGTGTTTTTACATTAATAAAATCATCAAACATATTAAATAAATATATCACAATGTAAAGAATTTCAAAACGAGCATGTAGGCTCCAAGAACACTCCAATCAGAGATCGGACATGTCCTCATGTGCCACTACAGTGCACGGCACACATAAGGCACACGCTAGTGTCACGGGTCGATCGATTGGGATTGAAACCACGCGGCGACTTGGACTTATTGAGTCTCTTTGAATGTTAAGAAACATGCTATAGATTTGGCTTAATTTCATTCCATGACTTATGTATTTGAGACTTTGTTTGTTTATGTCTTTATGTTGCAATTATGATGACATTATTGCTATTGTTGATTACTATTGGAGTTCTTATCTAACGGGTTTATATTCTTATTTTGTGTGATGATATAGGTAATATGGATGAGGGTGAAAGTAGCATGTCTAATGGTCAAGTAGCATCAGTTGAACCAATTGAGCTGGATTTTGATGATTTTGATATTGATATACTGATAGCATGGTTGGCCACCGTTGCAGTGGATATGTCTATGCACACGAGAGAACAAATTAGAGACAGCTCATTATCGGGACCGCAATGGATAACAGAGGTTCTTCATGGGCATTCCGATAGAATATATGAAGCTTTTAGAATGGAGAGACATGTCTTTCTCAACCTTTGTGATCTAGTGAAGGAAAAAGGTTGGTTGAAAGATAGCCGATATATTAGGGTGGATGAACAAATCGAGATTTTCTTATCTATGATTTGTCACAATAACTCAAATAGAGATTTATATAAGAGATTCCAACGTTCGGGACAAACTATAAGCAAATACTTCACTAAAGTATTGCAAGCAGTTCTCAACTTGACAAAAGAGGTTATCAGACCACTATCTTTTGATGTTGTCCAAGAAGAGATTCTTATGGATCCTAATCATAAACGTTACTTCAAGGTAGAATTCTCATATATTCTTTGACACCATCAATTTTATTTTGTTGATAATCTTGTATAATATTAGTCTTTGATAAAATGACAGGATTGTATAGGCGCCATTGATGGCACCCATATTCATGCTTCTGTACCTGTGTCGAAGAAATTCCATTTAGAGGTAGGAAAGGCACCACCACTCAGAATGTGATGTGCGTTTATTCATTTGATATGAAATTTACTTTTGTATATGCTGGTTGGGAAGGCTCTGCGAACGATTGTCGAGTGTTTGCAGCAACACTCGAGACTCCTCGCTTGGAATTTCCTCGACCACCACCAGGTATTTGCTTGTCCTTTAAGGAGTAATTTTCTTTGTGATCATTATAGTTACAAATTATGACCAATGTATAAATACATTGTTGTAGGTAAATACTATGTCATGGATTCTGGTTATGCAGCAACTCCGAGATTTTTAACTCCTTTTAGACGTGAACGGTATCATTTAAATGAATTTAGGGGTAGAACAAGACGGCCAACAACTGCAAGAGAATTGTTCAACTATAAGCACTCTTCTCTAATGAATGTCATTGAAAGATCATTTGGGGCATTGAAGAATCGCTTTTGCATTTTGAGGCACATGCCCTCATTTGCAATTCGAAAGCAAGCACATATTGTAATTGCATGTTGTGCCATCCATAATTACATCCGTGATCAGGACAAGATGGATAAGAACTTTTCCCTATATAGAGATCTGCATTACGTGTCTGAACCTACGCAGGATGAGCTTGCGAATGATACATTGACTGATGAGGGAAACGAAATAAACATGCTTAGGAAATCCATTGCCAACAAAATGGCAAGGGATAATAATATGCCGGAAATTCTATGAAATTGTATTTTTGGCTTTTGTAATGTAGTAGTATTATTTCGACTATTATTTTGTATTTGAGGATTTCCTATGTTGTTATATAATCAATTTCTATTTCTAGCACAATTTCCATTTTATTAATTTCGATTCTCTCGCAAGTTGCGCTTGCGCCTCCATCCATGTCAACTAGTACCTATCATAAAATCACTTCGTTCGGCAATTGGCATGATGTTCTGGTTGAAGATTTCCTTCTATGGTTTTGTGTATATTAATGGGTCGTCCGTGACCTTTTGAATACCCAATCCTCCCGTACCACACAGAGAGGAAAGTAACCGAAGATCACACGTGTTTGTCCACTTAAAATGATCTCAAAAGAATATCTTGAATGAGGAGAATAAATACATTCACTATTTGCATATTAGCATTTGAAAATACCAAATCTTTTATAGTTTGCATATTAGCATTTTTATACTAATTACTAGCTTTTATTTATATAAATTGCTAATGTTTTGAAGTTCCTAACTACTCTATCGAATTACCAATCTAAATTAAAGTGATTTACCAACTTTTATCAAATTAAATTACCATCACAAGTACCAAGAAGAGTGAGGTAAAATGATGGGGATAACATGATTCATAGAAATAGAAATTTTTATTCTGTTATCAAACGGATTTCTGTTTCAGAAATAGAAATTTTGAGTCGTTATCAAACGGGTTTCTTTACTCAGAAACTTGTTCGGGAAATAGAAATTGAGAAATCAATTTCTGGCCAGAAATCAATTTCTGTTTCAGAAATTTTTTCATGCGCACCCTAAAAGTTCCGTAATTTTTTTGTTGGAATTTCTCGCTAGAAACACTTAAATGATTTTGTTTTTTCCAACATAACATTTAAGTGAGTCGACAAAAATTTTTAGCACTAAAATGAGCGTTGTACACAATTTTTTGCGCTTTTAGTGTATTTATCTCAACGAAAAATAATAACCTAACGAAATGATGAAGCGAAAAATTGAACAGACAATGACAATACCGATAATACTAATACTATTAGCAATGCCAAAAAAATTGAACTGACAATGACAATACCGATAATACTAATACTAACAACAATGCCAAAATGGTACTACCAAAATAGTAATACCATGTCGGTAGAGCCCGGATTGAATAGGAGCATAGTTTCTGTTCCCGTTGCATGTTCTGTATATAGTTGGATATTTTATACCTTGTAATTATACATATTATAGGCATTGATTTCACAATTAGACAAATACTAATTAATGTTGTAATTTACCATTTTACAGGATTAATCTAATATGGTGAGATATAAAGATTATTAATTAATCTAATATGAGCGGGGCTAATATGAGCCAAGTAAAGCCCAACTTATGAGGAGAGGGCTTGTGGCTTAAAATTTTATAAATAATACTCAAATTTCTCCTCTAACCTTAATGCACAAATATCCTCACATACTAAGCGTTTACTGAAAAAATGAGAAAAATAGGCGTCATTAAGCCAGTCATATAAGGGATAATAGAGGAAAAGCATTTGAAAGCACTTGAACTTTGGATCATCTTTGTTCCGCATTAAAAACAATGGATTCTAAATCATGTATTTAAATATCTTTTACTCGATTATAGGTTTTCTTGATTCTAGTTATAGAAATCTTAGGTGCCACAGCTTATATGTGGCATTGAAGCTTTTCATAGCCTAGAATTCGAAAGTACGAATTTGTTTTTTTTTTTTTTTTGGGAATTTTCTGTCAAGTGAAGATTGATTTTAATTGCATAAAAGGTAAGAGATCGTTAAGACAAGCATTTTGAGTGGTTCCACGCAACTAGGGGACATCGCACACGCCCCACACATGGCCACACTTCGGTGGGTGACGGCATGCATTGAGCACGTACCTCCATGCACTCTTATGCACAAGTGCTACCTACACACGTGCTTGGGCTGACATCATGCTAACGTAAGCAACCCGCAAAGTGGGTTAACCTAGGTCACCTGAACCAACCCGATCCAGGACTTGAATTGTCAACCCGCCCAACCTGGATCTCTATTGACTGAACCGGTCAACTATCAAACCAATCAATCCTCAATTGAACTGGCAATTCAGGCACTCTAGAGGAAAAATAGGCGTCATTAAGCCAGTCATATAAGGGATAATAGAGGAAAAGCATTTGAAAGCACTTGAACTTTGGATCATCTTTGTTCCGCATTAAAAACAATGGATTCTAAATCATGTATTTAAATATCTTTTACTCGATTATAGGTTTTCTTGATTCTAGTTATAGAAATCTTAGGTGCCACAGCTTATATGTGGCATTGAAGCTTTTCATAGCCTAGAATTCGAAAGTACGAATTTTTTTTTTTTTTTTTTTTTTTTTTTTGGGAATTTTCTGTCAAGTGAAGATTGATTTTAATTGCATAAAAGGTAAGAGATCGTTAAGACAAGCATTTTGAGTGGTTCCACGCAACTAGGGGACATCGCACACGCCCCCACACATGGCCACACTTCGGTGGGTGACGGCATGCATTGAGCACATACCTCCATGCACTCTTATGCACAAGTGCTACCTACACACGTGCTTGGGCTGACATCATGCTAACGTAAGCAACCCGCAAAGTGGGTTAACCTAGGTCACCTGAACCAACCCGATCCAGGACTTGACTTGTCAACCCGCCCAACCTGGATCTCTATTGACTGAATCGGTCAACTATCAAACCAATCAATCCTCAATTGAACTGGCAATTCAGGCACTCTAGTGTCACAGGCCAAAAGAAGGCCAATCCAAGAGATTCCCGATGGATGACCGTGACACATCCGTGGAGGAGCTCCTGTGTTCGCTGGGATTTCCACCAAGTCTTCTTCTCGAAGTTTCCAAGGGCGGGTGATACCATCATTTCACCTGATTCTAGAAGCCCTCTTACTTTTATTGGTAGTTGGTAGCTTTCATTTATATCGGTGGTTAGTAGCCGCCATTAGTGTCGGTAGATGAGGCGGTGCGATCTCGTCCGCCGAATAGAATCTAGATCAACGGATGTAACTAGAAGGCCTCGAGTATAAGAAGGGGTGTCCTCCCCCTCATTTATATCCATCCAATCCTTTCAAGCAATACGAAGCTCGTTTCTTTCCAGAGCTCCTCTCTCTAGAAGCTTTCTCTCTCTACGATCCGGGTTGTGCGAGCGAGTTGTGCGATTGATCGAGCAAGGATTGGCTTGGGTAATCCAAAAGTGCCCAAGTCGCCGCATGGTTTCAATCCCAATTGATTGGCCCGTGACACTAGCGTGTGCCTTATGTGTGCCGTGCACTGTAGTGGCACATGAGGACGTGTCCGATCTCTGATTGGAGTGTTCTTGGAGCCTACATGCTCGTTTTGAAATTCTTTACATTGTGATATATTTATTTAATATGTTTGATGATTTTATTAATGTAAAAACACATATAGAACCCTAAATATGTGTAATTTTAAGGTAATTTTCGTATTTTCCTATATTTTTATATGACATTAGAAATACAAATACTAGCTCATATGTATATCAGAGCATCATTCATTGATAATATTCATAATTTAAAATGTATCAATGAATGGAGTAATGTAATTGGCATGACATGTGATTTTAGTGACAAATTGCCCATGTCTACTCTAAAATTACATGTATATGGCAAATGTAAGACAAAAACTTTATATCCCTAGTATAAGAAAGTTTAAAAAATTCAACCGGGTTATGACCGTCAAAATAACACACTTAATTGGGTTTAAGAAATATCTGTCTCATACTATAATGGCATGTCTCCTATTCCGCTGTGTAGTCATTCTCCTAAAGGAGATGATTGTTTATTGGTTCATGGAAGATTACATGAACAACTTATGTGTTGATACCTAAATTTTGCCTAACCATTTAGAAATTAGTTGCATAAAAATTAAGGATTAATATCTAACCCCATATACTTATATTAATTACATATAGAAATTGGAAGCATTTGCATTAATAGTTGCGTTCATCAGACCGACGAATGGATATAAATAGATGGGTCTAGACAAATTGTGCTAAGCCCATGGTGAGAGGAAATTTGGCCTAGCCCATAAACATTGCTAGTGGCCAAAAATCTCATATAGATGGGAGCGTTAAATTAAGAAAAATGGATTTCTCAAGGAGCAATTAGACTTTACGTGATTAATTTTTTGGCAATTGGCAGACAAGACGACGAAGATACAATCAATATCTTTATAGAATCGAATCACTAGTCCGACCAAATTGGGAATGTGGTTCGCGGCCAATGGATGAGAAGGAAAGAAAATCGATTTCTGCACATGCGAAATCAAAGAAGGGGAAAGAATAACACAAGAGAGGACTTACTGACATAAAAAAAAAAAAAGGTGAAGTTCATTTAAGTAAAGGGAGACATATCTACCTGAAATAACGCCTGTACCTGGTGCAAGGTTACTAGCTAATGCGGTTTAAATGATCTCTTTGATTTGAGGATGATTTGGCAACAAAAATGGGAAGAGAAAGTCTTTGATCTTTTCTAAACTTAATTAGGCATCACTTAACCGATAAGAAACGTTGACCGAATTTGGTGACTCATTTATTGCTTAATTTAAAGTTTCATTAATGACATGGTTGAGCCATCTATATATATCTGGGAACCATCTGTTTGACCAGCAAACTTATGGACTTTTCTGGGAGGGGGGAAAACATCATTTACTTTGATTTCATAATGTGCATCTCTCTTGCTCCACTAGCGATGCAGTATGGTCCCGAGCGCTCCAATTTCAATTCTGTGTCCCCGTCTTTGTACCCTTTGAGCGGCTTCCTCCTTGGTTGCTTCCAACACCGAATCGCCTTTTTTATCATTTTCGTTCGACGTCTGCTTTCGTAAAATCACTCCACTTAAGAAAATTACATGAGGACATTATATGATCATACATGTTTTCAAACTGATATCGGCTCATGATTTTTCCATAGAAAAAAACACCAAGTTTGATATCAATGCGACATGCCGCAGCTTGTCACGAAAATGTTTTAAAATGGCATTAGCATGTGCATTCTCCATTGAGTGTCATGTCAAATTGTCATAAACTCTTAAAAAAAAGTGACGCAATGACCTCAATCGAAATCTTGGTTAAACGTTATAAAAGCACATCAACCTTAATATATACACACACACACACATAATTTGAAGGAGTACCTCAATAATATGTTCATGATCATTATATCTCTTTGGTTCTAGGAGCAAATCTTACGGCATCTGATTTATGCACGTTTAATACACGTGACTTTTCAAATCAAGTCAATCCCATATAAGGCACACCAAATCTAATGTGTCATATGTAGTAGGTTACACAAGCCGAGTACAAAGCATAGATTCTAGAAATACCTTACGCTGACACTAGATTTTTACATAAACTTATTTCTTAACCTATATTTGATGGGCCAGGTTGTCTATGAGTTAATTATATTTAGTAAGTAGGTCTTAAATGAATTTTGAATGATAAAGCTAAAAATGATATGGTATTAAATAGATCCACAACTTATTTAGACCTAATCATCTCTATGACTCTTTCTTCACTCTCTTTCAGCCTCACTTGATCTCGCTCTCGCTCACCCCGTGCTCTCACCTTAGTTTAGATATGAGTTTTCCTAAATTGGATTAAATATGATACTGTTTTTAGTAATATGGATTGGGTCGAATATAAATCACTAGGTTTATATTATATGGAAATGGGTCAAAATAGGTTAAATGGGTCAATTTGGATCGGATTATTTTCAAAGTGACCCAAATCACCTATTTCACCGATCTAACTAATATATAATCCATGCTGCTATATGTTTGTTTAAAATCTTGTTACTTCCCCATCAACAAAAGCAACTAGAGTATTAAGTAATTAGGCACCAAAATTCTTGGCATAAATCATTGTTGTCCGTTCAAATGTGCCTACTAATTGTTGGTTGTATAGGCAACTTTACATTAAGACCATAATGCTAATAATAAAAATGGATAAGTGCACTAAAGGTCCTAAAACTTGATACGAAAGTGTAATCAAGTTCTTCCATTGATTCTATCCAACCTGGCAAACAAAAAATGCCTACGTGGCATTTTTTAATTAATTTCTCTCTCGTACATGGTTTCTATTTTATTTTATTTTTAAATTTTACTTATATAGCATTAAATAAATTTAAAAGGATAAATTTTTTTTTTAACAAAAATCAACTATCAAAGGAAAAGGAGGAACAAGGCCTTGTTGATGGCCATTGCGGTCGCCTATTGTTGGACAGGGCCGATGGAGGTCGCCTAGGCCTTGTTGAAGCCCGACAACTCTCATTGGCCATCGAGGAGGCCTAAGTGACCTCCACCAATCCTTTTCGATGATGAGCAGTGGCAATAGCCATTGATAATGGCCTTAATTTGTTTTTTTTTAAATTTAACTTTTAGCTTTTTCATTTTTTTAGAACTAATTTAACTTATATTTAGTTTTAATTTTTTCATATTTTTCTGACGTGGCGCCTGATGGGCACCACATTATAGGGGTGTGCAATTGGACTAGTTCTACTAGAGAATCGGATCAGACCGCCCAAAAAATAGGCTTGGGAACTGGTTCTTGTTGGAACTCCGAGAGTAGGTTCCAAATTTTTGGAACCGGTTGAAATTGGTTCAGAAACAAATTCCAAGTGAATGCCAACCTAGGAACTGGATTGGACCGCTCTATTTTGGAACTAGTTTTGGAACCATTTTTATAAGCTAAAAAACCAAAATCCTAATTTCTTTTTTCCTATAAATTCTAACTTGAACACTACTTTGTCCTTTGTCATTCTTCGGAACTTTTCACTAGTCTTTTCTTTCCCTAAATTTTTATGGATGAATTAAAAATGGAGTTTTATAGTTTATATTTTATGTTATGTGTGAACTTTTTATTGTCTATAATTATACTTGACTACATGTTTATATTATAAATTGTTCTTTTGGCGGATAGGGATTTTTCTAACTAATCTTTTACTTTGAACTGTTTTGTTGCTCATAACCTCATATGACTTTACTATAAAGGAGGAACAAAAAAAAAAAAAAAAAAAAAAAGTTCTTGGGTAGAACTTGGAACTAGACCAAAAAATAGGGTAGGTTCCGAAACCGATTCCAGACAAACTAGGTAGCTTCTAAGGTCCAAAAACTTGGGATCGGCTTTAAAAAGACGTGTTCCAAATTTCAATTTTAGAACCTATTCACCTTAGAACCGATCACTCCACCACATTGTCATTACGTGTTTTAAGGAAATAATAAAACAAAAAATTATGTTAGCATTTTCCATTAGTTTAGTGGGACGGAATTAACAAAATGATTGGATTGAATTAACTTGATAAGCTTTATGTTTTAATTACATTTTTAAAAGTATTATAACTCAATTATATTTTTTTTTGACAAATTTTAGAATATCTAAAGTGGTTATCCTTTAAAAAGAAAAAAAGAAAAAAAAAGAAAGAGCAACATAGACTGCTCTTAGACAAACTCTAACATTTCTTTTATTATTTTTTGACATTAGTCAAAGGAATCCTTTGCAACCGGCAATAATAAACCAAAATGTCATGTCCATTAGTTGACCTTTCATTAAAAAAGAAACAACAAACTCGATGTCACTCCATGAATAGAAAAACCAGGGATGAGATCTAGAAAGGGTTCATCTGAACACGAGTCCAACTATACTTATCTTTTTGGGCCCACATGTTAGAAAAGAATTACTTTCCTTATAATATAAGAATCAAACCTCATAACTACTAAGATTGTTCCAGTGACCACACTTCTCACTTGAGTAGGGGAGGTGAAAAGTTTCATTGAAACAAAGTTCAATGCAAACAATCTATACCTCTCGGCATTAGAATTGACAAAGTTCTAGCATTGTTAGTAATTTTGTAATTTAAGATTTGGGGCCAAAAGTTTGAATAAATTTAAATGCGATTATTGCATGCAATTACCTAGAACATCGGCAACTTATAACGTGCATCGTGCAATAAGGACTGTTAGGTCCAATATTTTATATTGGAAAAAATAATTATCTCATCCATTCTGTCCGCCGAATAATGATCTGATTCTGTCCAAGAAAGATCTATACATGAAAGAATAATAGATTAATACTTAGGTGAACAGAATTAGCACTTGGCAGAACCAACTTGCATATTTACTCCAATTCGATCTCAACGACCTCAGTTTTTCATTTTCCGTCTACCGTTATACAACAACATGGATGCGTTCGAACATCTATTTACTTTCTCCAATCAGGGTAACATTCTTACGGTAATTCAACAAGGAAAAAAGACAACAGCACAGATCGAAGGAAACCCGAAACTTACAATTCGAAGGAGGAAGTATTTGTTTTGAGGGACTACATTTTTTGATCCCAACTCCATCTTTTGCACGTCAAACTCGAATAAGGAATAACGATGTGCAGAAACTTGGACGCTTGTATCCGCGAGAGGTTGACGAGAGCAGAAACGAGTTCACACGAGAAAGAACGGCGAGTGGCGACGAAAACAGGTTCGTTGGGTCAAATTCGAGCAGTAGCCAGGTCATCTGTCATACGCGTGATGGCGAAGGCTGTTGTAATCGCTTTTAATCCACGGAAGCTTCCAGGAAGGAGAAGAAAATAATGTGGTTGCTTAAATAATTCTGGATCAGTAGACCAAGTGCTAATGAGGACAGACTCGTCACATTCTTAAATCTGGTGATCTGGGAGAGTCTACTTTTGAAGCAAATCAATTGGTCACATTTTTAAATCAGATGATCGGGTTGGCTCATTATGTTCAAGAAAAATCCGTCCTATCAGGATGGAGTGCCAATTTTGGTAGGTCTAGATCATGCATGAATAAGTCATTAATTGGCTAGCTGAAATATGATCTTAGAACATGTGGAAATTAAACTAAACGATGTGAGAATCATCTTAAATTGGAGTACAAATATGGTTAAAGCTCACGCGAGGTTAAGTTAGATAGCATGCTCATGTTCTAGCTTTATCTGGTAATTTGTTATTGTTGAAGAAAAATCCCTTAAGTGTTTTGAAGCTAACAAAACATCCTCGTCAATTAAGTCTGAAGAATCCAAGAGTCAGTCGCTTAAGTCTGAAGAGTTCCAGACCCAAGTGTTAAGATTTCCAGACCCAAGTGTTTCTGTCTGAAGATTTCCAGACCCAGATGTTTCGGTTTGAAGATCTCCAGACTCTATCAAAATCTGAAGTCTGTCAGACTCAGTTTTGCGAGTTTGCCCAAGCTGACAGTGGTTTAATTCTACGATTTAGGAATTCAAAGATTGGATAATATCTTCCTTAATTCGTTCTAATTCATGGAAGATCTCTGACTGAAACTAAACTTGAAAATTTCTGGATTTATCTCGAATTAATCCGTTGAAGAACAAGCAAGATTTGGAAGGTTTCATTTTTGGAAACTCAAGATCCTAATTATATGGGCGAACAGGACTGACGAGCTATCTTCCACTTATATTCGACAACTTGAAGATCGCCTTAATTGATTCATTCCAACGGGTAGATTGGATGAACTATTTTGGAAAGTGCTAACGGCTATGATGGCACAAAGGAGTATTTAAGATGGAGTCGTCCTTGTTCGAGAAGAGTGCGTTGATAGAAAAATTCGAAGTCCAAACCTCTGAAACTCCTTGTTCTCAAAATCTATTAAGCTTTAGTTGTGTACAAAGAAGAGATACATACAGTGAAGAATTGGAAGAATTGTAGCAAAGACTTTCTATTGAAGAAGTCTATATTATAAGCCATACGATTCTCATTTGCTACATAGTGAATATAGCCAGTGGGCTGTTAGCGTGGAGAGTGGACGTAGGCTTACAATAAGCCGAACCACTATAATTTTCGGTGTCCAAATTTTCTTATTTTATTCTCTTTACTTTATTACTACGTGATTTAAATTACTCTGATTCTATTTCTAGTAGAGGGATTTGGGTTAAAGGTTTGAAAATAAATTTATAAACATCTATTCACCCCCCTCTAGATGTTCTTACTAGCCTTTATCAGTTTTCTGTAGTCACTTCAGCAAATGTTTAATCTCACAAAATCTCTAATTTTGCATCTCTAATTCTCATGCATAGCCCAATATTAAATCTCTAATTGATTTCTATGCATGTTTTGGTAATAAATCTCTAATGTAGATGGCGGGGTTCGGGTCCAAATCTCCACATGAATAAAGTTCAAGAAATTGAATGACGTGAATAATTGAATTCATTAAAATTTTGTGCATATCGGTTTGCTAGCGAGAATTCACGTCAACAACAACATATGAAGTAACCTACCTGTGGGCAGCTGTGATGCATATATCCACCAGAGATTGACGAGAGCAGAGAGGTCCCACGAGAACAACGGTGAGTGGCGACGAAAACAAAGTTCGCTGGGGTCAAATTCGAGCGGGAAACCCTAGGTCGTATGTGATGAGCATGATGACGAAGGCTGCAATAGCTTCCATGGCGCGCAAGGGCAAAACCAAATAAAAAAAATTATGGGTGAGATTTATTGCAACCGACCTTCCAGGAAAATGATATTCCATTGACCAAGACTTGCGGAGGCCCTTCCCGTGTATAAATCTGGACCAATTTCTTCCTGAACCATCACAATACATCGTCTCTTTACATAAAATCACACACACAGAAAATTCAGCAATCAGCAGATCATCCATGGAACACGGACACCATCACGGCAGCCACCACGGTCATCATCATGGCCACCATGGTCACGGTCACGGTCACGGCGGCGGCCACGGTCACGGCCACGGCCACGGCCACGGTCACGGCCACGGCCACGGCCACGGCCATGGTCATGGTGGCCATGGTCATGGTGGCCATGGCCACTGTCCGCCACCACCATGCCTGCCACCACCACAACCGTACTGCCCACCACCACCTCCACCGCCCCCGCCTCCTCCGGTGATCTACCCAATATACGTGCCTCGTCCTGTATGTCCACCTCCTCCCTGCTTCCGTCGCTGTTAGCACCTCCGACCAGATCTCATGATTCTAAGCCGCTACTTCTCTAAAGTTGTATTATAGCTGAATGCAGCTCTCATCGTCTGTGCCTGCTGTTGGATAATTGCAATCTACAGATTGTGTCATGATGTGTGTGTTTAAAACAAGTCTACTACTATGCGTCGTGGTTTTGTGTCATGTGTGCTCATAGTCAAGACCCGATTCTTCTGTGGAACTTCATTTTACTGGGTCAGAGCACAAGTGTCCTTGTCTGTCATGGTTAACCAGCTACCGTCTCATTGTAGTTTTGTGTTGCTGGATAATGTCATTATGGGATTTCAATTCCTTTTCTTCGGTTGGTTGAAGTAATGGATCTTATTTATGTGTATATATCGTTGCGATCTTACCATATATGTGCGCAGTCATATTTTTCTTTTCTGATTTTTCCCGTAAAAGTCGTTGAAAAACTCTAATCAATAACTCCTTTTTTCCCAAGCGCATAGACCATTATGATAGGCAATTTAAAGACTCATAAAAGTATCATTTATTTCAATTCAACTCATAAAAGTTTATTTTTCAAGTAATATATTGCTTACGCACCAAATTGAATCAAAGAAAGCTGAACGAGATCGTTTAGCTGGGGATGACAAGTGAAGGATCAAGATGAGCAAAATGTAATGCTTATCACAAAGGGCTTTTGGAGCAAGAGAGATGCACATTATGCAATTAAAGTAAATGATGTTTTTCCCCCCTCTTGGAAAAGTCCATAAGTTTGCTGGTCAAACAGATGGTTCCCAGATACATATAGATGGCTCAACCATGTCATTAATGAAACTTTAAATTAAGCAATAAATGAGTCACCGAATTCGGTCAACGTTCCTTATCGGTTAAGTGATGCCTAATTAAGTTTAAAAAAGATTAAAGACTTTCTCTCCCTACTTTTGTTGCCAAATCATCCCCAAATCAAAGAGATCATTTAATCCGCATTAGCTAGTAACCTTGCACCATGTACAGGCTTTATTTCAGGTAGATATGTCTCCCTTTACTTAAATGAACTTCACCTTTTTTTATGTCAATAAGTCCTCTCTCCCTAGGTCATAAGATAATTTAAGCTATCAAATGTTGTTAAATCCATTTTGGCCGAGTTGGCACAAAATTTTTTAATCTTTTGACGGGTGATTATTCATAAATTTTCTATTTGAAACGATCGCTTGTAGCCAAATTCAGACTTGGAGTTGATCTACTGCTGATTATTCACCGTTCTTGGAAGGCGAAAAAAAGCCATAACAACCTAAAGCAGCAAGAGAAACTTAAGTATATCATTGAAGAACAAGAGAACTCGTATCTGACCATGCAAATTGGGTCCTACACTGCCCAAAATAGGAGAAGCATACATTAATTTCACAATGCTATGGTCCATCATGCAGTTCAGAAATTATTCAGTAACCTAAGTAATTACCCTAACTAACACCCACAAATTCAATAAAGACCTAGATGTATTCTTTCTCCCAAACACACTTCATCTCAAGCCATAAGCAGCCCCACCATCCGACTTCCCACCCCAACCATGACGATCCGAAAGCCACCACGCAAACCAGCGGCGCTGTTGCCGGCGTGGGGCGCTGGAGCAGGCGCTTCCATCGGCGCAGAGGTGACGCCCTTGGACCAGTGCTTTTCGGACATGACCACAATCTCGAGCTTCTGTACCTTCTGGCGACGTCCCTCGGCTCCACTAGCGATGCAGTATGGTCCCGAGCGCTCCAATTTCAACGTTGTGTCCCCGTCTTTGTACCCTTTGAGCGGCTTCCTCCTTGGTTGCTTCCAACACCAAATCGGCTTTTTTTATCATATTCGAATTCGACGCCTGCTTTCGTAAAATCACTCCACTTAAGAAAATTACATGAAGACATTATATGATCATACATGATGTCAAACTGATATCGGCTCATGATTTCTCCACAGAAAAAAACACCAAGTTTGATATCAATGCGACATGCCACAGCTTGCCACGGAAATGTTCTAAAATGGCATTAGCATTTGTATTCTCCATTAAGTGTCATGTCAAATTGTCATAAACTCTTAAAAAAAGCGACAGAATGACCTCAATCGAAATCTTGGTTAAACGTTATAAAAGCACATTAACCTTAATATATATATATAGACACACACACATAATTGGAAGGAGTACCTCAATAATATGTTCATGATCATTATATCTCTTTGGTTCTAGAAGCAAATCTTACTGCATCTGATTTATGCAAGTTTAATACACGTGAGTGAGTTTTCAAATCAAGTCAATCCCATATAAGGCACACCAAATCTAATGTGTCATATGTAGTAGGTTACACAAGCCGAGTACAAAGCGTAGATTCTAGAAATACCTTACGCCGACATTAGATTTTAACATAAACCTATTTCTTAACCTATATTTGATGGCCTAGGTTGTTTATGAGTTAATTTTATTTAGTAAGTAGGTCTTAAATGAATTTTGAATGATAAAGCTAAAAATGATATGGTATTAAATAGATCTATAACTTATTTGGACCTAATCATCTCTATGACTCTTTCTTCACTCTCTTTCACCCTCACTTGATCTCGCTCTCGCTCACCCCGTGCTCTCAATGGGTCAAGTATGATATGAGTTTAGATATGAGTTTTCCTAAATTGGATTAAATATGATACTGTTTTTAACAATATGGATTGGGTTGGATATAAATCACTAGGTTTATATTATATGAAAATGGGTCAAAATAGGTTAAATGGGTCAATTTAGGTCGGATTATTTTCAACGTGACCCAAATCACCTATTTCACCGATCTAACTAATATATAATCCACGCTGCTATATGTTTGTTTAGAATCTTGTTACTTCCCCATCAACAAAAGCAACTAGAGTATTAAGTAATTAGGCACCAAAATTCCTGGCATAAATCATTGTTGTCCGTTCAAATGTACGTATTGATCGTTGGTTGTACAGACAACTTTACATTAAGACCATAATGCTAATAATAAAAATGGATAAGTGCACTAAAGGTCCTAAAACTTGATACGAAAGTGTAATCAAGTTCTTCCATTGATTCTATCCAATTGGCAAAGTAAAAATGCCTACTTTGCATTTTTTAATTAATTTCTCTCTCGTACATGGTTACTATTTTATTTTATTTTTAAATTTTACTTATATAGCATTAAATAAATTTAAAAGGATAGTTTTTTTTAAACAAAAATCAACTATCAAAAGAAAAGGAGGAACAAGGCCTTGTTGATGGCCATTGCAGTCGCCTATTGTTGGACAGGGCCGACGGAGGTCGCCTAGGCCTTGCTGAAGCTTGACAACTCTCATTGGCCATCGAGGAGGCCTAAGTGGCCTCCACCACTCCTTTTCGATGATGAGCGGTGGCAATAGCCATCGATAATGGCCTTAATTTGTTTTTATTTATTTATTTAACTTTTAGCTTTTTCATTTTTTTAAACTAATTTAATTTATATTTAGTTTTAATTTTTTAATATTTTTCTAACATGGCGCTTGATGGGCACCAAATTATAGGGGCGTGCAACCGGACCAGTTCTACTCGAGAATCGGATCAGACTGCCTAGAAAATAGGTTTTGGAACTAGTTCCTATTGGAACTTCGGGAGTAGGTTCCAAACCTTTGGAACCGATAAAAATTAGTTCAGAAACAAGTTCCAAGTGAATGCCAACCTAGGAATTGGATTGGACCACTCTATCTTGGAACTGGTTTTGGAACACTTTTTATAAGCTAAAAAGACAAAACTCTAATTTCTTTTTTCCCATAAATTCTAACTTGAACACTACTTCATCCTTTGTCATTCCTCGGAACTTTTCACTAGTCTTTTCTTTCCCTAAATTTTTATGGATGAATCGGAAATGGAGTTTTATAGTTTATATTTTATGTTATGTGTTTGAACTTTTTATTGTCTATAATTATACTTGACTACATGTTTATCTTATAAATTGTTCTTTTGGCGGATAGGGATTTTTCTAACTAATCTTTTACTTTGAACTATTTTGTTACTCATAACGTCATATGATTTTTCTATAAAAGAGGAAAAAGAAAAATCTTGTGTAGACCTTAGAACTAGACCAAAAAAATAGGGTATGTTTCGAAACCCATTCCAGACAAACTAGGTAGCTTCCAAGGTTCAAAAACTTGGAATCGGCTTTAACAAGATAGGTTCCAAATTTCAATTTTAGAACCTATTCACCTTGGAACTGATCACCCCGCCACATTGTCATTATGTGTTTTAAGGAAGTAATAAAACCAAAAATCATGTTAGCATTTTCCATTAGTTTAGTGGGACAGAATCAACGAAATGACTGGATTGAATTAATTTGACAAGTTTTATGTCTTAATTACACTTTTTAAAAGTATTATAACTCAATTATATTTTTTTGACAAATTTTAGAATATCCAAAGTGGTTATCCTTAAAAAAAAAAAAAAAAAAGCAACATAGACTGCTCTTACACAAACTCTAACATTTCTTTTATTGTTTTTTTGACATAATTAGTCAAAGGAATCCTTTGCAACCGGCAATAATAAACCAAAATGTCATGTCCATTAGTTGATCTTTCATTAAAAAATAAATAACATACTCGATTTCACTCCATGAATAGAAAAACCAGGGATGAGATCTAGAAAGGGTTTATCTGAACAAGAGTCAAACTGTACTTATCTTCTTGGGCCCAAATGTTAGAAAAGAGTTACTTTCCTTGTACCATAAGAATCAAACCTCATAACTATTGGGATTGTTCTAGTGACCACACTTCTCACTTGAGTAGGGGAGGTGAAAGGTTTCATTGAATCAAAGTTCAATGCAAACAATCTATACCTCTCGGCATTAGAATTGACAAAGTTCTAGCATTTTTAGTAATTTTGTAATTTAAGATTTGGCGCCAAAAGTTTGAATAAATTTAAATGCGATAATTGCATGCAATTACCTAGAACATCGGCAACTTATAACGTGCATCGTGCAATAAGGACTGTTAGGTTCATTTTTTTTATATTGGAAAAGATAATTGTCTCATACATTCTGTCTGCCGAATAATGATCTGATTCTGTCCAAGAAAGATCTATACATATGAAAGAATAATAGATTAATACTTAGGTGAATGGAATTAGCACTTAGCAGACCAACTTGCATATTTACTCCAATTCGATCTTAACGACCTCAGTTTTTCATTTTCCGTCTACCGTTATACAACAACATGGATGCGTTCGAACATCTATTTACTTTCTCCAATCAGGGTAACATTCTTACGGTAATTCAACAAGGAAAAAAGACAACAGCACAGATCGAAGGAAACCCGAAACTTACAATTCAAAGAAGGAAGTATTTGTTTTGAGGGACCCATTTTTTAATCCCAACTCCATCTTTTGCACGTCAAACTCGAATAAGGAATAAAGATGTGCAGAAACTGGGATGCTCGTATCCGCGAGAGGCTGACGAGAGTAGAAACGAGCTCACACGAGAAAGAACAGCGAGTGGCGACGAAAAACAGGTTCGTTGGGTCAAATTCGAGCAGTAGCCAGGTCATATGTCATACGCGTGATGGCGAAGGCTGTTGTAATAGCTTTTAATCCACGGAAACTTCCAGGAAGGAGAAGAAAATAATGTGGTTGCTTAAATAATTCTGGATCAGTAGACCAAGTGCTAGTGAGGACAGACTCGTCACATTCTTAAATCTGGTGATCAGGGTGAGTCTACTTTTGAAGCACATCAATTCGTCACATTTTTAAATCAGATGATCAGGTTGGCTCATTATGTTCGAGAAAAATCCCTCTTTATCAGGATGCAGTGCCAATTTTGGTAGGTCTAGATCATGCATGAATAAGTCATTAATTGGCTAGCTGAAATATGATCTTAGAATATGTGGAAATTAAACTAAACGATGTGAGAATCATCTTAAGTTGGAGTACAAATATGGTTAAAGCTCACGGGAGGTTAAGTTAGATAGCACGCTCATGTTCTAGCTTTACCTGGTAATTTGTTTTCTGTAGTCATTTCAGCAAATGTTTGATCTCACAAAATCTCTAATTTTGCATCTCTAATTCTCATGCGTAGCCCAATATTAAATCTCTAATCGATTTCTATGCATGTTTTGGTAATAAATCTCCAATGCAGATGGCGGGGTTTGGGTCCAAATCTCCACATGAATAAAGGTCAAGAAATTGAATGACGTGAATAATTGAATTCATTAAAATTTTGTGCATATCGGTTTGCTAGCGAGAATTCACGTCAACAACAACATATGAAGTAACCTACCTGGGGGCAGCTGTGATGCATATATCCACCAGAGATTGACGAGAGCAGAGAGTTCCCACGAGAACAACGGTGAGTGGCGACGAAAACAAAGTTCGCTGGGGTCAAATTCGAGCGGGAAACCCTAGGTCGTATGTGATGAGCATGATGACGAAGGCTGCAATAGCTTCCATGGCGCGCAAGGGCAAAACCAAATAAAAAAATTATGGGTGAGATTTATTGCGACCGACCTTCCAGGAAAATGATATTCCATTGACCAAGACTTGCGGAGGCCCTTCCCGTGTATGAATCTGGACCAATTTCTTCCTGAACCATCACAATACATCGTCTCTCTACATAAAATCACACACAGAAAATTCAGCAATCAGCAGATCATCCATGGAACACGGACACCATCACGGCAGCCACCACGGTCATCATCATGGCCACCATGGTCACGGTCACGGTCACGGCGGCGGCCACGGTTACGGCCATGGTCACGGCCACGGCCACGGTCATGGTGGCCATGGTCATGGTGGCCATGGCCACTGTCCACCACCACCATGCCTGCCACCACCACAACCGTACTGCCCACCACCACCTCCACCGCCCCCGCCTCCTCCGGTGATCTACCCAATATACGTGCCTCGTCCTGTATGTCCACCTCCTCCCTGCTTCCGTCGCTGTTAGCACCTCCGACCAGATCTCATGATTCTAAGCCGCTACTTCTCTAAAGTCGTATTATAGCTGAATGCAGCTCTCATCGTCTGTGCCTGCTGTTGGATAATTGCAATCTAAAGATTGTGTCATGATGTGTGTGTTTAAAACAAGTCTACTACTATGCGTCGTGGTTTTGTGTCATGTGTGCTCATAGTCAAGACCCGATTCTTCTGTGGAACTTCATTTTACTGGGTCAGAGCACAAGTGTCCTTGTCTGTCATGGTTAACCAGCTACCGTCTCATTGTAGTTTTGTGTTGCTGGATAATGTCATTATGGGATTTCAATTCCTTTTCTTCGGTTGGTTGAAGTAATGGATCTTATTTATGTATATATAATGTTGCGCTCTTACCATAGATGTGCGTAGTCATATTTTTCTTTTCTGATTTTTCCGGTACAAGTTGTTGAAAAACCCTAATCAACAACTCCTTTTTTCCCAAGCGCATAGACCATTATGATAGGCAATATAAAGACTCATAAAAGTATAATTATTTCAATTCAACTCATAAAAGTTTATTTTTCAAGTAATATATTGCTTACACACCAAATTGAATCAAAGAAAACTGAACTACATTGTTTAGCTGGGGATGACAAGTGAAGGATCAAGATGAGCAAGATGGAATGCTTATCACAAAGGGCTTTTGGAGCAAGAGAGATGCACATTATGCAATTAAAGTAAATGATGTTTTTCCCCCTCTCAGAAAAGTCCATAAGTTTGCTTGTCAAACGGATGGTTCCCACTGACCAAAAAAAAAAAAAAAACAGATGGTTCCCAAAATACATACATACATACATACATACATACATACATACATACATATATATATATATATATATATATATATATATGTAATATAGATGGCTCAATCATGTCATTAATGAAACTTTAAATTAAGCAATAAATGAGTCTCAACGTTTCTTATCGGTTAAGTGATGCCTACTTAAGTTTAGAAAAGATTAAAGACTCTCTCCCCCTTTTGTTGCCAAATCATCCCCAAATCAAAGAGATCATTTAAACCGCATTAGCTAGTAACCTTGCACCAGGTACAGGCTTTATTTCAGGTAGATATGTCTCCCTTTACCTAAATGAACTTCACCTTTTTTTTATGTCAGTAAGTCCTCTCTCCCTAGGTCATAAGATAATTTAAGCCATCAAATGTTGTTAAATCCATTTTGGCCGAGTTGGCACATAATTTTTTAATCTTTTGAGGGGTGATTATTCATAAATTTTCTATTTGAAACGATCGCTTGTAGCCAAATTCAGACTTGGAGTTGATCTACCGCTGATTACTCACCGTACTTGGAAGGCGAAAAGAAGCCATAACAACCTAAAGCAGCAAGAGAAACTTAAGTATATCATTGAAGAACAAGAGAACTCATATTGCAACATCTGACCATGCAAATTGGGTCATACACTGCCCAAAGTAGGAGAAGTATACATTAATTTCACAATGCTATGGTCCATCATGCAGTTCAGAAATTATTCAGTAACCTAAGTAATTACCCTAACAAACACCCACAAATTCAATAAAGACCTAGATGTATTTTTTCTCCCAAACACACTTCATCTCAAGCCATAAGCAGCCCGACTATTCGACTTCCCACCCCAACCATGACGATCCGAAAGCCACCACGTAAACCAGCGGCGCTGTTGCCGGCGTGAGGCGCTGGAGGAGGCGCTTCCATCGGCGCAGAGGTGACGCCCTTGGACCAGTGCATTTCGGACATGACCACAATCTCGAGCTTCTGTCCCTTCTGGCAACGTCCCTCGGCTCCACTACTGATGTAATATGGTCCCGAGTGCTCCAATTTCAACTGTGTCCCCGTCTTTGTACTCTTTGAGCGGCTTCCTCCTTGGTTGCTTCCAACACCGAATCGGCATTTTTATCATATTCGAATGCAACGCCTGCTTTCGTAAAATCACTGTACTTTAGGAAACTACATGAGGACATTATATGATTATATATGATTTCAAACTGATGTCGACTTACGATTTTTCCACAGAAAAATCACCAACGTTGATACTGATGCAACCAACATGCCGCAGCTTGCCATAGCAATGTTTTAAGATGGCATTAGCAATTGCAGTTTCTATTAAGCGTCATTTCAAATTCTCATTAAATCTTAAAAGAAGTCACCAAATGACCTCAATTGAAATCGTCATGAAAGGGAAGCTGCTTGGTTTTTTTTTTTTTTTTTTTTTTTTTTTTTTTTTTTTTTGGGGTCAAACACAACTTTATTAAATGTAAAAGTACTTCAAACACCAAAGCCCACAACGGAGACATCAAAACAAAGAAAATCCCAAAGGGATCTAAGGGGATGGACTACCCAATTAGAAGGTAGAGTTTTTAATCAATATGCCTTACAAATTCAGTCTGCCACTTTATTGGACTCTCTTTTGCAATGCGCTAAGAAGATATGCTTGAACCAGCTCATGATCTCGCGAGCTTCCATATTAAGAGCATGTGCTTCCCAGTTACACTGACGTGAGCTATTAACCATGTGATCTCAATGTGGACTAACGACTTGCAGTCAGACTCAAGTACGAAGATTTCTTCCTTTTTTGCTCCAAAGAGAGAGAGAAAGAGAGCTGTGAGCAAAACCTAGGCTTTCGACTTGAATCGCAGATGACGCGGGTACTGATCTTGCCATTCTGTCCACCAAAGCTCCCGACGCATCTCGAACAACACAGGCGACTGCTCCCATTTTCGATCCATCTACATAAGGATCGTTGAAATTGGCCTTTTAAAGTTCATTCCTTTGGAGCCTTCCAACGCAGCGGTGGGTCTTCTTCTTCTGACATTTTCTCTCGTTCTTTATAATTCCACTTGCACCAGTGACGGAGCATGTTGCATGCCTCTTCAACTAGAGTATCTGGTTTTGGGCGTCTCTTCCGAAAGATGAAGTCGTTTCTCACCCTCCAAATAAACCACAGGACACCCGCAACAACCTCGAAAGACGGAAGGTCTATTGATTTTTCGTTGAATTTCAGCAACCATTCTTGGATTCTCAACATCCCAACTCATGAAATCGTAATTTGCAATGCAGGATTCGCCCAGATCAGCGAAGTCCAAGGGCACAACAAGAACAAGTGCTCAATCGTCTCAGGTTCTGAGCTGCAAATGGGACACGAGGCTTTAGGCAGTTTGTTTCCTCTGCATAAGTTGACCTTGGTAGGGATAGCATTCTGACATAGACTCCAGATAAAGATTCTAATTTATATGGAAATGATAGGCCGTAGGGTTTGATAAAAATCGATTCTAATATACTTTGGTTGGAACGAAATTATGAACTTTTATGCCCAAGTCATGGGTTTAGACAATACGTGTTACCGATGAAGATGAACCTTTGCTGTAAACGAATTTATTTGTTAATGCGTAGGTGTTGTATTATCAAATAATAAGTGTAATTAATCGAGTTGCTCATTAGAATAGTGTTTTACTCGGATCCTAGTATCGTTTTTCACATAATTGATAGGATTTCATAAGAATACTGTTTTACTCGGATTTTGATATCGTTTTGTCTAAAATAAAAAAATCATCCATCTTTTTCTTCATTTAATTTAAAAAGTCCCTCCTTAACTTTTAGAAAATTTCAATGTTAGTCTTTTAGTTATACTTTTTCTCTCACTAGTTGATTGTTTTTCAGATTGGCTAGCATAATAGTATTGTTACAAACAAGAGGATTAGCTTCAAAATGTGAAAAATTAATTTCAAATCATTGAGGTACCACCATAAATATAGAATGTTAGCCAAGTCCTTTAAATGTCAAATGCTAGTTTCAAACATGTTCAATTTCATATCTCATAATTTTAGAGAAGACGAAAATAATAACCGAGAATTGATATATAAGAAAAGTAAACATTAGGTATACGGAGAATATATATTGTGAATTCTTTTAACATTCTCATGTACATAGTGAGTTTGAAAATGAGTTTAACATTCTCTTATTAGCTTTAATTGCACACCAATAAATGGTATGTGAACATTATATGTTAGTTCTTATATTAGGTTCTTCTTGATTTGGATATTTTTGAACTTTCTTGTTTGTTTGTTTTTTCTTTTTTTACATGGAGTTCCTTTCATAGTAATTGGATTGATTGAAAAAATATTATAGGATTGGTCGAGAAAATCTATTTTATTAAAGGTGCTGGTGATGAAAATATCATGATAATGAGGAAAAAGGTATTCATGTTATCCTAAATGAATGCTCTTACAAGTCCATGCATTTTATAATATTTACACTAGAAAGCTATATTTAACATTAGGCTTTTAAACACATATATAAAGGAAAAATAGTAATGAGAGGAGAGGACGATTCATTAAGATGTGATTGTAAATTGACGTAAACAAAATAAAAGAAAAATCACCTTAAAATGTAAGAGAAGAATTAAATCAACTAAATGTCATTTTATATATTATAATAATCTGAATTTTGTTCATTGATAATTTTAGAGTTTTTTTTTTTTTTTTTTTTTTTTTTTTTGCTTTAGACTTACTTCTTAGCAAAAAATTATTATTTAATGGGAATTCATTTTCCGAGAGCGGGAAAGTTAAAAAAGTTCGAAGAAATCAGAAGCGGGGAAGACGACGATCCTCCGAGCTCCGGCCACCGCCATGGAAGAAACCCTACCGCGAATCGTCGTCGACCTGGACGAGCTCCGGCCACCTCCGGCCGCCTCCTCCTCCCCCCTCCTCCACCCGCCGCCGCCGGTTCCCGAATCGACGCTCTCGGACCTGCGCCGCCTCGTCGGCGCCGGCGATCCGGACCTCGTCGACCGGTTCTTCGAGGACCTCGCCTCGAGGAACCTCCCTCCGTCTTCCTTCGCGCAGTGCGTCGGTTCGGCCATGGACTCAGGCGGCAACCCTCTCCTCTCTCTTGTGGCGTCGGACGTCTACCTGTCCCCGAACGCTCCCGTCCTGAGCCTCTTCGCTCCGATGGCGTTCGTCTCCCTCCTGCACTCCGTTTGAAAGTCCGTCAGGTCTCGGCAGGCGGCTCCCGAGGAAGATGCTGGGAGCGGAGAGAGAGCTCCGGCGAAATCGAAGAGGAAATGTGGGAGGCGTGGCTCGGGATCTCGGAATTTGCGCCACGTTGGTAATGATGTTGTCGAGGAGGGCGAGATTGATGAGAGGCTTTTGTTCGCTGTGCTGGAGAAGCTGGTTTTGGTGATGGATTTGATTCATTTGGATAGATTTCTGGATAGTTTGAAGTCTTTAGTACGTACCATAGCCGAACTTCCAACGATGGTGCCTGATTCTTTCTGTTACCCAAGTGTTCATCGCAAGCTAACTAACTTGTGTTCGCGGTTCTTAAGAACAGCATTGAGGCCCGAGCATGGAGACCAGGCTAATTCTGCTGTAGAGGTTTTGAAATCTTTGTCTTTATTGATTATGTTAGCTAAATCAGAAGTGAGGACGTTTGCTTTTTGTGACGAATTGTATAATGGATGCGCGGAAAGAGTGTGAAGGCGTAAAGAAAGCTGTTGTAAATTTGCCGAGATATTTGATCCAGAAGGCCCCAGAGAAGTCCGAGCTTCGTGCCTCGGCCATGGAGTCGATAATGGAGATATTTAGAGCTCTAGAACATAGCGATCAGGTCAGCTTTGTGGAATATGCGGTGAAGATGACAGAAGGAAAAAGTAGTTTTAGGCTCTTGGCTGTTGATCTTATTGTTCCAATTGTGATGTCATTGAAAGATCCACTCGGTGTTCAGGCAAATGAAGTGAATGATCCATGGGGGTTGAGATGTCTGCAGGTCTTGGTTAAGCGTGGTTCTGATTCGAACTCAGCCATTAGAGCATGCTCTTTATCAAATTTAGTTCATTTGGTAGGGTTTTTTCGCAAATGATGATAGGAGTTGCAAGATTCTGAAGGAAGTACTGGGATTGGAGATGGAGTTAGTCAGAAGAAAGAGGCCACTATAAATAATCTTTTGAAGATTCAATGTCTGGATGAGAAGGCAACAGTGAGGAAGGCTGCGCTTAATCTGGTCACAAAGTTGACATCTTTTTACAGTGGTTCTTTTGATGAAGTTTTGCTAAAGACTATGGGTATGGCTTGTTAGTATAAGGAAAGCAGCAGTTTCAGCCCTCTCTGAGGTTAGGTTGTGTGGCCTTACCTTGTGATTTTTTGTCTTAGAGTTATTTTTGAGCTAGTTATTTTGCGTTATTATATTGACTGGTGAATAGATGTGGTTTAAGCAGTTTGATATTCTTGATTGCCATTTCTCCCAATTTACCATAGTCTTTAGGAATCCCGGGGAATGGTCAATTTCTGATACATAAGCTCACTATTGACATACACAGCACTTCTGGAATGAGATATCACCATTAGTCTGATTAAAAGCCTTAAGCTGGCTTTAACAATTTTTTTTTTTACATTCCTAGTAGGTGAGCATGAGACCATTTACTTGCAGTATTTCTGCAAGAGATCAATGAAGCAACGAGTTACTTTTTTGTTGGCAGGGGAGAAGGATGGAAAGGACCATTTGTTGGATTTTTAATGTCTCAGTACTGCTGGTGTTTTTCTACTGAAGTTTCTGTGTTCTGTTTTCTTCCTTTGTTATGGTTTATTTCCTGCTTAGTTGGTTATGTTATGCAGTTTTTTTTTTTTTTTTATTTAAGAAGTGAGTACACGTCTAGGTGCAGTTATATACTACATGTGTACATGTGAGAGCAGTTACTACTTTTGTTTTGTTTTTAAGTTGTTCCTTGAACTTGACAGTTTCCTTAGAGAACTGAATGTATGCTAGTTTGTGTTCTGTTCTCTCTGTTTTTTCTTCCTTCTTCGAGTTTCATTGTTTAGGTTTTCTGTTGTTCCTGTTTTACTACTTAATCAGCAACAACAGTGGTATCAGAGCATTGAATGATCTTGAGGGACTGTGAAGTGAATCAAGTATTGAAGTGCAAAGAGGTTAGAGGGTGATGGAGACTAGTTCAAGTAGTTTTTCTGCGATGGCTTATCCGGTGTTTACTGGAGAGAATTATCAAGCATGGGCTGTTAAGATGAAAGCATTTCTGAAGGGTCATGATCTGTGGGAAGTTGTGGAGGATGATTATGAAGTTGCTCCACTTCCAAATAATCCGACTATGAATCAGATCAAGCTTCATAAAGATAGAACCACAAGAAAAGCCAAGGCAAAATCTTGCCTGTATGCTGCTGTCTCGCCTATCATCTTCACTAGAATTATGAAGTGTGACTCTTCGAAGGCCATATGGGATTTCTTGAAGGAAGAATATGAAGGAGATGAGAAGATAAGAGGTATGAAGGTGCTGAATCTCTTGAGAGAATTTGAGAGACAGCAGATGAAAGAGTCTGAGTCAGTGAAGGAATACTCTGATAGGCTAGTGGGAATAGCTGATAAAATCAAAGTTTTGGGGACTGAAATGAAGGATGATAGACTTGTTCAAAAAATCCTGGTGTCTCTTCCAGAGAAATTTGAAGCTACCATAGCTTCTTTGGAAAACACAAGGGACTTGACTGATATAAAACTTGCGAGTTGCTGAATGCTTTGCGAGCACACGGGAGCACGAAGACTAATGAGGAGAGAAGATTATGTTGAGGGGGCATTGCAAGCCAAAGTAAAGCAAAATGATGGAGGCAAAGGGAAGAAATGGGTTCAGTTTAAGGGAAATGTTGCCGATTCGAGATTTTTACTAAAAGAAGGAAATGCTGGTGGATCTAGCAAATGGAAAAATAATAAAAGGCCATGTCAGTACTGTGGTGGAACCAACCATCAGTCCTTTAGATGCTGGAAAAGGCCAGATGCGAGGTGTAGAAGATGCCACAAGTTGGGTCATATGGAAGCAATTTGCAAAGGGAAAACTTATCAGCAAACAGAGAAGCACAAGTGGCAAGTGAGTAAAGTTGATGAAGAGCACCTATTTGTTGCTTCAGCTGGTGAGTCTTCGATCGAAAACAAGACATGGCGATAGATAGTGGTTGTACCAATCACATGACTGGCAACTTAGAGCTATTTAAGAACATAAACAAAACGGTAAAGTCCAAAGTCAGAATTGGCAATGGACAGCATATTGAAGTTCATGGTAAAGGTGTAGTTGCTGTTGAAGGGAATCAGGGGGTAAAGTTAATCAGGGATGTTCTCTTTGTGCCAAATATTGATCAAAATTTGTTAAGTGTTGGTCAGTTAGTGGAGAAGGGCTATATAGTGAAGTTCGAAGGAAGGGAATGTCTCATTAAAGATGCTGACAACAAAGAAGTCTTGAGAGTTCCAATGAAGGATAAAAGCTTTATGTTTAAGCCATATGAGATGCAGCAGATGGCTTTGAAATGCAAAGAAGAAAATATAGAGCTGTGGCACAAAAGACTTGGGCATGTTCACAGGAGGAGCATGCTGGTTATGCAGAAAAATGGCCACGGTAGATGATCTACCAAGCTTGGAGGAAGAACTTCCACAATGCAGAGCCTGTCTTCTTGGCAAACAAGCTAGATTTCCCTTCAAAGGAGGAGTCTCGAAGACATATCAAAAGCTGGAATTGGTTCACACTGATGTGTGTGGACCTATGTCTGAATCCTCTCTAAATGGAAGCAGGTATTTTATTACTTTTATTGATGATCGACTAGAATGAGCTGGATCTATTTTTCGCAAGCTAAGGCTGAAGTGGCTGATGTATTTATGAAGTTTAAAGCATTAGTTGAGAATCAAAGTGGGAAAAAAATCAAAGCTCTCAGGTCTGACAATGGATCTGAGTATACAGCTAACAAATTTAAACTAATTTGTGAGCAAGCTGGAATTGTGCAGCAATTTATAGCCCCTTACTCACCTCAACAGAATGGGGTTAGTGAGAGAAAGAACAGAAGCATTATGGAGATGGCCGGATGTATGATGCAGAAAAGAATTTGCCTAAAAGGTTTTGGGCCGAGGCAGCCAACACTGCTGTATTTCTTTTAAATAGATTACCTACAAAAGCTTTAGAGAAAGTAACACTTCTCGAAGGCTGGCAAGACACTAAACCTTCTGTGAAAAACTTGAAGGTTTTTGAAAGTTTGTGTTATACTCATATTCCTGATGTCAAGAGGGACAAACTTGACAAAAAGGCTGAGATTGGGATCTTTGTTGGATATAGTGTTCAATCAAGAGCTTACAGAATTTTCTATCCCATGACAGGAAAATAACGTGAGCAGAGATGTCATGTTTTTAGAGGAAGATGAATGGAACTGGTTAGATGGAAAGAACACGAGAATTGAAGTACTTTGAAGGGCAACCTGAAATAGATGTGGAAACTAATGAAATTACAGAGGAAATGGAAGAAAACATAGATGATCAACCTGTGAGAGGCACAAGGTCACTTGCTGAGATTTATGAAAGAAGTAATGTGGCAGTGCTCGAGCCATCCAACTTTGCAGAAGCCAAGGAAGATCAGAAGTGGATTGTAGCAATGCGGGATGAGATGGCAATGATTCGAAAAATCAGACTTGGGAATTAGTAGACAGACCATTAGACAAAAATGTGATTGGAGTTAAGTGGGTGTTTAGGACAAAACTCAATCCTGATGGTTCTGTTAATAAGTATAAAGCAAGGCTTGTTGTGAAAGGCTATGCTCAAATATGGGGAGTAGATTATTCTGAAACTTTTGCTCCAGTTGCAAGGCTAGACACAATAAGGCTTCGTTAGCATTGCGACGAGAGAAGGGTTGGACTATCTTTCATTTGGATGTCAAGTCTGCATTTCTAAATGGAGAGCTTGAAGAGGAAATTTTTGTTGAACAACCTGAAGGTTTCAGCATTAAAGGGCAAGAGGAAAGTGTATACAGATTGCGCAAAGCTTTATATGGACTGAAGCAAGCTTCAAGGGCCTGGTATGGAAAAATAGATCGATACTTACAGGATTTTGGTTTCAAAAAGAGCTTAAGTGAGTTCACTCTTTATATTAAAAAAGTAAATCATAGTGTGGTAGTTCTGTCTCTATATGTGGATGATCTTTTGGTGACAGGAAATGATGCTGAACTGATAGAAAATGTTAAGCAAGGTTTGTTTGCTGGTTTTGAGATGACAGACTTAGGAAAAATGGCTTATTTCTTAGGTCTGGAAGTTAAGCAAAGTCCATATGAAATCTTCATTTGCCAGAGGAAATACTTGAAAGAAATTCTAAAGAAGTTTCAGATGGAAGACTGTAGAAGTGTCAGTACACCTATGGCAGCTAAAGAGAAGTTGCAGAAGGTTGATGGAATTGATGTTGTGGATGCCTCGATGTATAGAAGTCTGATAGGATGTCTTATGTACCTTACGGCAAAAGACCCGGACATTCTATTTGCTTGTAAGTGTTCTATCCAGATTTATGAGTGATCCAAGTCAACATCATTTGATTGCAGCAAAGAGGATCTTAAGGTATTTGAAATGAACCATGCTCTTTGGTGTGAAGTTTCAAAGGAGTCAAGAATTTAATCTACAAGGTTATCCTGATAGTAATTGGGTTGGCTCGATGGATGATATGAAGAGTACATCTGGATACTGTTTCAGTTTTGGATCAGCTTGTTTCACTTGGTGTTTTAAAAAGCAAGAAATTGTAGCTCAATCTACTGCAAAAGCAGAGTTTATAGCTGCTACTGCAGCTGCAAATCAAGCCTTGTGGCTGAAGAAGATAATGAAAGACCTATGGCTGAACTGTAATGGCTGTATCAGAATTAATGTGGATAACCAAGCTGCACTTGCAATATCTCAGAATCCAGTTTTTCATGGCAAAACTAAGCATTTCAAGGTTAAATTCTTCTTTCTACGTGAGGTGCAACAAAATAATGAAGTCAAGCTGGTCTATTGCAGATCTGAAGAACAACTTGCAGATATTTTCATAAAACCACTTCAAGCTGGAAGATTCGAAGTATTGAGAAAGAAAATTGGAGTATGCAGCAGCTACTGATCTAAGGAGGAGTTTGTTGGATTTTTAATGTCTCAGTACTGCTGGTGTTTTTCTACTAAAGTTTCTGTGTTATGTTTTCTTCCTCTGTTATGGTTTATTTCCTGCTTAGTTGGTTATGTTATGCAGTTTTTATTTATTTATTTAAGAAGTGAGTACACGTCTAGGTGCAGTTATATACTGCACGTGTACATGTGTGAGCAGTTACTACTTTTGTTTTGTTTTTAAGTTGTTCCTTGAATTTGACAGTTTCCTTAGAGAACTGAATGTATGCTAGTTTGTGTTCTGTTCTCTCTGTTTTTTCTTCCTTCTTCGAGTTTCATTGTTCAGGTTTTCTGTTGTTCCTGTTTTACTACTTGTTCCTGTTTTACTACTTAATCAGCAACAACACCATTAACATTTATACATTGTGGCTAGTTGATCTGGTCATTTGATTGTACTTTCCATCTTACTGTTTCTTTTTGGTGGTCAATGCTTTTACATTCTTTTATCTATCTCTAACAATAAAGGCATAACACTTCGTCAGACTCAAATAATTTCTAACATCTGGGTTTTAAACTTTCAGTGCAAGATCAAGTAACTGACATGTGATTAATATGATTGCATGTCCACCTCATGCAATAATCTCTATAGTCCCCATGACTACTCTTAGCTCCCCAATTGGGGATCATTATTAGATTGCGTTGTTGTGAATAACTCAATGAAGGACATTATATAAGAACGGAGAACCAAATTTGTATATTTCTATCTTATGATAATTAAACTGTAAATTTAGCATATCGTTTTTCATAGGACCTCCTGCTTTTGCAATTAACAAGCTTGAAATGTTATTTGCCTCTTAGCATTTTGATTTTATACAAATCATCTGCTCCCAAGTTTCTGTTGCAGCACATGCTCTTATGTGAATCTTTCTTTGCTTTTTAGGCCTTCAGGAAATTTCCAGATGGAATTGTAGCAACTGAGTGGTTGCATTCTGTCCCTCGCTTAATAAGTGACAATGAGTCAAGCATCCAGGAGGAATGTGAAAACTTGGTCCTAGAACTGGTTCTGGAGAAGATTTCAAGAGTGGGATTAGCTGGTTCACCTCATAATTACTCTGCTCCATATAAGTTGCATGACAAGGAGAAAGATTTTGAAAGGCAGATTGACTTACTATTTCCAAATGGAGCATTGGGTCTACTGCGAGAGATTTGCAATGGTGAAGTAGTGCCTTGGATATAGAAGATCTGCAAAAGTCTTGGCAAGAAAAATCAGCTTAGGCCTGTGGTAGCTACCGCTCTTCAAAATATGATTAAAGCATCAGAATCTCTCTGGTTAAGTCAGTTGCTGCCATTCGAAAAGTGGACAGCCCCACAAGGTGCTTGGTTTCTTCTATCAGAGGTGTCAGCATACCTTCAAAATGCTGTTGACTGGCAGTTTCTCCATCATCACTGGCAACTCCTTGATAAAACTAGATTGGGATGTGAAATAAAGACTCCACTTACCCATGGAGATTGGCATGATGACAATGATGATGCGGAACCTTGTACTGTCACTTGGGCTGGTGATCGTGTTTTCCTCTTGCGAACAATGTCTAACATTTCTCTCGAGTTACCTCCTGACCCTGCTGCAGACTTGGCTCATAATTTATTGAAACGGATTGAAGGATTTGATACGCACCCAACAGAGGTACATAACCTTTCACCATCAATCATATCAGGCCAATCACTCTTTGATTTTCTGCATGTCGGCTGTTTTCTCTACTGTATGTTCTAAGAAAGGGGACTGCGGGTAAATCTGTTTCATTTGACAAGTGAATGAAGAAGTTGTACATCTGAGCATATGTTGTGGAACTTCAAGTAGTGGAACAAATATGGTCTTATGCTTGAAGCTCGTTTAGCATGTAGAATAAGATAAATTGAATAGGTTTCTCTTGATTCGATGGCTGTCTTTAGGTACCGATGTTTTCCATCTTACACAAGACGTTGACTTTAAGTCTTCCCTTGCCCTTTAATGCCTTGATACTAGTCCAAGTACCTTAGGTAACTTCCAATTGTTCTGTGACTGTTGTTTCCAATGGCACATGGGATTAAAAAGAGTGTCTCCTCTTCAGACCACATCTTCTGACAGCCATCACTAAGGTGGCATGAATCATGTTCTGCAGTAGAAAATCTTTCAAAACCAAGTGTGGAGCTCGCCTAATGAATGGGAAGGCACATTTATCTAAAATTTTACTCATATCCACTAACCAGTGCATGTGCATGTGTTATTAATGGGATCATATTCACTTAAAAATGCATGTGCATATGTTATTAATGGGACTGTCTGGTTGCAGGTCAATGCTCATGTAAAAGTCCTTAGAACAGTGTGCAAGCAGAAGGCTTTAAGTGCTTATTCTAAGATGGGCAAGACAACTTCTCTCTAAAGCCACCAAAGTTATAGAAAAGTACATTTCTGAGGACACACAAGCAAATGAAGAAGGCAGCTTCTTTACTCCTCCGAGAAGTGGCAATAGAAGAGGTAGAAGATCTATGACAACATCCGAATTACTGTCACAAGCAACAATTGCAGCTTATACAGTTGGTTCTTTAGTTATTTTTTGTCCTTCAGTAGACTTGAGCACAGTGATCCCATTATTGCACAAGATAATTACATCGGGAGATCTCCATCCAAAATCAAAGTTGTTACCAGCTCCTCAAGTTTCTCTGAAGCATGTAGCCGCATCATTGTATATACAAGGGTGGTTGACGATGGGAAAGATATGCTTCATGGGTGGGAAAATTGCAAAGCGTTATATACTCCTCTTTGTTCAGGTAGTATATGTTCTTTTCTAAATTGGCTTACATTTTATTGGAAATTTTTGTGATATCATGTTCTGGTTTAGAAAGGAGCAAGTTAGGTGCATTTTAATCCAAAAATTTTGCAACTTTTAGTACATTAGTTTCCTAATGTCTTGAAGTAGCTTTTATTCTAAAAAGTGTAGTTTGGTAAGACTGCACTTTGCTATGATGCCCATTTATGCGTCTCTTCAAGATTAAAGAGTGCTGATATGTGGAGATATTATCTAGGTTCCCTTGAATATTCCCATTTAGGATTGTCAAATTACTTTCTTTTAGAGATTGAAGGGCCAAACTGCAAACACTGTTTTTCTGTGCTGCTGCTTTTGTTATTGTCTTTTAATTAACTGGGTTCTGACAATATAAAACTTAAGTTTGAGGAAAGTGTTGGCCTTATGTATTTTCTACTATGAACTGGACTAAACCTCCCAGCTTAAAGTTAGTTCATGTCTGCAAGACATCCATCACAAGATATCGAAATTTATTGAAGATACTGGTCAGTGAAATACGACTTTGATGCATGCCAAGACTGGGCTTTAGATGATTTGACGATTAGAGATCAAATAAAATGATCAACAAAATTTGAATTTGTTCTTGAAATTTCAAATAAATATGTGAAACCTTCGCTTGAAATGCTTCCTGGCTTTCCCCTCGAACCCTGAAATCTGCTTTTTAGTTGACATGTTGTGTTGCTGATAATTTTTTATGATGTCCAAGTTTTTCCCTAAAAGATCTTGTCTTCTAGTTGGCTTTCCCCATTTTGTTTTCTTGTTTATCATGTTAACAATTTCCTAATGTTGCAGGAGCTTGGGAAAAGTGATTCAGCCACTCTTAGGAACAATCTTGTTGTGATGATGGCGGATTTTTGTGTTCGTTACACTGCTTTAATTGATCGGTGAGTGCTAATTGTATTAGTTGTGATATTTGACCCACATATGGGGAAGTGATAAGTATTCACTTGAAGCTTGGAAAACTGTTCACGTGACTAATGCTTCATCACTATAAAGTCACATAGCAAAGATCACAAGGTGTCTGGGTGATCCATGCGAACTTGTCAGGAGGCAGACTTTCATACTTATGTCAAGATCGCTCCAGGTCTAGCTTTGCTTCTGGTATCACTATTTATGATGTCATTTTTAGACAAAAGCTTTGCTCGTTGATGAAGATATATTCTTCCATTGATTTGTTGGCATAAATTGCTTCAGAGGGACTATGTGAAATGGAGGGGAGTGCTCTTTCTTCGATTTCTTTTGTCTCTGGTGGATGAATCTGAAAAGATCAGAGAGCTTGCTGATTTCCTCTTTGGAAATATACTAAGAGGTAGTTTACAGTTATAAAGGTTGATCTTCATAGAGCTGCTTATTAATCCTGTCCTTTTAAATATATATTCTTCTCTCTTTGCAGTCAAAGCACCACTTTTAGCTTATAACAGTTTTGTGGAAGCAATTTTTGTTCTGAATGATTGCCGTGCGCATGGTGGACATTATAGTTCACAGAGTTCACAGTGTGAGAGCCGGCTGCTATTTTCCATAAGGTATGGATTACATACCTCAATTAAGAATTTTTACTGGAATTGAGATCTCATTCAGAGAGAAAACATCATATGGTACCAAAAGATACGCTCCATCAGGCTTAAATTTCCAGGGGCACTGATGAAATTTCAAGGTCCAAGAGAATGCGCATTTACACTTGTTTGCTGGAACAAATGGCCCCTGAGCACTTGTTGGCCACATTTGCCAAGATTTGTGCAGAGATACTTGCAGCAGCATCTGATGGTATGCTATGCTCAATATCGAAGATGCTACTGGACAGTCAGTTCTACAGGTACTATGCAATGCACGTTAATATTGGTCAACAGTTTTGCATGGATGGCTGCAGGAAAAAAATAAAATATAAATAAATAAAAAATAACGGATGTGTTCCCTGTTTGGAATTAAACATTGCAAACGTTATCTCCATAAGCCCATAATAACGCAGAGACTGTCCTTTTGCTTTACTATGGAAGGGAAAATAAGGTCTCTCTATGAAATGCTTGCTAAACTTAATGTGCTGTGTGATTCAAAGCATTGTCATTGAACTGGCACTTAGCAGTTGTCGAAAGATATCTTCACCAATCACTGTTCTTCTGTTTTTAATAAAACGGTAGTGTTTGACCCTGTAAGCTTATCCTCAGTGACAATCCTAGTTCTTATGACCTGCATAAACTCATCTTTACGTGGATTTATGCACCCTCAAATGAGGGAAGAGGATGCTTTTCAGATTCTTGCATGCAAGGAAATCCGCATCCCAACAAGCCAGAATTTCACATTGGAGTCTCCCGAAATGGATGACGAAAGCAATGGTTCTGGTGGAACATCCCCCACACCTGCTAAGGGACGGGTCATAAGTCAAGCAGTAAGAAAGAGTCTCATATGAAACGCCATCCCCATATTCATAGAGCTGAAGAGATTACTCGAGAGCAAGAACAGCCCCCTCACAGGTTCCCTCATGGATTACCTCCGTCTCCTCCTCAAGGACTACAGGAATGAGATAGATGAAATATTGGTTGCTGATAAGCAGCTCCAAAGAGAGCTCTTACATGAGATGCAGAAACATGAATTTGCAAAGACCAGGTCAGAAGCTGCAGAGACCGTTGCTGTAATGGGAAAATCAGGGAATAATCATACACCTCAGGCTTCCAACGCTCCCGGTGGAGTGTCGTGCCAGAACAAGTCCTCTAATGAATTGCAGAGCAATTCTAGAGTGGCTTCGGACAGCTGAGGCCACAGCGCAGTCTGTGCTCAGGGAAGTGAACAGAGGGACTTCCAGGCCACCTCTTAGTTCTCTCAAAGTGCCCAGGGTCAGGCCTTGCAATGGAGCGACAGGTAGTAGGGGTACTCCAAGCAATCGTCCCAGAGAAGTACTGGGATCTTTAAGAAGGCAGCCCTTTGGTTCTGATGATGAAGGTTAGAGCCTGCTAATGGATCATGTACTGTTCTGCTTCACCTGAAAATGAAAGCCATTGTGATTGTCTAGAAATCTTGCGCAAGTTTGTACCATGAGCAAGTTCTTAATGCGTAGATATGTTCCTGGTGTTGTATTGAAGCATAGGGTGTACTATGCACACTTCCAATTTTACAGCACCACTTCATATGTATTGGTAATGTTTATAAAATCGGCCCATGAACTTGGGCTTCAATGTACAGTTGTCTCATACTTTGTCTTGGTCAAGTTTGTTCCAAAACTATTTTATGGCGTTCAATGTCGTGCATTTGTAAGCATTCAAGTTGGTAGGCTTTCTTGGTAATTCAACTCGGCAAATCTATATTTGATAGACTTAACTCAAGTCTTGTCCCGAGTCTCATCCCGACCTCCTCTCTCACCATCGGGTCGAGTGCTTGGTGAATGAATAGCGTTACATAGGCAAAGAAGTTGCACGCAAATAATACATCAAATTCTATCTCAAATGGCTCTCCCTTCTCTCTCCTATACTTGGTTTGACCATTGTACAACCAAATCTGCAACATTAAAGCTATCTAGAGATTAGATTCACAATATCGGCGTGACCCATTTGCCATAAAATATCATTAATTCCTCATTTTAATTTGATTACCCTATTTCCTATAAATCTCTCTCAAATGATTAATGTGGCATTAATGTAGCCACCTAATGTTTTGTTTGGACTAAAACCTTTGTTTGTATCATTAATGTTCTATTAATGTTCACTAAAAGCCAAATCCAATCTAAATGCATTTTTTCACGGCATGGTGGTGGAGACTTGAGAAAATTATAATAGACGATTTGGGACATACATATATGAAAAATAAGGTACAAATATAATATATTAATAAAATATTTATCACACAAATTATTGTATGTATTAACGTACTTTTGTCTTTGGGTAGTTCCAAGGAATAGAGACGTTGATCGTGGAAGTTGACCAGATGTTTAAGCTCTGGATTATGGGTTAGGTGATGGTACTTTTATTTTTTGAAATTATTTTTCAATCTCATTTATTTATTTTTTTGATTAAAAAAAAATTCACCGCT
The DNA here is from genome assembly GCA_014182555.1 of Eucalyptus erythrocorys. Taxonomy (NCBI): domain Eukaryota; kingdom Viridiplantae; phylum Streptophyta; class Magnoliopsida; order Myrtales; family Myrtaceae; genus Eucalyptus; species Eucalyptus erythrocorys. The sequence goes on from CM024599.1 coordinate 3,069,510, forward strand.
GGAGTCCACCCCCATTCACTTCTTTCCCTTATCCATTTCCCCCATCCCCCAACTTATTTTTCTTTCCCTCCCCACCACTTGACAGACAGGCTGTCGCTTTCTCTCCTCCCCACCCCCACGGCCAAAAAATTAAAAATCGCGCCATCACTGATGCCCATCAGAGTCCCCCTTATTTATTTATTTATTATTATTTATTTTTGAGTTTCTTATAAAAAAAACCTAGCTCCTTTGCCTCCTCCTCCACGCCGCTCGCTGCACGACCCTTCCTCTCCTCTTCCTCTCGATCCGTCTCCTCCTCCTCGCCACTCGCCGCACGAGCCCCTTCCTCTCGATACCTGTCCCCAATAGTCGAGCCTCCGTGAGAGTAAGAGAGAGACAGAGAGACAGAGAGACCGCGCTCTGCAATGGAAGAACGACAATCCAAGCGAGCAAAATTCACTGAAGCTTCGAGTTCCTCCACCTCTGTGACTGCAAACAATCACTACGTATTCCTAAGCTTTAGAGGTCCCGATACTCGCAATGGCTTCGTCGATCACCTCTACCATAAACTCCAAGATGTGGGCCTGCCATTCCATCCAAACTTTGTGTTCAGAGATGATGAGGAACTCCCCTTCGGCGAGAATATTGGTGAAAATCTCATCCGTGCAGTCGAGCACTCTAAGGTTTCAATCCCAGTCATCTCGGAAAATTATGCTGCTAGCGAATGGTGCCTCCGCGAGCTCATTCATATAATGGAGTGCCAGGAAAGCAGAGGACAAATAGTCTTGCCCGTGCTTTACAAGGTGACACCCTATGAGGTCCGAGAACTAAAAGGGGCCTTTGGAAAGGCCTACAAATCCCGTAAGAATAAATGTGTGGAGGAGGTCAAGCAACAGGGGCTGCTAGCTCTCAAAAAAGCAGTTGGTCTTAGAGTATTCGAATCGGAGAAATTTGCTAATGGGTACGTCTTTTACCTTCTTTTGATTGCTCCTCGTTGGAAGAAGACTTTTTCTATTTATCATCCTCAATCCTTGTTTCGTGGAGCCATTAATAAGTTCTCGTGTGTTGTGTTGTTTGATAGGCGTGAAGGGGAATTAGTAAAAGAACTCGTACGAGTAATCATGGATGAGCGGCAACATGATTTCCTACCACTTCTTCCTGGGAACTTGGTTGAAATTGACGATCGTGTGGCTGAGGTAATGAAATTGGTAGATACCAATCCTTTTGAAACTCGAATTATTGGGATTTGTGGAATTGGTGGCATTGGCAAGACAACTTTGGCCACAAACATCTATAATAAACTCGTCGAGAAATTTGAGTGTCGCAGCTTTCTTATGGATATTAGAGAAACAATTAATCGCTATGGTATGGAGCATATCCAAAATCTACTAATCTCAGATATAACAGGAAATCGTAAAAGTCGTGTACTTGATTCTGTGAGAGGGATTGTACACATTCGATCAAGTTGTGAAAACAAGAAGGTACTTATCCTTCTTGACGATGTGGGTCATCGAGAGCACATAGATAAATTGATTGGAGGTTGTAATTTCAAATTGGGAAGTAGAATAATTATTACATGTCGAGATAAGGCCCTCTTGAACTCTGAATATGAAAGGTATGAACTCGAAGAAATGAATGACAAAGACTCTCTGCATCTGTTTAGCTTGTATGCATTTGAAGCGAAACAACCTCCAACAGACTTCATGTTTCTTTCTAGTGATATTGTTGCCATCATAAGAGGGCTTCCTTTAGCTCTCAAAGTTATAGGTTCACTTCTCAAAAGAAAAGATAAAAGCATATGGATAGAGACGCTGAAGAAATTGAGGAAGATGCCTCATAACGATGTACAAGAAAAGTTGAAGCTAAGTTACAATGCACTAGATGATGACGAGAAAAAAATGTTTCTAGACATAGCCTGCTTTTTTATTGGAATGGACAAAAGAATTGTCGCCTACCTATGGGAGGATCTCGGTTTGTGCCCAGCTTCTGGATTGGCAAGAATGATTGAGCTTTCATTAATAAAATATGGTGATGACAATGAGCTGAGAATGCATGATCAATTAAGAGATTTGGGCAGAAATATAGCCTGTTCAGCAGATAAGGAGTCTTGGAATCGGAGCAGACTATGGGATGAGGAAGCCATGAACGTTTCAAGACGTGAGGTAACAATTATGTTTGCTTTTGGCCTCTCACACGTTATCTAATGGTGGTCCCTCAAATTACTATTGTTGCCGTTCCTTTTCCCTGTATCTATGACCATTCTCAGCATCCTATTAGCATTTTCTCGGTAAAAGCTACATCCAATTTTGGCCTCTAGTTCATGAATTTTGCACTAGTGATTATGAAACTCTGGAAAGGGTTATTAAATTTGTGTACTATTAACTCTTATCTATTCTGCTCTTTTTTCGTTTTCACGTCAATTTCTAGCAACAGCATAATGTTATTCTACCCAACGTTCATAATATATGCCTGTGTTCATACTGGTGCTATGCACAAATCTAGTCGTAGGTATTTTGAGCATATAATTCAATATTAACGAATGTCGTGCAAAATCAAACAACAGTAAAAATTATGACAGAAGAAACGAACTAACAACCGGCATATGATTTTGTACATATTCATACAAAGTAATTTTCAATTAAAAAAAAAAAAACTGAAAAGTAAATATAGATGTTAAGAAATTAAATGTTGTAGGAAGTAAGTGACGAATAGTGAAAGGTGAAAGAAATTGTTTTCTCTTTGTTTTATCTTTGGTAGGATACAATATCCACTTCTATTATGTAATGAGAAAGCCTTTCTTGGTAAGGATTAGTTAAGCTTTTATGCACACACATCGACAAAGAGGAGACAAAAATATATTGTTAGACATTAGTGAAGAAAAAAATAAATAATTAACTTATCAAATAAGATAACTGGAGAAGCAAAAAAATAAATGTTAGAACGTGAAAAGGAAAATGATCATAATCACTATCCTTTATTTACTAGTATATATATATATATATATATATATATATATATATATATATATATATATATATATTATGAATGGGTGAATGGCAAAAAAAAACACTAACAAATTCCTAAGATCAGGTTGAATTTTATGACTGATTAGGGCAAATTCAATGATGACTAATTGAGTGGTGCGCTCATCTTAGGAGAAAATTACTCAATCGGTCCTAAATCTATAGTGCGCATGTCCATTCTGTCATAAACTTATCAATTTTGCCATTTTAGTTTTAAACATTTGCGCAAAATTTCAATGCAGTCATTTCGATCAATTTTTGCTGTGATCCAATCATTTACGAACATCCTACATAGCTCACCACCACGTCAGCAAGTTCCTGCAAAAATTAGCCGGAATGACCATATTGGAATTTTGCACAAAGGAAGTTTTAAGACTAAATTGCAAAATTGATAAGTTTATGATTGATTAGATAAATTCTTTATAGTCTAAGGATTAGTTGTTGAGCTTTGAACTTGAATATCCAAAAGTGAAAACTTAAGTTCAATAGACTAAATTCTTGGTTCCTTCCAGCCATACCCCAAAACCAAAAATATTTTATGAACGGGAAGGGAATGAGTTGCCATCCTTTATGAATGCATAGGTCTAATTAAGTACTTTTGTTTTTGAAATGTGTAACAGTTCTCACATATGTCAAAGGGATACCATATTTAGTCAGTCTTCAATACTATGTATGTTACAAAATTTAATTTCAAAATCTATAAGAAAACTAGATTAATTTCATATAGGAATTTCACATAAAACATCAAAAATTGTAGCATACGAGTAAAGATCGACATATTACATGATCATGTAATTGTAGAAGATCAGATATGTTTCTTTTTTCCTATAAGTGTAGACAAAATGCGTCGGCCACAATAACATGCAAAGTATACTAACAAAAGGAGGTTTGATGGTATTTATAATCCTCAATTTTATTTTATATTTTGTAGGAAAAAAATGAAAATATTGAGGCACTACGCCTGGAGAAAAGGAGCTCCAAAGAGTTCATGGAGCGAGAGAGCTTCAAAAAAATGCCTAACTTGAAGTTCCTTCACATAAAGGATGTGGATTTTGATGGAGATTTCGAAAGATCACTTGCTGAATTAAGATGGCTAAAGATGGAGAACTGTTCCGACTCTTTCAAGGCAACCAACGTTCATTTGGAGAAATTAGTTGTACTGGATTTCTCAAGTTATGGTAAATTTAGTATAAACTATATTAGTGAAAATTGGAGAGGATGGAGTTCAATTAAGGTAAAGATAAAAAATGCTTTTTCTCGTTACATTTGATGATAAATTATTCTATATCTAACTGCTAATCTTGGAATATGTTTCTTTCTTGTAGATGGAGGGGCTGAAAGTTCTCGATCTTTCATGGTGCTCGCGATTAAAGAGAACCCCTAATCTCTCCGCGTTTAAAAATTTAGAGATGCTAATCCTGAAATATACTGGATTGAAGGAAATCCACCCTTCCATTGGAGATGTCAAGCGTCTCGTTTCCTTGAACTTGAGCGATTGTACAAATCTCGAGAAGTTACCTGAACAACTTAGCGAATTAGAAAATTTGAAGGAACTTATCGTAGACGGGACTCATATAAAAGAAATCCCTCCATGTATAGGATGTCTGAAACAACTGAAGGGGCTTAGTGCCAAAGGCTGTTGGCAACTTATTGAAGTTCTCGCCTCTTCAATTGAAAAGCCGGAAGAGTTGGTTGAGTTGGACTTGTCAGAAACAAGGGTTAAGAAATTACCCGAATTCACTGGGGAATTAAACAAATTGAAAATTCTGAGGATTAAAGGTAGCCACATAAAAAGGTTACCGAGATCCATCGGAAAATCACAAAGCCTCCAAGAGTTACATGCCTTCGGATGTAAGCTGGAAGGACAAATTCTTGTTGATACAGGTGGATTGTCTTCTCTAAAGACCCTTGATTTAAATTTCACAAAAATTTCTCACTTGCCGGAAAACTTAGATCGGCTTTCTTCTCTCGAGCATCTCATGTTACAATGCTGTTATGAGCTTGAGTCACTCCCAAAACCTCCGTGTAGCTTATCATCTCTGGTGCTCACCTGTCGGAGCAAGGAGCTGCTATCGCTCTCTCACCTGAAGAATCTAAAGGAGCTCTGCCTTATTGAATGCAAGTCTCTTCAAAGCATCCCAGAGCTTCCCTCCTGCATACGGAAGCTTGACGTTGAGTATTGTCCCAAATTGGAAAGGTTGGCAAATCTTTCCGATTTGGAATTTTTGTTGGAATTACGGCTCAGAGTTTGCAATGGACTGAAGCAATTGGATGGACTGGAAGCTTTAAAATCCCTAAGAAATTTGGACCTATCCGCACATCCATTTGATGGATTAGGTGCAGATCCAGATCATGTCCAAGATAATCTCCATGCGATACGAGGCCTTGAAAAATTGGGATCTTTGGAATGGTTGGAGATCCGTGGGCGCGAGCACATTCAAGTACTGGACCTTTCAAAGTTGGAGCATCTGAAGACGTTGATTGTTAGGGATTGCAAAAGCTTAGTTGAAATTCGCTGCCCTAGTAAATTCCTGGAGCTCTTTGATAGGCGTGGGTGCGAGTCACTCGAGAAATTACCGGACTTTTTACCACACGATGGGCTATGGTCGGATCATCGTTTCGGCGATAATGAATTCTGGATATTGCCGCGTTGGTAATAAGAAGAAGAGGAGGGTGGAAATTGAGCACAGAGATAAGGGGAAGAGATTGAGGTCCAGCATCATCTGGTGGTCTGTTTCTGTCTTCTTCCGGTGGACGACGATGGGACGACTTCTAACCTCACCCACTCACCGATTGCTTGTGATTCCTATTAGGTGCAGAGATCTGCTCGGTTATTCTCTTCTGCCAGTTCGCTATGGTGTAATAAGATAAACTGTAGCAGCTTTCGATTAGGTTTTGTGTCAATGGTGGTGAATTTTCCTTATGTTATTTGAGCAGTCGTAAAGCATGTATAGCAGGATTATCAGGACTTATGAGCCTATTACAAGTTTAGGTTGATTTTATCACCCTGTCTAGGTAGCGTGGAAATTGACTGCAGAGTTGTCGGAACTAATGTGAACAAACTTTGAGGTTGAATGGGAAGATTACCTTGATTGATGAGGTTCTACTTTCACAGCCATTTCTTTCATGTTCTCGGATCTTGAAGCACCTTGAGGGGTGATGTGAAGCGGAAAGATGAACAATCTCCCGTGAACCATTTGTTTGTGGATGATCCAAAGTAGCATTTTCTCCATGAGTAAGTGTAAATTCCTTCTCATAAAACTCTCCGAGGATGTCCTTACTCATCCCAGTTAGCTAATAACGTAGTGAAATGGTGGTGAAGGCTACTAATTTCACATGGAAAAGGATGCTAGTGTCTGAATTGTTGTGATGGTGATATTGCTTGTTCATTTTGTCCTTACTTTTTCTTTGCTAGCTTTCTAGTTGAATGAAATTGCTCCTTATCTCCTTCTGACTCTGGGAAAATGCAAAAGCTTGAGCTGCGATGATAGAGGTCCATTGGTTTCTTCTTTCACCAGGAGTTATTGGGCTCTGACATTGTGGTGTGCTTGGAAGAACTTTTGCTTTTAAATTTCATCTATACTATTGTTTTTAGCGTTTGCAATGTGTCTTTTGTTCAATTCTCAGTGCTTCAAAGTTTCAGAAAAGATAAAACTTTGCATTTATGGCTACTAAGAAATCTGCTTTTTAGTTGACGTGCAAGTTTTTCCCTAAAAGATCGTCTTCTAGTTGGCCTTCCCCATTTTGTTTTCTTGTTTATCGTGTTAACGATTTCCTAATGTTGCAGGAGCTTGGGAAAAGTGATCCAGCCACTCCTAGGAACAATCTTGTTGTGATGATGGCGGATTTTTGTGTTCGTTACACTGCTTTAATTGATCGGTGAGTGCTAATTGTACTAGTTGTGATATTTGACCCACATATGGGGAAGTGATAAGTATTCACTTGAAGCTTGGAAAACTGTTCACGTGACTAATGCTTCATCACTATAAAGTCACATAGCAAAGATCACGAGGTGTCTGGGTGATCCATGCACTTGTCAGGAGGCAGACTTTCATACTTCTGTCAAGATTGCTCCAGGTCTAGCTTTGCTTCTGGTATCACTATTTATGATGTCATTTTTAGACAAAAGCTTTGCTCGTTGATGAAGATATACTCTTCCATTGATTTGTTGGCATAAATTGCTTCAGAGGGACTATGTGAAATGGAGGGGAGTGCTCTTTCTTCGATTTCTTTTGTCTCTGGTGGATGAATCTGAAAAGATCAGAGAACTTGCTGATTTCCTCTTTGGAAATATACTAAGAGGTAGTTTGCAGTTATAAAGGTTGATCTTCATAGAGCTGCTTATTAATCCTGTCCTTTTAAATATATATTCTTCTCTCTTTGCAGTCAAAGCACCACTTTTAGCTTACTACAGTTTTGTGGAAGCAATTTTTGTTCTGAATGATTGCCGTGCGCATGGTGGACATTATAGTTCACAGAGTTCACAGTCTGAGAACCGGCTGCTATTTTCCATAAGGTATGGATTGTGTACCTCAATTAAGAATTTTTACTGGAATTGAGATCTCATTCAGAGAGAAAACATCATATGGTACCAAAAGATACGCTCCATCTGGCTTAAATTTCCAGGGGCACTGATGAAATTTCAAGGTCCAAGAGAATGCGCATTTACACTAGTTTGCTGAAACAAATGGCCCCTGAGCACCTGTTGGCCACATTTGCCAAGATTTGTGCAGAGATACGTGCAGCGGCATCTGATGGTATGCTCAATATCGAAGATGCTACTGGACAGTCAGTTCTACAGGTATTATGCAATGCACGTTAATATTGGTCAACAGTTTTGCATGGATAGCTGCAGAAAAAAAAAAAAAAAAAAAAAAAAAAAAAAAAAAACCGGATATGTGTTCCCTGTTTCAAATTAAACATTGCAAACGTTATCTCCATAAGCCCATAATAACGCAGAGACTGTCCTTTTGCTTTACTACGGAAGGGAAAATAAGGTCTCTCTGTGAAATGCTTGCTAAACTTGATGTGCTGTGTGACTCAAAGCATTGTCATTGAACTGGCACTTAGCAGTTGTCGAAAGATATCTTCACCAATCACTGTTCTTCTGTTTTTAATAAAACGGTAGCGTTTGACCCTGTAAGCTTATCCTCAGTGAAAATCCTAGTTCTTACGACCTGCATAAACTCATGTTTACGTAAACTCATCTTTACGTGGATTTATGCACCCTCAAATGAGGGAACAGGATGCTTTTCAGATTCTTGCGTGCAAGGAAATCCGCCTCCCAACAAGCCAGAATTTCACATTGGAGTCTCCCGAAATGGATGACAAAAGCAATGGTTCTGGTGGAACATCCGCCACAGCTGCTAAGGGACAGGTCATAAGTCAAGCAGTAAGAGCCTCATACGGAACACCCTCCCCATATTCATAGAGCTGAAGAGATTACTCGAGAGCAAGAACAACCCCCTCACAGGTTCCCTCATGGATTGCCTCCGTCTCCTCCTCAAGGACTACAAGAATGAGACAGATGAAATATTGGTTGCTGATAAGCAGCTTCAAAGAGAGCTCTTACAAGACATGCAGAGACATGAATTTACAAAGGCCAGATCAGAAGCTGCAGAGACCGTTGCTGTAATGGGAAAATCAGGCAATAATCATACGCCTCAGGCTTCCAACGCTCCCAGTGGAGTGTTGTGCCAGAACAAGTCCTCTAATGAATTGCAGAGCAATTCTAGAGTGGCTTTGGCTCTGGCAGATGCTGCAGCTGAGGCCACAGCACGGTCTGTGCTCAGGGAAGTAAACAGAGGGACTTCCAGGCCACCTCTTAGTTCTCTCAAAGTGCCCAGGGTCAGGTCTTGCAATGGAGCGACGGGTAGTAGGGGCACTCCAAGCAATCATCCCAGAGAAGTACTGGAATCTTTAAGCAGGCAGCCCTTTTGTTCTGATGATGAAGGTTAGAGCCTGCTAATGGATCATGTACTGTTCTGCTTCACCTGAAAATGAAAGCCGTTGTAAATTGTCTAGAAATCTTGTGCAAGTTTGTACCATGAGCAAGTTCTTAATACGTAGATATGTCCCTGGTGTTGTATTGAAGCATTGGGTGTACTGTGCACACTTCAATTTTACAGCACAACTTCATATGTATTGATAATGTTTATAAAATCGGCCCATGAACTTGGGCTTCAATGTACAGTTGTCTCATACTTTGTCCTTACTTTGTCCTGGCCAAGTTGATTCCAAAACTATTTTATGGCGTTCAATGTCGTGCTTCTGTAAGCATTCAAGCTGGTAGGGTTTTTTGGTAATTCAACTTGGCAGATCTATATTTGATAGACTTAACTCAAGTCTTGTCCTGAGTTTGATCCCGACCTCCTCTATCGCCATCGGGTCGAGTGCGTGGCGAATGAATAGCGTTACATAGGCAAAGAAGTTGCACGCAAAGAATACATCAAATTCTATCTCAAATGGCTCTCCCTTCTCTCTCCTATACTTGGTTAGACCATCGTACAACTAAATCTGCAACATTAAAGCTATCTAGAGATTAGATTCACAATATCAGCATGACCCATTTGCCATAAAATATCACTAATTCCCCATTTTAATCCGATTACCCTATTTCTTATAAATCTCTCTCGAATGATTAATGTGGCAATAACGTAGCCACCTGACGTTTTGTTTGGAATGAAACCTTTGTTTGTGTCAATTAAAGTTCCGTCAATGTTCACTAAAAGTCAAATCGAATGGTCTAAGGGCCAAATGTGGAATGCATTTTTTCACAACATGGTGGTGGGGACTTAAGAAAATTATAGTAGATGATTTGGGACATACATATATGAAAAATGAGGTACAAATATAACATATTAATAAAATATCTATCACACAAATTATTGCACGCATTATCTTACTTTTGTCTTCGAGTAGTTCCAAGGAATAGAGACATTGATCGTGAAAGTTGACCAGATGCTTCGGGGGGGCATTGAGCTTTGGATCATGGGGGTAGGTAATAGTAACTTCACAAGGAAAATTACATTTTAATAAATCACTGATATTTTTCAACCTTAATAAGTGTGATTAGTAAAATAGAAACCTTAAAATGATTTTTACAAAAGTCCCCATAAATCAGTTAGGGACCAACTCTTCTAAAATTTTATAGTTGTTGCACTATAATATATTTACAGAGATGTTAATGAAATTAGTAAGATATGAGCTTCTTTTGTTACGAATATATTTTGGTCAACTGAAAATTTTCTATTGTTAGTGTATTGACAATTTGATATTAGCAAAATACGCAGGAGGGGGTTTAATATTTAATCATTGAATAAAAAGATGGATTATTAGTTAAAAAAAGGTACAAAACGGTGGATTGAAAACCCTAGTTTTGCAAAGCACACATATTTTCAACATAAAAAAAAGGAAATATTAAAAATTTTCAATGAACTGGGTTTGCTAGTTCTTTTCTTTGATCTATATATTTTATTTTGGGTCTGAAATACTTAGGGCCTGTTTGGCAACTTATTAAACAATACTTGTTTCTGTTCTTTTGTTCATGAGAGTAGATTTGAAACAGAAATGCGTTTGGTAAAATTTTTGTTCTCAGGAACAAATTTCTATCATTTGGTTCTCGGAAGTAGATTTGGAACAAAATTGAGAATAATAAAAAAAAGAAGAAGTTGATTCTTTGTTCTCGGGAACAATTCTAGAATCAAGTCAATTTATTTTTCTTTTTCCTCTTCTTTCTTCTTGTTCTTCTTCCATTTCCCTTGTTCTTCAAGTGCTGCCATTGTCGCCATTGCCGTCTGCCGCCGCCGCCACCCCCCGCCGATTGCCAACAAGCCTTGCGTAGGCCTCCCCTGGCCACCGGTGAGGCTTGACCTCGCCGGGGCACTGCGAGGTTGGCATCACCTGGGCAAGGCAAGGCCGACCTCACGGTAGCCCGGCAAGGTCGAGCTCTACCGACGGTTGGGCGAGGCTCGATCGTTAAGGTACAACCTCGCTGAGAACCGGCGACGCTGAGGTCACCGGCCCTAGTGACCAGCCACCTTGAAGAAGAAGGAGGGGAGAAAGAAAGGAAAAAAGAAAAGAAAAATAATAATAAAATTATTTAAAAAATAAAAAAATGATTTGAAGTGGGAATTGAAATTTTGCTATATATAGAATACATATTTAATTTTGTACTTTAGTTTATTCTTTAGTATTTATATTTATAGTTTATATTATAGTTTATTATTTACTATTTAATAAAAAATTGATAATTAATATTTTTACTACTTAGTATAAATATAACTATTCAATAGAATTTATATGATTAGATAGAATTTTAGAATGGAATAGAAGTCTAAATTTGAATTCTTTTGAAATTGAAAATATAATAAAATATAATATGATTTCTTCACTTAGAAGAAGACAATTATATTGGTGAGAGCGGGGTTCCCTGGATTACCAAAAAATAAAAAATTATATTGGTGAGTGGTCCATGAGAATTAAATATCAAATTTACACTCATCTAAAAGGTAATTAAAAAATAATTGGAATAGAAATTTTATCTAATTACCAAACACATTTCTGATTCTGGTTTCTGTTTCCTTTTTATTTCAGAACCAGAAATTTTGTGCAGTTACCAAATGTTTTTCTTTGCTAAAAAATTGTTCCCAAGCACAAAATAAAAAAGAATAATTTCTGATTAGAAATTGTTCCTGAGAACAGAATGGATACCAAACACGCCCTGAATATCCAAATTTTCAAATTTTCTGATCAAAGAGGGAAGGAAAAGGTCAATAAATTTTTCTTTTCGTCTCCTTTCCTTTTGCATAAAATAATTGGGTCAAATTTAATCATATTCAATGTCAACAGGAATGGGGAAGCCGATCCAAGAGTCTGGCATGATGCTTCAGAGAAATCATTCTATTGATAACACCAACAGTGATGCTCAGATCTACAGTGTTTTTCACTGTTTCTCTGTCGTCTGTCCTCTCCATCCCGTCATTGGTTTTTGTTTCTTCGTCGTCCTCTAGCCGTAATATGAGTTTCCTCTCTACCAATATGGTAGTTTCCCCTTTCCCTTTCCTTCTCACAAAACCCTAATCCCATAAAACCCTAGCTTTGCTCGGATCTACGGTGTTTTTCATTTGTTTTCTCGTCGTCTGTCCTCTCCATCCTGTCCTTGGTTTTTGTTTCTTCGTCGTCCTCTAGCCGTCCTTCGCCTTGTCCTTCTTATCGCCTTCTTTTCTTCAAAAAAAAAAAAAAAAAAAAAAAAAACTTCTCATTAATCCCGGTCCCATGGAGCTGAAAGATAGATCGCATGTCTCCTCCTCGGTGACATCCGGACTCGGGAGGTTTGCAAGGCTTTGATTCGCATTCCCGGTGCGGATCTACGTGGATTTCCCAAAAGCTTGGGATCTCTTTTGAGGGGCTCACCGGCTCGAGTGAAGAATTTCTCCTCCTACTTCCTCGGGTAAGGTTTCTTCATTTGCTGCAAACAAGGAGGTGTATTTTGTTAGAAGTGTTAATAGTTGCGATCATGGAAAGTCAAGAGGAAAATGATATGAGAGTTGCTGCTATATGCAAAAAGTTGGGTAATATGTGGTATGATGATGATATTGTCATAGTTCCGGAGGAGATAGACCCACGAGATAAAAAGAGGAATGTGACGAGAACTTTGTATGGAAAGCTATACTCACGTACGAATGTGAACCCTACTTTGCCTTTTTCTCCACAATGAAACACTCTTGGAAATCGAAGCTATTATCGTAGAAAGTTCCGGGTTAGTTTTCCTTCACTTTTAAGTCAATAGAAGAAAAACAACGAATTCTGTCCAACTCACCATGGTGTTACTCGAATAACCTGCTCGTCCTCCAACAATGCAACCCAGCCCTCCCCGACCATTGTTACGACTTCTCAAAGGCAGCGTTCTGGATTCATATTGAAGGTGTCCCTCTTGGATGGAGAACTAGAGCAGTCTATCGAAACTGGGACAAAAAATGGGGAAAGTTTGTGAGATCCAGCCTCATCTCTCACAAAAAGGTGGACGTGTAAGAGTAGAAATAGACCGAATACTCCTCTGAAAGCTGGTACCTTCATAGCTTTTGGACGCAAGCGTATATGGGTAGAATTTAAGTACGAGCGGCTGCCGCACTTTTGTTTCCAATGTGGCAGGATTGGCCACTATGCCCAGGTTTGTCCCAATGGTCATCAAACTGATTCCCCCTCTAAAGATAAAGGGGGACCTTTTGGAACCTGGTTGAAAGCGAAAAAGTATTCATAGCCCCTACTGGAAATCCTTTTATGAAGCAGTTAATGAAGAAGAACTACTGGAAGAAACAGTACCGATTCCCTCGAGTGGCATGGAACTTATAGTGCGTGAAACTCCACCAGAATAGATTCTTGAAGCTGATAGTAAGAAAAGACCAGTCGTCGACCTGGAGAATGAAGAAATTATTGAGAGGGAGGTTTCCTTAGAACAGAGAAAGGGGTATGGTGTAATGATCCGAAGGCGATCAAGATCTAGCCCAAGAAGCTAACCTGATGCCTACAGTCACTGAAGACAGGCTGAGAGAGAGGGGGAAATCTCTAGCCGATCCTCCTGTGTAGAAATCTGTATTTTCTAAAGTGGGGTCTAGTAGTAAGAAAAACATGAAAGTACAGAAGGCTAAAAAACAGAAGTGCTTACCAGAAGCATCCTCGCTACTGATGGATGAGGAAGATTTGATGGATACCCTGGTGAATGTGGATTTCGATGGATCGAATTGGGCTATGGTGGCTTGCCCCAATAAGCCACCCAAATTGCCATGAAAATTATAAGCTAGAATTGTCAGGGGCTGGGCAACCCCCTGACAATCTAGGAACTGAGGGCTTTGGTAGCTCTCGAAAGGCCTAGTGTGATGTTCCTCATGGAAACAAAAAACCAAGATTCAATATTAGAGTCCGTTCGGAGGAAAACAAATTTTCAGCATAGTTTTGTAATTTCACCAAGGGGTACAAATTTGGGGGCTAGCAGTAATGTGGCAAGAGGAAGCAGAAGTCAAAGTGCACACCAACTCTCATCAATTTGTTGATGTATCTTGCATAGATATAAATAGCAGGACTGGAATGAAGATTATATTTATTCATGCATCTACTAACCTCAAAGAACGGCTCGATCTATGGCAGCATTTGGGATCTCTAAAACCTCGAGGCATCCACTCCATGGATCGCATGGGTGACTTCAATGAGATTATGTATGTATGGGAGAAAGAAGGAAAGAAAAGCCCTAAAAATTGGAGAATGACAGCCTTTAGAAACATGATCAATGATATGAATCTAATGGATGTAGAAAGCCAAGGTTGTTCTTTTACATGGACAAATAATAGAGAGGGTGAGGAGTTAGTAAAAAAGAGACTTGATCGTGTTACGTGTACCTTAGATTGGAGGGTCACTTTCCCTGAAGCTGAAGTGCACGTCGGCCCTGCTATTGGATCGGACCATAGTCCCTTAATCCTCAACCTTCATCCTGAAAGGAGAAAAAAAAAGAAGCAGTTTAAGATGGAAGCTTTTTGGGGAGAACATGCGAGTATCGGGAAATAATTCAGCAAAACTGGGTCAGCCCAACCAAGACCATCAGCCCGGTTTTGTGCAAAAATTCGGGAAACAGAAAAAAAGCTCTTGAAATGGAGCTGCAAAAATTTGCCAATGCACCCAAAAAGATCAATCAACCGGCAAACCCTCATTGACCTCACAAATCGAGAACTCAGCAACACACCCAAAGGTACAAACGGGGAGATAATTCAGCAAATTGATAATCTCGAAGGCAAGAGGAACAATACCGGGGTCTTAGATCTCGAGTTAAATGGTTACAATGGGGAGATAGGAATACGAGTTTCTTTCATGCTACAACAGTGCAAAGAAGACAGAGAAATCGTATTTCGATGTTACAGCTAGATGATATGAATTGGTGCAGAGATCCCACAGCAATAAGAAATCATATTCAATGCTTCTATGAGGATTTATTCAAAACTGCAGGTTATAGATATTACCAACCTGTGCTTGACCAATGCCCCTCTCCAGTTACGGCAGAAATGAATGCATAATTAATCGCCTTACCGTCAATAGAAGAAGTACAAGCAGCTACCTTCCAGCTAGGTGCGTCCAAATCCCCTGGCCCAGATGGCTTCAACGGGGCCTTCTTTCAACAGTCCTGGCCAACCCTAAAGACTGACCTCCTCCAATTAGTTCAGGGGTTTTTCCAATCTGGTTTCCTTGACCCTCGCCTCAATCACACTCATATCACCTTAATTCCCAAAACTAGCCATCCCTGAAACAATCGGCCAATACCGTCCAATTAGCCTCGTGTAACTATAGTTATAAAATTATCTCAAAACTCTTAGCGAACGAGACTCAAGAAATGGCTGCCCACAATCATTGAACCAGAACAGGCGGCTTTTGTTCAAGGAAGGCAAATTCAGGATAATGTGTTCATTGTACAGGAAGTGCTTCATCAACTCAGAATCAGGAAAAACAGAACAAAACATCATGCAGTCCTAAAACTAGACATGCAGAAGGCGTACGATCGGGTGGAATGGGACTTTGTTCGTGACTACATGCTCCATATGGGTTTCTCTCCTAAGTGGGTTCATCTAATTATGCAGTGCATTACCTCGGTGACATATAGTATCAAGATAAATGGGGAACTTACCCCATCTTTCCAGCCCTCCCGTGGCCTCCGACAAGGTGACCCGCTATCGCCATATCTTTTCATCCTCATTTCCAATGCTTTAACCTGGTTAATGAACAAAGCGATTATTGATGGAACAATCTATGGAATCCAGCTAAACCGAAATCGCCCCAAACTTACCCATTTACTCTTTGCCGATGATGCCATATTCTTCTTGAAAGGAACTATCCAAGAATGTCAGAATCTTGCCCTTATCCTAGCTCAGTACTGCCACGCCACTGGTCAGGCTATCAACCTCAACAAATCTGGTATTTCCTTCAGTTCTAATTGCCCGCCTCTCCTTCGGCAAAACCTGGCCAAGGAATTACGGGTAAGAGAGTCTGATAAAAAGGGCAAATATCTCGGCATACCTACTGAATGGGGGAGATCAAAAAGAGATATGTGTCAGTGGATTATGGAAAGAGTAAATTCCAGATTGGCAGGGTGGAAAGAAAAACTACTTACCAAGGCTGGAAAAGAAATCTTGATCAAAAGTGTAGTACAGGCTATCCCAACCTATGCGATGTCCATCTTCAAGATACCAATTTCCATCTCAGGGCAATAGAGAAACGTATAGCGACGTTTTGGTGGCAATCGGTGAAAACAAAAAAGCTACACATTGGAAAAGGTGGGAAATTCTACGTCAAAGAAAGGATGACGGGGGTCTAGGTTTCAAAGAATTGCATACTTTTAACCAAGCACTGCTTTGGGTAAACAGGCATGGCGCCCGGCCACATCTCCAAATACATTATGGAGCCGCCGATTAAAGGAGTATACTTCCCTAAAGGGGACCTCGGAATGCCTCCAAGAAATTTGTCGGCCATCCCGGGGGTGGCGTAGTATTCTCATAGGCGGGGATACAATTAAAAAACACATTCAAAGTGGTCAATCGGCGATGGGAAATCAATTAAAATCAGACAAGACAGATGGCTTAGCGGGGATCATTGGCGGCACACCTCACCCATCCGAACCACTAATGGTTGCCCAATTGATAAATTCAGATACAAGAGAATGGAAGCAGCAACAAATTTATCGTTTTTGATCACGAGACAGCGAGATGCAATTCTTGCTACTCCTATCACCCACCGACTCGACCAGACAAAATTATATGGACAGGCAATGCGGCGAGGACAATATACGGTTAAAAGTGGGTATAACAAAGCAATTCCTCAAAAGGATTGGGGAAGCCCCTCATCCTCCTACAGTGTTCCTCGTAACCTATGGACACAAATATGGAGTTTGAATGTCTTACCGAAGGTTCGTTCTTTCTGTGGCGGTCTTGTCAAAACGCATTACCTACACGAGAAAACCTGCACAAGAGAAATATGGTCCCGGACCCATTATGTTCTTTCGCAAAACTCAAGTTGAGTCAACGGAGCACATTTTCTTTCTATGCAAGTGGACACATCAACTTTGGCGGGATAGGCGACTCAAGGATATCAACCCAGGAAAAAATATTCAAAGAGTCGACAAATGGCTACATGAAACTTTCCAAAAATTTAAATCATTACCTGGTAAGGAAGTCATTGGGAACCTTCTGTGGCGAATTTGGAAAGCGAGGAACGATTGGCTGTTCAATAATAAGGTTCCAGTATCTTCACTCATTATCAACCTTGCACATGAAAGCCAACCAGGGATTAAAATGGGGAAATTGCAATGTCAAGCACACGGTAAATCAAAAAAGATACCTGCTCGAGACCCAGACCCACCACCTCACAGCCAAGTGCCCACGAAGAGCAGTTCACACCCCCTAATAGATAGGCCGTCTCTGCTGAGGCCTACCCCTGAGGTACCATTCCAGAACGACCACTCTATCTGGCGCTGTAACCGGCACGGAGGCTCGGGCGAAGAAATAGAAGGTCAAACCCGGGCTGATCAAAACGTGCATGATGAAGGGGAGAGGCGAAAATGCGGCGATCGCTGTGGATGACTTACTCGCTGGTCGTCTCCGGGACGATGGCTGGCCGAAAGATGCAGTACAGCTCAGAAGAGGGAGGCTTGGCGGAGATGTTGAAGAAGGCCGGCTGGGGGTTTGCGGAACGGGAGGCCTTGAGACTTGTGACGAAGCTGGCGTTGGCGAAGTCAACGTGGGTGATCCACTTGCCGGAGGTCTACGCGCCGGGGCGGATGTCAAGTGTGGTCGAACCAGCAAGAGGAACGCCTGTGCCTGAAATCGAAGAAAAAGATGGTGAAAATCCCGAAGAAGGCTGGCTGAGGGTCTGTAGACTGGGAGGACTCAAGATCAAAGACGGGGCTGGCGGTGGAGCAGGGGGTGTTCGTCCGCGGGGCCTTGAAGGCGTCTCAACCCCAGACGCGCAGATCTGGTTCCCTTTGACCTCAAAGGAGTCAGATCTACCACGGATCTGGCTCTCATCAACCTCAGAGGGCTCGGATTCTCCACAGCGACTGGCTTCCTCGGTCAAAAACAGAGATCTGCTCAATCCCCGACCTCATCCGAGCCCCTGTTCCACAAAAAAAATTCCACCGGTGAGCAGGAGAACTACGAAAGCGCCTCTTCCACATCTCAGGTATGAATCTCTCAACCCTACAGCATCTCTTCAGCAGATCCGAACAAAAAAGGGCAAGATGAAGCAGAAAAGCGGAAACTTTGAACCTGAATCTCACCCTTACCGTTGGGCCGAAGCTAACACCCACCACCGATGGCGTCCTCCTCCTCCAAACACTCTCAAGATAAACGTTGATGCAAGCTGGAATCCAGGTGAGCACCTTTGCTCGGTAGCTGGGGTAATCCGTGACTCAAGTGGAAGACTTCGGGAGGGATACGCAGCAATAGCTAGGGCTTCATCCGCGACAGAGGCGGAACTCGAAGCCATCCGGGTTGGTTTTCTTTTTATAGGCGACTTGAGATCTTGCCACGTGGAGGAACTGGGAAACCCTTGCACTTCGTGGGAGATGAACAGCGATAGTTTAAAGGCGGTGGAAGCAGTATTGGGCCGGGCCCTGCCTCTTGGGATACCGAAATTGCGGTCTCTTCATGTCAAGCCCTTTTAAACCAAATCTCGCCCCTCTCATTACACTTTTGTCCGCGTGAAGAAAATGGCGCAGCTGACTGGGTCGCAAAGCAACACCGCACCAATCGACTTCGTCTATCATGGTGGATTGCGCCTCCGGCTGCTTTAAACTCTATCTTATGTACCGACCTTCATGGGGTCGTTTTCCCTGTAAGAAAGACTGTTTAAATCAATCCAATGTCTTTCCTTCGACCAAAAAAAAAAAAAAGATAACACCAACAGTGATCAAAATGCCTTCTAAATACATCAAATCTCATATGCCATAAAGTAAGATCATTCATCCTAGATAAGTTATCAATGACTTTTCTATGCAAATGTGAGTTATAAGATTGTTCAGTCCCATCTTGAGCGACATGAGAGTCAACTCGATTTCTTTAGTTTTGCTCGTGCTGGACCTAAATGAGTTGTTTTTTTTGTTGATTCCGGACGTTGCACGTTGATTACTTTTGAGTTTGGGCTTGCGCTCGAGCTCTGAACAGGTGTAAATATTTGCTCCCCAACTTGCTGCTCGCCATGTGTTCGAAGAAATGCTCGAACCAGAGTTCGCTTAGGCCTCCTCTGATTTTGGCTTTGATTCTGGGCGTTTGTTGGTCCTTAGAACGCGGCTTGTAGTTTTTATTTGATTCGTTGCTTGATGAGTCTTTTCTTCGTGCGTATCGTGTCTTCTCCCTCGAATGCGTTGACTGGCCGGAGCAACGACAGCCGTCGGGAGTAGATTTGCTTTCCCAACGGTGAGTCGAGGTGGAGGCCGACTGGGACGTGGGATGTTGGTTGCTGATTTGCTATGGGTGTATGGGCGTTAATCGGCTGACGTAGAGGCGAAAATTGATGGTCAATCGGTACTGGCGATGGGCGTACATTGATTCATTCACCGTGATTAAACTTTCTCTCAAATTTCACCTCTTACCCAAAAAAAAAAAAAAAAAAAAAAAAAAACTTTCTCTCAAATTTCGTGTGCCCCTCTGATGCTTTGGTGTGATGTGAAGGGATCCCGCTGTTGATGTTCCGGCATGGTGAGCTTCGGTCATGTTTGGGCGTGCTCTCTCTCTTCTTACGTTATGCTGAAAACGTAGGCTTAAGTGGGCTTGCTATGAATTGGGCTTGGTTTAGGTTAAATGAGCCCGGGCTTATGTCAGTTTGGGCTGGGTTTAAATTTAATTGGTTTGTTTGGGGCTGAGAACCCAATTTTGTGTCCATGGCCCAACCCAAAGACCCTCTTTTGGGGAATTTTTTTTTACAAAAAATATTTTAAAAATTAAAAAATCCAAAAATTAGTCTTTGAGTATTTTCTTTAAAATGTGTGAAAATCATTGATAATAAAAAATTTTTGCTCAAAATTGAACAAGCTCTTAAGGTTTTACCATAAGATTTGAGTTTGCCCAAGGACAAACATCAGGTTCCTATTCCTTGATTACGCACTTTCAGTATGTTCCCTTTAGCTTAGTAGGGAATGGGTTTTTTCTTATCTCTTAGCTTTAGATTCTTGTTTTTCTTTGTAATTTATTTTATGCTTTCGTAATTGATGATTGTTATTTTAATGATTGCGCACCTACATCACCTCACATGTTAACCTATGAACTTAAAATCAATTAAGATTGCCTGACAAACATCTTCTTGAATTGAATAAGATTAGATATCAAGAGAAAACTAGTTAATTAATTAATGTAACCAAATTCCCGACCCTAAATTCTTTAATTGCGTAGGAAATGAGGTATACCACCATACTTCACTTAGTTTTAAGCCGACTTTAATAGTCTAGTGGCGGCTCCTATAGCATCAATTAAAGCTAAAAATGAACACTATAATGTCGCGCAATGTATGGATTTGGAAGAGCCCACGCCTAATTGAGGGTTGTAGGCTCGCCTTTTAAGCAATACCCTTAAACCTATGTCTTTTTCCCTTCGAATAGAAAACATAGGTCATGACAACTATCACTAGTAAAATTGATTTACAATTGTCCCGGAGTGATACTTTTGAAGAATGATTTGCTTCCTTCTTTTAAATCTATTTGGTTCTGTTTACTCCCTTATGCAAAGTCTTTCCATTTCATATTATCCATGACAATCCTCAGCTTAAAGAACAATTGGCTGAAATAAGCCATATGTACTCTTTGGGAAATCCCTCAAACTTCAGTCATCTCAATCCCTTAACTATTCTTTTCATGTTAAATCTTTAGCATGTTTATGATCCATTACTATATTTCTTCACAAAATTCCCTAGATATTTTGGATTCCTTAATCAAATTTACATGTCAAATTTGACCGAGGGCTGAAACGTTGATAAAATTCATCCTGTCTAGAAAAATTATCTTCTCATTTTATCTTATGTTCATTCAGGCCATAGATTTTTTAATCCATGCAAGGTGTTGATGCTTGTTTTGGACCTTTGGAATAGCAAGATCATGCTAACTAGGAGAAAAGAAGGGATGGCATTTTGATATGGGACATTTAAACTAAGGACAACCGCATGTATAGGTGGTTCTAATGTGAGATATGAATGAAGTGACTCTGTAAAATGGACTATTTGTTATGTAACCAAGATGAACGCAGAGCTGGACGTGGTGATTGCTTTGTGAGAGTTTTAGTGCCAAGACAACTCTGGAAAGATGGAGATTCCTCACTGGCACATTATGGCACGATTCAATACTAATCGACTTGGTGGACAACAAGTTGATCTAATGATGTAGTATCGATTTGCAGGAGCTGTTAATGCCTTTCTTATTCATACTTTTTCAATTTGTTGAAGCAACTATTTGAATTGACGCAATTCATGAAGGTTGCTATTCCGTAATAATTGTTCTTGACAGTTTAGGTAGCTTGAGACTCTGGAATTTTATTTATAGAACTTCTAATTTGTTGAAGGATTGACACTTCACAGCAATTTTCTTATGAACTTGAGGAAAATATCATCCAGAGATCGTGTGATTCCTTATGCCGAAGATTGAACATCATAACATTGGAAACAAAGGGCGCATTTGCAGAGTTTTAGGATTTGGCATAAACTAAGTCCATATTCGATGATTTGAAATTCTTTTGCTCTAGAGAGAATGTATTTTGATAGCTAGTATAGCAAAAAGCTATTTGTCATCGATTTTCAAAGGTCTTTTCTTGTCACACTTATGATAAAATCAAATTCCTTCACCCCAATTGTGAGATTGTTAGCATTAGTTAATTACGTGTAGAAGTATAGGCCAGTATATTCATTCGCATTACTTGGCGTTCTAAATTTGTACGTGGATCTTTGGTCTTGAACTCCATGGCCAATTTAAGTTATTGTTTCTGCAATTAAAATTGAACTCCATGCTCAGTGTTCGTTGCTCTTCCAATTCTACAGGAAAGGAAAAGAAAGGCAATTTACAGTTTTCTTTTTACTTTTTCCCATTTGTTGCAATAGAATAAGAACAGACACAGACAAACAGCTAGAAAAAAAAAAAAATCAAAGAAGAAAGGGATGATCACGAAGTGAATAAAAGGATCCAAGTTGATATATCCGTAGAACGTGGACAGAGATTCAGGGCTTGTGGAGGTATCTCCCGGCAAGCAATGCAGCTTCCATGACAACAGAGAGGACGTCGACAACATCTCGACTTGGCATTTGCTTCCTTTAAATGTCTGGCCTGCCAAGTTCTTGAAGTTGGTCATGCAGTTTAGTAAGTTCTGGCTGCAATCCTGGCTCGAATAGTGATCTGAAAAACACCGGCCAGGTCTCAATTTCACAACTTCGATATATTTGTGTGGATAACACAACCTGCTCTATGAATAAAAGATCAAATGGAACAATCACACTATGATTTCTTCATCATCGCCATCGCTTAGCACATTTGACGAGTCAAAGTATTTGAGGAAATCATTGTCGATCCATGAGAAAGAGAAAATCTAGACATGCGCTTTTGTAATAAAAAGCAAATGTTGATGTTATTGCTAACATGAGCGCATTTGCTCCCCCCACAATCTCCACGCCCGACCTCAGACAGTGATTAAAGTTGGCTCATGAATGAAGAGATGGTTTAGTGACATTATGGAACAACAGAGCCCTCGCAGGCATATTAATCTTACTCATCTCTCTCCTTTCTTTTGGCCCATTAGTCCTTTACACCATTTTCTCTATATCCGCTTCGTAATATACATTTTCAGGAATGTGAATCCAGGCATATATAGATGAGTAAAGCTATTGTTCACCAATGAAAAAAGCTTCCATATTCATCCTTGTTAAATATCTACATGCAAATGAGCGGGGCTAATGACTAGTTATATCAATCAATTTGATAAAGAAAAGTTGAAAGAAGTGATGTCGAAACTAATTGTTTTGGCTTGTGTCACGCCCCGATCCTCTGAGCACGTGCCCATCCCTTAGCGGTCGATTAAATAGTGATGTCCCAAGACGCATCGCCGACCCATTTATTTTAATGTACATGCGGAAGCAGATAAATAATCCCTAGACAACAATTCAATGGAATAGAAAAATAGGGTTACATTTTCTTGAAAATCACAACTCACCTTTTTGCATATCAGATTAACTTATATACATTACTATCCGATATTTACAAGGTTTACAAAAAGGTTACTTCCCAAAACTAGTTGTCCTATGACCAACTATTCAGACTCGTTTACTGATCCTTCAGAGTCCACGGTATCCGGACAAGACGGAGGGTTCTCCACTACACCATCAAGGGGTTAGCGGGATCCTCATCCCAGGCAGCATCAATCACCTCAGCGGGGATATCAAAGCCCCTAAGGGGACCTAGCCTAACACCATAGGGAGTGGTACGAAACTAGGCTCTGAATCAATTGGGTATCTCTTGATGTGGAACCTCCTCAACCCAGACTATGGTCACAACTAGCTCATATGTGACATCCCGATTTTTCTAATTTTATTTTTAGTCGATTGAGTTGGGCATTTCATCTGTGCTTATAGTTCGTCTCTCTGAGTTGGCCACTCATGAGGGAATTAGCTTATTGGGTGAAGCAATTAAGGGATTTTAACGCATCAGACTTGGGGACTGATCACCCTCAGGTTGGTTGCAAGAAAATTTCCCTGAAAGCTACCTAGTAGATTAGGATGCGCTAGAATCGTACCAAATTGAAATTAACCATGAAAATTGAAATCGAATCCAAAAATTGGAAGTCATGGTGTGTCACAAATCATTTTAGGATCATTGACTCATCTTCGAAAAATTTTTCATGCAAGCCGAGTTTTTCAGCAAAATAGTTAGTGAAGGGCTAATTTGGCTCGAGAAATTAGTAGGCCCGCCTTTGGTTGTGCTTTTGGGACTTAAGTTGGTTTTATAGACAAGTGAAGATGTGAATTGAAGTGTGATGACATTGGATTAATTTTATGGACTTCAATTTGATTCAATTGGAAGAGAATCGAATGGAATTGAAGAAGTTGTTATACAAGATTTTATGCCACGGTGGAAGATGAAATCGCAACCATTGGAATAAGGTTGTGGGAGATAGTGGAGCATGACATCATCAAGTGGGCCACCTCCTCTTTTCTTCCTTTCCCTTTCCTCTCTCCCGTCGAGCTGCCTCCCCCATCTTCTTCTTGGTCTTCTTCGAGCACCAGTAGCAACGGAGAGCATCGAGCAAGCCACCCGTCATCGCCTAACGCCGCCGTTTGCACCGCCGAGCTACTCGCCGTCCGCCCGCACCAGCACCCGCGCCACCGTCGCCCTCTCTCCTCCTTCTCCAATGGTCGTTCGACGCCCAGCAGATCTAGGAATATGCCGAAGTAGCCAGCAAGCCGCTGGACCACGTGCGATGCCGCCGCCCTCCATCGTTGCCGCCGTGCTACTGTCCTCACACGCTGCTGCTGTCGTGTGTCTCTACCCGCCTTATGCCAAAATCCAGCTCGTCCTCGCCTTCGTGGGCTGCTGTAGGCCGCGGATCAGCCACCTCTGGCCACCGTGAGACCCCGCCGTCGGTCGCAAGGCACCGTTGCAGCTCCTCCGTCCCTTTCCGACCCAAGCCGACACCGAATCTACCATTTCTCAGCCTCAAACCGCAGCGGACAGCAGCAAACAAAAATGGGTATCATAGCCCGGTTTTGGCCCGTTTTGGACCGCTTCTCAACCCCGAATGCTTAGCCCGCCTTGAGAAAAGTCGATCCCCTCGTCGTCCTTGTCATTTTGATCCAATCGGTTCGTTAATTGGGTGAGTTTATCTCACTAAATCTTGATTAGAGGGTTAATTATACTTATGGAGGTTTAATTTAGGTTAAGTGTTATTAGGTGGTTAGTTTAATTTATTTAAGTGTAGATTATATTAAGGTGTTTAATTAACTTAAAGTGTGTTTAAGTTAAGGCTGAGTAAATGTTTATATTAAGATAAACTTTGATGTGACATAAAGGAAATTATTTTGATTTATTAAATATTTTGGAATTATTAAATAATATAATAAAATATTATTATTCGAAATTATTAAAATATTATTATTTAATTAATTTCGGAATAAAATTAATTATTTATTAAATTTCGAAAATTTTGTCGAGACCTTATTTTCTCAGAATTTCGCGTTGATCGCTGTTGTGTATTCAGATTTTGAATTTGGTGTTTGGTTATTACAAATTGAATGTTGATTGTGAAAAATAGAGATTTCTTTCATAAAATCCAAAATGTTGAATTTGTTGGAAAAATAACCGTGAAGTGGTTATGAGTGGACTTAGAAAGTCGCCGAAGTTTGATTGTGCCAGTTGGACCGAGAATTGCCACCAAATTAGATTTGGTCGCGCCCAATCAGGCTGTGATTCACCACCTGATAAAGGTCACGCTCAATCGGGCTGTGATTTACCACTTGTTAGAGGTTGTACCCATCGGGCCAGGATCTACCACATTTTTAAAGGTCGTACCGAGTGGGGCCGTGATGCCACTAATTCTAAATTTGCTGAGTGGGGCCATGATTACCACTAAATTTTAGACTTGCCTGTAGAGTTGTGATTGAGAGTCGAGAATGATTAGTCAGAATAAACGTATGATGATCTCAATGACATGTAATCGACTGAGTCAATTGATCGCTGAGACGATCCGAGTAATTGAATTGTTTGGATGATGTGATTGCGCTACAATAGTTGGTTCTTATATTGCACGTGATTGAATTATATAAATTGTACTAACTTGTAGGTAAGGACTAAGACGAGGTAAGTCCTCTTGATGTTGTGGCTAGGCCACTCTAAGGCGTATTTTCTTTCTAATAGGGTTTAGGGGGTTGAATTTGCTGAGACAATGTCTCACCCCGGTTGTGGGCTTATCAGGTCCCTAGTGGATGGAGCAACTAGTTCGTTATGGTTGGCCTAGTGGAGTTGCAGGGGTGAAGTCTGTTGGATTGGAGTTCGTGTCCGACTTGTAGGTCGTAGGATATTTTTTTTTAAGAGCCGGTCTTTCATAGACTTTTGGCTGTAGACCTCTGTTTGTAAACTTCATTGGTTTATGAAAGTGTATTGTGGTGAACTTGCTTCCTGCTTTTCTATCCCGTATTTTATTGTCAGAGGTTTTATAGTACGCTTCCGCATGCGAATATAAAAAGGATTGGGTCGGCGACTTAAACTGGGAACGTCGCATATGAATGATCATGGTGGGATGTTAGCGTGCTCGAGGTTCGGGGCGTGACATCATAAATCCAAACACCTGTGGGATCAGGGAAAATAGAGACCCGCTCAGTCACTCTCACGGGATGACCAAAACGTCTAGGGGGATCCGCCATCGGCTAGCCTGAAAATGTTATCCCATAACGGGGTGAGACAACGTCTGAACAAGTTCAACCCCCTAAGACTCGATTAAAAAGAAAATATGCTCTAAGGGCTGTCTAAGCATAAATAGGTGTCAGAGGACTTACCTTGGCCTCAGTTCCTTCTTGCAAGTCAGTTCAATTCATAAATATTGACAATCTACCATCCAATCCAATCAGATCGAATTATTGATCAATTGACCTAGTTGATTATATGTTATCGTGACCACTTCTCAGTTAACTCAATCAATACTATCTATAATGTCCTATCAAATCAGGACTGCTCGTCCAAAGCTGATAATAATAAACCCCCCCCACACACACACAGAGCTCACCCGAAGCTAATAATAATATCCTCACCCGAAGCTGATACTAAAATATATAGCTTTGACTATCGAATCAATTTATCGTTTTTATCATACCCGATAAAAATAACCCTGTGTGGGTACACAATCAGCCTTAGCCAAAATGCCATAATTTCAAAATTAAACTTCCCACTGGCTCAGCAGTCTAAAAATATATTTTTGGCACTGTAGACCCACACTCGGTAAATATTTAATTAATTATTAAAATTAATTATATTAAATATAAATTCCTAATTATTTTTATCATACCCGATAAAAATAACCCTGCGTGTTAATTAGAAACCATATTTAGGATTTTTGATGTGGATCTTAATTTAACATTGCAGATGCTTTCGCTGCTTCGATGTAAGTTTTGCAATTTATTCGCCAAGTTTTGCAATTTATTCGCCGTTTTTCTTAGGTGTTAAATTGGTGGATTGCGCACCCGTATGATCACCTCACATGTTAGGGAGATAAATTAAAATCAATTCAAGCTGCTTGCTAAACATTTTTTCAAAAATAAAAAGAAAAGGTACCGAAAGGGCGTTAGATAAATCTAGTGTAACCAAGTCCCCGTATCTAGAATCTCTGATTCGTAGGAGTAAAGTAAAACTCCCATTATTTTACTTAGTTTCTAATGGACCCACCCAAAATAGATTAGTGGCGACTCCTAGTTAAAAATCATTTGCATGTTAAGAACTCGAACCTAAAGTGGTGAATTGGTATGGGCTTGGGAGAGCCCGAGTTAAGTCTAGGCTTAACAATCCATCAGCTAAATCCTAGGTGATTCACACCCGAAAGGATGGTCACGACACTTGCCTTCTTTTTATTTGTATTTTTTTCAATTTTCTTCCACACCGAAACACAACCTTGTTAATTTTTCTTCAAAAAAATAAACAATTACTCTCTCTCTCTCTCTCTCTCTCTCTGTGGGGCCATGCCCGAAAGGAGTAGTAGGTTCTTCCGGTAGGAAAGAAAAGGAAAAATAGCGAAATTAGATTAAAGAAAAAGGAGGGAGAAAAGAAGGGGGGGGGGCATGTGCCATTCATTTTGTAAATATGATTTCTACAATGTCATAGAAGCCAACAAGGAGTCACGAAGATAAATTTGTAATTTACTGTGGATGTGACGTGAGAAGCAATGTGAGAGGTGATGCAATGCAACAAAATAATATCTCATTATTGGGAGTAATCCATCATCAATTAAATAAAATAACATAATGATCCAATCTGACAAAAATGAGTAGTGATCGTCGAGATTAGAGAATTTGGATAATAAATGGCTCATGACAGGCTTATAGAATGACGAATGGGATAAAAATGAATCAAATTATATATCGAATAGAGAGAACGATTCTAAAATACATATATATGAAACTTGAAATTATATTGAGATCTCCCAATAGCTTAGTTCGAATGATTGTCTAAATTAAATGGCCTGAATAAGGAGTGACTCATGATAAGTTTTAGCAAAATTTTAAGGTCATAAATAGGGTAAGGATGAATCAAATCATACATGGAAGAAGGCGATTCAAACGTTCGACCACGATAGTTGAAGCCCACAAATTTTGAAAGGCAAAATCCTAAACCACATGAACCTTAGCTTCAAGACACGCCAATGCTCCTCATTGTTCATTTTCCTGTGAAAGCTTTTATTTTATGTCTCCCAAATAGTTCCCTACTGGGAGACTTACTATTTGCTACATAGTAGCCTTTGGACGTTGATTCCTAGATCTAATGATGCCCCCTGCTGCACAAGTCAATTACAGGACAAATACCTCGTGCGAACGTTCCTGGAACGCACAAATTATGTCGGTGCTTTTAGCCTTTTTACTTTTTCTTTTGGACTGACAACCAGCGTGTTTCCATTGACACTAAAAAGAAGAGGGCTATGATGGCCTTGAAGACTCGTAAAGAAAGAGTGAGATGAGAAATTTTATATCTTTTGTCATTCATTAAAGTTCGGCAGTTAGTTAAAAGCAAACTGTTAATGTGCTTGCACACAGAAAAGAAGAAGAAAGTATATTTTCTTACAGCTATGAATTAATTTTATAAAATAAAAATTATTTCATAAATAAATCTAAAATATATCTTATTAGATAAATGTAAAAGTAATGCTGCAAAGCACTTTCAATAGATGATAAATTCCTATAGATGGGTTGTCTTCATCAGAGATCCTTCAATTGACAAGTGAAATGTGAGACTTGATAATTATCCTCATAATAAGTTGTCTAACTTTAAAAAATTGCAAAACTAGTAGCACTAAGAATGTTATAGCAAAAGTTAAAAGAAAATAAGTCACAACATGAATGCCCTGTAATTAAATTTATAACTATGTTCTTTTTTGAAGTTCACAAGTTAATAAAAGGAAATTGTTGATGTACTTCAGCATAAAAATAAAGCATAACTTCTTAGAGCTTAGTTTAAGCTTATAAAATCAAATATGTTTCATGCATCGATTCTAAATTAGATACACTGAATATGTCTTATTAGATGAATATAAAAGTGGTGCTCCAAAGCAAAATATCAATGGGCGCCTAACATATGGCAATCTCCATAAATGACATCCATCTTAACTTTCTTTTAGAAAATTTACTTTGATTTTCCCACTTTAATTGAAGTAAAATATTTTCTAGAATAGTACTTTCAATATCACGAAAATCTCTTATTTTCATGATGATCGATATATTTCTTGAATGATTATTTCTTATGATATATTTCACAAGACTTTCCCCATGCATAGTGCAAGTCTATAGGCCATTGTAATGGTAAGACGATTGTAGTGCCAATATAGCCATTAAGTTCTTTATTTCTTTTTGTTCCTTGCTTTTTGATACAACACTAATGTTGTGGTAAAAAATGACAATAATATAAACCCGATGCTCCGATGTGCAGCACGAGCAAACTGTACTGCTGATATAAATAGTAAGAAAATCATATCGTCTTGGTTCCATCCAGCATTGAGATAGAACCGCCAAGATAATGCCTAAAAGTAAAGGGCCATGACTAATCACGTGCAGAGGAAGACTCCAAGAAGTGGAAAGGAAAGGCGCGCTTGGAGCAGTGAATGGAATATGATCATCCATCGGATCTTGCCGATAACCCAACGTCGAGGATGAGGAGTTTTGACCAGAAGAAGGCAACGAGTGAGTAGTTGTTTTTTGGTCAATTTGAAGGCATCTCCAGATTCCTAGTGTGAACACATGAAATACATGAAACTACTTACGTGCTGTGAGAGATTAAAATATACATTATAGTCGAGTAATCATGCCTTGCCTCTTGCTTTCCCCCTTCCTCTCTACCAGCCACGCTATAAATGTGGCGCAGAAAGAATCCACTAATTATTTCCTGCTCAAACCTGTCCACGATAGTCGAGCCTCCGTGAGAGTAAGAGAGAGACAGAGAGACAGAGAGACCGTGCTCTGCAATGGAAGAACGACAATTCAAGCGAGCAAAATTCACTGAAGCTTCGAGTTCGTCCACCTCTGTGACAGGAAACAATTACTATGTATTCCTAAGCTTTAGAGGTCCCGATACTCGCAATGGCTTCGTCGATCACCTCTACCAAAGACTCCAAGATGTGGGCCTGCCGTTCCATCCAAACTTTGTGTTTAGAGATGATGAGGAAATGCCCTTCGGCGAGAAAATTGGTGAAAATCTCATTAGTGCAATCGAGCACTCTAAGGTTTCAATCCCAGTCATCTTAGAAAATTATGCTGCTAGCGAATGGTGCCTCCGCGAGCTCATTCATATAATGAAGTGCAAGGAAAGCAGAGGACAAATAGTCTTGCCCGTGCTTTACAAGGTGAAACCCTATGAGGTGCGAGAACTCAAGGGATCCTTTGGAGAGGCCTTCGAATCCCGTAAGGATCGTTTTTATGAGCAGGTCAAGCAACAAGGGCCGATGGCTCTCAGTAAAGCACTGGATCTTAGAGTACTCGAATCGGAGAAATTTGCTAATGGGTATGTCTTTTACCTTCTTTTGATTGCTCCTCGTTGGAAGAAGAATTTTTCTATTTATCATCCTCAATCCTTGTTTTATGGAGCCATTAATAAGTTGTCGTGTGTTGTGTTGTTTGATAGGCGTGAAGGGGAATTAGTAAAAGAACTCGTACGAGTAATAATGGACGAGCGGCAACATGATTTCCTACCACCTCTTCCTGGGAACTTGCTTGAAATTGATGATCGTGTGGCTGAGGTAATGAAATTGGTGGATACCGATCCTTTCGAAACTCGAATTATTGGGATCTGTGGGATTGGCGGCATTGGTAAGACAACTTTGGCCACAAACATCTATAATAATCTTGTCAAGAAATTTGAGTGTTGCAGCTTTCTTGTGGATATTAGAGAAACAATTAATCGCAATGGTATGGAGCATATCCAAAATCTACTAATCTCAGATATAACAAGAAATCATAAAAGTTGTGTACCTGATTCTGTGAGAGGGATTGTACACATCCGATCAACTTGTGAAAACAAGAAGGTACTTATTCTTCTTGATGATGTGGGTCATCGAGAGCACATAGATAAATTGATTGGAGGTTGTAATTTCAAATCGGGAAGTAGAATTATTATTACATGTCGAGATAAGGCCCTCTTGAACTCTGAATATAAAAGCTATGAACTCGAAGGAATGAATGACAAAGACTCTCTGCTTCTGTTTAGCTTGTATGCATTTGAAGCGAAACAACCTCCGACAGACTTCATGATTCTTTCTAGTGATATTGTTGCCACCACAGGAGGGCTTCCTTTAGCTCTCATAGTTATAGGTTCACTTCTCAAAAGAAAAGATAAAAGCATATGGATAGAGACGCTGGAGAAATTGAGGAAGATGCCTCATAAGGATGTACCAAAAAAGTTGAAGCTAAGTTACAACGCACTAGATGATGACGAAAAAAAAATGTTTCTAGACATAGCCTGCTTTTTTATTGGAATTGACAAAAGAATTGTCACCTACCTATGGAAGGATCTCGGTTTGTACCCAGCTTCTGGATTGGCAAGAATGATTGAACTTTCATTAATAAAATATGGTGATAACAATGAGCTGAGAATGCACGATCAATTAAGAGATCTGGGCAGAAATATAGCCCGTTCAGCAAATAAGGAGTCTTGGGATTGGAGCAGACTATGGGATGAGGAAGCCATGAATGTTTCAAGACGTGAGGTAACAATTATGTTTGCTTTTGGCCTCTCACACGTTATCTAATGGTGGTCCCTCAAGTTATTACTGTTACCGTTCCTTTTCCCTGTATCTATGACCATTCTCAGCATCCTATTAGCATTTTCTCGGTCAAAGCTACATCCAATTTTGGCCTCTAGTTCATGAATTTTGCACTGGTGATTATGAGGCTCCGAAAAGGGTTATGAAATTTGTGTACTATTAATCTTATCTATTCTGCTCTTTTGTCGTTTTCACATCAATTTCTAGCAACAGCATAACGCTATTCTACCCAGCGTTCATAATATATACTTGTGTCCATACTGGTGCTATGCATGAATCTAGTCCTAGGTATTTTGAGCACATAATTCAACATTAACGAATGTTGTGCAAAATCAAACAACAGTAAAAATTATGACAGAAGAAACTAACTAACAACCAGCATATGATTTTGTACATATTCATACAAAATAATTTTCAATAAAAAAAAAACTGAAAAGCAAATATAGATGTTAAGAAATTAAATGTTGTAGGAAGTAAGTGACAATAGTGAAAGGTGAAAGAAATTGTGTTCTCATTTTATCTTTGGTATGATACAATATCCACTTCTATTATGTAATGAGCAAGCCTTTCTTGGTACCGATTAATTAAGCCTTTATGCACACACACCGACAAAGAGGAGACAAAAATCAATTGTTAGACATTAACGAAGAAAAAAATAGATAATTAACTTATCAAATAAGATAACTGGAGAAGCAAAAAATAAATGTTAGAACGCGAAAAGGAAAACGATCATAATCACTATCCTTTATTTACTAATTTATATATATTTTTTATGAATGGGTGAATGGCAAAAAAGCACTAACAAATTTTTTATGATTGATTGGGAGCAAATTCAATGATGACTATTGAGTGGTGCGCTCATCTTAGAGAAAATTACTTAATCGGTCCTAAATCTATAGTGCGAATGTCCATTGTCATAAACTTATCAATTTTGCCGTTTTAATTTTAAACATTTGTGCAAAATTCTAATGTAGTCATTTCGATCAATTTTTGCCGTGATCCAATCATTTATGATCGTCCTACATAGCACACCACCACGTCAATAATTTTCTGCAAAAATTAGCTTGAATGACCATATTGGAATTTTATGCAAAGGAGGTTTTAAGACTAAATTGCAAAATTGATAAGTTTATGATTGATTAGATAATTTCTTCCTAGTCTAAGGAGCAATTGTTGAGCTTTGAGCTTAAATATCCAAAAATGAAAACTTAGGTTCAATAGACTAAATTTTTGGTTCCTTCCAGCCATACCCCAAAACCAAAAATATTTTAAGAACGGGAAGGGAATGAGTTGCCATCCTTTATGAATGCATAGGTCTAATTAAGTACTTTTGTTTTTGAAATGTGTAATAGTTCTCAAATATGTCAAAGGGATACCATATTTAGTCAATCTTCAATACTACATATGTTGCAAAATTTAATTTCGAAATCTATAAGAAGAATAGATTAATTTCATATAGGAATTTCACATAAAACATCAAAAATTGTAGCATACGAGTAAAGATCGACATATTACATGATCATGTAATTGTAGAAGATCAGATATATTTCTTTTTTCCTATAAGTGTAGACAAAATGCGTCGGCCACAATAACATGTAGAGTCTACTAACAAAAGGAGGTTTGATGGTATTTATAATCCTCAATTTTATTTTTATATTTTGTAGGAGGAAAATGAAAATATTGAGGCACTACGCCTGGATATATGGGGCTCCAAAGAGTTCATGAAGCAAGAGAGCTTTAGGAAAATGCCTAACTTGAAGTTCCTTCACATCAGGAATGTGAATTTTGATGGAGATTTCAAAGGATCACTTGTTAAATTAAGATGGCTAAAGTGGGAGAAATGTCCCAACTCTTTCAAGGCAACCAACATTCATTTGGAGAAATTAGTTGTATTGGATTTATCATGTTATGATTTTCGTACCATAAACTATATTAGTGAAAATTGGAGAGGATGGAGTTCAATTAAGGTAAAGATAAAAAATGTTTTTTCTCTTGTTACATTTGATTATAAATGATTCTATATCTAACTGCTAATCTGGGAATGTTTCTTTCTTGTAGATGGAGAGGTTGAAAGTTCTCGATCTTTCATGGTGCTCGCAATTAAAGAGAACCCCTAATCTCTCCGCGTTTAAAAATTTAGAGATGCTAATCCTAAAATATACTGGATTGAAGGAAATCCACCCTTCCATTGGAGTTGTCAAGCGTCTCATTTCCTTGAACTTGAGCCATTGTAGAAATCTCAAGAAGTTACCTGAACAACTTAGTGAATTAGAAAATTTGGAGGAATTTATTGTAGACCAGACCGGGATAAAAGAAATCCCTCCATGTATAGGATGTCTAAAACAACTAAAGAGGCTTAGTGCCAAAGGCAGTCGGAAACTTATTGAAGTTCTTGCCTCTTCAATTGAAAAGCCGGAAGAGTTGGTTGAGTTGGACTTGTCGGAAACAAGGGTTAAGAAATTACCTGAATTCATTGGGGAATTGAACAAATTGAAAATTCTGAGGATTGATGTTAGCGACATAAAAAGGTTACCGAGATCCATCGGAAAATCACAAAGCCTCCAAGAGTTAAATGCCTGCAGATGTGAGCTGGAAGAACAAATTTTTGTTGATAAAGGTGGATTGTCTTCTCTAAAGACCCTTTCTTTAGCTTTCACAAAAATTTCTCGCTCGTCGAAAAACTTAGCTCGGCTTTCTTCTCTCGAACGCCTCGATTTACGTTTCTGTAGAGAGCTTGAGTCACTCCCAAAACCTCCTTTTAGCTTATCATCTCTGTGGCTCACTTGTCGAAGCAAGGAGCTGCTATCGCTCTCTCACTTGAAGAATCTAAAGGAGCTCTGCCCTTATAAATGCATGTCTCTTCAAAGCATCCCAGAGCTTCCCTCCTTCATACGGACGCTTAGCGTTGAGGGTTGTCCCAAAGTGGAAAGGTTGGCAAATTGTTATGATTTGGAATTTTTGTCGGATTTATGGCTCAGATTTTGCTATGGATTGAAGCAATTGGATGGACTGGAAGCTTTAAAATCCCTAAGACATTTGGACCTATCCACACGTCCATTTGGGAGATTTGATGCAGATCCAGATAATCTCCATGAGATACGAGGCCTTGAAAAATTGGGAGCTTTGGAATGGTTGGATATCTCTGGGCGCAAGCACATTCAAGTACTGAACCTTTCAAAGTCGGAGCATCTGAAGGCGTTGAATGTTAGGGATTGCGAAAGCTTAGTTGAAATTTATTGCCCTAGTACAATCCTGGAGCGCTTTGATAGGCGTGGGTGCGAGTCACTCAAGAAATTACCGGACTTTTTACCACACAACAGGCTATGGTCGGATCTTCATAAGGACGATAATATATTCTGGGACTGGGGGTTTTGGTCATAAGAAGAGGAGGAGGGTGGAAATCGAGCACAAAGATAAGGGGAAGAGATTGAGGTCCAGCATCATCTGGTGGTCTGTTTCTGTCTTCTTCTGGTGGACGACGATGGGACGACTTCTAACCTCACCCACTCACCGATTGCTTGTGATTCCTATTAGGTGCAGATATCTACTCGGTTATTCTCTTCTGCCAGTTTGCTATGCTATAATCAGATAACTATAGCAGCTTTCGATAAGGTTTTGTGTCAATGGTGGTGAATTTTCCTTATGTTATTTGAGCAGTCGTAGAGCATGTGTAGCAGGATTATCGGGATTTATGAGCCCATTACAAGTTTAGGTTGATTTTATCACCCTGTCTAGGTAGCGTGGAAATTGACTGCAGAGTTGTCGGAACTAATGTGAACAAACTTGAGGTTGAACGGGAAGATTACCTTGATCGATGAGGTTCTACTTTCACAGCCATTTCTTTCATGTTCTCGGATCTTGAAGCACCTTGAGGGGTGATGAGAAGTGGAAAGATGAACAATCTCCTGTGAACCATTTGTTTGTGCCTATGCTCCAAAGTAGCATTTTCTCCATGAGTAAGTGGAAATTCCTTCTCATAAGATTCTTCAAGGATGTCCTTACTCATCCTAGTTAGCTAATAACGTAGTGAAGTAGTGTTGAAGGCTAATAATTCCACACGGAAAAGGATGCTAGTGTTCGAATTGTTGTGATGGTGATATTGCTTGTTCATTTTGTCCTTACTTTTTCTTCGCTAGCTTTCTAGTTGAATGAAATTGCTCCTTATCTCCTTCTGACTGTGGGAAAAGGCAAAAGCTTGAGCTGTGATAATAGTGGTCCATTGGTTTCTTCTTTCACCAGGAGTTATCGGGCTGACATTGTGGTGTGCTTGGAAGAACTTTTGCTTTTAAATTTCATCTATACTATTGTTTTTAGCGTTTGCAATGTGTCTTTTGTTCAATTCTCAGTGCTTCAAACCTTCAGAAAACATAAAACTTTGCATTTTATGGCTAATAATAACAAAGTAATTCTTGTCTTGCTGACAAGGTCAGAAAGTACCTTTTGATTTCTAATGTTAAAATAGAAACACCATCGAATTTGTTTGTATTGCCATGGTTGGTTTTCGTTCTGTCATCCTCTGTATGGATCCTCTATAATGTGGTGGTCTTGCTTTTTGAAGGTTACAAACTCTATGCTAGTCGACTGTTGTCCGCACCGATGCAAAATTCAGAGTACAGAGCTGACTGAATCTGATGGTAAGTGGCTTAAGTTACCTAAAGATTTCAGTTCACAAAAAGGTGTCAAAGAATGATGTTGAGTCGTGCTTGAGAAATATCTGGTCGTTGGCCGGTTCAACTATGAATTTGAGAATTGCGTCTCTAGCGGGGATGGGTTATGTTTGATGCAGCCGTGGAGACTGCTTTGGCCAACTTATTGTCTTTTCCTTAGCTTTTCGATGTTCTTCTTTTCTCATGTTGGGCAAGAAGGTTGGTCCATGATTGAGCCGTGCCCTCGATTGCTGGTGTTGCATTGTTCCTTTGTAGAGTCTCTCCCTGATTCGCCTGCAAAAACTCCATTTGTGCTGTTTGGGAAGCTTGATTGCGGAATGGTAAGGAAGAAGATCGATCTTTGGAGCTTAGTTTGGAGGCTGTAGACATTGCCACCATAAAATAAGCGACATTTGTTTTGTCTAATTTGATTGTTGCAGATAATTATGTCACTGTTCAAATCCGCTGAACAAGTATACTCTTTTTTTACATTAATACATAAAAGGTAGTTTGGGGTGTTCATCCACAAGTTTAAGAGTTGAAGCACACCGGTTGGTAGATGAGTTACTCATTTGGTGTTAATTTTTATCCCTAGTAGTTTGGTGCAGTATGTTGTGATTGACTTATCGTGATGAAGTTACTGTAATACTTTGGATTTGACCAAGTAAAACTGAAATTCTAGGGCACACGGAAAAAAAAAAAACAAACAAACAAACAAACAAATGAGAAGGTTGAAAAGTCAACTAAACAAGGGAAGTGGATATTGGCTTAAGGGGAGAAAAAAGAGACGCTCCGCTCCCTCTTAGCTCCGCTCCCTCTTAAACTAAGAGCTCATGTAGAAAGAAAATGGAGAGAAGGGAGAAAGAAAAACGATCTGATTCTGGAGATCACTAACGTCTCCAACTAAACAAAAGATATAGCAGGTATAGTGCCGTCTTTTGGATTACCTGCTTTCATAAGTATTTTCAGTTTGGACAGGGCTTTTCTTTGACACGTTATCATTTCCTTGTCTTAATTCCAGCAACTGGAGGAAGTTGTTTGAGCAAAGTAATTGGAATGCTTCAGTTTTTTCTGGCTTGTGATCCTGATATGAATAAACAAGATCAGATTGCCTCCAAAAGGATATTTGATGTCTTCAGTCAAATAGTACAAGATTCTTCATTCTCGACATGGTATGAATCTACGCTTGTTTAAACAAAGCAATACT
This sequence comes from Eucalyptus erythrocorys, assembly GCA_014182555.1. Taxonomy (NCBI): domain Eukaryota; kingdom Viridiplantae; phylum Streptophyta; class Magnoliopsida; order Myrtales; family Myrtaceae; genus Eucalyptus; species Eucalyptus erythrocorys. The sequence goes on from CM024599.1 coordinate 3,107,368, forward strand.
TCTCTCCAACTTCTATGAAGTAGAGAAATTCACTATTTGATGGATTCTGGAAACTGCTTATGCATATGTGATCTTGATTGCATTTTATTGATTCGTTATTTAGTCATGGAAGTAGGCAGTGAAGGTACCATAAACGTGTTTTGCATTAGCATTTTCTCAAAGCCAGGGCACTAATGTCAAGATGATGAATCTCCATGGATCTGTATCAAGCTTTGCTTGTCGCTTAATATGCCAATGTGAAGTTTGTTGTCTCTGAAGGCAGATACATGGCCTTGATCAAGTTGAAAGTATTATCATCAACAGTCGAAACCCAGTACAAATCATGAAGCCACTCTTTCCTTGTTTTTCTTCATGCCTTTAATTATCATCTTGCAATTTCGTAGCTTAACATCATTTGCAATTTATTACTTCAGTTCAGTCATTGTTTGGTGATGACAATTTCCACACCCCGGAGGCTTTAAAAGAACAGAGGATTTCCACTTTATTGTGGATAACAGTGTGAGATCCAAACCAGAAGTATGGAGGAAGTCCTTAAATCAACCGTGTTGCTTTCATGTTTTTGGGATTAACATGACAAATAATCAATTGGTGGCTAGAAAGGTGAGTTGCTTAAGTCCTTTAATGTATGAGAGTTGATCTAGATCTAATTGCCATCTTTTCTTGATCTACAGCTCAAATCCAAATGTTTTGCTACAGCTGTTGCTGAACAAAATTGGAAAGTCACTCCTGCAATGATTGTGGTTTCAGCCAAAAATATGCACTATTTTTGGCTTGGCTAATGGTAGGGACAAAAAACCTGTTGAGCTCGAGTACTTCCCTGATGTTTATGGCTCTGAAAAGAAGTGGGAGGAGCTGTCCATGTGATTTTTATTTTTGTGGAGAGCTTATATGGTACTGCATCAGAAACAAGCATTTCCAACTACAACTGTAATCTTGACATATAAATAGCTCATTGGCAATGTTAGGGGTGCAAATTGACTTGGAAGATACTAGTCATGTTCTTTTATTGTCATTTGCACAATAGTTAATGTGTGTATCTAAATCCCGATGAGAGAAATCATCTTTTATTTTCACCTACACAGAGAATGCCAGAATGATGGTGAACACATGTGCACCATGTAGAATTATGAAAATTATTTGCATGACGACAGCACAACAGAGATCGGATTCTGGATTGCTGGGAAATGTAAATATAGCAGTTGTGAGTACCTACATCACACTAGTATTTTTAGTTTGGCATGGGGCTTTTCATGTCGATGTCTTATTGTTTTCCTCTTATTTCAAGGACTCTTGGGGAAATTGGTTGACCACATGAATGTGATGCTTCAGCATCATCTGGCTTGTGATCCTGTGGTAATGTGATGCTTCAGCATCATCTGGCTTGTGATCCTGTGGGAAAGAAAATAGATAAGAATGCCTTTGAAGTACATGACATTGCATGTCGTTATACGTCATCAGTCACGGAGTAAGTCTCTTCATCCTTGACATGACATGAATATGTTCTTATGCATACAGAGTATAACCTTTTTCCAAGTTGTATTAAAGTTGGTTCCCTAGAGCACATGATGTTTATTATGTGATTCTTTCATTAATTCATGCATAATAAAACAGAACTTCATTCATTATTAGCAGAAGTTCAACCCAAAAGCTTAAAGTATTAGTTAGAGGTAGACTGCTTGTATATAATCCCTATTGATACCCTTCATTTCAACCAATGTGGAATAAAACTTCTAAGGATTGATTGATCATAGCAACTACTCATGTGTGTGTGGTTTCAATTGCATTTTTAGTGGCTTATGTCCACTTGATCCGTCATGGATTAATAAGCCACTAGAGGCACCATCATAAGATTATTACTTTTCTCAAATCCAGACACTGATATCGAGATGATGAATATCCAAGGATCTATATTCCACTTTGTTTGTCGATTGAAGTGCTAATACATGGCAGATCTGGAAAAACAGAAACAACCGGGTCTTCCGCGACAAGACGCTACAAATCGAGGCCATTATTGAGGTTGCCCTAGCACAAAGCCGGAGCTTCAGTCGATGGAATCCAAGCAAGAAAAAAGGAAAGACAGCAATGGCGAACCCACCTGCGACTTGGATAGCTCCAGAAAGCCAAACCCTGAAGCTAAATATCGATTGCTCGTGGGTGAAAGGCAACTCACCAAGTTCGATTGCAGGAATTTTACGTGACTCGAGTTTTTGTCGATGGCTTTGTCAAAGAAACCCACGCATCCTCACCCCTGTAGGCGGAAACCCTAGCCCTGTTTCACGGTTTGCTGTTTCTGAAACAGAGAGAAGTGATTCACGTGGGACAAGTACAAGATCGACAACAGTCTATAGTTTGCGAAAGTGACTGTCTTCAACTAGTGGAACTCCTTTTGGGCTTGGTGAGGAGCTATGGGCGGTGAAAGATCTCATCCGGGATTGCAAACAGGTGTTGGCACACATGATCCATGTTAACGTCGTCCATTGCTCGCGCGAAGCAAATCGTGCCACAGCCTGGATCGCAAAAGCATTCCGCCTAAAAATCCTTCCCCCAACATGGAAGTTCAAACCCCCTCAATCCCTTTGGAACATTTTGTGCTTCGATTCTGAAATGTCGTTTTCCCGTAATCATCGTTTTAATGAACGAATGAACGCACTATTTTCGACCAAAAAAAAATAAAATCTGATGGTGGAGTTATGACCTTGATTCTGTCAAAAGTAACATCCTATGCGGTGGAAATCTGGTGGGAATCATTTTGCGCTCTTTCTTATTTTTCCATCATGCCTATATCCATCTCACATGTTCATACCATCAGTGTCTTTACATATTGAATTTGCATCCTTCTATTCGTTCTTCATTTGGTGATGACAATTTCGCATACTCCTGATGCTTTAAATGACCAGGAACTTCACTGTAATTTTGGCAGTGGTGTGAGATCTGAACCAAATATCTGGGATATGGATGCAAGAGGGACATTCGATTGCATTGCGTCGTGCTTTATGAATGGGAGCTGTCCATCATAGTAACGAAGACAGGTGCTTTACTTCATTGCTGGGACGTTAGAGAACTAATCTGGATCCATGAATGCCCATCTTTTCTTGAACTATTACTTAATTAGATCAGAATACTTTGTTATCGATGCCACCACAGCATAACAAAATTAGGAGTTTGACCTACCAAATATGAGAGGATTGCCGAAATGACCAACTATAGTCCCAGCTTGAAATGTCTACTATTTCAGTTGTAATGATACCCGGTAACTTGATCTTTATTTTTTTTCTTTTTTCTTTAAGGATGCTAATTTTCCTCAAAACTTTGATTATGTTACTTATGAATTTTTCATAAATATCATGATATTGACTCTTAAATTGTGCTTTATGATATTTATAAACATGCACATAAAGATTGCAATTAATCTCATGTAACTAAGATTAACAACACCTATTGGTTAATATTTTTCCCATAAGATCCTAATCCTTGTCAATCAGCCATATGTACCTAACGATACTTATCATCAGCACCTCCTCATTCTTAAGCACGATAATCCTTTTTCTTCTGCTAATCGTTGCTGTGTACATAAGAAATAAGTATTTTCAGTGCATACATTCAGGGAAAATTATGTAAAAAAGCAAAAAAGAAAACGAAAGAGGGAGTAGAAAGCGGCATTGGAAGCTACTCTTTCCTTATATACGATCAATAAACTAGCCAACCTACTTATTTTCATGAGTCTCCTACATTCTGTTCTAAAGTCTAAAAACTCAATAGATGCAAGGGAAGGTAGAGAGATTTGCAGAGCACACCACTTGGAGATAATTGCTTCAAGAAAGTCTAAAAACTCAATAGATGCAAGGGAAGGTAGAGAGATTTGCAGAGCACACCACGTGGAGATAATCGCTTCAAGATCAAGGCAATCTCGATGGAGTAGCTACAACTTTCTACAAAATGGCTTTTAACCCATTGAGGATAAAGCTTTGTGATTGTTGTAATGGATTTGTTTGTTGGGAAATTTCGATGGAGTAGCTAATGTTGAAGAAAAATCCCTTATGAGTTTTGAAGTTAACAAAACATCCTCGTCAGTTAAGTCTGAAGAATCCAAGACTCTGTCGCTTAAGTTTGAAGAGTTCAAGACCCAAGTGTTTCCGTCTGAAGGTTACTAGACTCAGAAGTTATGGTCTGATGATCTCCAAACCCTATCAAAGTCTGAAGTCAGTCAGACTCAGTTTTGTGATTTTGCCAAGCTATCAACAGTTTATTCTTACGGTTAAGGAAATCAAGAATTGGATATTATCTTCCTTAATTTATCCGTAAAAGATTTCCTGCTGTGAATCTAAGCTCGAAAGATTTTTGGATTTGATTCGTTAAAGATCAAGCAAGTTTTGGAAGGATCCACTTTTGGAAACTCAAGATCCTGATTGTATGGGCGAGTAGGATTGATGAGCTATCTTCCACTTATATTCGACAACGTGACGATCACCTTAATTGATTCATTCCAACAGGTAGATTGGATGAATTCTTGGAAAGTGCTAACGGCTATGGAGGCATGAAGGAATATTTAAGGCGTGTCGTAGTTGTTCGAAATAGAGAGAGAGAGAGCCGATAGAAAAATTCGAAGTTCGAACCTCTGAAACTCCTTGTTATCAAAATCTCTTGAGCTCAAATTGTGTACTAAGGAGAGATACTTACAGTGTAAAATTGCGATGAGCTGTTGAATAGACTTTCAACAAAAGAAGTCTAGATCATAAACTGTAAAGTTCTCATTTGCTACATAGTGATAATAGCCAGTTGGCTGCCAGCGTGGAGAGTGGACGTAGGCTTACAATAAGTTGAACCACTATAAACTTCGGTGTCAAAATTCTCTTACCCTACTCTCTTTATTTTAATTGCTGGGTGATTCATTTATATCTAATTTTTATTTCAAGCCAAAGGATTTTGGTTAAAGGTTTGAAAAGAATTTTATAAACACCTATTCCCCCCGCCCCCTCTAGGTGTATTTACTAGCCTTTATCAATTAGTATTAGAGCGGGTTGCTTATTTATTGGAAGTGTTTATACTTTCTAAAGTTAAAGATCTATGGCTAGTATTTTGGCTCCAAGTTTGATTGAAGGCCAAAGCAACACCAGACCTCCTTACTTAGATAGGAAGGAATACAACGTATGGAAAAACAAGATGAAGGCATTCCTAAGATCCAAAGATCCTCACGAATGGGATGTAGTAAAGAAAGGAATTGTTCCAAAAGCTGGGAAAGAAATAGCTGATGGAATGGGATTGTCACAAGCCGAAATTTCAAAGAGACAAGCCCTTGATGCAAAAGCTATCTATTCTCTTTATTGTGCTTTATCTCCTATTGAGTATAACAGAATTTCATCTTGTGAAACAACTAAAGAAGTTTGGGATAGATTGCACGTCACTTATGAAGGAACGGATCGAGTTAAAGAAACCAAGATCAATATCCTTCTTGGACAGTATGAAGCCTTCAAGATGAAGCCAGGAGAATCCATTACGGATATGTTTAGTCGGTTTACAGAAATTGTAAATGGCTTAGCATACTAAGGACAGCCAATCTCAGGACCAATGAAGGTCAACAAACTGTTGAGAGGACTCTCCAAAGATTGGAATCACGTTAAGATTTCCATAAGAGAAGCACAAATGATTACGCCTTTTTCTGTGGATGAATTGGTTGGCACACTCCAATCGTATGAAGTCGAACAATTCAATAAGGACTTTGACACCAAAGGTAAGAAGTCAATTGCTTTAAAATCTAATGATGATTCTAATGTTACAGATTCAGAAGAAGACTTGGATGACGAAGAGCTAGCACTTCTGATCAGAAAGTTTAGAAAATTAAATAAAAAAGGAAGAAGGTTCAATGGGAAGAGACAAAACAATCAAAGATTTCAAAAGAAATCAAATGAAGAAGACGATACTAACAAGGATGTTATTTGCTTTGAATGTAAGAAAAAGGGACACATTAAACCCAACTATCCCTTATTGAAAAAAAAGAAAGGAAAATCAGAAAGGTTCAAGAAGGCACTCAAAGCTGAAACATGAAGTGACATAGAATGTGAAGAGAGTGATGAAGAGTATGCTAAGATCTGTCTTATGGCAGACTCATACTCAGATTCAGACTTAGATGTCAAGGTTAGAAATTTAAAAATTCCTACCAAAGTGTCGAACTACATTGATGAACTTTGTCTTAGTCTTAAAGCTTCTCTTAAAAGGATTTCTGAATTGAAAAAGGAGAATTCCAAATTGAAACAACAAGAAAAAACTTTGGTTGAAAAAGTTGGAAATCTAGATAAATGTCTTGCTGCTTCAAAGGAAAATGAAATGACTCTTTCAAAAGAAAATGCTTGTTTGAAAGAAAATCTTTTGAAAGTTACAAAGAAATTTTCAATGGAATTTGAAAAATTGGACAAAATTCTTTCAATACAAAGACTTTATTTCAATAAATTCGGTCTTGGAATGACATCTGAAACTATTCCCTTGATTGATTTTCCAAAAGTAAAAGAAAGAATCAAGAATAGGCCCACAAAATCTTTTTACAAGAATCATTTTCAAAAGGTTTTTGTAAAGCCTGTTGGAAGAAATGCTCTTAAATGCTCAAAGTGTAAAAGTTTAGAACATTTTGAGAAGGATTGTCCCAAAGTTTGGAAACCTGTTAAAAAAAATTGGGCAAAGACTGTTTATGGTACTAACAATGTTGGACCCAAGAAAGTTTGGGTACCAAAGAAAACTTGAGTTCTTCATTTAAATGCAAGTCATTATCAAGAAGAAAATCAAGTGGTATTTGGATAGTGGCTGTTCAAGACACATGACGGGATATTCAACTTGCTTCACAAAACTCCTTCAAGTAAAAGGAGGAAATGTTTCCTTTGGTGGCAATAACAAAGGAAAAATTATTGATTGAGGAACTGTGAAGATAGGAAACCTCATTATCAACAATGTATCTCTAGTTGAATGTTTAAATTATAATCTTCTAAGTATTAGTCAGCTGTGTGACACTTGATACAAGATCAACTTTCAAGAAGATACTTGTTCTGGAACAAGCAAAGATCTCTCACAATCATTTACTGGACGAAGACATGGAAACATCTATTTGCTGGATATAAAATCTGATAGTTCTCAATCCTTGATATCAATTCAAGATGAAGCCGTTCTCTGGCACAAAAAGCTTGGACATGTCAACTTGAAGCAAATTGCAAAAGTTTCATCCAAAAAGTTTGTCCGAGGACTGCCTAACCTGAAGTATCAAAAGCATGAATTATGCACACCTTGCGTACTTGGAAAACAGGCTAGAAATTCTTATAAATCAATAAATCAGGTAACTACTAAACGTGTCTTACAACTATTGCACTTGGATTTGTTCAGTCCAACAAGAACACAAAGCATTGGAGGTAAAAGAATTGTTCGGTAATAGTAGATGATTATTCTCGTTTTACTTGGGTATTCTTTCTTTCCAATAAATCCAAAACTTTATCCTATTTTATTAAGTTTGCTAAGGAAATTCAAATTGATAAATGTTATACAATTTCAAGTATTCGAACTGATCATGGTGGTGAATTTGAAAATCAAGATTTTGCTAAATTTTGTGATGATTCTGGAATTCAGCATAATTTTTCATCCCCATACACTCCACGATAAAATGGAGTTGTAAAAAGGAAAAATCGTTCTTTACAAGAAATGACAAGAACTCTTTTGATTGAAGTAATATTTCTCATCATTTTTGGGCTGAAGCAACTTCAACTGCATGTTACATCATAAACAAAATTTTTCTAAGACCTATTTTAGAGAAAACATCTTATGAATTGTTCAAAGGTAAGAAACCTATCGTCTCTTATTTTCATGTATTTGGTTGCAAATGCTTTATCTTAAAGAATTTAAGTGATCGAATTGGTAAGTTTGAAGAAAAATCAGATGAAGGAATTTTCCTTGACTACTCAATGTCAAGTAAAGCATTCAGAGTCTTCAACAAAAGAACTCAGGCTGTGGAAGAATCCATGAATGTGAAGTTCGAAGACTCAGTTCAAAATCAGACTCAACCTGAAGATTATGAATCTGGCCAAGTGTTTACAAATTCCCTTGAAGAAAAACAAATCTCAGACGTTCAACCGCAAACCAAATCAGTGGCTTAAACTGAAATAGAGACTCAGCAAAGTGAAAACCCAATTACAAATTGGAAGCATAAATCCAGTCACCCTACAGATCTCATCATTGGCAACATTGATGAAGGAGTTCGTACAAGATCCAAAAGGCGTGAAGAATCTAGTGCTCTAGCACTTGTTTCTGAGATTGAACCCAAGATTGTAGAAGATGCATTGAAAGATGCAAGCTGGATTGAAGCTATGCAAGAAGAACTTAATCAATTCAAAATTAACAATGTTTGGGAACTCTTTTCTAAGCCAAAAGGTAAGTCAATTATTGGAACCAAATGGATTTTCAGGAACAAACTGGATCAACAAGGAAAGGTGGTGAGGAACAAAGCAAGACTCGTGGCAAAAGGTTACACACAAGAAGAATGAATCGATTATGATGAAACCTACGCTCCAGTAGCAAGGTTAGAAGCAATAAGATTACTTCTTACTTTTGTTCGCTTTAAAAATTTCAGGTTATTTCAAATGGACGTGAAGAGTGCATTCCTAAATGGAATTATCTAAGAAGAAGTTTATGTAGAACAACCATCAGGATTTGAAGATCCAAGAAAACCAAATCTTGTTTTCAAGCTGAAGAAGGCTTTGTATGGATTAAAACAGGCACCCCGAGCATGGTACGAAAGGTTAAGTAATTTTTTAATTCAAAGTGGTTTTTTCAAAGGTAAAGTTGACACTACTTTATTTATCAAAAAGGAAGGGAATGATTTTATACTTGTTCAAATTTATGTCGATGATATAATATTTGGTTCTTCTAATAAAAATCTTTGCAAGAATTTTTCGAGATGTATGCAAAATGAATTTGAAATGAGCATGATGGGTGAATTGAACTTCTTTTTGGGACTTCAAGTCAAACAATCAAAAGAAGGAACTTTTATTCACCAACAAAAGTATGCAAAAGACCTCATCAAGAAGTTTGGAATGGAGAATTGCCAGAAGACCGAAACTCCTAGATCAAGTTCATTAAAGCTGGATAAAGATGAAGAAGGAAAGAGTGTAAACCAAAAACTATACAGGAGCATGATTGGTTCACTTCTTTACCTTACTGCGACTTGATATTTTGTTTAGTATTTGTATTTGTGCTAGATTTCAATCTAATCCTAAAGAATCTCACATGACTGCTGTGAAGCGTATTATCAAATATGTCGCAACCACATCTAAGCTAGGTCTCTGGTATTTCAAAGAAAGAGACTTTACTTTCTTTGGATATTCTAATGCTGACTAGGCTGGCTGTAAAGTGGATAGGAAAAGCACTACAGGTACATGTCAACTATTGGGAAACGGGTTGGTGTCTTGGTTCTCAAGAAAACAGGGTACCGTAACTCTTTCAACCGCTACAGCAGAATATATAGCTCTTGGGGGTTGCTGTTCTCAAATACTATGGATGCAACAATAATTGAAAGATTTTGGAGTTGAAGAATCTTGCACAGAAATCAAGTGTGACAACACTAGCGCAATCAACCTTACAAAGAATCCAATACTTCACTCGAGAGCAAAGCACATCGAAATCAAGCATCATTTCATTAGAGACCATGTTCAAAATGGTGAAGTGGTGATTCAGTTCATTGATTCAAAGAACCAATTGGCGGACATATTCACAAATCCCCTAGAGAAAGCTCACTTTGAATCAATTTGCTCAAGACTGAATATCGTAAGATCTGAAGAGGTTCAGACTCTAAGCTAAAGTCTTGAAAGCTTCAAACTCAAGGTAAGGTCTGAAGGCGTTCAGACTCAAAGGTAAGGTCTGAAAGATTTCAGAATCTGAGGTAAAGTCTGAACATTTTCAGACTCTGATGTAAAGTTTGAATGCATGTTACGTTATTCTTCTATGACGTATTAAATTGATAATTGCTTTTGAAATTTTGAAATCTACTTTTATTTGATTTCTGAAATAATTATGATAGTTTTCTTTTTCAAAATTGGCAGTTTTTCTTTTTTCTTTCTTGCGACGGTTAAGTATCTCTCTCTCTCTCTCTCTCTCTCTCTCTCTCTCTCTTTTTTTTTTTTTTAATCTTTTCTTGCTATTTATACTCTTGAATCGTCGTCTTCATTCGTCACAATGTTCAAAAGTCATCTTGTTTACTCCTTCTTAAAACCCTAAAAGATTCTCCACTAGCGTCCCTGTTTGATTTCTTTACTCAGTAAAAATCCAACCTTTTTGCGAACAAGTTGCATATTCGCTCTCGATTCAAGCATGTTTTCGAGAAAGTCATTAAGACTCGCTGGAAAGGGACCACAAAGGCGACAAGAGGATCCTACTAGAGTGGACCTTACGGGCAAAGAAGATTCTCCACAATGGGAAACTCCAAGTCAACAACATGTTGAAGAAGAAGTGATTACTGCGGTTGCACTGGTAAGAACCTTGAGACCCAAGCTTGCTTATTCGCTGTACAGAAAGTTGAAAGATGGGGGTGCAGAGTTAAGGCTGATCGATAAATTTCTAAAGGAGAGAGGATATAAAAATGAATATATTTTCTTGCGAGAAATGGAAGATTTACGTATCGTTAAGAAATGGCTCACAAAGAGCACAGCCGAAAATATACCTAGTGATTCATGGTATAAAACCGCTAATCAGCCAATGGATGATAATGAAAGGCTGTTCTCTCAATTTCAACCATGGATGGGTGTTGCAGTGAGAGAACATGAGCGAATCTATACTAAATTGCTGAAGAGAGGAGCAATGAATCCTAGAAGTGTGGATTTTGATTTTCTTGACTCAATCAAGATCAATCTCAGGGAGAAATTCTCTAAGTTGCAGCTTGAAAAGTTTTGTACAGATGAGACAAGTGGACATCCTGAATTGACAGCATATTTTTACTCGAACTTGTCGTTTCTAGATGCAAACAGATTGTCCTTCACTTTTATGGACAAAGAATTTGTTGTGGATGTTGATACCCTTGCTGATTTAATTGGGGTGGAAAGAGGTTGTTTCCAACCGATTGGAGTATCCATAGCATATGCTACACTTGAGATTGTGCGAGATAGGAGCTTGGAGGGCAAAATATCCTACACCAGGATGAATGCCTTGAATATCCCGCTTCACAAAATTATCATAAATTGTCTCAGACCGAAGGCGACCTCTAAAACTGACATCTCAAAACTAGAAGTCAAACTCATGTTCGCTCTAAATGAAGGCAGGCCCTTTTCACTTCCCCATGTTATCCTCTTCCACATGTACAGGACAGTGGTAAAGGATAAAGGCCAGTTGCCTTACTCATCTCTTGTCACCAGGTTGTTTAGGCACTTTAAGATACAAATTCCTGCACCTCTATGCCTAACCAACTTAAGTCTTATGCTTGTGGAATACAATATGGTGATGAAGATGAAACTTCAAGAGTTGAACACTACACTAGAAGGACTGAAGGAGAAGACACCTTCAAAAGAGTTGGCTACTGCTGCTGTCAAAAGAAAAGGCAAAGAGCCCATGGCTGTTCCTGAGAAAAAGAGAAGGAAAGTCATCCTACAAGATGAGGATGATGAAGAAGAGTTTGATGATGCCATGACTCTTTCTGCTCTTACAAGGTTAAAGAGCACAGTCAGTTTGAGAGTTGACAATCAAGAGAGAGCAAGGAAAGAAGCAGAAGCAAAAGAAGAAGCAGAGAGAATGAGAAGAGAGGAAGAACAGAGAAAGAGAGAAGAGGAAAGGAAGAGAAGAGAAGAAGAAGAGGTGAGACAGAGAAGAGAAGAGGAGAGACAGAAAAGAGAAGAAGAAGAAAGAAGAAGAGAAGAAGAGGAAATAAGAAAAGAAGAGGAAGAAAGAAGAAGAAGAGATGAAGAGGAGAGCAAGGATCAAGAAGATTTTGTCGAAGCATTTGAGCCATCCTCTGCTCAAGAACACTCTGGAAAGGAGACTGAACTACATCACACTACTGGAGATGAGATGGAATTTGGCGAAGAATACTCGACTCCATCCACTGGCAATAAGACAAGCGGAGCTGCTGCTGATCAAGGTACTTTATCGCCACTTCATACCAGTGATATTAGTAGGTCAAGTGCTGATGCAGAAGACATTTATGTATCACACTTTCCGGAGATTGAAGAATCCTCTCCATTAGAAGGGCAAGACTCAAAGAACAGAGTCTGCTGGTCCTAGTTCAGGTAATGCTAATTGAACAGCATTTTCACAACTGGTGGATATCATATTGGACCTTAAAAAGTAGATTTTTAGGATGGATTACGAGCTGAGAGACTTGAAACGAGCAATGCTGGCTACTTCCTCATCAATGCAAGACCAAATCAATGCCCTCAAACTTCAAGTTGAATCGAATGTAAAGGGTACTGAGTTGGAATTAGTAAAGGAAGCCTTATCCAGTCTTGAGAAGACAGTGAATTCGCTCAGTGAATACCATCTTGTTCGCATTCCCAAGGAGCCTTGAATTTTATCAACCTCATTCTTGATTCCTCTACCTCCTTTTGATGGGACAAAAAGGGGGAGAGTTATGCAGATTTGGTTTGAGTTTTTTACTTTGATTTGAACTTTTATTTCGTTTTATTTCATTTGTTTTGATGGACTATTCATGTTCATGATTATGTTTATGACTTTAAACATTTGGGTTGTTTAAATATTTGAACCTATGACTTTATGCACTGGGTTTATGATTGGATCTATAGATTTGTGAACTTGCAGGATCACTTATACTTGTGAGGATATTTTTTTTTACTAACATCTTTCTGTGCTTGCAGAAGTATTCCTCAAAATATGTGTGAGTTTTTGTTGCAGGTTAAGAGTTTTACAAATCTGTCGAGGTGTTTTGTCACCATCAAAAAGGGGGAGATTGTTGAAGAAAAATCCCTTATGAGTTTTGAAGTTAACAAAACATCCTCGTCAGTTAAGTCTGAAGAATCCAAGACTCAGTCGCTTAAGTCTGAAAAGTTCAAGACCCAAGCGTTTCCAAACTCAGAAGTTACGGTCTGATGATCTCAAGACCCTATCAAAGTTTGAAATCAGTCAGACTCAGTTTTGCGATTTTGCCAAGCTGTCAGCAGTTTATTCTTACAGTTAAGGAAATCAAGAATTGGATATTATCTTCCTTAATTTATCCGTAAAAGATTTATGGCTATGAATCTAAGCTCGAAAGATTTTTGAATTTGATCCGTTGAAGATCAAGCAAGTTTTGAAAGGATCCACTTTTGGAAACTCAAGATCCTGATTGTATGGGCGAGTAGGATTGACGAGCTATCTTCCACTTATATTCGACAACGTGAAGATCACCTTAATTGATTCATTCCAACGGGTAGATTGGATGAATTCTTGAAAAGTGCCAACAGCTATAGAGGCACGAAGGAATATTTAAGGTGTGTCATAGTTGTTCGAAATAGAGAGAGAGCCGATAGAAAAATTCGAAGTTTGAACCTCTGAAATTCCTTGTTCTTAAAATCTCTTGAGCTCAAATTGTGTACTAAGGAGAGATACTTATAGTGTGAAATTGTGATGAGCTATAGGATAGACTTTCAACAAAAGAAGTCTAGATCATAAGCTGTAAAGCTCTCATTTGCTACATAGTGATAACAGTCAGTTGGCTGCCAGCGTGGAGAGTGGACGTAGGCTTACAATAAGCCAAATCACTATAAACTTCGGTGTCAAAATTCTCTTACCCTACTCTCTTTATTTTAATTGTTGCGTGATTCATTTATATCTGATTTTTATTTCAAGCCAAAGGATCTTGGTTAAAGGTCTGAAAAGAATTTTATAAACACCTATTCCCCCCTGTAGGTGTATTTACTAGCCTTTATTAGCTAAGACTTTATTGACGATGTAGGATTTGCTGCGAGGTTCAAGGAGGAATTTGTCCAAAAAGTCCTAAATCCATTGTAGCTTTGTCAATTTAATCATAAACTTTTCAACTTAGTCAATTTAGTCATAAAGTTTTCACTTCTTGCCAATTAAGTCCATCCGACTAATTATGACCGGAAATTGCTGATGTGAATGGCTAGTACTAATGTGGCACTTTTAAAATAATATTTTAATAATGTATTTTTTTATGATTTTTTCTTCTTTTTTTAAAACTTTTTTTTTTTTTTTTTACTTTTTTTTGGGGGTTGATCTGGCCAGCAAGGGTTACCAACCAGTCCTCACTAGTTATAGGTGAGGGGCGGTTGGCCCTTGCCTCGGTTGGCCCCAAGCGAGGGTGGCAACCTCTTAGGGTTGGCGAGGGCTGCCAAGCCCTCGCTTGGCCAAGGGCATCATGGCCCTCACTGTTTTTAGGTGAGGACTCACACGCCCTCACCTAGAGCCGGTGAGGGGCGATCGGCACTAGCCTGTGGCTAGTGAGGGTCATCGGCCCTCGCCTGTGGCAGACAAGGGTTGGTCATAAGCACGACACAAGGGCATTTTTCCGTAAAAATAGTTAGATTGGGTAGAAAGTAGAATGTGAGTCAGGCAACACTCTTGCCCATGGGCCAAAAAGGATTCGGAAATGGTTCCATTGGAGTTAAATTTGTTTGAAAAGTATACGTCACTTATAATTCAATGTTGTTAGGTATGGAAGCATGGTGGTGGTGACATGAGGAAATTATAGTAGGGGATTTTGTACATACATGTATGAAAAATGATGTACAAAAATAACACATTGATAAAATATCTCTCACAATAACTATTGCTCACATTATTTATGAATAATAAAAGCTCATCCTTACTACTATCACAATTGCTTTTTTGACATGACACAAGAACACGTAGACCAAATAAGCTCATACAAATACACGCTCGAAGGACAAGCCACCTCACTTTTTTCTATATTTGGGAAACGCTCTAGGCCTGTATTATGAGGCTTTCCAATGCCCTCATTATAGGTAGGGGTGTCAGAATTGAGCCGAAACTAGAATTGATTCGAACCAAACTAAGTTGAATTTTTGTACATTTCAGGTTTGATTCGGATTTCGGTTTTGATAATGAAAAAATAACCATTTTTAGATTCCGGTTCAGTGAACGAAATATAGTATATTTTCTTAATATTACAATTTACATGATCTCTCTTTTTTCAATGAACTTTTTTTTTTTTAATATTTCAAAAAAGAAAACTGAAAAACCAAACCAAACCGATTATGAGTCCACGGCGAATTGGATAGAGTTTTAGCAGTCTACTTCCACTGATCGTGAGTCAACCGCGTCTTCTCTTCTTCCGAGTTGCCACACGCGGGTCACAACACTCCCTGTCTCATGTCCACCTCCAATTTGGATAGTACACATGCAAAGAGAGTTTTTATCGGTTATTCTTTTCATTAAGTTAGTTTGCTTTATAATTTGAGAGACTACTCTTCTTCTTCCTCTCTCTCTTTTTAATAAAATGAAAGACAAAGAGGCTGGTTGGGTTACATAAAAATCGTGTACTGAAAGAAGAAATGAATGCACAAAGAGTTGTGTTTCTATTGAGAAATGCAGGGGAAGGTAAAGACTGGCAGAGCACGCCACCTTAAGCTAACCGCATCAGGATCGAAACTCCATCGTCTCGTTGGAGTAGCTAAGATTTTCTAGTAATTGCTTATCTCGCAAAGAATGAAGCATTGCAATTGCAACCATCAACGCGTCCTTCTTCAAAATCGGAGATAAAAAGATAGTTGAATATTTCTACGCTAGCAAAGTCAAATGGTACAATAGGTGAAATTTCTATCCTTGTTATAAATTTATAACGTAGCACTGAGTCGGAAATTGTATCTCCACTTTTGAAATCTGCTATAAAAGTACTAACTATCTATCAAAAAGACTATGCTCATGGTGTCAAAATTGATTTTATATATAGAGTTCAAGAGAAAGAGATGATTCTTCCCAGTCAAGTTCTATTTTAATTAAAAATTTGAGAAGCCTAAAGTTATTGAGAATGATCCGTGTCATCAAAAAAATCACATAATTGAATTATTGAATGCCCAATGCCTTGAAAAGATCATGATACATCGTTAAGAAGCTACAGATCAATACGATTAATCTAGGATATATTAGAAGTAGTCAGTAGAAATAATTTTTTTTTATGGGCCCACATTGGTCTGGCCGCCTAGCTGGTGGGATATTGAGTAAATTGCGAACATTTTAATATATGTGGATCTTCTAGTCATTATTAAACCATAATTGAGATGCTTCTACATGGACATTCAATGCCTCGAAAAGATCTTGATACATCATTAAGAAGCTAGAGATCAAGACGATTAATCTAGGATATATTAGAAGTGATCGGTAGAAATATATACATATATATTTATCAATAAGGAAATTCTCCAATTATCTCTATCGGTTTAAATTCGCAGAACACACTAAATAGCTAGTTAACCTCAAATCAAGAAGACATGGGAATGGAGAATCATTGAGCACGAAGGAAATTAGGTGTTGGAACAAAAGAGCAAAGCTTTGTAATGAAGATTTTCTACCATTCTCCTTTCACTATTTTGGCCAAAGAAAACGTCCTTTCGTGACCCACATAATGTCTGTTTGGTACAATTACAAATCAGGTAATCCGGGTGAGAGTCCCAAATTTGACCAATGAGCATAGCAAATCAGATCATTTCTTCAAATCCTTAATTAGAAAAAAGGAAAAAAAGGAAGAGGTCATTAATGGTTCCGTTGGTAAATACCCCGGGGGTGAATTTGGAATGAAATTCGTTTTGAAAATTGCTCAATTTCAATTAAAATTGGGATAAAAGTCTATTTTAAACCCTTTTTTCTTTGTGTGAAAATTGCTCAATTTCAAACTCTTACTCTTAATTTTCCCTCAAATAGAGGCACAATTTGACGAGGAATATACCTCATAGATTCTCTATTTCCTAATATTTTATGATTCATTATTCATCAAACACAATACCGAAAAAGAAGAAAATTAAAAGAAAAAAAAATCGTGCGTGAGCAAAAGAAAAATTGCAGCGTGAATAACCTATATATATTTTTTTGATCTGAAAACGAGGATACCTTGTATTACTGATTAGTAGTAAATACACCAAGAGCATCGGTGCATAATAGGTCAACAAGAGCAGGGGGGGATGGGACAACCAGTTCAAGGGAAGTATATTCATTCGGCATTCTTTTGAAAGCCAATCTGCAACTTGGTTTTTATTTCGGCTGCAATGGGCTATCTGTGGACTTGGGATTCTGTTTGCTGTTTCCCTGTCCCGGCCCAAGAGGAGTTCAACTTCTCACGTGAGGGGAACTGAAGACTTCATCGCGTGCACTACTTCGGCGTTGTCAGATAGCACTTGAGGAGAGAGAAACTTCTTCTTTTCGATTAGGTTTAGGGCTTCGACCATGGCAATTGCTTCCGCGTGAAGAGCCGAGGCGGCATCGACTGCTGTCGCGATTCCATCTACCACTCGTCCCTGGTGATCTCGGTAGATGCATGCTATGGCTGCTCTGTTCTTCGGTGGGTCTCTCTCTGGGTTTGCTGCTGCGGCGTCGCCCGAATCAGGGATGAAGGACGCGTCCAGGTTGATGCAAATCGTGCCTGGAGGAGGCGGATTCCAGCGATCAGGTGAGTTTCTTGCTTTTTTCGACGAAGATGCTTTACAATGGGCAGCTCGGTAGCTTTCCGTGAGGGCTTCAGCTCTGTAGATCACGTTTTGGGGCTTTGGATGCTGTTTATTAAAGATGAAATTGTTGCGTTCCTTCCATATGCTCCACAACATCACCCCCGTAGCTTCAAAATTGTCACTTGTTGCTGAATCTTCACCAATTTTGCAGAGCCACTCCTCAATTCTCGTGAGGCCAAGGCGGGATATTCGGTCGAATGAAGATTTAACGCCGTTCACATTATAGTCCGCGGCATCGAATGGATTCCTCAGTATTTCTTCCAAAAACTCTTCTCCATTCTATAAAAGAAAAAACAAAAAAGAAAGAAAGAAAGAAAGAAAAGAATCCGAAACTCTTATGCCGGTGGCCTGTTCTTGAAGGGGCCCCCCACTGACCTGACCTCCGACGTCAGCACAACCCTCAGCAACCGTCGCTTCCGAGGAGGGGCCGCACAATGCAAATTGGCCTCGAATTGATGAGATAACTTTTATGCCTAAATTGAATTAGGGTTTAACATTGAAATTGAGTCTCGATCCTCAAAATTAAACTTTAATCTCAAATGGGTCAACTTAAATTTCTCCAATCGGAGTTCATTAGCTTAGCTTTCTTATGTTCAAGAAGGCTAAATCCCTCAAATCGAGAAATTCACGAATGAATTTCCCAAAATTAACCGCTTTTGACTTATCTCATAAAAACGAGTAGAATGGAAATGCCTATTTGTAAATCATGTAAAATCGATCCGGACCCCTTAAGTTGGGCTAAAAATGAGAATCCATACTTCGGCATGCCCGATCTCGAAATTGATTGAACGAGTGAATGAATAATAATCTTTAGATCAGATATCATAAAAGAAATAAAGCCTAATTATGATCGGAATGAAAGTAATTTTATTTTTTGTTGATTTTGATCCTAAAATCAAAAAATTTGGAAAACAAGATTCTTAATTGATTTAGGCAAAAAATTTCATGCTAAAGTCAAATTCGGATTGGAATGAAGTGAATTGTGGATTTTTAAATTTTTAAATTTTTTGGGTCTAAGGTTTAATAAAAAAATCAACCATTTAGTTGACTTTTCCTAAAATGTCGATTTTGTAATCAAATCTTTGAAATTTTTGAAAACTAATATGGTCCAGGTGATATTAAGGCTAAAAGGAAACTTTTTGGGCAAAAAGTCAATGTTTGGCTTAAGATTAATATCTGGTCAAAGAGTTCACTGAAAAGTCAACTCAAAAGTTAATCATGTAACCTTTTGTGTTTTTGATAAAAATGAGTAGAAAATCATCTCAAAATGACAAACCAAAAGAAAGGAACAAAACCCGACGCTTTTTGGTTCAAAAAGGGGCTCCATTGTGATAAAAAAAAAAAAAATAATAATCTTGAGTTTTTACCTTCATCGATGCAACGATTAAATATCAAGTATCAACATAAGGTCAATTTTTTATATTGAAAAAAA
Organism: Eucalyptus erythrocorys; assembly: GCA_014182555.1. Classification (NCBI taxonomy): domain Eukaryota; kingdom Viridiplantae; phylum Streptophyta; class Magnoliopsida; order Myrtales; family Myrtaceae; genus Eucalyptus; species Eucalyptus erythrocorys. The sequence continues at coordinate 3,126,448 of CM024599.1, forward strand.
TAATTGTCTCCTACATTCTGTCCGCCGAATAATGATCTAATAAGATCCATATAAATGAAAGATTAATAGATTAATATTTAGGTGAACGGAATTAGTAGAACCAACTTGCGTAATTTCTCCAATTCGATCTTAACGACTTCGGTTTATCATTTTCTGTCTACCGTTTTACAATAAGATCGACGCGTTCGAACCTCTATTTACTTGAATTAGGGTAACGCTTTTACAGCAATTCAACAAGGTAAAGAAACAACAACACAGATCAAAGGAAATGCGAAACTTGCAATTCCAAGAAGGAAGTATTTGTTTCGAGGAAACCACATATTTTATCCCAACTCCATCTTCTGCAAGTCAAACTCGAATGAGGAATAACGATGTGCGGAAACTCAGACGCGTGTTTCCACGAGAGGTTGACGAGAGGAGAGAGCGAGTTCACTCGAGGAAGAACGGCGAGTGGTGCCGAAAACAGGTTCATTGGGGCCAAATTCCAGCAGGAACCCTAGGTCATACGTCATACGCGTGCTGGCAAAGGCCGTCGTAATAGCTTTTAATGCACGGAAGCTTCCAGGAAAGAGAAGAAAATAATGTGGTTGCTTAAATAATTCTGGCTCAGTGGACCAAGTGCTGAGGAGCACAGATTTGTCGCATTGTTAAATCAGGTGATCAGGGTGAGTCTACTTTTGAAGCGTATCAATTCATGGATTGCTTCCAAATAGTAAAAATTCAAGAAAAATCCATCTTATCAAGATGCAGTCCCAATTTTCGCAGGTCTAGGCCATGCATGAATAAGTCATTAATTGGCTAGCTGAAATATGATCTAAGAACATGTGGAAATTAAATCAAACGATGTGAGAATCATCTTAAATTGGAGAATAAACATGGTTAAAACTCACGCAAAGTTAAGTTAGATAGCATGCTCACGTTCTAGCTTTACCTCGTAATTTGTTTTTTATAGTCACTTTAGCAAATGTTTAATCTCACCAAATCACTAATTTTTGCATCTCTAATTCTCACGAGTAGCCCGATATTAAATCTCTAATCGATTTCTATGCATGTTTTGGTAATAAATCTCTAATGTAGATGGCGAGGTTCGGATCCAAATCTCCACATGAATAAAGGTCGAGAAATTGAATGTTGTGAATATTTTAATTCATTATAATTTTATACATATCGATTCGCTTGCAAAAATTCACGGCAACAACATATGAAGTAACATAACAAATATAGTTTTAGACTCGGATAACGCGTGGACATTGTGTTACTACATAGTAACTGGGATGCTAAATCATTGCAATGGATGAAAAAAAAAAAGCCAAAGGAAAATTGAGAGGTAAATATTAATAGTGATGGTTTGAGAATAATATATGAACTCACATGTTTTTTTCATGTCGCTTATTATATAGTTAGCTTTTATTTTTTTATTTTTATGGCCCACATTGGTCTGGCCGCCCACCTGGTGGAATTTCGAGTAAACTGCAAACATTTTAATATATGTGGATCTTCTAATCATTATTAAAGCATAATTGAGGGGTCTACTTCCTGGGCAAAATCGTCAGTGGGAAAACCAAATAAAAAATTATGGAGGATTAAATCCGACCGACCTTCCAGGAATATGATATGCCATTGACCAAGACTTGTGGAGGCCATTCCTGTGTATAAATTCTGGACCAACCTCTTCCCGAACCGTACAAGACATCATCTGTTTGCATAAAATCACACAGAGAGAAACTTCAGCAATCGGCAGATCATCCATGGGACACGGACACAGTCACGGTGGCCACCACAGTCATCATCATGGCCATCATGGTCATGGTGGTCATGGTCACAGCCACGGTGACGGTCACAGACATGGTCGCGGTCATGGTCACGGTCACGGTCACGATCATGGCCATGGCCACGGTGGTCATGGCAATGGCCCGCCAGCTCCAGCTCCAGCCCCAGCTCCACTGCTACCACCTCCTCGGGTGGTCTACCCGATATTGGTGCCTCGTCCTGTATTTCCTCCTCCTCCTCCTCCCCGCTTCCGTCTCTGTTAGCATCTTCGACTGAAGCTCGTGATTCTAAGTGACTACTTCTCTCAAGTTGTATCACAACTGAATGCAGCTCTCATTGTCTGTGTCTGCTGTTGTGCAATTGCAATCTACAAAGTGCTGTCATGATGTGTGAGTAAAACAAGTCTACTCTTATGTGTCATCATGGGTAACAGCTATCGCCTCATTGTAATTTTGTGTTGCTAGCTATTGGCATTATGGGATTTCGATTCCTTTTCTTCGGTCGGTTCGAGTGATGGCTCTTATTTGTGTACATATAACGCTGTGATCTTAGAAAAGATGTGGCTTATCATGTTTTCCATTTTCTGATTTTTCTCAGGAAAATTAACAAAAAAGTCTTAAACTTATTGTAATTGTGCCGATTCAATCCTATACTTATCTTTTTGCCATTCAGTCTTAAACATTTTGCAATTATGCCAATTCAATCTATCTAGCCAAATTTGGCCAATCAGTGCTAACGTAGACACCGATAGATAACTTTTTTAATAGTTTTTTTTTTCCAAATTTTTAGTTAATTTTTTTTTTTATCTTTTCTTCTTTTTTTTTTTTTTTTTTTTTTTTTTCTTTTTCCCCCTTCCTCCTTCGACAATTGGCCAAGGGGAGGGCCAGTTATCGAACTCAGGCAGCCAACCAATGGCAAGCTCACCCTCTTACCAGCGAAGCTCACCTTCGTCGAATCTAGCAAGGCAAGCCTTGCCAATGGATCGATGAGCTCGACGTCGCCAGATTTGGGCAAGGGTGAGCTCACCCGGCCACTAGCTAGGCTCACCCTCATCAGATCTAGCAAGGGCTTGCCTCATTGATGCTTGCACAGATTTGATGAGGGCAATCCTCACTGTCATTGGGCAAGCTACATAGAGAGATAGGGATGGGGGGTCCGAATAAGAATTAGAACAAGGGTTTCTTCGCTGCCATGAGTTCAAGACTATCCATATTTGACAACGTTATCCATAGATCTGTTGACAGGTACTCCTCACTCCTTCTTTGTCTTCTTTGTGTCTTGCGTAGTGACAAGGCGAGCCTCGCCAATGGCCGGGTGAGCTCACCCTCCCCCAGTGATGGCGAGGCAAGCTTGCCACTAGCCGGCCACCTGAGTCCGGCGACCAACCCTTACCTCTGGCTAGTCACCAAAAGGAGGAAGGAGGGGGAGGAAGAAAAAAAAAGATAAAAAAAAAAAACAAATTAAAATTTTGAAAAATAAAAAATTATTAAAAAAAATTGCCCATCAATGTCGACTATTGTCATGTCAGTGCCGACCGGTCAAATTTAGTCGAATGAATTGAATTTGCATAATTGCAAAAGATTTAAGATTTAATTGGCAAAAAAATAAGTTTAAGAGTAAATCGACACAATTGCAATAAGTTCAGGATTTTTTTATATATACATATATTAAAAAAATTTTCTCTTACAAGATGTTGAAAGAACCCTAATCAACGGCAATTCCTTTTTCTCTAGGTAAAATGGATAGCAGTTCTAGCGGCTAGAGTGTTATATCTCTTGACTAGATAGATCAATGTCCTAATGTCCTTTCTCGAAAAGGAGAAAAGCTTTGATAGGCAATTTGAGGACTCATAAAAGTATATTTGTCAAGTAATATATTGCTTAAACCTTTTGCTTACCCACCAAATTGAATCAAAGAAAACTGAACTAGATTATTTTTTTTCTCATTGAAGTCCATTAGTTTCCTGGTCAAAGAGATGGTTCGACCACATCATTAATGAAACTTTAAATTAAGCAATAAATGAGTCACCAAATTCGGGAATGGTGAACGTTTCTTATCGATAAGAGATGCCGGATTAAGTTTAGAAAAAGGTTAAAGACTTCTACTCTCCGCTTTTGCTACCAAAACATTCTCAAAACCCCCTGGTCAAAGAGATCATTTAAATTGCATTACCTAGTCAGCCTTGCACCAGTGACAGCCTTTATTTCAGGTAGATATGACTCCCTATACTTGAATCAACTTCACGTTTTTTATGTCAATAAGTCCTCCAACCCTAGGTCGTAAAATTGTTTAAGCTATCAAATGTTGTTAAATCCATTAAACTAAGTAACTACCCTAAATAATATGGTCCATCATGCGGTTCAGAAATTATTCAGTAACCTAAGTAATTGCCCTAAATAACACCCAAATTCAATAAAGAGAGATGTATTCTTTCTCAAGAAGCCATCGGCATGGAGGCAGCGACTCTCTTCCTGGATTTAAGACGAAACTCTCGGTCAAGTGGTCCCACCACGTGTCATTCGTGTACACCTTCCGTCGCTCCATACCAAGGGGCTTGAACGGCTACATAGAGGCCAGTAACCCTAGTAATATCAACTCTCGTCGTTCCGCTGCGTTAGCACATCTGATCTTTTTCTTCCCCTAACTCAATTCAAGCATTGCCAGTTCTCTCATTTGCGCAGCAATGGCTCCTTCGAAAGTGTTTGTGTTGCCAGTTTTGGTCCCCATGGTGATTTTTCTAAGTGCCAATGTAGAAGCAAGGGAATTCGTGGTTGGAGGCAAAGAGAATTCATGGGAAGTTCCTTCGTCTCCTTCGCAGCTCAATCAGTGGGCTCAGAGTAACCGGTTCAAAGTTGGAGATGTTCTGAGTCTGTATCATCTGATCTTTTTGTTCTTTTTCTCGCATATAGGTTTTTCGTTATATATGGTAGATAATGGTAATTATATGTTCTTTATAAATATTATTGTGTTTTCTGTTGGTCTAACATTGTCTTTTTGTAACCCCACAGGGTAAGCAAAGAGGGACACGGTTTAATTTTTCAGTTTTTCATCTTTTCTATTGCATTTTCCGGTCATTTTAATTAGTCTTTCAGTTTTTTGTACTTTCATAATGATTGAGATGCTTCTACATGGACTCACCCAAATTCATATAAGCTTATGTGCTGGTTTTGTCGAAAGCCAGGTTCCTGAAATCTCTCTCTTGCGCAGTTTTCAAATATGATAAGAATGCCGATTCAGTGTTGGAAGCAACGAAGGAGGATTACGAGAGCTGCAATACCTTGAAGCCGCTCAAAGAGTACAAAGATGGCGAGACAAAGTTGAATTTGGAGCGCTCCGGACCTTACTACTTCATCAGTGGAACCTGGGGACACTGCCAGAATGGACAGAAGCTCGAGGTTGTGGTCATGTCTGAAAAGCACCGGTCAAAGGGCATCACTTCTGCACCGACGGAAGCGCCTGCTCCGGCGCCCCACGCCAGCAACAGCGCTGCCGGTTTACACGATGGCCTTTGGATTGTCATGGTTGGGCTGGGAAGTTTGATAGTGGGGCTGCTTATGGCTTGAGATAAAGTGTGTTTGGGAGGGAGCATACATCTAGATCTTTGTTGAACTTGTGTGTGTTAACGAGTATAACTACTTAGGTTGTCTCTGAACTGCATCATGGACCATAGTATTGTGAAATTAATGTATGCTTCACCTATTTTGGGTAGGATAGGACCCAATTTGCATGGTTAGATTCTCCAATATGTGTTTTCTTGTTCTTCAATGATATATTTAAGTTTCTCTTACTGCGTTATGCTTCCATGGCTTCTTTTTTTCCTTCCAATTACGGTTAACAATTATAGATAAATCGACTATATAAGTCTGAATTCGACTACAAAAGAATCATTCCAAGTAGAAATTTATGAATTACTGCCCATCTTAAGATTTAAGATTTTAGTACCAACTCAGCCACCCCGGACGTAAATTATCTTGTGACCTTTGGATTAGAGGATTCATGACATAAAAAGAAGGTTCAGTTGATTAAAGTAAAGGGAGACGTATCTACCTGAAATAAAGGCTGTAACTGCTACAAGGTTGACTAGCTAATGCGGTTTAAATGATCTCTTTGGCCAAGGGGGTTCAAGGATCTTTTGGCAACAAGAGCGGCGAGAAAAAGTCATTAATTCTTTTTGTAAACTTAATTAGGAATCTCTTAATCGATAAGAAACGTTCGCCGATCCTGAAGTTGGTGACTTATTTATCGCTTGAACCATATTGTTTACCTCCTCATCGGTTCATCGACATCAATTAATTCAATATTTCATTAATGATGCGGTTGAACCATCTGTTCGACCTGCGAATTTATGGACCTTTATGGGAAAAAGCAAAAACGCCAATTAGATTAATTGTATAATGTGCATCTCTCTTGCTCCAAGAGTCCTTTATGAGGTGAATTTGTCTTTTTTCACTAGCCATGTTATTCAAGGTTTAATTAAATCAATGAAAGAAGATCATTAGAGATACAGGGTTATTACGTACCACTAATTCAGATAGGTTTAGTCAGATATAACACTGATGGACCTAGTCAACAAAATTCGATTGCCTCTGACCGTTTATTGGACCGCTGCCCTTGTCGGCTTCTTCATATTTCTCCGGTTGAGTAAGACCTTACTAAGTGCGAAATGGCAAAAGTTGCATTTCGTTTGAATTTCCAAGAAGTTTTTTAGGTATGGGTCTAGAACAGATCTACTTATGTTGATTGATGCAGTTGGATTTGTTAGTGAAATCGACGGTGCTTAATGTAAGCAAACTTCTCTGCTGCAAATAAGTAAGTTGCTTCTTGACATTATTATCGAAAGCATTACATTTTGCTGTAACTTGATCCCTCACTTGTCATCCTCAGCTAAACAATCTAGTTCAGTTTTCTTCGATTCAATTTCATGCGTAAGCAAAAGGTGTAAGCGATGTATTACTCGAAAGATATACTAGGCGCATCTATTGCAAGAACACAACGTTAAATACATCATTTAGATCCGCTACTTGAACCAGCCAAAAATGGAAAAAAGGAATTTGCACATCGAACGGACGAACGTGGTTCACTACCCGCAAAGATTCACTGTGAGTATTGTGAATTTGAACATTGAATGGACCTAATATTTTCCGCTGGCGGTTGTTGAGAATAATTGTCCACTAAATCTATGCATATTATATAAAAAGACTTAGAATCAAGTCGTCTATGGCTTTCGTAAATCCTTTTAGCTTAGTTTTTTTAGAGCGTTTATGGGTCCAGCCATTCAAAATCACAACCCCACCATTACTTTTACTAACTGCTACGCGTCCTTCTTCTGCCGTGCATTCATACGGTTCGAGGAAACGCTATGTAATTTGTCCACATGATTCTTTGAAAAGTGGCACCTACTGTCCACATCAAGACTTCTACTACTTGTAAGGAAAGACGTTGATTTAATCGATCGAGATGTATAATCTATATAGATGGAAAGTAAAATGGCATTGAACTCGAGCGGAGATTCATTTGCAAATAACATAAATTTAGTGCAAATATGAGACTAACACATCTAATTGCACTCGCAAGACCGCCAGGAGTTTTGTGAATCCAAATCCACCATCACACCTACGCACACAACTACGATGAGGCGAGAGCTTTGACATCCAATGCAAAGAAGGCCTACATCTCTATGCTCTGACCCAATGATAAGGAAATTCAAGAGGAGAAAGCAAGTGAATTAGGTCATGAAAAACACATAATAAAAGACCACAAGGACAATCCCCTTGTGTTCTTGAGGTTACTTCCGTCACTCATACACACGCTTCATATATAACATTACATAAAGGTAACTTGAGGGAGCTTTATTCTTTCTATGACCAAGATAGTAGCAGCGGCCAAACTCTTCACATGGTAGAGGCTAACGGCGATGTGGTGGGCGGGTGACCGCGGGAGGACAGATTCGACGAACCACCAGAGGTGGAGACGGCGGAACTTTTGTATATCCATTTGAGATTAGAATTGGCTTTCGAGGGCCAGGCACGCTTCCAGCGGAGGCAGACCTGTCATAGATCGATGTCGATGACTGTGACCATGACAAGGACATGTGTTTATGTCCATGTCCGTGGCCGTGTTCCTCTTTGTGGACGCGTATTTGGCGGTGTTCCTCTTTGTGGACGAGGACGTGGCTGTGCTTCTCTTTATGGCCGGGTCCGTGGCCGTGGCTGTGTTCCTCTCTGTGGACGACTACACGGCTGTGCCTCTCTTTATGGCTGTGTCCGTGGCCGTGGCTGTGGCTGTGTTCCTCTTTGTGGACAAGTACGTGGCTGTGCCGCTCTTTATGGCTGTGGCCGTGTACCTCTTTGTGGACTAGTGCGAGGCCATGCCGCTCTTTGTGACTGTGCCCCTCTTTGTGGCCTTGCCCGTGGCCGTGTCCCTCTTTGTGGCCTTGCCCCTGTCCCTGTTTCTGGCCATGCGCGAGGCCATGACCATGCCGGGAGCCTTGATGGCCGCTGTGACGATGACCTGCTCCCGGGTTTATGAGCTGCAGGTTTTCCTTGCGGGGATGAATGTTAATTTGGAGATTCATTGCGATTGTGTTTTTGGCGATGAAGGAAGTGAAGGCAAGAAGGCCAGTTCTTATAGGAGAAAAGCCTCTGCAAGACGAAGTCTCTAAGAGGGCCCCCTTTAGCATTCTGTGATGGCGTTAGAAAGTCTTGGTCAAGTGCATTATTTTCTTGGACGATGGGTTGGGACAGTTCTATTGCGACGAATCTTCGTCCTTCGTTAATTTTATATTTTTCTCTTCTATTAGTCCATTTGACTTATTTTGCTTGGAGATAACGCTCAATTGGTTCTTTAGGGAAAGATTATACATGTCTATATCTTCAATAGAAATATTAGTAGTACCTCACAATTTCATTTTTCGTTCGCATCCATCACAACTACTGCGTTCAGTATAGAGAGTTTTAAGCATCTCAATTTCTTGCGCATGTCTAACTTCACGTTATCTTTAATTCTATGAAATTAAATCAAATCATTGAACTGAATACTCATAAGGGATTACATCTCATCTTGGCCAATCCAACTTAAGATTTATTCGCTCCTTAACCTAATCTCCAAATCAAATTGACAAAGTAGCCATTTGTTCATCACGCGATCAGTATAGGAATATGTCTCGAGTATGAAGTCGTCGAATTCCGACCCGATCAGGGGTCGCAACCGTGGACGGGAAGGGAGTCTGCGATGGTCTTTAATTGAAGGAGAAAAGCTTGTCCACTAAGAAAGGGAAAAGAGAAGATACCGCTCAGGAAATGGGACGAAAAGGGATAAAGGACAGAGTAGCCATCATGGTGTCTATTCATGACGCGCACTCAATTATCTCCTTGCTTTTACCCTTCTGCGAAACTGCTCTCTAAATACGAAGAAAGAGCTCCGAAGGCCGCATGAAAAGAGACTCAAAGCCATATGTTTTTGTGAAAATTCAAAATTTATCTGAGGCTACGCTGATAGGCCAATCAGATCAAATCAAATGGAGGGGTTTGCTCGATTTACGATGCCGGATCGATGGTGACCCAGAAATAGGACAAAGGGTTGGGCGACACCATTGTCATTGAATGTTTCTTTTGGGTGAAACCCCTCCTTCCACGAAACTTGCGGGCCACTTTGCTTTATGTAGGGCTCACAACGACTCTTGCGACAGCGACATAGCTTGTTGGGCAAGTTGGAAAGATTGCGCGTTTGCCTCAAATTGATAACCGAGTGATTTGTACAAAATGCTTTCCACCGACAGGACCAAGGTGAGGCCGGCCTCACCTAGGGGAAAAAAGGAAAATGAAGAAGAAGAGAATTCGAAAAGAATTGTTAACTACGTCAATTTCTTCCGGATGGCTAGCCTGTCAAAATTAGCCGGATGAATTATTAAGACTGAATTGGTTAAAAAAAAATTAAGGATTTTGTTAGTAATTCTACCAAAACAAGAACCATAGGAACAGCTGCTTGTGAGCTTGGTAGTTAATATGAAAATCAGCCTGCTTGCTCATTAAAATCCTTCTAAGTTATTAGAGGCTCAAATTATAGAAATTCACTAGGTGTGTACATGTTATTCTCCCTGAGCATGATCAAAACTCACTAAATTAGGATGGGTTCTGCAAAACTACAGGTCAAGAGTCTGTTGCTGCCCATGCCTCCAATGCATACGTTTTAGCTGTGTAATTTATCCAACTCTTATCAGTCAAATGAAAGAGATAATCGGACCATACTTCTTAGCGGATGCTAAGAGCTCACTAACAAGAAAAGGGAGCGAATTTTCAGTGAGGATTTCCGGAAATGACAAGTGTAAAGCAAACAATCTGATCGTACACGCGCAACATTGGTAATTACAAATCAGCAGAACAAAGGATACTGCAAAACATTTGTAATGTCACCAATACCTGCTAAACTATCTTACAATGATGATTTCTGCAGCCATTACGTATTCTGCATAGATGGTGTTTTTCCAACTGCACAGGCACATCAAATAAGACCAAACGAAAACCAGCATGCATTCTTTTGATGAACCAGCGTGAATAGACATGTGGAACCAAGTCGTTCTTGCTTCAGGACACTCTTGAAGGGAAGAGTATTGTTTCTCGCTATGGACAGTTTAGCAGTTTATCTTGGCTTAGTGCAAGGTGAGTGAGAATCGAGGGATTCTCATTTCCTTGTATTAATGAGGCAAGCTTTCCAATATGTGTCCATTCTCACCGTAGTGTTCTCATTGCATCATTCTGATTGCTAGGTCTTACCTAACATCTTAGACGCATTACTTTTTCGCTTCTTTAATGCTCCAGAATTTCGCACACTAGCTTAGTAGTCTAATTCAATTTGATTCGATTAATTTTGATATCGATGGAATTTAGGCTGAAGCTATATATCAATTGATAGAGAAAGCTTTTTTTTTTTTTTTTTTTTTTTTTTTTTTTGGTAAAGTTTTTTGATAGAGAAAGCTTTATATAGATAAAACTCAATAAATTGTGTGTGTGTATATATATAACCGTCCAATTTATGTTTGAATGATTCTATGAAAAGTGGCACCTGCTATATAGATCAAAACTTCTAATGCTTGTGAATAAAAGACATTGATCTTATTGATCAAGGTATATAATCTTAAGAATCGAGAAATTCGATCGACAGTTGATGAAAATAAATGGGATTAAACTTTTGTGGAGATTCATTACTGAGTAAGGGAAAAGAATTCAGCGTTAACTTAAAAATAGCACATCTAATTGCATTTGCATTACCCCATAAGTAGGAACCCAAATTCATTTATAGTACGTATGTATCGATGCGAATAATTACAATGAGGTGAGTTTCCCGAGAACAGTTCTATTGCATTCATCCCTTTTATGTGGGGGAACTTTGGGACTAACTTCTACTACATCCTCTTCGGACCAAAGATGACATAATTTCCTACATAACGCTGCTACCCGCAGTTCGTCGTCCTCCTTAGAAGCCATGAGATCTCACCCTTTGGTTTCTTGTTTCAGAGGGACATCACTAGAGTGACCGGGATTTCTATGCAGAGACATATCAGGATGCATCATCGACTACAACAGTAAGTGGTCTCCTAAAACTATTTCGTCGGCAACGTGATGAAGATGCTCATGCTGAGAGTTAACATAATTTCCTTGCAATAATCGTAGATCGATCAGCCGACGGAGAATACGAAATAGTTTTAGGAGACCACTTACTGTTGTAGTCGATGATGCATCCTGATATGTCTCTGCATAGAAATCCCGGTCACTCTGGTGATGTCCCTCTGAAACAAGAAACCAAAGGGTGAGATCTCATGGCTTCTAAGGAGGACGACGAACTGCGGGTAGCAGCGTTATGTAGGAAATTATGTCATTTTTGGTCCGAAGAGGATGTAGTAGAAGTTAGTCCCAAAGTTCCCCCACATAAAAGGGATGAATGCAATAGAACTGTTCTCGGGAAACTCATTTCTAGACCAAATGTCAATTTCATAGCATTTTGGACTACTATGAAGAAGGCTTGGAAAACTGAGGCTGTCTCTTGTGTACAGAAGGAACCAAGTCACTTTACCTTTGTTTTTCAGTTGGCAGAGGAGAGGGAGAGGGTTTTGAGACAAGTTCCCTGGTCATACTCTAGTAACTTACTTATCCTCAAACCTTGTGACCCAGCAATCCCAGAACACTGTTATGATTTCTCTCGAACATCTTTCTGGGTAAAGATAGGAGGTGTTCCCCCTGGGTGGAAAACTGAGCCTGTCTATCATGATCTGGGCAGCAAGCTAGGCCTGGTACAGGAGATCCAACTGGAAGATGCAGGCACTCTTCAGAAGAAAACAGGGAGAGTTAAAGTGGAAGTTGACTTATCTAATCCACTAAAATCTGGAGCAATTCTAGACATTGGGGAGAAATGGCTGTGGATTGAATACAAATATGAACGATTACCTTTTTATTGCTTTTCATGTGGCAGGATGGGGCACTATGCACCAGAATGCCCAGAAGTTCCATATGTGAATTACCCTTGGGCAAAAAGCCAAATAGGGCCATTTGGTCCTTGGCTAAAAGTAGAAGCCATCGAACACAGTTCTTATTGGGAAGCCTTTTATGAAGATATTGAAGAAGAAGTTACAGTACAAGAAACTATACCTGTGGAACCTTCTCCTGCTCCTTCGCCACATCCCCCAGCGAGAGCACAGGATCATGAGATGCAAATAGTCGCCTGTAGCTAAAAACGCACAGAAAACCCAATGTTACCTGAGGCAATCACCACAACCATAACAATCCCAAAGGCCTCTCGGGATCGTGGAAAGTAGATTATGATCTCTGAAGATAATACCCAGCCATCTTTGAAGATTGGCAAGAGTAGTAAAAAGAGCATGAAGATTCAGAAAGCAAAAAAGTAGAAATGCTTAACTGATCCCATTCCTCTCCTCATTGATGACTCGACTCTGACGGATACTCAAGTCGAGATCCTCTCAGAGGATGCAGCACGGGCTCTGGTGGCTGGCCCTAATAAGCCACCTGGAACGAAATGAAACTAATTAGCTGGAATTGTCAAGGGTTGGGCAACCCCCTGACAATCCAGGAACTTAGAGCTTTAAATGCTCAAGAAAAGCCTAGTCTTATTTTCCTTATGGAGACGAAGAATAAAGCAACGATGGTAGAAGGTATATGCAGAAAACTACAATTCAAACATTCATTTCTCGAGAATCCCACTGGTACAGCAGGAGGTTTGGCTTTGATGTGGCATGAATCCCTACTCATACAGGTGTTAAATAGTTCCAACCAATATATAAATGTGGAGTGCACTGATACAAGTAGCAGGATTATGATGCAGATCACATTTGTACATGCCTCCACAAATTTTGATGAAAGACAACACTTATGGTAGGTATTAAAGGCCATCAAACCTCAGCAATCAGTACCATGGATATGCATGGGGGACTTCAACGAGATTTTATATGTATGAGAGAAGATAGGAAAAAGAGAAGTAGATAATACCCGGATTGCAGCTTTTCGACACATGCTAAATGAAACTGCCTTAATGGATATGGATAGCCAAGGTTGTGCTTTTACCTAGACCAATAAGAGAGATGGGGATGAGTTAGTGAAAAAAAGGCTGGATAGAATGCTCTGCACCCTGGAATGGCACACAGCTTTTCCAGATGCAGTTATCCATGCGCTGCCTCCAATAGGGTCAGATCACAGCCCTCTCATTCTGGGATTATATGTTGAACCTAGACACAGAAAAAAGGAGTTTAAAATGGAGGCCTACTGAACTGAAAATGAGGAATATCATGAACTTGTTCGATTCATATGGAACCAGCCACATCAAACTCAGCCTACCTTTTCTCAGAAACTCCGGGAGACTACTGAAGCACTAATCCGATGGAGTAAAGAAAAGTATGGCAATGCATCCAGAAGAATCAAAGAGTTAACTCAGACTCTCACTAACTTAACAAACCAACCAGCCAACTTCGGCCATAGACAGCTATTTCAATCCATCACATAACAAATTGATATACTGAGGTGGCAGGAAGAACAATACTGGGGTTTGAGATCTAGAGTGAAATGGCTACATTGGGGAGACAAAAAACACATGTTTTTTCCATGCCACTACAGTTCGAAGGTGGCCTAGAAATAACATAACTATGCTGCAAGTGGAAGAAAACAGATGGTGTCGAGATCCAATGGTACTCAGAACTCACATTCTTTCTTTCTACAACAACCTTTACAAATCAGAAGGGTATCGCCATTACCTGCCCGTGTTGAATCAATGCCACTCACCTATTGATGCAAGAATTAATGCAGAGCTGGAGGCACACCCCACAATGGAGGAGGTGAGAGCAGCAGTTTTTCAACTGGGTGCTTTAAAAGCACTAGGCCCGGATGGCTACAATGGCCTATTTTACCAACAATAATGGGAAGTGATAAAAACCGACCTGTTTCAACTTGTCCAAAGTTTTTTTGACACGGGTAAGTTGAATCCTCTCCTCAATCAAACTCACATAGTCTTGATACCAAAAACCAAAAATCCTAAAACCATTAGCCAGTTCAGACCAATCAGTCTCTGCAATTTCAGCTATAAGATTATTTTGAAAATACTTGCAAACAGATTGAAAAAATGGTTGCCCGAGATAATCGAACCGGAACAGAGTGCCTTTGTACAAGGCAGACGGATTCAAGATAACATCCTACTGGTGCAAGAAGTATTACATCAGATACGCACTACCAATAGGAAGAGAACCCATCAGGCAGTGCTCAAACTTGACATGCAGAAGGCGTACGATAGAATTGAATGGGACTTTCTTTGAGACTGTATGCTCAAAATGGGTTTTTCAAACAAATGGGTGGGTCTCATCATGCAATGCATAACGACAGTAACATTCAGTGTCAAATTCAATGAAGTACCTACCCCGTTTTTCACCCCCTCAAGGGGGATTAGGCAAAGTGATCCCCTGTCTCCCTATCTGTTCATTTTGATATCAAATGTGTTATCATGGATGATGCATAAAGCAGTAGCCGACGGTAGTATATAGGGATTACAGATAAACAGAGGATGTCCAAGAATTTCTCACCTGTTATTTGCAGATGACGTCATCTTTTTCCTAAAAGGAACTATAACGGAGTGCCAGAACTTAACCCTTACTCTGAACAAGTATTGTCATGCCATAGGGCAAGCCATAAATTTAAATAAGTCTGGGGTCTCTTTCAGCAAACATTGCCCATCCCCCTTACGGAGAAACCTGGCTCAGCAGCTGCGCGTCCCTGTTGTTGAAAAAACAGGCAAATATTTAGGGCTTCCTACGGAATGGGGTCAATCAAAAACGGATGTTTTTGCCTAGATCTTAACTCGAGTGAATTCAAAGCTAGAGGGATGGAAGAAGCAACTACTTACCAAAGCTGGAAAGGAAGTGCTACTCAAGAGTGTTGTGCAGGCTATTCCATCCTATGCAATGGCAGTGTTTAAATTGCCGGTGTCCATCTGCAAAGCAATCGAAACTAGAATATCATCTTTCTGGTGGCAAAAAGGGGATAAAAAACTCGGGGTGCACAGGAAAAATTGGGACGATCTAAAAAGGAGGAAGGACGAAGGCGGATTGGGGTTCAAGGACTTGATAACTTACAATGATGCGATGCTCGGGAAACAGGCCTGGTGATTACACCATTCACCAAACGCCTTGTGGGCCAGGATCTTCAAGGGCATATACTTCCCATCAGGTGATGTCTGGAAGGCACAGGCTGGTCTGAGAGCGTCCTGGGGTTGGAGAAGCCTCATGAAGGGTCGAGACGCAATAAAAAACAACGTCAGATGGGCAGTGGGTGACGGAAAATCAATTAACATCAAACAAGATAAATGGCTACAAGAGATGCTAGTAGGCTCACCTGGACAAAATGAACCCTCTATGGTTGCTAGTTTAATCCAAGAAACCACCTGTGAATGGAACCAATCATTGATACAGCAACTGTTTGAGGAGAAAGTGGCTAATGAAATCTTAGCCATCCCCTTAAGCTTGACCTGGCAACCCGACCACATCCTCTAGACAAGAAACAGCACAGGCTCATTTTCAGTAAAAAGCGGGTATAACAGAGCGTGCACATCAGCCAGTCGAAAACAATCAAACCAGGCCTCGAGCTCTTACCTGCCTCCTCGCAACCTCTGGACGTAGCTATGGAGTCTCCCGGTCCCGCCGAAGATCCGGACTTTTCTCTGGAGCTTTTGTCAGAATGCAATCTCAACAAAGGAAAACCTACATAGAAGAAAAATTAGTTCAGACCCTTTATGTCTGATATGTCATACACAAGTTGAAACGATAGAACATCTCTTCTTTTTCTGCCGGTGGACAAAAGGGGTTTGGGAAGATCAGACATTGCATGCCCTAAACCTTCATAGAAACATCACATGCACAGACAAATGGCTGGCTGAGCTATTTAATTCGACAAAGGACGAACCTGAAAGAGCTTTCTTTGGGATGCTTCTTTGGCAGATCTGGAAGGCTAGAAACTCGCGGATCTTCAGGGGGCAACAACCATAGCCTTCAACCATCCCGAGCTCGCACAGAATCAAAGGTTTCAGACGACGCACTAGATAAAGATCCAGAAAAACCAACAGCGAGATCGGTCCTTACCCACGTTTTGGCGACCTCCGGGGACTCCAGAGATGAAATTAAACGTGGATGCCTCGTGGGTGCCTGGCGAATTTATTGGCTCTGTAGCAAGGATCGTGAGGGACGACTCCGGATGTGTCGTCGACGGCTTTGTGGCTGAAAATAGGGTTTCCTTGGTGACGCAAGCTGAAGTCGAAGCGTTACTGCACGGGCTTTACTTTCTGCAAGAGTTGAGTTCGAAGCCAAAGGGAGAGTTGAGGAGTCAAAAGCTTCGGTGGGTTATTGAAAGCAACAGCTCATCTGTCGTGGAGTATGTGTTGGGCCGGGCCGCGCCCCCTTGGAACCTGAAAGCAGTCATTACTCGTTGCCGACAAGAATTAATTCAAAGCCCACATCTCACCATCGGATTGTGTCCTCGCGAAGCTAATCGTGCGGCCGATTGGTTGGCACGTCATCACCGAGAGAAGAAGCTACCAGTGAACTGGTTGTCCTCCCTCCCTACCTCTCTTCTAGACATAATATGTTTGGACTGTACGTCGTCGTTGCGTTTTCCGCCTTTATAATATAATGTCAATATATGTCTTTTGATCAAAAAAAAAAAAAAATTACAATGAGGTGAGAGCTATGACATCCAAATCAAAGAACAGCTACACCTTTACGCTCTGACTCAGTGAAAAGAAAACAAAAGAGAAGAAAGCAAGAGTCAGGTCAGAAAAACACATGCTACAAGAACACAGGGACAACCCGCCTTGTCTTCTTGAGGGGAAGACACGAGACTTCTTCACACACACTCACACCCTTCATATATAACATTACATAAAGTAACTCAAGGGAGCTTTATTCGTGCTCCGACCAGATAGTAGCAGTGGCCGAACTCATCATTCAGTCGAGGCTAACGGCCACCTGGCGGGCAGAAGACGACTGGAGGATGGACTGGATAAACCACCGGAGGTAGCGATAGAGAACCGGTGTATCAGGTCATCGGCCATCGGACAGGAAGGCTCCCATCGAGGAATCGGAATCCACTTGACGTCACTCTCCTGCGAGATGAACGATGCGTGAGGCATATATTTTTCGAAAAGGATGAGGAAGAAGACGAAGAGACTGAAACTGAGCCAAAGGAGTAATTCTGAAGATACGCTGCTCTATGTGTGGCCATATTCCATGAAGGTAACAGAAAGGGGCCTTACCTGGAAATCAACGTCATATATAAATATAACTTCTTTACTTGCTTCGACCTCTTGAGGATTTATAGAACTATTAACCACACGCTTTGCATGAGGATTACAGGTGCTTGAAGTAGTCTTCTAGCTCCATATGCCTATATATTCATGTCTGACACTACAGTAATAAAAAGATGATTCAGCAAAGTTATTGAGGTTTATGTCTAATAAACAGGACTAGCATCAACCTTTGGTGTTTTGTATGTGATCATGGAAAATCACCTGAATGGTTTAACCTCAAACCCAACAATTGTTGTGGCCCCTGTTTCATTATCTTGGTGATACTCGACGGTGAACCACAAGTGGTTGTAGATAAAATATCTCTGCTCCCTACTCTGCAAAAAGTATTCAGTCGTTACGTGTCCACAAACACTTGCATATTTTAAACACCTAAAAGAGAGAGGGAATGCCAAGATTGGTACTCAGTCCAGCATAATGTGCTTTGAAGCCAACAGGAAAGCCACGTCGATACGCAGTGAAATTGTTCTGTTCAGGCCATTCTAATGGAACCACCAGAGGGAGATAGTCCAACACCCTGCCATTTATGCATGTGTCATCCAACAGTTCCAGATCAATAAGTTATAGCAGTTCTTGCTCTGCATGCATTTTATGCTAGTCAGTGCTTACATGTTCACTCGATACTCGTCATCCATCTTTTTTTGAAATTTTTGGCCTCTTTTGCATCAAGAATCTTTTGACAGAGAATTTTGCACCGCTTGCCTACTCCCATTCTTATCTGAGATAAAAAGAAGTAATCAGGTGAACAAAAGGAAACGTGCTCCCTACTATCTTCAAGCCGGGCAGTATGTAAGTTTATAAGGTTTGTCTGTACATGCATATACACGTACTTACGTAACCTACCTCATAATAGTCTTGGTTATCTCAGTACAGCAAGTTAGGGGCCTACAATCTTCCGGATTATACTCCTTCTTCAACTGTGAGAAATCCATTGAGTAAGGGATAGGCATGGGAATGGCCTGAAAAAAGCCAAATTTTCTTGACAATAACGAGGAGAGTATACTTCGAAGCCTAGGTAGAATCGATCCTCCGTGGACAGCCATAATGAAAGGTCTACTAAGGATTATGCACGGACCCAGAAGTTTTGGAAAGAGTTTATACTATCAGGATCAAAAATGTAATAATGTTCTTCATTTTCATAGTAGAAAAAGTCAATATCCCTGTGATTAACTTCCAAGATAGTTTGAAAAATAATGAAGAAAAGGAGAGAAACCGAAGGAACCTTCTTAGGTAAACGATTCAAAAGTCGATAGTCTAGAAGAGGTCTTGTAAGTGTTGTGCTTGGCAGAGGATAATAAGGCAGGTCACGAGAACCCAGGTCAAAAAGAAATTCGAAGTATAATGACATCTAAGCTTGTAAGATCCAGAAGGAACTGGAGATGGTACCACTCTTTTCAGCCTTCATGACCATTGAGGCATGTACTAGCTCTCTATACAGAGAAGCAAGAACTACGGGAGCATGGGTAATGCGCTTATCACTTGCAAGATTTGCAGCCATTTGGAGATAATCCTTGTTCACTTTTTAAGTGTGACATATTTGAAAACGTATCTTGACAACCAGTACAGTAAGGAAACGATGAGTTCCTTTTCATCAACAGGGCCAGTCTCTCTACCAAACTGCTCGAGGAACTTATGCGCAAGAACATCCGAGATGAAAAAAGGAATTTCAATCGTAGGCAACTGCTCAACAGAATGGCTAAATAGTTGAAAATCGGTTATAGTATGCATGTCCTGTAGGGTAACAGTCATAGGTCCCCAGGGGAAAAGGAAACAGTTAATCGAAGAGGACCAGAAGCTTACTGTAGACCCTACCAATCCACGGTTTACATCATAAGAAGACATATTGATTGCGAGCGTCTTCTCAATCCCAGCATTCATCGAGGCAAGTCAGGTCAGTTCATCATCCCTTAATCAGAGAAACCATTTAAGGAAATCAGTCTCAAATGAAAGGAACCCACGAAATCGAGGAGAAGCTAAGGGCCAAACATCTCAAAAGGAGCTGTATTGAAGAGCCAAAGTTTCATGCCTTGTAAGAAAGCAAGCTTTGAGTGGAGGATGGATTCTATTATAGTCAATAATACTGGGACCTAGAAAGAAGCAGCCCGTCACATCCTCGACCTCATTCAACAGGCCAAAACAAAAATCTTTAGCATGTTCCCCTGTCTAGAGAGTGATCAAATTGCTGAGGTAGTATGCAGAGTCATATCCGGAGGTTTTCTTGGGTGCCATAGCAGGTGACAAAGCGTAGATGAAAGAAATCGTAAAGAGAATTTGGAAATAGGGTAAGGTAAGAAGACGGAATACAGTAATGGAATCCTTAAGGAGATATTAGTAGAAGACAGATGCCTAGGGGAAGAAAAGGGAAAAGTTACGAAATTAGTAGAGACATGTCGAGATAACGTGGGGAATGAAAATTTGAATGAAGGACAAGATGTCAGAAGACAATTAGGCATGATCACCTTAGAAGGTTGCCTATGTTGACATCCAAAATTACCCTAAGAACCACGTGTTGGTCACAAGAGAATATTGGGTGAAACGCTCTATTTTGGTTCACATAGTTAAAGGTAAAATAGCTTTCATGAAAGCTATTTAAGTTGAGCCTCGATAGAATTCTAGAAGTCAACTCTAGAGTCGATGGCTAGGTGACTGATTGCCATGTGTCAACCTACGGGGATAGTGCACCAAATTTAAAGATAAAGCGAAATTAGTATTAGAACTCAAGTAAGAATAACTACTACAAGAAATGTGACATCCTAGATTTTCGATTATGTTTTCAATTGAATAAATTGGGAATTTCATCGATGCGTCTATAGTGCTATTCTTAGAGCTGATCACTCGTGAGATAACTAGACTATCTAGGGAAGTCATTAAGGATTTTAAGGCAAATAGATTTGAAGATTCGACTAGGAATCAATTACTCAACCGTGCTCATCTGCAGAGATCATTGCGGCACAAATATAAGTCGATTGGAAATCAGAAATAGGTCGGTTCGACTGAGATGAGTGGCTAAACGTGAGTGACTCTACTAAATTGGAAAATTCTCGTCGACCGGCACTACACTAATTGTCCTGTCGCTTTGGTACCCTATGTCCGTATTTGACTCATTGAGATTTCACACCAATGTGTCAAGTGGGTTCATTGTGACTCGAAGAAAATCGACCACAGGTCATTTGCACTAAAAATTTCTGAAAGTTATCCAGTAGCCTAGGTCACGCTAAAAACGCGTCAGAGTGAAATTAACCATGAATTTGAACCCAATTTCAAAAATTAAAAGTTCTGTCATATCACAATTTATTTTAAGGGTTAATACCTTAAAAAACCCCAAACTGGTACACCTGTGACAAATTTACCCCAAACTAATTTTTTTACCATGAAAAACCCTAAACTGGTATACCTGTGACAAATTTACCCCGACTAACAAAAAAAAAACCCTAAATTGGTACATTTATGACAAATTTACCCTAAACTAATTTATTCGACCGCAAAAAACTCCAAACTGGTAAATTTGTGACAAATATACCTTTCGCTAAATTGGATTAATACAAAAAAAAATCACAAAAATTGTAAACTGTAACAAACGGAATGTAAAATCCTAAATTGGTATATTAATCAACTGTCACGTGTCATTTAACTTAATAATTTAACGAAAAAATTTAATAAAAACTAACAGAGGGTAAATTTGTCACAAGTGTACTAGTTTGGGGTAAATTTGTCAAAGGTATACCAGTTTGGGGTTTTTGGTGGTCAAAAAAATAGTTTGGGGTAAATTTGTCACAGGTGTACCAGTTTAGGGTTTTTCAAGGTATTAACCCTTATTTTAAAAACGTCTTATTTTAAAAACGTCAACTCATCCTCCGAAGAATTTTTGGAGATTCCAAGAATTTTACGGGAAATCAATTTGGATGTCGCGGAAAAATAATGGAAATTCGGATGGGTTAAGTCGAAGGAAATTTGGATTTCCAAGCCGAGCTTTTAAGTGTTGGGGACTTGCAAAAAATTGTACAGGATTTTTCCTCATTGGAATTGGACCTCGATTTTGAGAATTGGTGAAGAAATTTAAGAGTATTTGAGTGAAATTCAAAATTAGGCTTGGGGCTGAAAATTGGGACTTCAATTTGGTTTAATTATAGAAAATCTATTCAAGAAAGAATTATAGGGGACAAAAATTTAATGGAAGCGATAATAGTTGTTGACTTTGGATGATTAGAGTTTTTCATTTGGGGAGAATATCTTGTCTTTGGATGATTGTCAATTGAACTACAAATCCTTGCGTAGAAAGGAAATCATTTTTATCTGATCTTTTAGCATTGAAAGACAATCAACACCTTCTAGGAAGAAAACTCGAGCTAGATCACTAGCTGTTGCGATATATATATATATATATATATATATAGACACACATATATATTGATATTTTCTAAGTCTGAATAGATTTTTTGATTAGATGACACTGTCCAAATATCGAATCTTCAAGAATATCACGTGGAGATACTTTCGTCAAAATCGTTAAACGCTTATGGAAGGCTTTGTCCATCTTCAAAACAAATTTGAGAGTTTTCTCTACAGAATGTCCTAATTTGGGGTCAAAAATCGTCTGGGGCGTGCCTTTTGGGACCACGTTCGCCCTAGTGGTGCTATGGCTCGTGTTTGTCGGCAGTTACGTTGGCTTCAAAAAGCCCGCCATCGAGGATCCGGCAAAAACTAACAAGATTCCGAGACAGATTCCGGACCAGCCATGGTATATGCATCCCGCCTTCTCGATCCTAATTGGTTCTCGATCCTAATTGGAGGCATACTTCCATTCGTGGCTGTCTTCATCGGACTCTTCTTCATACTCACTTCGATATGGTTGCACCAGTTCTACATCATATTTGGGTTCCTCTTCATCGTCTTCCTCATCCTCCTCGTAACTTGGGCTGAGATCATGGTCGTCCTATGCTTCTTCCAGCTGTGCAGTGAAGATTACCAAAGGTGGTGGAGATCCTATCTCACTTCGTGTTCCTCAGCTCTATACCTCTTCAGCTTTCTACTTCTTCACCGAGCTCAATATCACGAAACCTGTTTCCGGGGCCCTCTATTTTGGTTACGTGCTCATTGGGTCATACGCTTTCTTCGTGCTGACGGGCATGATCTGTTTCTATTCATGCTTTTGGTTCACGAGGCTAATCTACTTGTTAGTCAAGATAGGCTAAACTTTCATTCCACATAATTAAAAGGTAAAGAGCTTCAATTGATTTCTGTACAAGTACTTTTGGAGGAGGCGTGCGGAGTAATCAGCATAAAGAATCCCTCAGAGGTGTGATTGGCTAATGAACCCAAAATCTCTTGCCATTTGAGATACCTCCTTGACGTCGTCCTGGTTTCTTTTCTTTCTTCTTCTGTTTTTTCAGTTTTAGTATACTTTGTGGTCGTTTTTTCTTATGATATGTAAGGAAGGAAAACATCCAAGGGCGTTGGTAAGCAGTTTATGCGGTCAGGTGCTTATTTCTGGAAATTCGAGAAACCTTATCAGACAATCTGCTTCTTTCAACTGATGTTCTTCCTCGTATCAACTGGGCTCCGACCTGCTTTCCTCTCCTGAACGCTGCTTAAGTGCAACCATTTTAGGTTCATCTTGTATTGCTGGGACGAATCTTTTGTTATTCATCGAGTGACCATCACGTCAAGGGCTCTCGACACTCTGCTGCTGCTTACTCGAACAATGAAGTCTGTCAGATTCAAGGACACATTATAGGCGTGGGTTTGATGGTTGGCTTTATACATGAGATGGAACTACTTCATTTGCTCTTGAAAAGAATAAGTTTCATTGAAGCCAGCTATCGATCAGTAGGCAGTTCTCATCAAAACACTCGCCGTTCGGCTAATAGTAATTATTAGTAGGATTGATGGCTGATTAATCAATGCCCGACAAGATTTCATGATAAAAATAAGGGCAAAGAGATATTGTGTGGCAAAAGCGATAAGAAAGGTGGAGAAATCACCATAGAATTAATCGAGCGTTCATTCCCGCATCCGCCATATCTTTAGATGACCAAAAGTTCCCCAAGAGCCCAAGGGAATAGAACAGCGCCAATAGCCGATTACATTTTTACGCCGAAAATCGTCAGTTTATTAACTTAAAAGAAACATCAGCGTCCTTCTGTTCGGCAAGTAATTCCAGATTGACAAGCACGCGAAAGATAACTCCCCTTTATGCATTTTTAAATAAATGTGCACAAAATTGAAATAAAATGGTCAATCATATGTCCTGTCGTTCTACTTCAAAACATGAAAATGAATGGATACTTTCATCATACATATTGTCTTCAAAGATCTACACAAACAGGATGAGTAATCAATATAGATGTCTCTACCTATTGACATTTAAAAAGATATATGGCATCTTACCAACTAACATTTTATTACAAGTCTAAAAATTAATTGCCAATCATCTTGAAAGGAATGGAGGGAAAAAAGCGAGGAAAGAAAATAAAGAATCAAAAAAAGAGTCGCGTATACACTGGAGATCTTTATTGGTTCTTAACATTACAAAGCATGAGGACAATCATGAAACAGCAGTCACTACTGTTATTAGCCAAGGTTGCAGAGGGCAGGGTGCCGGTGGACAATGCCCATGTCCGTGCCCATGATAGTGGCGACCTTGTGTTGACTTATAAATTTTGACTAAATACTTAAAATTTATTTTCATAGAAAATTGGGGATCAATATGGCCCTAACAAAAAATATTTTCATATCACCTATGTATTAATATCATTTGCATTTTCTAGGTTTTACTTTCTATTTTATCTTTCCTATTTTTGGATAAATTTAAAAAAAAAAAAAAAAAGAGTCGCGTATACACCGAAGATCTTTATTGGTTTTTAACATTAAAAAGCATGAGGACAATCATGAAACAGCAGTCACTACTGTTATTAGCCAAGGTTACGGAGGGCGGGTTGCCGGTGGACAATGCCCATGTCCGTGCCCATGATAGTGGCGACCTTATGTTGATTTATAAATTTTGACTAAATACTTAAAATTTATTTTCATAAAAATTAGGGACCAATTCGGCCCTAACAAAAAAGATTTTCATATCACCTATGTATTAATATCATTTGCTTTTTCTAGGTTTTATTTTCTATTTTATCTTCCCTATTTTCGGATATATTAACGTTTAAAAAAATTAATACTTAAAACGCAATCTTCGATGACTCAAATCTGGGTTGCGCAATCTCAAGCGGCCCTTCACGGGGGTTGTGACCCGAAGCTAGGTCATGGTGATGCGACTCGCAGGCGATTGCCATGACTTGCCGGGGTCGTGTTACTAGTTGGTGTAGTAGCGATTTCGCTGGACTCTATCTAGCCCATCGTCGACCAGTGACACACAACCATGCCACTAGAGATGAAGATGAATAGTAACTTATGGGGGCTTCCAAAAATGCTAAAAACCCAAGACAGTTTAGGACCTATCTTCGGCTTTCGACCTTTCAAAAGTTAGCATTCTTTCAACGTGAGCTTCAAAATTTTACCAAACATCCAAAATTTGGCCAATCTTTCAATTTATTCTTTGACTTTTTACATAACCTCTAGTGTGGCATCCGCGAGCTCGCATCCATGGTTGTTTGTCTATGAATTATGGGTTTTGCATTGTTGGGGTGCTAGATTATGTGATTTCGGTGGGCGTTTAAGTTGAAGAAGAATCATGTGTTATCGAATTTAGCAATTTGACCATTAATCCTATCTTGATACAATGAACTCATGGCTTTTCCAGCCTGTTATTGCTTCTCTCGCCACCCTCTGCCACCGAGATCGCCACCAAATCATAACTACCCTTTGCGCGCAGGGGAATTAACAGTTTGACATAGAGAGAATGCGTAGGGAGAGACTAGGCCACAGGGGGAGCAGGAATTAACAGGTTGCAGTAGCGGGGTTGGAGAGAGAGACACTGCGCAGGGAAGAGAGACAGGCAAACAACCTTAATGCCAATAAAGAAGAACGATGATTCGACAAGCTTGAGGCAACTTTGCTGGGGGTCGGAGACCAGCTAAGGGGAACCGTTTTTAAGCGCACCATTGGCCGTTAAGTTGGTTCAATTGACAAGGAAAAATGTGAATTGAAATGTGGGCACTTTGGTTGAATTTTTGGGTAAAATTCCCTCCACACCAGAGGATATTCTCATATTTTGTTGTAGATAATTCTTGATACAATTAGGGGTGTGTTTGTTTCGCGAAGTACATTTTCGGGCAAAACATTTTCCTCATTTTCCGGCGTTTGGTTCATTTAGGAAAATGAGTCAACGGAAAACGTTTTCCTAGTCAACAGAAAACGTTTTCCTAACAAAGCTTAAATTCAGAAAAATGATTTCCCCTTTGAAAAGACCGGAAAACGTTTTTCGAATCTACTAAAGCCTAGATTTGATGCTTGGTTTACAAACAATTATTCTTATAAATATATATTTTTAAATTTTTATAATTCTTTTAAAAATATTTTTTAAAAAATCAAATTTTTACTTTTTTAATATAATTTTTATTTATTTTTAAAAATATAATTTATAATTTATAATCATTATTTTTTCTTTTTCTCTTTTCTCTTTTCTTTTTTCTTCTTCTTTGGCCGGCCGCTAGCCACGACGATGGCTGACAACTGGCCATGGGCGAGATCGAGCTCATCGGTGTCGGGCAGGGCTCAATCTCGTTGATCCGGCGAGGCTGAGGCCCCGCTCGACGCTGGTGAGCTCGAGCTTCACTAGTTGTCAACGAGGCCGAGCCTCGCCAGATCTAGCGAGGCTCAAGCTCGTCGGCATCGGGCGAGGCTCGATCTCGCTTGGCCTATCGCCGACCGGCAGCCGACCGTCACCCTGCCGGCCACCGGCTAAGGAAGGAATAAAAAGAAAGAAAAAAGAAAAAAATTGAAATATGAAAAATAATTATAATTTCGATTTTTATAAAGAAATATTAAGGTCATGGACTCAACAAATTAATTTGGAAATAAGAGGCACACTATTGTCAATTGTTAGGTCAAATGTCATTCAATCATTTTTCAAATGTGATCCAAACACCAGAAAATACTTTCAATTACATATCACCGAACAAAGGAAAAGTAACAATTTTCCTGGAAAATGATTTCCCAGAAAACATTTTCCAAAAACGTTGCATTTTCCGTGAAACAAACACACCCTAGGTATTTTTTGATATTCTTGCATACCACTGGAATAATTTTTGGGTTATGCAAACCAAATAGAATGATGACCTTGGATTGTATTAATTCTTAAACCAAGTGGATTTATTTTCTATCCCTTAACCCCCCCACCCTTATCTATATAATGATATGTCAAATTTGTATACTTTTTTTTTTTTTTTCCATTCAGATTTTTTTAAGCAAAAGAAATCTTCTTCTTCATAGAAAGATTTATCTTTCAATATAACCCTTATATGACAAGTGGGTCTTTTTATTGCATAACTCTATTCTCGAGCTCGATGTTTTAATTTTTCCATGGTGGTACCCTTGTTGACTTCGATTTTACTAATAACTAAATTTGCTTCATTGAAACCCATACTATGACTAGCATTTGCTTTTGTAGAATAAACCAACTTAAAAATGGGATAACACGCGCAATAAGGCATAAGTTCGAGTATCATAAGTGTTTCCTCATAGGAGCATCCACGAATGTGATCAATTACCCTTTGTGCTATGTGAGTAGACATAATATGTTAACCTAAAGCATATACTTCGGTTTCTTATTTCTCTTCTTTGTCATAAGGTTCACCTCTTATTAATGATCACTAATCATCTATTTATTAACTTATTCATGTTGTTAACGTTAACGACGAAATCTATTATCATTTTTCGCATGTCCATAGAAATTTATAGTAAGTGAAAATTCTCCCAATTTATGGCCTATCGTATGATCTGTTATATAAATAGGTAAATGCTCCCTTCCATTATGGATAGCAATAGTATGGCCGATATTGTAGGTATAATGGTAGATGCCCGAGACCAAGTTATTATTATTTCTTTTTTCACCTTTGTGTTAAGCTTCTCAATTTTTTATCAATAAATGATTTTCTTAAAAATGATTTTTTTTTAGTAAATGTGTCACGATTAATTACTCATATTTTTTTTAAAATAAAAAGAGAGGAATTAGATTTTCTCCCCTATTTACTACGGCGATAAAGAATCAAATTATCACTATATTTCTTCA
The DNA here is from genome assembly GCA_014182555.1 of Eucalyptus erythrocorys. NCBI lineage: Eukaryota > Viridiplantae > Streptophyta > Magnoliopsida > Myrtales > Myrtaceae > Eucalyptus > Eucalyptus erythrocorys. The sequence goes on from CM024599.1 coordinate 3,154,241, forward strand.
TTTTTCTACTTCTTTCTTCCAAGTGCAAGATAACCCAAGGGGCTGTGGGTTTTTTTTACCAATTGGGGCTCTCCCTCCACCACCCCCAATGGGAATGGTCTATAGGGCTGATAACCACTCTCTGATGCTTACCTAGCTAACATTTAGATCCAACTCTACGTAACTTTTTTTTGGTTCACCTCAACATTCCCCACTTGTTTGACTGTTACTGAGCAATTTTTGGATATCAAACGAACCTCCCTAGAAGGTAATTTTAATGAGGCCGATTCCCCTTTTTTGCAATCAGTTTCGCTGCAACACTTGTTGCTCTAGCTAATTGTCCACCCTTTCCAAGTGTGATTTCTATGTTATGGATGGTTGTGCCTCGGGGCATATCGGTTGAAGTAGATTTTCTTTTTGATCAATGATTAATTTTTATTAATAAATAAAGTAATGTAATTAGCATGATATGTGCCATTATCACTAAAATTAAAATCACATATATATATATATATATATATATATATATATATATATATATAGTGTATGTGAGATGTAGATTTTATATCCCTAGTATGAGAGAGTTTCAAAGATTCAATTGAGTAGTGACCGCTAAAGTGGCACGCTTGATTGGGTTTAAGAAATTTCGGTCTCGTATGTTGATTGGGATGTCTCCTAATCTAATGCATGATCATACTCTCAAAGGAGGTGATTGAATATTAGTTTATGGAGGGATACATGATGGTGTGGTAAATAAGTGATTGATCCTAGTGGTTTATATGCCCAAATGTGATAAACTCACAAAAATTGGAATATATTCTCATAACCGCTATCATGTGGGGAGTGTACAACTGCATATCATGTATTCTGCCCAAAGGTGATTACCTGATTATGTGTGTAACTCTCTGGATGTATACTTGTACGTCAAGTTACACGGTGCTCACATGATGCTAATTATATACATTGCTTGTTTTTTCAATCACCTTTTCTGTAATTAATAACTCCACTATTATTGAGGTTTTTATTGTTTCAAATTTTAAATTGTGGACATGTGATTTGTTGCTTGAGAAAAGAGTAGTAGAATCTGCTTACTGTAAGAGCAATAAAATTTGCTTACTGTCCATAAAGCATTTCATTCTAGAACACTTGAAAAGTGATTTGCTTGTAGACTGCACTGTTAAAAGATGATGGAAGCCTCAATAGCTTGAACTTGTCTAATATCGAAATTAGGACACATTTGCAAAGATTGTGTTTAAGTCCTAATGACATACATCTTGTTTATGGTTAAATGGCTGTTTCCAAAAGTTTTCTATTTAAGGAAAATGGCCGAAATAAAGAATAAATAGTTACAATTAGTTTTAAAAGGTTGTCAGGCTTAATAGTGGCGAAGAGGATTTTGGCAAGTATGATAATATTGAATTGCTTAAAGGGTCATTTGTTAAATACTTGGTAGATTCTAGGATGATAACTTAATTATTAAGCATGAAAATCCTGACAAAAGATTTGGCTGAAATGCATAAATGCACCATAATGTACATGGTGATGAGTAAGATTAGTAAGACTAATTTATTCGGTCTTCTATAAGCTGATATTTTGAAAACAACATTTTCACATATAAAACGTGTTTCTTATCAAAGTTGTTTCATAAACTTCTTTTGAGTTATGAACTGGATGTAAATTACTTGACTCTTATTAAATTTAGAAGTGGTTATCTAATCCACTATTAAGTGTGTTGCAATTCAGATCTACTTGAAATTATTTTGTATTTTACCTAAATTGTTCAAAAATGTATTGATTTTAAGACCCTAAAGAAAATACAAGAACTATGGAATCACATACTGCAAAGTTTCCACAGTTCGATGTAATTGTAGAGGATAGCTGCTCTCAGACTACTAAGGATAATAGTACGATGGAAGATCACTGTATTTTTTGTCTTTGCCTAAATAGATAATTGTGGTACAGACAATTGTGGAATCTCCTGTACCATAAATTAAACTTGATGAGGTTCAAGGTACTATTCTTGATATAGTTTATGAGAAATTTTTTCAAACCTCTCAAGTATAAAATGAAGTGGTTGTAGCTTTTCTCAGGAGATTTGTTAGGGAAAGACAATTAGTTATTCCATTAGACTATATAGCATATTTGTGAGAGCATGACTGCAATATCCACTATATGGTTGATTTAGCAACGTAAATAAATTTTGTTTCTTATCCCCAATCAAATATGTGATTAGATGCCATAAAAGGTGATATACAATCTATGAAACATCATAGTGTTTGGAAACTTACTGACTTGTCTAAAGATAACAAGTTCATTAGTTGCAAATTAGCGTACAAAACTTCAACGATTTCAAAAAAAAAAAAAAATTATGGAATTTAAAGCCAAATCGGTAGCTAAAGTTTTCACTCTGAAAGAGGGGTAGATAGTTTATAGTGAAGAAATAATTATTTCTTTAAAAGATTATTTCAGAGTGAACGTGGCATTAATATTTTTTATTTTTATTTTTATATGGAGCTACGTCAAAGAGATACAAAATCTATTGTTGACACCTAATTTTGGGGGTTCACTTTTGCTAAAAAATAAAAATGCATGGCATATAATTTAAGCATATTTTATTTTTATTTTGTTATATTTTGTTATATTTTGTTAAGATTAGTATAGATTTAGGTAATATACATTTTTGCGCAAGAGGGGAAATTTTTTCGATCAATATTGCGCGGGGTGAAATAATATATTCGATGGAATATTGCATGAACGAAATTGGCAACAAAATATACCATTGAGATACATTTTTTTTTTTTTGTGTATAAAAGGGTTGCGTACGGTCAAATTTGAAGGGGGCTGCTTTTCGGAAAAAAAGAAGGAAAAAAAAAGGGTCAAAACAAGAGAAAAGAGAGAGTGTCGGAAGAGGGTGAGCTGAGGGGGAGAAAAAAAAAAAAAAAAGGCCGAAGCCCCCCCCCCCCCGACCGTTCGTCTTCCCGAGGGGGAACCCTCGCCGGCCCCATCGCCGGCCCCCGTCTCCGCCGTTGACGCCACGGCCACCGCCCGTCCCTCATCGCTGCCGCGCCTAGGAACTCCGTCGACGCCCTCGCAAGACAGCCCGGCCGCCCCAACGCCATCCGCCGCCCCCGCTCTGCTCGCGCCGCCCCCGCCGCCCTCTCGCAATCCCCCTCGTTGCCGCCGTGCCCGGGAACTCCGATCCGACGCCCCGCGACTCTCCCCGACGCCCTCGTCGAGCCAGCCCGCGCCGCCCCGAGTCCCCGACGACTCGGCCCGCGCCCCTTGCCGCCCGGATCCAGGCCCTGCGACGCTCCCCGACGCCCTCGCCAAGTCGCCGTCGACCTAGAAGCAGCCGCCGCCGTCGCTCTCCCCCTGCCGCCCAGATCCAGGCCACGCGACGCTCCCCGACGCCCTCGCTGAGTCGCCGTCGACCCAGAAGCAGCTGTCGCCGTCGCTCGCCCTCTACGCTCCAGATCCGCGCGCCCGACGCCCCCTGCTCGAGCCCCGCCCTCGACGCGCTGCCTGGCCAACCATGCGCATGCCCGTCCTTAGCCCGAGACGCCGCCTGTCGCCGATTTGCCACCGCCTGCCTCCCCGGTGCCGCGCCGCCGTCGCGCCGTCCCCAGAGAACCTCGCCGGGACCCCTGTCAAAGCTAGCCGCCGCCGCCGGAACCCTAGCCGTCACCTCAAGCCTCGCCGGCCGGCCCTCTCTATTTTTTTTCCTTTTTTTCTTTTTCGAAAAAGAAAAAGGAAAAAAATAAAAAAGCAAAAAAAGCAATTAGGTAGATTTCCTTTCTTTTATTTATTTTATTTTAGTTTTATTATTTTATTGTTATTTTATTGTTATTGTTTCCTTGTTATTTATTTTTGTTAACAACATTAGGCCCCGATATGTGATTGGAAATTCCAATTTATCCCTTAATTCGCAACCGCGCGAGTTTTTTTTTATTTCGTCTATAAGGCTTTAGACGAAATAATTAATTATGCTGGAATAAAATTGATATTTTGATCTTTAAGGCTTAAGATCAATTTATCGATTTTACTAGCGAAATATTACCCCTTGATTTGAATGATATGTGATATCTTTTTTGGGTAATTTTGAATGAACTTGATTGTTTCTATTTATCTTGTGAAATGCCTGAGTTAGAATATTGCATGTTTAGGGTTATTTGCATGTTTAGGCTAAGCATTTTAGTTATCATAAATCTTAAAAAAAACAACAACAAAAATCAGTTAATTTAGGTTGCATGTTTAATTATTAGAAACTGTTAATTTCAAAACAAAATAAAAAAAATCAAAAAATCTTTAACTAGGTTTAATTGTCTTGCATATTTAGATTAGGGATTTTAATTAAGTCATAAAAAAAAAAAAACAAAAAAAGCAAAATTCACCTAGGATGCTAGTTGAATTGCATGTCAAATTTTAATTAAAAAAAAGGGCAAAAAGCAAACAAAAAATAATCAATTTTTTAGAATAGAATTGCATGTTTAATTTTAAACTTAGATCATTTTTTTAGATAGATTGCATCTTAGGCTAGAAATTACTAAATTAAAACAATGTCTTAATTTAAATTAGGATAACCTAATTCCTAGTTTAAATAGGATAAAATTTTAATTTAGTTAGGAATTTCATTCAAATATCTTAGGATTGATTAATTCCACCTTTTTAGGATAAATTGCAATTTTTAGAAAAAAATAAAAAAATCATAAAATCAAAAAGAAAAAAATCAAAAATCTTGCATGAGCATGTAAAATTAGGAATACAGATTTAGTAAATAAGACATTTAGGCTAGCAAATTAGGTTTTTTTTTTTTATAATCACATTTTTAGGATCATTTTTTAGAAATCTTTTTTAAGTAGGTTAGGATTAGATTTAGATAATTTCATTCTTAGAAAACTTGGCACTTTAAAAAAAAAAAAAAAAAACCAAAAAATAAAGAAATGGTTTTCTAAGTCAAAATAGGGTTAATTTAAATTAATCCTAAACATGAATTAGAAAATTATTCGTTTTAGGTAGTTCAATTAGGCTTTTATTAATTCAAAATTCCAGATAAAAAATCAAAAAAATTAGGTGCATGTTAATCAATTTGCACTCTAGGACCATTTAGTTTAAATTTGCATATTAGATCATTTAAATTGCAATTATTGCATTTCATGTCATATAATTTAGATCATTTTGCCATGTCTTATTAGGCTATTAGCATGCATTGCATTTAGATTAAGTTCCATTAAATAAAGTGGAAACAAAAAAGAAATTTGCGTGTTAATTAGAGACCATATCTAGGATTGTTGATGTGGAATTTAATCTAACGATGTAGATGCTTTCGTTGCTACAAGGTAAGTCCCTTAACCTTATTCTTTATTTTATTGGGTGTTAAATTGGTGGATTGCGCACCCGCATGATCACCTCACATGTTAGGGAGATAAATTAAAATTGATTTAAGCTGCCTGCTAAACATTTTTCAAAATAAAAGAATGGTACCGAAAGGGCATTAGAGAAATCTAGTGTAACCAAGTCCCTGTACCCATAATCTCTGATTCGTAGGAGTAAAGTAATCTCCCATTACTTTACTTGGGTTTCTAATCGACCCATCAAAAACTGATTAGCGGCGACTCCTTAATAAAAATCATTTGCATGTTAAGAATTCAAACCTAAGTCACGAATTGGTATGGGCTTGGGAGAGCCCGAGTTAAGTCTAGGCTTAACAATCCATTAGCCAAACCCTAGGTGGTTCACACCCGAAAAATTGGTCGCAACAACTTGGCGACTCCGCTGGGGACTTGAGTTAAAATTCTTAGTGGACTTAGGCCAATTTTTCTTTTCTTTTGAAAAATGTTTTTGCTTGGCAGCGAGGATCCCAAGTACGTCCCTAACATTTAAGGTGTTAAATGTTTTTGCAGATTGGGAGGTATAAGGGGAAGTGTTTGCTGACCTTTGTTTTGCAGGGAGGCGTAGGAATGAATGGTTTATTTTTATGTATGAAGTGTTGCTTGTTATAAACTGTTGTGCATGCTTTGCATTTAGCACTACACTATTGCACACACAACTTGCCGCCGAACCTGGGCCGCACTAGGATGTTTAGGATGGTATTGAGTTGGATACGGTTTCGACCGCGAGGCCGCGTAGTAGAGGTTGCCCAACTCAATCCCGAAAGTTTCTTTCTTGGTGTCAAGATTGTTTACCTCTGCCCGTGAGGCTGCGTCGCATTGGGGTATCATTTTTGACTGAGCTGGAGTTAGAAGGGCTTGACTTAGTATGCGAGGCTGCAACTAAGTTATCCCACCATTTTAGCTCCACATTGCTTAGCCTCCCTAGTTAGAAATCGAACCTCACATCTCATGCGTATGTCTATGTGATTGCCATTGATTTTCCTTGGTGAAGTAAGTCTTCTATCTCTATACCTTGCAATTTATTTTGTCGTGCTTTTGGTCGGTCCATGATAATCTAAGTTAGTCATTTGATTTAATCAATTAGGAATGAAATAAGGAAATTGTCATGCAATGAGTCATTTGGAAAAAAAAAAAAAAAAAAGAGAGAATTTGTTTTCAATTCATGTCTAGGAAATTTAATCTTACTAGGGTGTCTATTTTTCTAGCTTTCTTTAGGAAGTTCCATTCTTGCACAAGCTTTTCATGAAATCAAAAAATATTTGATTAGATCATTGTCATGGATTGGTTCTTTATCTGCTCCTCATGCTGACATATCTTCATTCATTCAAATTAGGTGATAACGGATCCTTCGTCCATTATTACACGATTAAGAGCAAGAATGACCGACCAAAATGAAATGCGTGATCATATGTCCAACATGGAAGATCAACTCCGTCAGTTAGCTGCCACTATGGAGCTTATAACAGCTCAAATCAAATCCCTTCAAGTCAATCCGACTCCTCCACTGTTCTTCCCAGTTATTGCCCCGAAGCGGACAGACAAGACCCAATTGGGTGATGACAACATGACTGATTTGGAAGAAGACTCAATCCCGATCAATGTGGAAAAGCCTAACAACATTCCCAAGATGGAGCAGGATGATCGCTTCGCGAAACTCGAAGAGAAAATAAAACAGCTGCAAGAGTCACAGAGCCCACTCCCGTTCGACCTCTCGATTTATGAAAAGGTCAAGATGCCTAGCAAGTTCAAGATGCCAGAGTTTGAAAAGTACGATGGTACATCTTGCCCAAAATCTTATTTGCAGATGTACCATGTACGCATGGCCCAGCACGTCAAAAATGAGCCCCTCATGATCCAATCGTTTCATGCAAGTTTGACTAGACCCGCGCTAAACTAGTATGTGATGAAAAATGTGAACCTTCTGGAGACCTGGAATGAGGTGGCTGATGCCTTCCTCAAGCAATATAAGTTCAACATGGACATCGCTCCTTCTCGAGAAGATCTTGAGAGGATGGAGAAAAAGAGAAGCGAGTCATTCAAGGAGTACGCTGTGAGATGGCGAAATCTGTCAGCTCAAATCACTCCTGAACCTACTGACAAGGAGTTGATGAAGCTGTTCATAAAGACCCTCCCATCTGAGTTTCGCAATCGGATGGCAAGCACTTATGTTGAGAGTTTCAACCAGCTGATTCCAGTGGGAGAACAAGTCGAGATGGGAATAAGGGAAGGATGGTTTATTGAACCGTCAAGTAAAAGATTCTCTGCTAAGAAGGAGAAAGAAGCTGTTGAAGACATGAATGTGGCTCATAGCCAAGAAAGTACCAACCGTGGCCTGGCCGTCCAAATCAATGCAAGGCAGCAACAAACCGCTGGTTGTCAACCATTTGCACGTGATAGAAGGGAGTTCACTCCTCTCCCTGGATCTCCATCCCAGATGTTGGCAATCTTAAGAAAGAAGGGTTTGCTTACTAGCGAACCAAAGCGCCCTAACCGCGAGACCCTTCGTAGTTATGATCCAACAAAGAAGTGTGACTACCATAGTGGGGAATCGGGGCATTCAACTGATGAGTGTTTCACCCTCAAGCACAAGATCCAAAACATCCTGGACACGAAGGCCTTTTCATTCCAAACCGCTCGGCCGAATGTCCAGAAGAATCCGCTATCGGAATATGAGGGTATAGTTAATGCTATCCTGGAACCAGACGTTGAATTCGAATCGAGTTATCACTCAGTTGATGCATCTCGAGATTCACCACCACCCACTCTTGAAGTTTCAAATGCTGCCTTTATGATTGAAGGGGTCATGGATGGAAATGATTTTGTTCTTGATAGTAGCCTTGGAAGGAATGGTCAGGGTATTCAAAGTCCCAATGAAGCCCTTCAGAGGTCCCATCTTCTTTGGAAGAGGGGGACAAAATCGGAGGACGAAGACAAGAAGGACGGAACACGGTACCTAACCAAAGACAAGGGAGGCAAAACCCATTGCCCCAAGCATTCACGAGACATCCCCTGGTCCTCCAATAATGATGCAGGATAAGGCGGAAGTAATAGACACCCTGAGGCAGCCGAGCAGCAAGTTTGACTACCTGGTGAAATATTCGGCCCCTCCAAGCTTCTACATAGATCCCCGGAGCATTGTCCCAGATGGATGGGGTGGCATGGATGATCCGACACCCCCGAAGACCGAGGATCCTAAAGACATGCTGGAAGGAGTAACAAGCTTGTTCGATGATATCGTCATAGGAGCCATTGGCGAAGGATCCCCCGAAGAAATGGGCCCTGGCCCACAAGAGTAACTCGTTTATCGATTTCTCGCATTCCCCGCGTGGGAATTTTTATTGCTTTCTAGGAATAATTATCGCTATCTAGCGATTATCTTCGTTTTCTTTTTAGGATTTGGATTTGCATTTTCCATTCAATAAATGTAATTGATTGATGAATATCAATAAAATTACAAGTTTTATTTTGAGGGCATGATGAGGTACACCAAACCAGCCCGGTGATGATATCCAGTGATAAACAAAAAAAGAAAATCCAAGGAGAATTCTGAGGCCTAGGCTTCATCATGCTTCCTCGTGTCAAAATGTTTATAAAAATCCTTTTCAAAAGTCTTTCAAAAAGTCTTTCAAAAAATCTTTCAAAAATACAGATTACTCGTTTGTTTTTCTAATTTATCTACTTCCTGTTTTAGGGATAATCTTATAGCATGTAAAGATGTGGAAGTGGTCCAATCCAATTCTAAATCCTAGGGGCAAGTTTACTCCAAATTACAAAGTGGACCATATGTGGTGAATTTTCTGGAGGTGCTTCAATCTTGGCGTAAAAGGATGGTCGTGAGTTTTTCCACTCTAGTTAATTCGCATGCTATCAGGAAGTATTACCATGATTGAATTTGCTGTGTCAATTGCAAGCACTTTTATGATCAATAAATTGCCTCAATGAGTTGCAAATTCAATTATTCAAATTTGTTGCAAATTTTGCATGTTCTCCATGATAAAAATGCATGAGAAGAATTGAATGTGTCAAATGGGATATCTTGGAATGATGAGAGGCAAACCTTATTCCATACACTATTTCATACACTAATCCCTAGTGAGCTGTGTGAAAAAATTCCATGCCCGCAAGGAAAATGGCAGTCTCGCAAAGGGTACGTTATCCAAAGTGATGAGGGGCAGTTTCTTCCTCTACCCAAAACACTACAGGTATACCCATTGTTTAGCCCTTTGAGCCCACACACATGAAGAGTTTGTTTAAAATTACCCCTGTCAAGGATCATCCCACATTGGGACAAATTTGAAATCAAGGGTAGGAATTTTCTTACTTACACTTGCGTCAATCTTCGGGTATTGCTTTCGTAGTGTAACTTTTAAAATAATTGAAGTGCCTTAAGATGATGAAGAGCAGTCATTTCTCTATCCTATACACTTTTATCCATTGCATAGCCCACTTGAGCTTATGAATTCATTTCATATTAAACCAGTTGGTGATCATCCCCCCACACCGGGGCAAGATAAATTCAAGTGGCATGAACTAGGATGCCCACAAAAAATGAAGGTTCTGATCAAAGAAACAAAAAGTGCAAAAATGGGGCATAAAAAAGCAGTGTGCCTGGTAAAAGCAAGGCCGATGCCCAAAAGAAAAGAAAAAGAAAAAAACGCCTGATATGCTTAGCCATACCCTGAACAAGGCGGTACAAAAAAAGAAAAGGAAAAAGCTCAAATACTGTTGCAATCAATGAGCGCAAAAGAAAATCTTCAACATTAAGGCAGAAAATCAGTGGAAGTGTCCAGATGATCACCAACTTTACCCTTTAAACACTTTTTGAGCATAATCATCCTTTCGTTTCTTAACCCATGAACCAAGCCTATGTTACGTCCCTTGCAAAGTCTCTTCAGATTATGGCACTTAAATTAACATAAAGGTTCATATGTTCGAAAGCATCGCTCGAAAGAGAGTGAGTAAGATAATTTCTGCCTCATTTCTTATGTTTCTTGACTTATAAACCCCAAGATGATTGCAGAATATTTTTAAATAAGCCTGACTCAAAGAGTCCCATTTGTTAAGCCATTGACCAAGCCCGCATTATGGTCCCTCTTAAAAGACCTCTCAGATTGGTAAAATCGTACCACTTGCGAGATTGCTTGGACCCTTGTCTGGCATGATGAAGGTAAGATAGAGTGATTGACAGAATCCTGCATTAAAGATCAAGATAAAATAGCCATTTTAATGAGGATGAAAGAAAAGTCCTTTCAGACCAAAGGATCCCTCATTTGACACATTCATGACACTTATGTATTCAGAATGGAAATTAGATGATGCAAAATTGATGGAAATCATCGTGAACATCCATTAAATTGATGCTTGTTTATGATTGCAAACGCATGTTGCCACTCCTATAACCATGTTTTGTAGGAGACATATCCCTGAAGATCAGAGATTGTACCAGGTAAGTATATCTCTATCCATACCTTGAATATTTGTCATTGCACAAGTATTCATTTTTAAGTATATTTGACACTCAATTGAGTTGTCCCCCAAAGATTTTTCTCCAGATTCAATCTGATTAAGGCGACCGAAGAATGGTTCAGGTCCTGATCAGATGATTTCTGTCACAAGGCTAGGCGACCGAAGAATGGTTCGGGTCCTAGCCAAGCAAAACCTCAGTCTGGGTGACCGTAGCATAGAACGGGTCCTAGACAGCATTTATTACTTTAACAGGTGACCGTAGCATAGAACGGATCCTGGGAAAGCAATTCCTTTCTGCTGTACTGGGCGATCGTAGAATGGTACGGGTCCTAGGAAAGCGGAATCTTCATAAAGCCGTGTTACTATTCTGGGCGACCGTAGAATGGTACAGGTCCTAGACATGCAACACCCTCTACCTCGGACTACTTCATTCTCCTTGAAGGTAAGTTATTCCAGGTAGGTTCATTTGCATTAGCATTTGCATGCATCATATAAATTGCATTTTAAAATGGAATCCAATTTTCAACAAAAAATTATTCATTGCTTAAGCATGGCCAAAATTAGGTCTCAATTTGTCTTTAAAGGCAACCTCTGCGAGCTCACCTTCAAAGAGGGGCAGCTGTTGACACCTAATTTTGGGGGTTCACTTTTGCTAAAAAATAAAATAAAAATAAAAATGCATGGCATATAATTTAGGCATATTTTATTTTGATTTTGTTATATTTTGTTTTATTTTGTTAAGATTAGTATAGATTTAGGTAATATACATTTTTGCGCAAGAGGGGAAATTTTTTCGATCAATATTGCGCGGGGTGAAATAATATATTCGATGGAATATTGCATGAATGAAATTGGCAACAAAATATACCATTGAGATACATTTTTTTTGGTGTATAAAAGGGTTGCGTACGGTCAAATTTGAAGGGGGCTGCTTTTCGGAAAAAAGAAAAAAAGAAAAAAAAGGGTCAAAACAAGAGAAAAGAGAGAGAGAGAGAGAGAGAGAGAGAGAGAGAGTTGTCGGAAGAGGGTGAGCGAGGGGAGAAAAAAAAAAAAAAAAAGAAAAAGAGGCCGAAGCCCCCCCCCTGACCGTTCGTCTTCCCAAGGGGGGGAACCCTCGCCGGCCGCCGTCTCCGCCGTCGACGCCACGGCCACCACCCGTCCCTCATCGCTGCCGCATCTAGGAACTCCGTCGACGCCCTCGCAAGACAGCCCGGCCGCCCCAACGCCATCCGTCGCCCCCGCTCTGCTCGCACCGCCCCCGTCGCCCTCTGCAATCCCCCTCGTCGCCACCGCGCCCAGGAACTCCGATCCGCCACCCCCACGACTCTCCCCGACGCCCTCGCCGAGCCAGCCGCGTTGCCCCGAGTCCCCGACGACTAAGCCGCGCCCCTACCGCCCGAGATCCAGCCCCGCGACGCTCCCGACGCCTCGCCGAGTCGCCGTCGACCTAGAAGTAGCCGCCGCGTCGCTCGCCCCCTGCCGCCAAGATCCAGGCCACGCGACGCTCCCCGACGCCCTTGCTGAGTCGCCGTCAACCCAGAAGCAGCTGCCGTCGTTGCTCGCCCCTCGCGCTCCGATCCGCGCGCCCGACGCCCCGCCGCACCCGCCCTCGACGCGCTGCCTGGCCAACCATGCGCACGCCCGTCCTCGGCCCGAGACGGCGCCTGTCGCCGATTTGCCGCTGCCTGCCTCCCCGGTGCCACGCCGCCGTCGTGCTGTCCCCGGAGAACCTCGCCGGGACTGCTGTCAAAGCCAGCTGCCGCCGCCGGAACCCTAGCCGTCGCCTCAAGCCTCGCCGGTCGGCCCTCTCTATTTTTTTTCCTTTTTTTTTTCTTTTCGAAAAAGAAAAAGGAAAAAAAAAACAAAAAAAGCAAAAAAGCAATTAGGTAGATTTCCTTTCTTTTATTTATTTTATTTTAGTTTTATTATTTTATTGTTGTTGTTTCCTTGTTATTTATTTTTGTTAACAACATTAGGCCCTGATATGTGATTGGAAATTCCAATTTATCCCTTAATTCGCAACCGCGCCGAGTTTTTTTATTTCGTCTATAAGGCTTTAGACGAAATAATTAATTATGTGGGAATAAAATTGATATTTTGATCTTTAAGGCTTAAGATCAATTTATCGATTTTACTAGCGAAATATTACCCCTTTATTTGAATGATATGTGATATCTTTTTTGGGTAATTTTGAATGAACTTGATTGTTTCTATTTATCTTGTGAAATGCCTGAGTTAGAATATTGCATGTTTAGGGTTATTTGCATGTTTAGGCTAAGCATTTTAGTTATCGTAAATCTTAAAAAAAACAACAAAAAAAATCAGTTAATTTAGGTTGCATGTTTAATTATTAGAAACTGTTAATTTCAAAACAAAATCAAAAATCAAAAATCTTTAACTAGGTTTAATTGTCTTGCATATTTAGATTAGGGATTTTAATTGAGTCATGAAAAAAAAAAAAAAAAAGCAAAATTCACCTAGGATGCTAGTTGAATTGCATGTCAAATTTTAATTAAAAAAAAAAGGGCAAAAAGCAAACAAAAAATCATCAATTTTTTAGAATAGAATTGCATGTTTAATTTTAAACTTAGATCATTTTTTTTAGATAGATTGCATCTTAGGCTAGAAATTACTAAATTAAAACAATGTCTTAATTTAAATTAGGATAACCTAATTCCTAGTTTAAATAGGATAAAATTTTAATTTAGTTAGGAATTTCATTCAAATATCTTAGGATAGATTAATTCCACCTTTTTAGGATAAACTGCAATTTAAAAAAAAATAAAAAAATCATAAAATCAAAAAGAAAAAAATCAAAAATCTTGCATGAGTATGTAAAATTAGGAATACAGATTTAGTAAATAAGACATCTAGGCTAGGAAATTAGTTTTTTTTTTTTTTATAATGGCATTTTCAGGATCATTTTTTAGAAATCTTTTTTTAAGTAGGTTAGGATTAGATTTAGATAATTTCATTCTTAGAAAACTTGGCACTTTTTTTAAAAAAAAAAAAAAAAAAAAACCAAAAAATAAAGAAATGGTTTTCTAAGTCAAAATAGGGTTAATTTAAAATAATCCTAAACATGAATTAGAAAATTATTCGTTTTAGGTAGTTCAATTAGGCTTTTATTAATTCAAAATTTCAGATAAAAAAATCAAAAAAATTAGGTGCATGTTAATCAATTTGCACTCTAGGACCATTTAGTTTAAATTTGCATATTAGATCATTTAAATTGCAATTATTGCATTTCATGTCATATAATTTAGATCATTTTGCCATGTCATATTAGGCTATTAGCATGCATTGCATTTAGATTAAGTTCCATTAAATAAAGTGGAAACAAAAAAGAAATTTGCGTGTTAATTAGAGACCATATCTAGGATTGTTGATGTGGAATTTAATCTAACGATGCAGATGCTTTCGTTGCTACAAGGTAAGTCCCTTAACCTTATTCTTTGTTTTATTGGGTGTTAAATTGGTGGATTGCGCACCCGCATGATCACCTCACATGTTAGGGAGATAAATTAAAATCGATTCAAGCTGCCTGCTAAACATTTTTCAAAATAAAAGAATGGTACCGAAAGGGTATTAGAGAAATCTAGTGTAACCAAGTCCCCTACCCATAATCTCTGGTTCGTAGGAGTAAAGTAATCTCCCATTACTTTACTTGGGTTTCTAATCGACCCATCAAAAACTGATTAGTGGCGACTCCTTAATAAAAATCATTTGCATGTTAAGAATTCAAACCTAAGTCGCGAATTGGTATGGGCTTGGGAGAGCCCGAGTTAAGTCTAGGCTTAACAATCCATTAGCCAAACCCTAGGTGGTTCACACCCGAAAAATTGGTCGCGACATCTATATAGTGCAACTGGAGGATTTTGCAGCAGATTCAAGAAAACTTGTATGTAGATTGAAAAGTCTTATTAAAGTTTCATAATGTTGTTATTTTGTTTAATTGGGAACAAAGTTATTCAATATATTGCAAGGTCAGTGGGAGGAAATTTATTTTTCTCATACTCTATGTACATGATATTATGTTTACAAGTAATGACCTTAAGACATTTTTTGTCCTTTGCGCTAAGATCCGTAAGGATTGTTCTTACCATATATATTGGATTTTATTAGATTTTCTCAGAGGACATTTGTTGATCGTATTTTGGAAATATTCAATATACATCATTGCAAGCTAGGAATTGTTCCTATCGTTAAGGGTGATGGATTGAATCCATTACATTGTCCTTATTTAGATATGAGAAAATCTAATTAAAGGGTATACCTTGTGTCAGTGCACTTAAAAGTATAATATATACTTGAATTTGCACTAGATTAAATATCATCTATGCGACGGGATTTTTAGGCAGCTATAAATTGAATCCAAGATGTGATCACTGGGTTGCCGTCGAGAAGATTTTAAGGTACTTAAAGAGGACAATAGATTATATACTAGTTATAATATACATACATGTTCAATTCTTGCAGCTAATAGGGTATTCGGATATAAAATTTGCTGGCTGTGAGAATGACATGAGATCAGTAACGGAATACATATTTATGTTAGCAAGAAATGCATTAAATAAAATTTTATGTCTACTATGTAAGTAGAGTTTGTAACATTCTTTTAGGTTGTTATTTGGGCTATTTGGCTCCGGAATCTCATGAAGAAGTTAACCGTTTTGACTTTATGGATAGACCCATATTGTTGTATTGAGACAATAAATTTGTAGTATTATTAATAACAGAGATCTTGAGGGATCTAAATATATGGCGATCAAAGATTTTTTGACCATAAAGAAATGGTACAGAAATGTGACGTTTTAATATAACATATTTTCACAGATAATATAGTTGCAGATCCACTAACTAAAGGCTTACGCCCGTGTGTATTTGAATGACATGTTATTTGCATGGGCTTAGGAGTATCTTGTGATACGGTTATTTAGTGAGAGCTATTTTGGCTTTACTTTAATAAAGTTCACATCTATGTTCATAACATTTAGTAATGGTTTGATATGTGTCAACTTTTGCATTCAATAAAATATTTTTGAATGTGTTGTTATTATATTGAATACTTATTGATAAAGTCTCAAGGTACTGTATAAACCTTGAGTGAAGGCTAGGGGCATCCGATTATTAACCTTATGCAGATGCCTTGTTATACATAAAGAAAGGTTAATTGTAAGGACAAGGCATATGTAGATTCATTGGAACCATAAAGTCATTCTCTAGTGGCACAAGTTCTTTGTGTCGCCTAAGGTAAGAGAATGGTGACTGACAAATGAGATCTCTTTATGAGAGATGTTATCCATTTACCACACTACCATATTGAATTCATATCAATAAAGTTGAAAACACTTGTGACCATGAAAAACTTTGTGTGTATACATGTAGTTACCACCATGGTTTAGTGTCTGAGATTTTATGAGATAGGATTGACTATTAAGAATTATCTCTGGACCAATGTGCGCACATGCAATACAATTTCAATTAGTATAGTTCAAGTGGGAGAATGTTAGAGTTTTCCTAATGTGGACTACATTAATTGATATTGTAATTTACCGTTTAAACGTTTATCGTTTTACGGGTTTTGGTCTAAGGTGAAATAGAAGGTTTTTTAATTAGTCTAATATGAGCTGGTTAGTGTAGGCCGAGTTGAGCTGGCCCGTAATGAGGGGGACTAGCTGGAAACTTTATAAATAGTGTTCAAGTCTCTCCTCTAACCCTAATTCTCACATGTATCCTCACATAAGTAGCGTTAACCTAACGCTAAAGGTGAGGGGACCGTCTTATTGAGCCAGTGATACGGAGGGTAATAGAGGAGAAGGACTTGCGCGTGAAATATTGTGTTTCCGCTTCCGCTTCAAGAACAATGGATTCCAAAACAGGTGTGTTAATCCTTTTACTCAATCATGTATATTATTATTCTAGTTATGGAGATCTTGAGGTTGTGCAATTTGCGTCTAACATATCTTGCACACTTAGTCTTACCGTGTCCTTTTGCACCAAAATATGATTACGAGACTCCAAGTTTTTCATTGAAACTTTTTCTTAAAAATTTGTCTTACCTTTGCTTCGTTTGGCTACTTAGCCATGTTGTATTATGGTCATGACCATCATGTTTTTATGTCTTTTACACAAATTTGACAAAACTTTAGTTGGGTATAAGTTTTTGGTTCAATGTTTCATTGACTTAGATTTTGCTCCTATAGAAAGCTTGTGACTCAACGTTTGGAATTTATCAAATTGGGAATTGCGATTTTTTTTTTTTTGAAAATCTTGGTCAATCATAAGTTTTTTGTGCGATGTTCCATTAATTCAATATTTGCATGAACAGAAAGTCGATTACCCGATGTTTTCAAATCATTAGATTGGCAAAAATTTTGAAAAATCATATTCACGTGTCTTCATATAAATTTGACCAAACTTTTCCATCTGATGTTCTATTTACTTGATTTTTGCACCAATGGAAAGCTCGTGACCCATCCTCATTTCTCAACAAATTAGCCATATGCATTTAAATAGAGAAGAATATGAATATGAATCAAATACTCACCTTAAAGACAATGTAGGACTAGTTGTTGTCCTTGTTGCCATGAAGACGCTTACATCTCATTAGCGTACATCCATTCATGGAGATGTAAATTACAAGAATCGTACATTCCGGTATTATAATAAATTGGAGCTCATGTTATACTTTCACTCAAAATAAGTAAATTTCAAAATATGACCTAGTTGGCTAACCGCCAGAATTTTAAAAATATGTATTTGATATGGAAACATATGGGTGCATTTGTTTCGCGGAATACATTTTCAGGGAAAATATTTTCCTCATTTTCCGGTGTTTGGGTTACTCGGGAAGAGGAGTCAACAAAAAACGTTTTTCTAGTCAACGGAAAATGTTTTCCGAGCAAAATTTAAATTTAGAAAAATGATTTCTCATTTGAAAGGACCGGAAAACGTTTTCCGAATTTACCAAAACTTAGATTTGATGCTTGGTTTACAAACAATTATTCTTACAAAAATATATTTAAAAATATTGAATTTGAATTTTTATTTTAAAAAAATTAAAATTTGGAAAACATTTTTAAAATAAAAATAAAAATTCGAATTTGTTTCTTTTTCTTTTTCTTTTCTTCCTTTTTCTTTTTGCTTCTTCTTCACCCGTCACCGGCCACAAGGACAGCCAATGAGCTCGGGTCTCACCGATCAAGCGATCTCATGACCTTCAACAATAAGGCTTGAGCTTGCCCGAGACCGATGAGCCTCAAGCCTCGTTAAATTGGGTGAGCTCGTGACCTCCAACGATGAGGCTCAAGTCTCGCCAGATTGGGCAAGCTTGTAGCCTCTAGTGGCCAATCGGCGAGATCGTCGCCTCTAGCGACCCGAAGCTCACCCCTTATAAGCTAGCCGAAACGAACTGCCAAAGGAAGCAGAAGGGATGGCGTGAGGAAGCTGAGGAGTGAAGGGCAAGAAGAAGGAAAAAGAGAAAAAGAAAAAGAAATAAAAAGAAAGAAAATAAAAGTAAATAAAAACAACAATATTATAGATTTGAAGTTTTTAAATTAAAAAATTCATTTTTTCCTATGATGAAATGTGAAATTATTTTTTAATGGGATCCAAATAGGAAATAACATTTTCAATTATACATTACCAAACAAAGGAAAACAAACCGTATTCTCATTGAGTTTTTGTGAAACAAACGTACCTTATTTTACTTCTCATTTTTAAAGTAGGACCTGGTTTTTCTTTCGCTTTTACCTTGATCTCGGTTTGTTTAATTAGCAAAGCCTATTGTTGTTCTAAACTCTGTGTTCTTTTATCTTTTCTCAGGATTATTGGATTTCTAGTGGGATATTATCGAATGGCTCTTACGATATATGCCCAGGCATCTTCACTTCATTCCTAGTAACTCATCACGCTAGAGAATCGAATATTAAAAAAATACAGAAAACGTTATTTTCCTTATAAAACAAATTGCTATATTCATTGTTTACACTTTTTTCCTGGCAAATTCTATCCATAAACTGAGATGTTTTTCTTTTTTGCACACCTAGTCTCCCGCACATGCTTAGTCTCTCGCACATGCTTTTGAACCGAAATATAATTATGCGACTCCAAGTTTTCATTGAGATTTTTTTTTTTTTTTTGGACTTCGCTTGTCTTTGCTTCGTCAGCTACTTAGCCATATTGTATTAGACTCACTTCGGTTTGTCAAGATTTTGACAAAAAAATTTCCGACGATTTAGGCAAGTTCCAATAGGAGGGGTACTCCTACTTGGCTTTTTAGCGGATTCGAGGTCTCGGTGAATGACTCTCTCCAGTTGCAGAAGGAACGTCTAGCAGGTGAAAGCTGGTTCACGATCGGATCGCTAATTGGAGCCCAAGTAATCATAGGCGAGCTCCGGCGACTAGGCTTTCTGCCTTCCCTGAGACCCGACTCACATGTTATCCCTTTCTCTCTCTCCCTCTCTGGTCTCACCCTTCTTCCCCCTTTGCAGCCTCTCTTGCTCCCTCCTCTCACCCGGATGAGCACCCTGCGCTCACCCTCATGCAGTCCTCCCTCCCGTAGGAATCTTTTTCGTTCTCATCTGCCTGCTCAACCGTTCTAGAAGATTTGGATCGGCTTGTGTCGCCGCTGATTGTGGTGCCGTCCTTGCTGACGGGCATGAACCGATGCTCTCGCTTCCTATCTCCCATTCGTTGCCTTCATCCTGTTGCGTCGCCCGCGTGTTTCCTTCTTGCTCACAAACATGGGCGTATGCCAAGGAATTAACAGAGAATAGGGCTGGGCCTTGTCTAGGCTCTGACGGGCTAAGGAGAAAGAAGGAAAAACCAAAGAATGGGCTCAAAGAGAGATAAAGAGAGGGTTCACGGGAATGTAAAAAATGAGTTGGGTGCATGGGCCCATCTGACGAAAAAGGTCAGGCTTTTCTACTCGAATTTGTTGTCTTTATTTATTTGTTGTTATTATTTTTATCTTTTCATGATTCACATTTTTTTTTTTTCTTTTTATATTTTTATAAATTTTAATTTTTTTGCAAAATAAATGAATATTTAAAATGATGATGAAAACTTGGGAGTTAACAACTCAAAATTTTGAACTCATCAAATTGGGAAATTTTTTGAAAACCTTGGTCAAGCATAAGTTTTTCATGCAACATTCCATTAACTCGATATTTGCATTAACTAAAAAGTGGTGACCTGTTTTTTTTAATAGAGAAAAATTTGGATCTGAACCATATACTCACCTTAGAGGCAATGTAGGACCAGCTACATCTCCTTAGCGTGATGTAAATTACAAGAATTGAACCTTTTGGTGTTATAGTAAATTGGACATTTCAAAATAAGACCTGATTTGTTAACCGCTAGAATTTCAAAAATATGTTTGATGTGGAAACACGGTTAGTTTTCCTTCTCATTTCTGAATAGAACCTGATTTTCCTTTTCCTTTTACTCTGATCTTATTCCAGTTAATTAGCATGTTTGTATTCTAAACTTCTTCTTCTTTTTTTTTTTTTTTTTTTTTGTCTTTTTCTCAAAATAATTGGGTTTTTATGGGATGTTTTCGAATGGCTCTTATGATGTGCGCCGGGCATCTTCGCCTCATTCCTTGTAGCATATCACGTTGGAGAATAGGTTTCCACAGGAACGTTTTTGAATGGCCCTTATGATGTGCCCTGGATGTCTTCGCTTCATTCCTTGCAACTTATAATGCTACAGAATGGGTTTCCATAGAGATGTTTTCGAGTGGCTCTTATGATGTGCCACCGGGCGTCTTCGCTTCATTCCTTGTAAACTTATCACACTGGAGAAGGGGTTTCCATGGGGATGCTTTCGATGATATGCCCCAGGCATCTTTGCTTCGTTCTTTGTAGCTTATCACGCTAGAGAATGGGTTTTCATGGGATGTTTTCGAATGGCTCTTATGATATGTCCCGGGCTTCTTCGCTTCATTCCTTGCAACTTATGACGCTGGAGAATGGATCGATAGACAAGATACAGAAAACCCTATTTTCCCTTCAAAATCAAATGTTATATTTATTGTTTAAACTTTTGTGCTGCCAAATCCTAACCATAAATTGCTATATAAGATGTTTATCTTGCACACTTAGTCTCTCGCATGCACTTTTGCACTAAAAATATAATTATGAGAGTCCAAGTTTTTCATTAAGACTTGTTTTGAAAACTTGTCTTGTCTTTGCTTCATCAGCTACTTAGCCATATTGTATTATGGCCATGACTATCTTATTGTGTCTTTTACACAAATTTGACCAAACTTTGATAGGATTTAAGTTTTTTGTTTGGCGTTTCATTGACTTTGATCTTGCATTTACGGAAAGCTTGTCACTCAATGTTTTGAATTGATCAAATTGAGAATTTTTTTTTTTTTTTTTTTTTTAAATCTTGGTCTTTTCCATGTGACATTCCATTAATTCAATATTTGCATCAATGGCAAGCTAGTGACCGATGTTTTCAATTCAATAGATTGGAGAAAATTTTGAAAGTTCATATTCATGTTTCCTTTAAATAAATTTGACCAAACTTTGATTGACCATAACTTTTCCATTCGACATCCCATTTACTTAATTTTTGCAGCAACTGGGTTTCTCAATATATTAGCCATTGCATTTAAGTAGAGAAGGACATGGATCCAAATCAAACACTCACCTTAATGTTGCGTTTGTGGGCATAAAGATCCGCAACCACCTGCCTTGTCATCTTCTTGTATGCTATTGAAATGGACCTCATGTCATACTTTGACTTAACTAAGTCTTAAAAGGGTCTAATTCGCTAACCATTAGAGTTTCGAAAATACGTGTTTGATATGGAAATTTGATTTGTTTTCTTTCCCATTTTATAGCACCTATTTTTCCTTTTCCATTTACCTCAATCTTGTTATTTTAATTAACATGCTTGTTTTTATTCTAAACTCGAGTTCTTTTAATTTTTCTCATAATAAATAATTTTCAAGAGGATGTCTTTAGATGACTCTTATGATGTGACTCGGCGTCTTTGCTTTATTTCCAATAACTTGTCATGTTGGATAATGGACCATCATATATATATATATATATATATATATATATATATATATATATATATATATATATATATATATTTTGAACATCTAAAAACCAATTGCTATATTCATTGTCTGCACTTTTTACCTGGCAAATTCTATCCATAAACTGTTATGTGAGATGTTTTTCCTGCACATTTAGTCTCTTACCCATTCTTTTGCACTGAAATATGATCATGGCACTCCAATTTTTTTCATTGAGACTGTTATTTGAAAACTTGTCTTGTTTTTACTTTGTCAACTACTTAGCCGTATTGGTCCGGAGTGGCACTTAAATCAACGGCCCCAAGATTTTCGTCGAACTCGCTCTCTACACAGGTAGAGCAAACCCTCCATCCATGGAGTTCCTCTCTATCCCCAATGGGTGATAGCTTCCCAAAACCCTAACTTCCTCTATCCCCCACCCTCACCACGATCCTCTCGCCCTTTCCCACCACAGTTCCCATCCTCTCCATCCGTTTACAAAATCCTCTCTTTTACAAACCCTAAGAGTAACGATAAGTTGAGAAGCCCTTCTATTTCCCCTTTGTGTGCCGGAGTGGAGAAGCGCTCAACTACAGCGAGTGTTGTCCCGTCGGCAGAGTCGATCTTCACCAGGAGTTTTTGTCCCAACGCTGTTTCTTCGACTGTCAAAGAGCTCCCTTCAATCGGCCCCAACAATCACTCCAAATCGACTTCGTGTCCATCTCCCAAACCAGGTACGATCCTCTGCACACAGTAGACAATGGAGTATGAGGAAGAAAATAGGTTACGCGTGGCTGCTCTATGTAGAAGTTTAGGGCACCTCTGGTCTGAGAAGGACATTGTGAAGGTTCGTGAGGAAGCCCCTGCTGAAAAGATCACAGAATGCCATCTTACCCTCTACGGGAAATTGCAATCGAGACCACTGGTCAACTTTCAAGCTTTCTGCACCATAATGAAGAAATTCTGGAGAGTTAACACAGTCCTCATTCAAAAAAAAGAACCTAGATTTTTTACTTTTCTGTTTGAATCAGAAGAAGATAAGGAGAGAGTTTTGGGATCTGGCCCCTGGTCGTACTCAAACAATCTGCTGGTTTTGAAGCAATGCATTCCAGATGTCCCTGACCATCGCTATGATTTTACGAGCTATGACTTCTGGGTTCATATCCAGGGCTTGCCTCCGGGGTGGATTTTGGAGGAAGTCTACGCAGATGTGGCCAGTACAATCGGCGAAGTAAAGGAAGTTCACCTAGAGGTGCATGGGAATACTTTTATAAAACCTGGGAAAGTTAGAGTCGGATTAGATCTCTCGGCCCCTTTAAAGATTGGAACGTTAGTGCATTTGGGAGCCAAAAAGTTGTGGGTTGACTTCAAGTACGAACGCCTTCCTCATTTTTGTTTCTCCTGTGGCAGACTTGGGCACATCGTAGCTAACTGTGAGGAAAATCAACATATACAATCAGAAGGGCAAGCAAACAAAGTAGAGAAATATGGCTTATGGCTGAAAGCTGAAACGCAAGTGACGAGCCCTTATTGGGACACATTCTATGGCACAGTCATGCCTGAACCAGAAACTAAGGAGTACGTACCGGAGACTCCATTACAAACCATACCACAACCTAGCCTCAATATTGCAGGAGGCCCCAGAGCTCCAGGAGATCCTAATCGAAACAGAAAAAGGATTGAGAACCCATCTGTAGTAGATACTGATGCAGGGAACACGAAAACCAGCCCAAGCAAGACAGCAAAAGGGAAACAGCCTTTATACCTGATGGATTCCACTCCTGCAGGGCAGCATGGAACAGGGGACTCTAGCAGGAAGATGCCAAAACTAATCAGAGCAAAGAAGCAAAAAAAGAGCGATGAGCTAAGGGACCAAATGATAGATGAAATGGAACTTCTGGAGGCACCCATTCACCTGATGAAAGAAGGAAATGACTAGGCTTTGGTGGCTAGCCCTAATAAGCCACCGGCAGCACCATGAAAGTCCTGAGCTGGAACTGTCAGGGGCTGGGCAATCCCCTGACGGTCCAAGAGCTTAGAGCCATAGTGGCTCGTGAAAGGCCCGCTATTATCTTTCTGATGGAAACAAAAAATAAATCATCGCTAGTAGAAAAGATCAAAAAGAAGCTCAGCTTTACACAATCTTAACTTATCCAGCCAATAGGGAGTGCAAGCGGTCTTGCTATTTTCTGGAATGAAGAGGTAAACTTAAGGGTGTCAAGCTGCTCCAGCAACTTCATCAACCTGGAATGTGAAATTCTTAGCAGTGCAAAACAGATGAGAATTACATTCATATATGCACCCACCAATTACCAAGATAGACTCTGCTTATGGCAGGAACTGAGAGCTATCCATGAAGCAAATCACTTACCGTGGTTGTGCATGGGGGATTTTAACGAAATTCTTTATAATTGGGAGAAGGAAGGAAAGCGGAAAACGGAGTTCTATTGACTAGTGGCTTTCAGGGAGATGCTGAATGATTGTACTCTGATGGACTTAGATAGTAAAGGATGCAAATTTACATGGTCGAACAATAGAGAAGGGGATAATTTGGTCAAGGAACGCCTAGACAGAGCAGTTTGCACAACGGAGTGGCGCCTTACCTTCCCAAATGCTGAAATATTTGCCTTACCAGTGGTAGGGTCGGATCACAGTCCCCTTCTCCTATCTATATACCCTATCCATGGCAAAAAGAAAAAGGAGTTCAAATTTGGATCTTACTGGCTTGAGGATGAGGAATGCCAAGAAATAGTCAAGAAAATCTTAGCAACAAACCAGTCAGTCCATGATGCCCTATCTTTCAAGATCCAGCAAATCACAATGGCTTTGTCGGACTAGAGCAGGCGAAAGTTTTCTAATGCGTCTACCCAAATTCAGGGGCTCAAAAAGAGACTTGTGGAGTTAACGAATGGAAATCCTGAGCACATAGTCAAACAGAATCTCAGACTATAAAGGAGAGAATAGATCAACTTTGGCGGCAAGAGGAAATATATTGGGGCATTAGATCTCGTATCCAATGGTTGAAGTGGGGAGATCAAAACACGAAGTTTTTCCATGCTACAACATTACAGATGAGACATCTAAATAAACTCACCATGCTGCAGCTTGATGATCAGCAATGGACCAGGGAATCGCAGCTCATAAAACAGCAAGTAATGACCTACTATCGCGACCTCTACGCCTCAATGGGACCTAGAAATCTCCAGCCAATACTGAATCAATGCCCAAAAGTTGTAACAGCAGAGATGAATCAGACATTAATAGCTGAACTTACTGAAGAGGAGGTTAAAGAAGCCGCGTTTCAGCTAGGACCCTTGAAGGCCCCATGACCATATGGTCTTAACGGGCAATTCTATCAAAACTTCTGGGATGATATTAAAGAAGACATCTTCACCACGGTCCAACACTTCTTCCAGTCAGGTCAGCTTGATCCAACTTTTAACCGTACATTCATTGTCCTTATTCCTAAAATCAAAAATCCAGAACAAATCAGTCAGTTCTGTCCCATTGGCTTGTGCAACTTCATCTATAAAATCATAGCAAAAGTATTGGCCAATAGATTAAAACCATGGCTACCACAGATCATCTCAAAAGAACAGACTGCTTTTGTTCATGGACGCCAAATACAGGACAATATCATGATTGTACAAGAGACTTTGCATCAACTAAGGACCAGAAAAAGGAAGAGGAAATTTCAAGCAATTCTGAAACTAGATATGCAGAAGGCATATGACAGGGTTGAATGGGACTTCCTACAACAGAGTATGTTAAAAATGGGCTTCTCTGATCATTGGGTTCAGTTGATAATGCAGTACGTCTCCTCAGTCTCCCTAAATGTGAAAGTTAATGGCGAACCCACAGAGTATTTTCATCCTACAAGGGGAATCCGCTAAGGGGATCCTCTTTCGCCCTATCTGTTTATTTTAATGGCCAATGTTCTATCTTGGCTGATACACAATGAATTGGCAGCAGGCAACATTAAGGGCATTAAGCTCAACAGGTATTGTCCTACTCTAACCCACCTTATGTTTGCAGATGATGTAATTTTTTTCATGGACGGAACGATTCGTGAATGCAAAAGCCTGGCCACTATCCTTAATCATTATTGCTACGCCACGGGTCAAGTGATCAATCTAAATAAGTCTGGTATGTACTTTAGTCATGACTGTCCACAGGAGCTTAAAAGAAATTTATCACAGGAAATGCGAGTGCCAATTATGGATAAGACTGGGAAATATTCGGGCCTACCTTCTGATTGGGGGACATCTAAAAAAGACATGTTTGACTAGCTCTTATCAAGAGTAAATATGAAATTGGCCAGATGGAAAGAGAAATACCTGTCTAAAGCTGGTAAAGAAGTCCTGATTAAGGCCGTTGTACAAGTTTTGCCGCAATACGCTACGTCCATATTCAAAATTCGCAGAACTATTGAGAGAAGGATAGCTACCTTCTGGTGGAGACAAAACGAAACGCAGAACAATCCACACTGGAAAAAATGGGACACCCTGAAAAGAAGGAAGGATCAGGGAGGACTTGGATTCAAAGATTTACTTACTTTTAATATTGCCATGCTGGGCAAGCAAGCTTGGCGTCTCTCTCAGAATCCCTCTGCACTTTGGAGCCAGCTCTTGAAAGGTTTGTACTTTCCAGCAGGAGACCTGTGGACGGCGAACAAAGGTTATCGACCCTCTTAGGGGTGGCAAAGTTTGCTTAGGGGTCGAAACTCAATATTACCTGAATTAAGGTGGATGGTGGGTGATGGTAACTCTATACAGATTCGCCAAGACCGGTGGCTCTCATATGGAATCCTGGGAGGACCAGAGAACAGGGGCGAACCTCATTATGTGGCTGATCTGACAAACCAGGAACACAAAGAATGGGACGTGCAACTGGTGAATACTTTCTATGAACAGAGAATAGCCAGGGAAATTCTAGCGATCCCACTCCCATGAACTCAACAAGCAGACAGACTTATTTAGACCAGCAATCACACTGGCCAATATACAGTTAAAAGCGCCTATAACAAGCTTTATACTGTCGCCTCACCTCAAGCCAACAGCAGGCCTTCTTCATCCTATCAGCCTCCACGCCAGTTGTGGACAGGTATCTGGTGCCTCGCCGTTCCCCCTAAACTGCGTATTTTTGTATGGAGCCTATGTCAGGACGCTTCACCGATGAAAGAAAAGCTTTACCAGTGAAAGATACTACCCGATCCGATGTGTCCTCAGTGCTCCAAGTACCCGGAATCAATTGAACACCTTTTCCTACATTGCAAACACACTCAGCAGGTATGGTCCGACCCTCGATTAGGTTTACACCAAATCACATATACAGCCACACGAATCAACAGATGGATAGCGGAATACCTAATAGCAGATCCGAGCATCCCAAATCATGAGCTAATTGCAGAAGTTCTTTGGCAAGTCTGGAAGAATCGCAACAATCTCGTTTTTAGGAAGAAAAGGGGCAAACCAGAGATGATAATCAACACAGCCCTAGCAAATCAAAAAGAAAATCAACGATGGGTACACAGGGATGGCTCGGCAGTGAAGAAGGGAAGGAACATATCTGTCAAGTGGACGGCTTGGCAAAAACCAGATCTGAAGCTGAATGTAGACTGCTCGTGGACAGCAATCGAGGCGCCTTGTGCGGTTGCGAGAGTCCTCCGCGACTCCGAGGGGATTTTACTGGACGGATTCGCTTCAGAAATTTTCGCTGCCTCCCCGATGCAAGCAGAAACCCTAGCAGTCATCCATGGGTTGAAGAAGATGAAGGAAAAAGGGCTACCCTCACGTGGGAAACCGAACTGAAGAGAACAGAAGTCTTCTACTTGAGTCAGACAGCCGTGTACTTGTGCAGGCAGTGATGGGTCAGGCGGAAGCACATTGGGCTGTAAAGGGCCTGATCCAGGAATGTTGCCAACTCTTAGCCAATACGCCGTCTGTCACACTTTCCCTATGCCCGCGTGAAGCAAACCACGCAGCAGATTGGGTGGCCAAGGCTTACCGCAACAAATCTCTTCCTCTTAACTGGCTGAATGTACCCCCTGCCCCTTTAATGGCTATTTTATGTGCAGACTCAAACTTAGCCTGTAAAGCTCGATGCTCTGAATGAAAGCATGAGGTACTTTTATCGACCAAAAAAAAAAAAAAAAACTACTTAGCCGTATTGTATTGTGGGCATGACTGTGTTGTTGCTGTGTCTCTTACTTTGGTCAAACTTTTATCGAAGATAAGTTTTTCATTCAACATTTCATTGACTCGGTTTCTATGCCTATGAAAAAAAACTATGACTCAATGCTTTGAATTCATTAAATTAGAAAAGTTTTTTTTTTTTTGGGAAAATCTTGATCGAGCATAAGTTTTCCATGCAATGTTTCATTAAATTGATATTTGCATTTATGGAAAAGTGGTGACTCAATGTTTTTAATTCATCATATTCGAAAAAAATTCGAAAAATCATAATCATGTGTCTTTTACACAAAATAAATCGAATTTTGATCGGCTATAACTTTTCAGTTCAGTGTTCCATTCACTAAATTCTCTCACCAATAGAAAGCCCATGACCCCTACACGTTTCTTAACAAATTGGCCATATACATCTAATAAAGGATACAAATTTCATACCAAATACTCACCTTAGACACAAATTTGAGTAGTTTAGCCTTTGATTAATGTTTTAAAAATGCATACTGACAAAATTGATCCTTGAACTTTGACTCAATGTCTAATATGAGCACTAAAAATTTGGTTTATATTCAATGCAGTTTTTAAATTATACGAAAAATATCCTATATTGTCCCTAAATTTGAATTAATGAAAGAACCCTATTAAACATTTTTATATAGTGTAAGAATTAAATTAAACATGTACAAAAAATTTAGAGATTATGTTGAATAGATTTAAAATTGAAGGACAACATTGCACATTAGGAAAAAGCTCAAGAATCATATTGGACAAATTAAAAGTCCAAGGATCATATCATACATTAGGCCCCATTTGAAGCATCAAATATGTTATTTTTCTTTTAAAAATCACCAATTTGGCCTCTTTCTTTGGTATGGTCCTTTGACAATTTAATCGGGTTCAATCACGAATCCGATTTGATATTAGCTCTGAACTAAAGGGTTGAGTGGTTTTCTGCTAAAAGGCAGTCCCTAAAGGGCTTGAACTGGAGTTGTTCGCCCACTGTGGGATGCATACTTGCAGGAAATTGACTCTGTCTTCCCTGGTTCTAAGTCTAGGTCCATTCATGGTATTAGAGCCATGGTCTCGTTTGTAATAGTATTCATTCCATGCGCTTGGTAGGTGAATCCAGTGCTGAGAAGATCTTTCTTCCACCATGTCCACAGAACCAGAAATTCTCGAAGCACCTGTTTCTCTTGCTCCATCATCCTCCACTCCTTCAAATTTTCGTGTTTCTAATGCCTCTAAGATAGATTATCTTTATGAAGTCTCTCTTAGTGATGAAATTAAGATTTCTGAAATCCAACTCCCTCTCATGAATCCATATTCTGTCTTTGCTAAATCCACCTCATCATTCTCATCCATCCGCTCTATTCACCAACTCATCCATCAAACCCCAAAAGAAGTAAAGAAGTACGTTCAGTCCTCCAAATTTGATCAGCACCTTATTCCTGCTATTGAGAAAGAGTACTTCGTTACTCTTTAGATCCCTCCACAGTTTCCCTAATAGTGGGCTCAACAAGGATATACGCATGTTCATTATGGCATTGTTCGTCTTGCTCTCATCTTTCATGGTCGTAAGGGTTTACCAGTTATTGCCAAAATAGTATTACTGGATACTCGTTTCTTGGAGTACCAACATGACTGTATTGGCACGGTCCAAACCACCTTGAGTGCTGGCACAGTTTTTGTAACCTTATATCCCAACTTCAATATCGGTCTTTTAGATCCACAGTTACTTTCTTTTATGAAAGTACAAGTTCAGCTCACTGGAGCTCCTCAAACTATTGATTCTGTTGCTGCAACACTTCACTACCAAATGGTTTATCGAGTGCAGAACCATGCTCTTGATTTGAATTTCAACAATGAAATGAAGATGCTTTGTTCATCTCCATGCAGAACGATCAAGCCTCTTGTATCCATGTTCCCAGACAGACTCCGAAGGAGAAGTTAGCCACTCCTCCCAGATACATGGATCACTAACTATGAAAAACTGCATCAAAACAGCAAGCCTTTCTAATCTTTGGATTCTGAATTCATCTAAAAGAAAGATGGAACTATTTCCATCAAGTTTGGCAAGGAAAAGGAAGAAAGTCCATCTATCTTCTAGACCATTTTCATGATTGAACCATGTATTCCTAAATCTATTTCCGAGCTAGATCCAAAAAAGCTTGTTCGACACTTCAATGGTGATGGACATCTAGTCCATTACTACAAAGACCAATATGGTCATTGTTCCTGGGATCCTTTCTGCTAATGCTCTTATTGCATAAATTCCCCTGATGAGGTCAATCCATTTGACAGACCTCCACCTCAAAGGAAAAAACGGAGAGATCCCCTATTCCAAAGGTACTTAAACGGAGATTTATCCATTGATACTCTTGGTGAGTGTGGTAAATACCAATTCATAGTCTCCTATGCATCTCCTCCACCACCAGAATATACTGTTTTACCTTCAGTCTCACCAACTCCACCACGGTCACCTCCACCCTCTTCTTCTAAGAAGAAACCAACTCTCTCCCCCATTTTATAAGCCAATCCTGAAGTGGGCTAAGAAGCACTCCTACCCACTTGAAACTCCAGCAAAAAATCAACATGTCTCATCCATTGCAATGTTTCAGGAAACGGACTTTCCCCCTCTTGTCCGTGAAAGTTCTAAACTTTCGTTCCCTGCTTCTGAAGAATTTACTGATCCACAGGGCAGGTACATGCATACTCCCAAAATATCTACCCCCACTGATATGGATGAGCATGGAAGACAAAGAAAGACTACTGCTGCTAAAGCTGTCTTAAATTGATAATCGGAGACTCTGTTAGCACAAAACAATACTTTCAAAGTAATTGATTACAAGATTGAAAATGTGCGACAAGATCTTTGAAGGTATGATGAGACTACCAAAAAGTTGCTATCTGAATTCCAAAAGAGGTTTAGTGCCTTGGAATCAGGACAACATCTCGGGTATCATCATCTGGAGAGCCCAAAGCTAGAGATAGAAAAGCTCAAGAAACAAATTCAGCTCCTTGAAGAAGGAAGGTTTAGACCTTTTTACCCATTTGCACCGACTG
This sequence comes from Eucalyptus erythrocorys, assembly GCA_014182555.1. Classification (NCBI taxonomy): domain Eukaryota; kingdom Viridiplantae; phylum Streptophyta; class Magnoliopsida; order Myrtales; family Myrtaceae; genus Eucalyptus; species Eucalyptus erythrocorys. The sequence goes on from CM024599.1 coordinate 3,185,368, forward strand.
TGAGAACCGTGTATTTGCCGTCTCCACCTCATATGTCTATCTTTGCTGCCATCCCAGAAGATCCTTACAAAAAGGAACCAAATATGGCAAGTATGTGAAATCGCCTCAAAGATCTAACTCGAAGCCGAAAGGAGAAAGGAAAAGAAAAAATGCCTACAGAATCCTCTTTGGTTGTTATCAGAGAAAGACCAGATCAGATGATGTTATCAAATCCACTAGAATCCTTTCTAAAGGATTTGAGCACTCAGGAACAACAACCTGATCCTATTATCCAACAGCCTGATCTTGCCATTCCAAATGATTAGATTCTTTTCCCGGCGGAACAAACTTTTCCTAACATCTTTGATACTGAATCAAATTCGGTATCTCTTTCCTCCTCTTCATCCTTCTCAATTCCTGCTATTGATTCCCTCCCTATTGCACCAATCACCTCATCCATATTCATGGCTGATCCTCTAGATCATGATATGGAATCAAATTATTCTGAGACAGAAATTATTTAGAACAATTTCGAACAACATGTGTCCATGGCATCAAAACAGTTTTTTACCATTGATGATATTCCTTATCACAAATGGCCATAAAGACTTAAAAAATTTCATACTTGGTTGAATACTCAATCCATCACCAACCATGATATGAATTATGTCCTTTACAATTTTGTCACGAGATTTACAGGAAGCCTCAAAGCTTGGTGGAAATCAGTGGCAGAACAAGACCAGATTCATTTTCTGATGTCACCTGATTTTAGTCATGCCATCACTCTCTTATATAATTTCTTTGTGGGGAAACCCACTGACCTTGTGGAAATGAAAAGAAGAGAATTCTTTGAGAGAAAATGTTGCTCTCTCCAGAAGAAACATCTTGATAAGCATTATCGTGAAATGCTTAAGCTCTTTTACCAGATTGGAGCTTATCCAAATCTAAAGCATGTTTTCCTGTCCTCCATCTCTAAAGAACTATCCCAGATGGTTGAAAGATCCTTTTTTGGAAAACAAAAAAGAGTACAAGATATTCCCTTGGGAAAGATACAATAAGAAATCCATTTATGCCTTGAAGAATTATGCCTGAAGCGCCAGATGGTCCGCACCTACATCATGGAAGACAAAGGCCTCGAAGCAGCCTGCTCCTGCTAGAAGTTGAAAATCAAATGTTCCAAACAAGACTGTGATGGAACTTGTGGAAAGTTTTCTCGAAAAAAGAAACATTTTAGGAAGTTCAGCATCAAAAAGTACAAACATGGCCCCAAACACCTCCGAAGAAAGAAGAAATGGCGATACTTACGCAAAAGGAAAGATCGCACAGGCCACAAGAAATCAAATCATTGCTTCATCTGCAACCAGAAAGGACATTTCGCCAAAAAACAGTCCTCAAGCGAGAAAAGGTCAGAATCGTCTAATTCATCATACTGAGAATGAAATTGGGATTTCTCTTGAAAATGATGATATTGAATCCTTATTCTCCGCTAATGAAGAATAATCATAACAAACTCTTTGCGTCATCCATTCTTACCAAACGTCTAGTGAAACTGAATCCGACTCAGAATCTGAAGGTGTTTTTAATATATCTCTTACATCTTCATAACAAACTCCTGACATATTCTCAAGTCAGACCTAGTGTCCCACTTTCCCTATAAAAATCCTCACTTCAAAGTTTGCCAAACCTATCACTATCATTATTCTTATTGACACTGGAGCAAATTGTTCCATACTGGATACCAAAGTTCTGCCTGAAAAATATTGAACTCCTTATGTCCGATATTTCAACTCTGCTTCTGGAGATACTTTCTTCACAAATGTCAGAACAACTCCCGTAACTGTCTAGTTCTTCCCTCAGTATTCCATAACCACAAAAATCTTTGGATCTAGTCTCCCCAATAAAGATCTGATAATTGGGTGGAACATTGTGACTCAGATTTCTCAATTCTGTATCATCCCCGGAAAAGGTCTTAGGTATAAAGACCAATTATCTGAGTTTGTCAATATTCAAAGAATCTTTTCCATCCAAATGAGTCTACTAGATCCAATCATGCAAAAATTGTCAGAATCATGTTCAAAATCCCATTCTAAGTTCGCTCAAAAATGCTCTCATCCTTTGTGGCAAAATCCAGAGTTCTTTGTCCGCCTTCCTTTAAAAAAGAATGAAGATATCAATCCAACCAAAGCGAGCCACATGGGAATGAACCCAAAACATTTAGTTTTAGCTCAAATGGAATGCTCAGAACTACTGCAACAAGGGCTTATTGAACTTTCCAACTCCCAATGGGCTTGTGAAGCCTTTTACGTCAATAAGCGTGCTGAGCAAACTAGGGGAAAAATGATATTGGTAATCAACTATCAATCTCTCAACCTTTTTCTCCAAGATGATAAATTCCCTTTACCCTCGAGAAATTTCCTCTTTGCTGGTCTAACGAAGGCCCACATATATTCCAAATTCGACCTCAAAGCCGGATTTTGACAATTGGGCATCCATTCTGAAGACAGATCCAAAACAGGGTTTTATATTCCAAACCAGCACTTTCAGTGGAAAGTTCTTCCTTTTGGCCTAAAAGTAGCATCATCCCTCTTCCAAAATGCCATGTATCAAATTTTCCAATCAATTCTGTCAAGTGCGGCAATTTACATTGATGACATCCTACTCTACAGTCCTGATGAGCAGTCACATTACCAACTCCTTGAACAGTTTGCAGAGATTGTGAGGAAGCATGGCATTATGCTTTCCTAGAGAAAAATGAATATTGCCCAGATGAAAATTGAATTTCTTGGTATGCACCTCAACAAAGGTACGTACTATTCAGAGCCACACATTGCACGAGAATTATTGAAGTTTCCTGAAGAAAACTTCACCACAAAGCAAGTTCAGCAATTTCTTGGGATAATTAATTATCTCATGGATTTTGTTCCAAACACTGCAAAGCTGCTGATTCCATTCCAGTTAATGCTGAAAAAGCATCCCCTACCTTAGGGAAAAGCCCAGACTAAAGCAGTTGCTGACCTTAAGGAGATTGTGTAGAATCTCCCACCATTACAAATACCATCAACAGGAAAAAGAATTCTCCAGATTGACGCCAGTAATGAATACTGGGCAGCAATCCTGCTTGAAGAAATTGATGGTAAGAGACATCTTTGTGCTCACAAAAGTGGAAAATTCTCTCAAGCTGAAATGCAATATCATTCCACTTTCAAAAAATCCGAACAGTAAAAAACGGGATCAAGAAGTTTGAATTCCATCTCATTGGTCATCATTGTCTAGTAGAATTAGATATGGCATCTTTTCCACATATGACAAAATTCAAACAGAAGCAAATCCCAAATTCTCAACTACTTCGATGGGTTGAATGGTTTTCAAAAGACTCTTTTGAAACCAAGCATATCCCTAGAAAGAAAAATGTGCTTGCTGACTTCTTGTCAAGACCGAAAGCACCAGCCGAAATCAATATATACATCAAGAGACCTGCTTTCCATATGCTCAATCATGGAGAGAAATACAAGATTGAGAAGATCAAAGATTTGCCCATTTGAAATATCCCCAGGGAGATTATTGAACAAATCCAAGAAGACAGTCTCAGTGAAAATATGAATAATCTCATGTGGCAATGCCATACTGAACTATTTCGATCCAATGGAGGATCCATCCTCTATTCTTTTGGGTTAAATGCCGATTATCCATTCATACATCCTCTTATATGGAAGGAAGATGATTTTCTAATCAACTCAAGACGTTATAATGGTACTTAACCAATAAGTACCTAATAGCTATGGAAATTCCAACTAGAAGATTCATTGCCAACCTCACAAGGATATTTTTACTCGGCAAAGGTAATGTTGAAAGAAAAAGTGATAAAAATCTCTTAGACTTTCTCAATTGGTTCTATCCTCCAACTCACTGGAAACATCTTTTGGAGAAAGAACTGAGAACCATGACACCAAATCCTGAAGTCTATACCATCCTGTTTTTTAAATGTCCATGGCATTTTTTTAGAAATAATGGTAAAATAATTAATGAACCACAGATTATAGGAATCACATCCTATAAACCTCACTTGGACAGTAGAGAAGCTCGAATTCACAAATCTTATCCAGGACTTGTTGAATGTTGCGAACACCAGTACCAAGAACTCTAGAGAATTCTTTGTCAAGAAAACAAGATGTCTGGAATTATAATGTACCTACTGTGTGAGATTATTATGAACTAGCATCAGAGGCCAAAGAAGCACTCAAATATTTCAGACAAGCTGCGTCATCCCAAGAACATGAAATGACAAATGCAGATGACATTGTCTAGTCGACTCAGGACCCCTATGCTAGATGGGGAGGTCATCTTTCCCATGACCCTTATGACCAAGGACTCTCGTCTTTTTCCCAAAGCTTGAATACATCTTTCTATGCACAACCAACCAACTAGCCTCAGCCAAACATTCCTACCGACACTACAGGAGATGACAATGTGAATTGGAACCTGAAGAAGCATCCTCATCATATCAGCCAAACCAAATTCTCTTACCAGAAGATCTTGAAGCCCTTGAACAGAAATATGAAAAACATCTCTTTACGACAAGACACAACTCAGATGACTCAGATTATGACTACAATGCTCGTGACGGGCGAGACCGCTAAAAAGCCGTTGTTCGTACAATTTCACTATAGTAAGTTACTGTTCACTTTTACTGTTCATTAGGCTAGAGAAAGTATTGTTCACAGTACGGGTACTGTTCATAGTGTGCGAATAATTCCCTCCCGGAAATTTCCGATACCTTGTTCTGTTTCCGGACCTATGTTAGTCCTTGTTTGTTTGCTTGTGACCTCTTATTGTTTATATAAGGCAAGGAGGGTGTAGTGTGTTGGGCAGAGTCCCTTGAAATGAAGTGGGTGTTTTGTGAAAAATCTCTCATGGCTTTCTAAACTCCTCTCTTCTTTTCTAGCATGGTAGGATTCTCCAAGAAATGCAGCTCAAATATGTTAGAAGCGTTTCTATCTTGGCATCTCTAAGTGTCTCTAGGCTTTAAACTAAAGGGTTGAGTGGTTTTCTGCTAAAAGGTTATCTCTGAAGGGCTTGAACTAGAGTTGTTCACCCACTATGAGATGCATACTTGCAGGAAATTAACTCCGTCTTCCCTAGTTCTAAGTCTAGGTCCATTCAGGCTTCAACCATTATCTCTATTCTTGATTGTTTTGGGTTCATTTGTAGACACAAGTGAAATTTGGTTCAGTCTTGTTAGGTTCTCTTAAAAATGGGACAAGTGCACTTGAAATTTTAAATCTTGTCACGAATATACAATTAAAGCATAAAATTTTTAAAAAGTACAATGCAATCGAATTTTAAAAATTTTAAAAAGCATAATTAAGTTTAAAACTTGTCATCATAATACAATAGAATCATCAAATTTTTAGAAAATGAAATCAACGAAAATACTTGATTAAACTAATTTAAAGAGTTTTTTAAAACTTGATAGTACTTATTGAAAGTCTTAAAATTCAAGTATATTTTCAAATTTTAAAATTAAATTATGCTTTTAAAAATTTTAAAATTCAATTGTATTTTTCTTTGAAGTTTTGGAATTACCATGGCGAATATTTCAAGGGAAAACAAGTTCATCAAGGCAACGGAATCATCCTCAATCTCGTCCTGGCCATGTGGATAACACCCCTGCAAGCACAAATCTCTGGAAGTGCCAGAAGAAGGGGCGATGAACCCATGAAACCTTGACTTCCCATCTCCCATGGCTTCGCTCCTCAAGCTCTGCAAGCCCTTCTTCCTGACCCGCTTCTCTTCACTCCCCAACTCTCTGGCGGCGACCACCACCACCCAACTCAGAACCCACCATTGTCGGGCGCTCGTCAGGCCCGGGAAGCGGCCCGGCTCGTTCTGCTCCAGTTCTCTGAGCTCGTCCCGGCCCTTGGCGAGCCGCGAGTCGTCGAGCGAGCGCGGCGGCGAAGGGGCCGATGGCCCGGCGCCGGCGGCGGAGCTCTGGCTGTTCAACACGATGAGCAGGAAGAAGGAGGCGTTCCGGCCCAAGGTGGAGGGCAAGGTGGGGATGTACGTGTGCGGGGTCACCGCGTACGATCTCAGCCACATTGGGCACGCTCGAGTTTATGTCACCTTCGATGTGTTGTACAGGTGCTTCTCTCTTTTCTCTGAAAATTTATGCTGTGTGCATAAATGAGGGGAGTTTCTGGGAGTGAGTATGGGTATTTGCGAGTTAGACTTGAGGTTCTTAATCTAATTTCATCGGATTAGGTGGTAATATTTATTGGGGAGGTGGAAAGTTTTGAACTTTGATGATTATTGGTTTAGAATTGGGGAATGCGAATTGTGTTGGAGACCTTGGCCTAAGACTATGTTAATAAGGAAGAAAAAAATGGGAATAATGAAAGTTATTGTATTCCTGATTTTGGTTTTGGATTTTTGATTGGATTTGTTCATACTCACTCTTTCTCCAGGCTAGTGAGGGCGTCACCATGTTTTGATAGAATATTTTCTGTGTGGAATTCGACTTGAAATGCTAATCAGAATTTTGTGTTGGGTGTTTTTTGGAAATTAGGCAGATACCTTAAGAATTTGGAGTACGAAGTTTGCTATGTCCGTAACTTCACCGATGTTGATGACAAGGTGAGTTGGGTTTATGGGTTGCATCATTTCTGTTGAAGACATCGCATATTGCACATATGGAGTTTCGGAGGTAGTTTTGACCTGGAAAGTGAAGTTTAGCCATTTATCTCTTGATGGTCTTGAGTTTACTGATTCATACTCTGGTCATTGTGTCACTGTTATTATCATATCATTGAACATTATGCTATTGGAGTAAAATGTTAACTGCAAATTGTCATTGTTCAATGAAAAAATAGGAACCTGAACACAGTTTCCATATTTTGTAGATAATTGCTAGAGCAAATGAACTGGGGGAGGACCCTATCAGCTTGAGCAAGAGATACTGTGAAGAATTTAATGTCGATATGATGCATCTTCATTGCTTGCCTCCTTCTGTTGAGCCTCGTGTTTCAGACCATATGCCTCAGATAATTGACATGATCAAGAAGGTAATCTTTTGGTATGATTACGTGAGTATTGGCACCATTATCAAATCAAGCAATAAAGTGCGCTTCAAGCGTGTAATGGGTGCGCATAAATGCAGAGTTTGGCCATACGCATACATTGATTGTAAACTACTTAGTGGCGTATGAGTTTTCTGGATTATTCAATTGTCAGGGTAGTTCAATTTTGTTAGTTAAGTCTCGCTACAACCTGAGCCGTGGTTCTGAATTTGGATTGCTTTATGTCCTTTCTTGACAGATTTTGGATAATGGTTGTGCATACCAAATTGATGGAGATGTGTACTTCTCTGTTGACAAATTTCCTGAATATGGACAACTATCTGGGCGAAAACTAGAAGATAATCGAGCTGGTGAGAGAGTGGCAGTAAACTCGAGGAAGAAGAATCCTGCTGATTTTGCTTTGTGGAAGGTACTGCAATTGCAAGATGCACCGAGATATCTCAGATTTGTTTGAACATTGTGAGTTCTACACAGCAAGAAAAGAAGATTGTGTATTCCACATTAATTTGCTATCAGACAGCTGTCTCCTTATTAGATTCAGTCTGCTTCTGCCAATGGCCGCAGGAGAACATGCTAAGGGCTTGCTTTATTAAATCAGGAAAAAATTCAATAATGTTTTGTCTTGCTCATCACTCAGATCTTGTTCCAGAGTAGCATTTTATGGAGTAACAACAAATATTCTGATTATATCATGTTATAATCGTGCTATTTCTGCGAGAGGAGTTGTGAGAAAGCAGAACTTGTATCTTGGGACGATCATCACCCAGCAGATTATTTTTGAAGTTTCTTGTCTATGGCTGAAATTAGGTGCTAATTTAACAAGGAGTAGAGTTAATGAGTATTGTTTTTAATTATGTTGCAGTCTGCAAAGGAGGGTGAGCCCTTCTGGGAGAGTCCTTGGGGTCCTGGAAGACCTGGATGGCATATAGAGTGCAGTGCCATGAGTGCCGCCTATTTGGGTTATTCATTTGACATTCATGGTGGGGGAATGGATCTTGTCTTTCCTCACCATGAGAATGAAATTGCTCAGAGCTGCGCAGCATGTAGACAGAGTAATATTGGCTACTGGATACACAATGGTTTTGTCACTGTGGATTCAGAAAAGATGTCCAAATCCCTTGGGAACTTCTTCACAATTCGTCAGGTGAAGAATCTGAGGTTCTGTTAGATGATCGTTTGGCTGATCTTTGATGATTGTAGTTCCTGCTGAGTGATTTTTCATCTCTATATCATGGGCTTGGCATTTGAAGTTAGATTTGATTTTGCTTAACTCTCTTTTATAGGTGATCGAGTTATACCATCCACTTGCTTTGAGACTTTTCTTGTTGGGGACCCATTATCGATCACCGATAAATTATTCTGATGCACAGCTTGAGAGTGCATCAGAACGTATGTATTACATCTATCAGGTATGAAATCTACTTCTAAGTGCTAGAACTCTCTCTCTCTCTCTCTCTCTCTCTCTCTCTCTCTCTCTCTCTCTCTCTCTCTCTCTCTCTCATTTTCTAGCCTAGGAAGACCATGTTTCTGGAAGATTCTTTTGTTCAAACATGTCAAAATTTAGATGTCCAACTGGGAATCCAAATTGCAGAAAAGTGAGAAGCAGGGCAGAGAAAGCAGAAAATCTCTCTCCCTCTCTCTCTCGCATTGTCTAGCACAGAAAGACCATGCTTCAGGAAGATTCTTTTGTTCAAACATGTCAAAATTGAAATGTCCAACTGGTAATTCAATTTGCAGAAAGGTCAGAAGCAGGGCAGAGAAAAAGCAGAGAATTAAAGGAAGGGATGAAACAAAACAACCACCTAATAACATACCTCTGTAGACATCAATCTACTTGAATAACTATATGTGGCTATTTGGTTGCTATTTCCTCTCAAGACGAATGAATCATTTAAAAGGGCCAAAATATGGATAGTGGAGATGGAATGCTGCTAATATGTTCGCAATTCTGAATACAAGCTAAACAAGATAAGGCAATCTGCTGCTCAAAATTGAGACGTGCATTTCCAGTATTCTCCAACTTTTAATGGACATTAGAAATATACATGACCATCATTTCATGTTAATAATTAATATGGGTACCTTGGCATAACCATATGATAACTGCAGATATTAGAATAGTGTGGCCTTGCATTTTCTCTTTTGCAGCAAGATTGGAGAACTGATCTCAAAGTGCATGTTGGGATTTATATTCACATGAATAAGAATTAGATTCTAATTTGCCTCAGCACATTGAAAACTCAAGTATGAGTTTATTTATCCACAGTGCTGTCACAAATTTAACAAGCATTGGCTTAATACTGAACTACATTTTTGACACAACGAATTTAAATTTTGTTGCAGACGTTGTACGACTGTGAAAATGTTATTAGTCAGCATGCTATACAGCAAGATAACATCCCACCCGATGCACTGGATTGCATTGCGAAGTTCAAGAATGAATTTGTGGCCTCGATGTCTGATGATCTTCACACCACCGTTATTCTGGCAGCACTTTCTGACCCCCTGAAGAACATCAATGATCTGCTACATACCCGAAAGGTTGGGAAACCAGGGTTTACAAATGTGCAATTCATCATTTTATCCAGACAACTTTTATAGGATGTCTGATGTTTGACCTACATCGTCCTATTTGATGAAGTTTTACTTTCTCGGTTCAATTGTTGTAATACTCATCTCAAATGAATTGTCTTAGCTATGTGGCGAATTTGCTGATGTGTGTCAATTATGAAATTGTGATAGATATCATGTATCGATATCATGTATCAATTATGAAATTGTGATAGATATCATGTATCGATATGGTAATCTGCTTACTTTTCCTTTTTATTCATGAGTGCTACTATTTCTTTGGCTTATATGGTTTAATTTTGATGATGTGTGCAGGGGAGGAAGCAACAACGGCGAATGGAATCACTGGCTGCTTTAGAAAAAGAAATCAGGAACGTTTTGACCGTTTTAGGACTACTACCCGGCAGTTATTTAGAGGTATGAATGCCTGCTTCGATATAGAAATTATGATCATGTTGTTATGTAGCATCCAGAAGCTCTTTTTCTCGCATTCATGTCATAAATATTTAAAAAAGATTGCAATTCTTTTTGCTGCATGATACCACTTCTACAAGTATCATGAAAAATGATACCCTGAATGACTAATGAAAATTTAGTCTCAATTATTGGCAATTCTTTCGTATTTAGTGTCGCCTTTATTTTGTTTTTTTGAAGGGTGAAATTCATGGCCTTTGCTTCAGATGTTTGTTCCTTGGGAAGTTGTGTTGCCATTCTGGAGTTGTAATAATCAATGGTCTGTTTCTCCTGGCAGGTTTTGCAACAGCTGAGGGAAAAAGCACTGAAGCGCGCAAAATTAACAGAAGCGGAGGTCCTGCAAAAAATCAGAGAGAGAACTGCCGCAAGGAATGCTAAAGAGTACGAGAAATCGGACACGATAAGGAAACATTTGGCTTCTGTTGGGATTGCCCTTATGGACAGTCCCAACGGTACAACTTGGAGACCAACTGTCCCGCTCGCAATGCAAGAGCAGGTGGCTCCTATGACATAGGCAGTCCCCAACATGCCAAAATCAGTATATGTCTTCATCGAGCTGCTCTGTTTAACATCTGCTTTTTTAGGTGATATCATCTCAGGAGCGGGTTCCAGGATTTTTTGAGTCTCAAGGTAAATCAAGAGCGCAATTGCCATGTTCAGTCGAATCAAAGTTAAGTTGTATTTAGATACAGAGTTGAGAGTTTGGGGGTGTGCCAAACTATTCTCTCTAGGATCATTTTTGCCTGAAGGAATTGCCCAAAAAAAGTAATGAAGACATTAAATTGCCGATTATCTGAGGGCGGAAAGCTCAGCGACACTTTTGTCGCCATTTTTTAGCATTTCATTTGTTCACGTTTTCTTATTTCTCTTGTACTGTCATGAATTGTTTGTTTTTTTATTTTTTTTTAAAGGGAAGCTCATCATAGATTATGTCTTTCTTTTTTATTAGTAGAAACGTGTGCTAGCTTGATAAAATCGACAACATATCGAATGAAAGACGATTGATCTGATAGAATGGATCCATAAACTCAAGTTGCAAGAGAGGATTTAAACGAATGACTGCAAGACTCTTCGTTCAAGCGTGCCCTTAAAGGATTCGTCGCCTGGGAAAAGAAAAGAAGATGATGGATTATCGTCTATGCAAATGCTACATGTTTCCAATGTTTCGATTGCGTCCGGGCGGAGTAATTTTCGGAGAGATTTTTGTCCATAGAACATTGTTCTTTTACCATTAGTTGGTGACATTTAGTGAGGATATATATTATTGAGTAGATACCCCAGTGGGCAGATTTATGCTTTTTACTCTGTCGCAAAGTGTTGTCGGAGATCTTTTTTGAGTATCCCCTTCCTCCAATGTTAAAGTAATCTTCATTTCTGCTATATCAATTGTTAAAGAAAAAGGTGTGTCATGCACGATTATATATTCATTGGTTTGATACTACCATATCAACATCCTATGTAGCGTATATCATCTCTCTTGAACGATGGAGAGAGGGTGAACGGTCAGTCACAAATTTCTTTTGTGAAAACCGGTAAACTTCCTCGATCGGTTTCAATTTTTGATTCCATCTTCTTTTTCTTTTCTTTTTTTATTTTTTGGATTTCTAAGTTTTCTTATTTCTTATTGTAAACTCAAATTGATAGACAAAATTATAGGAAACAATTAGTTGATATATGAAGAAACAAATCGAGGTAATAATATTCAAACAATAAGAAACAAATCAAAGTGAGTATATTCGAAAAACTCAGTTGCAACTTTTAAAAGAGTGGATATTATTCTCCAGCCAAAGAAAAACATCACGTGGATATTGTTCCCAAATAAGAAAACTTAATAAATTCAAAAAAAAAAAAAAAAAAAAGAAGAAGAAGGAATGTAATTATCTCTTCCACTCTAAACTTCCAATTATCGTAAGATTTTGTAATTGAATTAAGTCATAATTAGTTGCAAAGCCAACGTTTCAAGTGCTTTTTCATCATTTAAATATAATAAGATCTATATAATGAAGAGAGGTTATTCCCATAATCAAGCACAAACTGATCTCAATAAATGCTGCAGCGTTCACGCTTAAGTCCCATCAAATCTTTCGTGCTCTTCCTTACGCAGAGAGGTTATAGACATGACATAAAAGAAGGGAAGAAGAACTGCCATGGTGTCTGTCATGAAGTTCCTGGGTGCGGCTTTGCTTCTGCTTCTCTACATCAAAGGTGAGCGTCTCACTCTTGCATTAGAGAAGATGACAATGCAGCCCGGCATATCGAGTTCTGGGACCAGTGCCTCGAGAGAAGCTCGGAGGTCGAGTTTTCGCTTATCGCGGTGAATTTTGGCAGGGACGTACTCTTGTGAACCGGTCGAAGTGAGCCTGGGGCAGTACGACACGGGCGATCTGTACTCGCGCGCGCCGGTGTACAACGTGACGTTTTACAACGGGTGCACGGACTGCGACGTGGTCGACCTCTCCCTAAGATGCCCGGGGTTCAAGACCCTGAAGCCGATCGATCCTTTCATCTTCAAGCCTTCCGGCGACTCTTGCATCATCAGCAATGGCCAGAAAATCTACACGGGCGTGACGATCAACTTCACCTACGCTTGGGAATCCCAGTACCCTTTCGAGATCGCGCATTATCATTTCGATTGTGCTCCGCCTCCGGAATCGGAGGGAAAGGGCGCGGCGAGGATCGTAAGGGGCTGACGAGGTTCTTCATATCGTGGTTTTCCAAGCCCTAGGACGTGGGATCGTGCTGCATAGTTCGCTGTCCTATGTTCGCTATCCAGTTTTGTTGCTGGTGATGTTTTGTTTCCTCATTAATAAATCAATGAACAATCTTTGTTGTCCAAGCGGCGTTTTTCGCTTCTTCTTCTTTTGTCCATCTGAGGCTAGATGAGTAAGGGGTGCGCAATATCAAGTCGAGTCAGGCCGCTGTACTGTTATGTTCGATCACGACGCAACTCACATATTTTGTGCTTGATACTCAGATTAGAACCTAACTAAATTGCACTTGACTTGAAATGTAAAAGATAGACTTGGCTCGATTCGATTAGGTTGGATCATATATATAATGGCATGATTTGTAATTTTGAGGTTGTTTATGTCTAGCATTATAAAAAAAATTGAAAAAAAAAATATTGGTACTTGATAAGGCTCACAAGCCTATTGATCTGTACTATATTAGCCAGCTAGAGTTTAACTCCATAAGTTATTTGAATAATTCGAAATTAGTCAAGAATGGCTAGGGTCGTGGATGTTTAATTCAGGCATGGGGTTCGTTTTGCACGCCCTTTAAAGAGTTAGAACAAAAGTGTAAAAGTAAGTTGAGAGTTAAAGTAAAATAATTTTTTTTTTTAAAAAGATTGTTTTTATTGTGATGAAAAAATTTTCTTTACAAACAAATAAAGGAGATTTAATAACGAAATAAATCAAATCAACTACAGAGCCATATCCCGCTACGAATCGATTGCAGTAATGATTTCCGTTAAATCCATTATAAAACAATTGCTTTAGATAATTAAGAACCATTGAAATATCCACCATTAATTTTCCTTTTAATACTTATAGTAGCTGCAAAATATAGCTTTACTTGGTCTTGCTTTATTTTGACCCAAGTTCCCGATCATGGAATTGCATTTTGCCATTTAATGCAAAGAATAGTGAATCCAAAACATAAGGGAAAAGTGCCAAAAAAGTCCTAAACCTTTTGCCTTTGTGCCAATTTAGTCCTAAACCTTTTTTTGGTGCCGATTTAGTCCTAAACCTTTTTACGTTGTGCCAATTTGGCCGGATTTTGCTGGACACCGGCCGGCCGACGTGGCCTTGTCGGCGCGACGTGGACAACTTTTAATAATTTTTTAATATTTTTTAAATATTTTTTATTTTTATTTTTATTTTGTTTTTTTAATTTTTCCTCCAGCTGGTCGCCGGTCCGGCGACCGGCCGAGGCGACGGCCGGCGAGGGCGAGGCCGACCTCGCCGGCCACCTCGCCGATCCGGCGAGGCGAGCCTCTCCCATGGCCGGATCCGGCGAGGTCGAGCCTCGCCGGCCATGGGCGAGGCTCATCCTCGCCGGCCATGGGCGAGGCTCGTCCTCGCCGGATCGGGCGAGGAGGAGCCTCGCCCATGGCCGGCGAGGCTCGACCTCGCCGGATCGGGCGAGGTGGCCGGCGAGGTCGGCCTCGCCCTCGCCGGCCGTCGCCTCTGGCCGGTCGTCGAACCGGCGACCGGCTGGAGGAAAAATTAAAAAAACAAAAATAAAAATAAAAATATTTAAAAATATTTTAAAAATATTAAAATAGTATTAAAAGTTGTCCACGTCGGCGCCGACAAGGACACGTCGGCCGGCCGGCGTCCAATCGGCAAAACCGGCCAAATTGGCCGGAAAGGACTGAATTGGCACAACGTAAAAAGGTTTAGGACTAAATCGGCACCAAAAAAAGGTTTAGGACTAAATTGGCACAAAGGCAAAAGGTTTAGGACTTTTTTGGCACTTTTCCCCAAAACATAATTGTCCTCACAGATTTTGGCTAGAAACAAAATCTGATTCCCATGGCTTATAAGTAAGCAAATCACCTGTCTACCCATAGGCAGGCCTGAGTTTTATATGTAAGGACGTCAAATCCTCATAAATTTCTGAGAATATTATTTGAAATGAGGCAAAAAATTAATGTGAGAAATCTGAGCATCATAAAAATAGCAACCCCTGTCAAGATTTTTATCCTTGTTTTTGTTATGCTTCTTGTTTGCAAAGGTAAGGGAATTGGTGATCTTTTTTTTTTTTCTTTTCTATTTTATCTTTTTTTCTTAAATTGAGACTTGTGTCACAATCTATGAAACCTCTTGTACTTGTGATATTTGTGAGTGATGCTTGAGATTATCAAGTAAAGAGTGAGGATATAAAGGGAATGAACACAACTGGTTTATAGGAGTAGTGTCAAGACGATTAATGTTAAAAGTTCTAGGATTAAAGGATTATATTACTTAGAAGCTCTGAAGGTGGAGTTGGTATCCCATGCATAAACTAGTTGGGAGTCGATGCCGCTCTCCTGATAAGGTCTTGACAGGTCAAGAAATTTGCTGTCTCGCTTGATAGACTACATGTTCGAACTAAACTAGGTGTGGCATGATCTTGTATAAGAAAACTATTCACCATTTGTTCTCTGGAACAACAATGGAACAAGGGCTGACCAGGTGAATGGCGCTCTCTAGATGCCTCACAGGCTGCTCCACCGCCAAGGAACTACCAGCCTATGACAATTTGTTATCAAAGTATTATCCCTCTAGTAAGTGGATGAGTCAAAGAAAGATTCGACTCCTTGCTCCAATGTGGGTTGAACTGTAGAGTACTAGTGGTTTACACAGTCCTACGAGGGTGGAGAGTGAATTTTCGGGGCAAAAGATGCTTGGATAAAGCCCGACTCTCCACTAGTTTCTAGGATGACAATGGGAGCATGGGAGAAGAACTGGTTCCTCGTTGAGTAAGTTGAGTTGGAGAAGAACAGATTCTACATTGAATGAGGATAACGTTCCTGGATTGATCGGTGAATCCAAAGAAGAGGTCTACTGCCAAGTTTTCAACAAGGAAGGAACCTCCATTGGTCTGCTGGGGTCAAGATGCTTAGTAGGCAAAAATGGTGTTGCCAAAAGATGTAGTTGGTGAACAATGCCACACTTGCCAAGGAAAGTGCAGGTGACCAAAAAGGGGCCTGAATAGCTAAGATCAAAAGAGGCCACTAATGAAGCAAAACTTGTTTTGTTGGGCGAGCATGACCATTCAATGTATGATCCCAAAAGTGGCACATCAATGGTTAAGGGACGCAAGGAAGTGATAGAGCAGATCGCAGCAGATCGCAACAAGGGCATTGCAGAATTGAGTGGGGGAGAATGTCACGGTCCATGAAACCTCCCGTTCTCGTGACACATGTGAGTGCTTGAGGTTATTGAGTGAAGAGTGAGGATGTAAAGGAAATGAACATAATTGGTTCCTGAGAGCAGCGTCAAGATGGCTGATACTAGAAGTTCTAGGATTGAAGGATTATATTACTTAGGAGCTCTGAAGGTGAGGTTGGCCTCCTTTGCACAAATTGGTCGACAGCCGATGCCACTCTCCTGATAAAGCCATGGCTGGTCGAAACCAATTGTTGAGGCTAAGGAAATCTACTGTCTCGCTCGATGAATTAGATACTCGAGCTAAGCTGGGTGTGACATGATCTTGTATAAGGAAGCTATTCACCATTTGTTCTCTAGAGCAACTATGGAATGAGGGCTAACTTCGTGAATTCCACTCTCCAGGTGCCTCACGATTGTTTTGCGGCCAAGGAACTGCCAGCTTGTGACAATTTGATATCAAAACAGGATCCCTCCAATAAGTGGATGAGTTAGAGAAAGATTTGACTCCTCGCTCTAGTGTGGGTTGAACTGGAGAGTATTAGTGGTCTACCTGGTCCTATGAGGGTGAAGAGTGAATCACTAGGACACAAGGTGCTTCGACAAAGTGCAGCTCTCGACTAGCTTTTAGGATAACAATGGGGACATGAAGGAAGAATTGGTTCCTTGCCAAGTGAGTTGAGTTGGAGAAGAACCGATTCCTCATTGAATGGAGATAACGTTCCTAGATCGATCAGTGAATCTAAAGAAGATGTCTACCTCCATGTTTTTAACAAGGAAGGAACCTCTATTGGTCTGCTGGGCTCAAGATGCTTAGTGGGCAAAAATGGTGCTCCCAAAAGATGCAGTTGACAAAAAATGCCACACTTGTCAAGAAAAGCACAAGTGACCGAAAAGGGACCCTAACAATTGAGATCAAAATAGGCCACCAATGGAGCAAAACCTATTCTATTGGGTGAGCATGACCATTCGATGCATGATCCCAAAAGTGGCACATCGATGGTTAAGGGACGCAAGGAAGCGACATAGTAGACTATAACGAGGGTGTTGCGGAATTGAGTGGGGAAGAATGTCATGGTCCATGAAATCTCCCATACTCATGACACTTGTAAGTAGTGCTTGGAGTTGTTGAGTGAAAAGTTACGTTGCAGAGGGAATAAACACAACTAATCTGTGGGAGTGGTGTCAAGACGATTAGTGCTAGGAGTTATAGGATCAAAGGATTATATTACGTAGAAAGTCTAAAGGTGAGGTTGGCTTCCCGTGCCCAAATTGATTGAGAGTTGATGCCACTCTCTTGATAAGGCTACGACAAATCGAAACTAGTTGTTGAGTCTAAAGAAATCTGCTGTCTGCCTCGATGGACTAGACGCCCGAGCTAAGCTAGGTGTGATACGATCTCGTATAAGGAAGCTATTTATCACTTGTTATCTGGAACAACTATGGAACGAGGTCTAACCAGAATTCTGCTCACCAAGTGCCTCACGGGTTGTTATGCGGCCAATGAACTGCCAGCCCGTGACATTTGACTCTTTCATTTATTTTTTTCCTAATGTGTTTTGTGTTGTTGAACTCCAGTTCTCAAGTTAGTTTTACTGCATTTCATCTTTGTTCAATTGTTATCAGAAATTCCAATCTCCATTGCAACAAGATTGTTTTTGTTCTTACTCATGGCACCGATGATCATAGATTTATCATAGAAATAACCATTCACCTCGCCAAAAGATTATAAAAAGGATAAAATTGGTGTGCAAACCTTTTCTTATGGGTTTTGCCTTATGTCTAACCATGTTTTAGGTTTTGATTGCATATATCTAATAAAATCAGTCCAAACTCCAAACAACATGTTCATTATAGACTTCACTTAATATACAAAGTGCTATATAATATAACAAAGTATATGGTCAAAACATAGATATCGAAACCAGCACGGCAACAATAAACATAGCATTTCTATTCTCGTACCAAACCCTAGGATTTTCGATGGAACATTACAGCAGCGCGACGGTAACCTGGATCTTTGGCACATCTCATGCATGCATCGCTCTTTCTTAATGCTGTGTGCACGTGCTGAATTTTATTTTTCATGTGTGCTCTTCAAGATTTGAACATGTGAACTAACCCTCCACTTCCAACGTGATGCGCAAGCAATTGTCGGTGCGATCCGGAAGATCTTAAGATTGTGCAATCCAAAACAGGAGCCGTTGTACGGCACAAACCAGAGTGGAATGCGACCATCAACAAGGATTGCCCTTGCGTTATAAAGGACGTGAGTTTAGTCTGCTCGGCTTTCCAGACCACGGAGTGCATCGACCCTTCAGTCCTGGAGATTCAGGGGGACGGGTATCTCCTCAACCACGGGGTAGGCTTCAACCCGTCGTTCAACTTCACCTGCGCATGGGATGATTCTTACCCATTCAAAGTCGACCTCGATTTTCGTATCGAATGTTCATAAGAGGAGAACAGATCAGTGCTATTATGTCAAAGGAAATGCCGAGTAAGATCTCTTTGCCATGCTCGGTTTCTACTTTTTTCTGTTGATTTTTCATTACTAGACTTTAATATGCTCACTTGATCAGTTGTCTATCCTATTAGCATGTTGTGCACCTTGCTGTAATGTGATATCAGTCGTGGACATTGTTTAATGCATATGACAAACTAGTCGTGGAAGCAATGCAAGACAACAAAGTCTTTATGTCTTCTACGATCTTCACCGATTAAAGATCATGAGACATTGTACAAAGCATTTCAAAGCAATTTCAGTCGCAGTATATTTGCCAAGAAAGGCATTTGAAACAATTATTCGCAATCACAATAATTAGTAATTAGCAAGATAGGAAGTTCAATCTTGAGTAGATGAGAAAAGATGAAGAGCATAACTTGTGCAACTCAGTACATCAAACAAGTTGTGAGGGTAAGGCTCCGGGAGAGTAAGCTTTGATTGGGAGATTTGACTTGATGCTGACGCATCCTTCTTTTCCTTGGTAGTTAAGTCGAAACATATTAACAGCAAATCATTGCCCAAGCACTCGTGCCAAAGACAGATCTCTTCCTTTTGGGAAAAATTTTGTGTCACCGAGGATCATTAGTGATGCAGTCTATGTTGTTTGTGTAATGCTTACTACTCTAAAGACTTTAATTATTAAATAAATGCGTGATTTATTATTTAAAATATTATATCACTCCCCCTCACGCGAAAGTTGAACTTTGATCATAGCCTTAAGCTCGGAATTATGTAAGTGAGGAGGTAAATAGGGGCTTAGAGGCAAATAAGAGTTTGGAAGATTCTAACCCAAGACATCTTTACTCTAATATCATATGAGATTTTGTGAAAACACTACCAATTAATCTAAAAGTTTAGATTTTGTGGAAACACTACCAATTAATCTAAAAGTTTAAACTGTTAGATGAAGTATGGTTTATTATTTAAATATTCTATTATTTTGAAGACCTAATGACATTATATAATGAAAACCTAGGTCCCTTACGGGTAGGCCTAATTAAATCAATGTACTCTAATAACTTAAAGCCTAACTCTAATGGGCTGAATTTGATTCAATTAAGCTTGATGCGTTCAGCCAGTCCTTGTGCATGAGCTTGGCCCAATCCAATTTTACTTATGGGTTCTAATAACAAGGCCTCTTATTCCTTAATAAACTTAAAGCCTCTTACTTTAATGGACTAAACCTAACTCAATCAAAGCTCAAAAACCTCCTTTATGATTTCTTGCGACTACCTCTCCTTGGGCTAGCTGAATTCTGCTTCTTAACGGGCTTAGTCCAAATAATCCAATTAAGCTTAGGACCTCAAACCACCGCCGGTCCAATTAAATGCAATGAATGAACTTATCTATATATTACGAAAAATGCTTCCAAAAACTATATGTAATCTAATTAATTAGTTTTTGCTAGGAGCTGGGGTCAGTCCCTAATTTACTATGCAAATAATTCTTAAATAATTAGCCAAAATCTAAGTGTCAACAGGCTTTTCCTATTGAGTTAGACTTGAAAAATGTATGAAAAGGGCAAGACAAGACAATTATATGACGTCATTATGTACTAGTAAAAGCAACAACTACATAGTTTTGAAAGGAAAGAAAAGGGTATATATAATGAATTAGTACACTTATTCGTGTGAGTATTAGTGCACCTCTACCTATCACGATGCCCATACTAGGCAACCTCATTCACTTTTTCGTCTCCACCAACCACAACTAGGGGTGGCGAAATGGATCCATGATCATTTTCTAACTCATATTTTACTTTAATGGGTTGCATGTTGGTTATGAAAATATAAAGACTCGGTTAAAATAGATTCAAAAAGTTTTCAACTGAGTTCTATTGGTTGAAAAATGTATGACCCATTTTTGACCTATTTTCGATATTAAGCGGATAACGTAACACAAAGTTTTCTCAACTAATATAAAGACCTACTACTTTTCAGTTTCTTTTTTCCTTTTTTCCCTTTCTTTCTTTTTCTTTTTCTTCTTCATTGTGGTCGGCGACTGGCCACAGACGAGCTCGAGCTCGCCAAAATCCAATGAGGTCAAGCCTCATCGACTTGTGGCAAGGCCCAATGCCGGCAAGCTCGAGCCTCACCTAATCTAGCAACTTGGAAAATGATTTTCCTAGAATATTAATGTGTTCTAATAATATGGATCGGGTTAAGTGTAGGTCATTAAATTTACATTGAATGAAAATGGATCAAAATTGGTTAAATGAGTCGAATCATTTTTCACCCGAGCCAAATTTGATCTAATCCATCCATTTGAGGTTCCTAACTGCATATGTTCTTAGGGAAGCCTAAAAAAATATGCATGTGGTGTCTAGCTCTTTTCAATAGGCATTGACAGCAAATTAAATCGGATTCATGAACCCAACACTAATCCGCATTGTAAAGTAATGATCAATGATTGTACCTTCTAGATTTTCAAGGGCCCTCTTGTTTTTGTACTTGGCTTTTGGTGCCAGAGTTGCTTCTTTTCTCCGTAGGTGCAGTTGATTTTGTCTTCACAACTTTTCTTCAGCGTTACAGGGCTTGTGTATCTCTATGTTTGGTTTGAGTCCCTCGGTTTTTCTCTCATTCTCGCTGCTGGTTACCGTGGACAAAAAGTCTCAAGCTCTTTTTGTGTGGGACTTACGTCTAGCGTGTGTCACGTGCTTAAGCAAACTTTGGACCTCCGCAACCATACCCAGCATAAATCTCTCTCAAACCCTCCAGGGAAAAAAGAAAATGGAAATACTTATAGAACCTACGGGATAAAAGAAAGAGGAAATTTCGAATTAGGATCTAAAGTGAGACATTTTTCTTAAAATAAAGTCTAGAGTGGACATTATCTCCCTAAAGGAACCACTTTAGTCTCTAATAAGCCCTCGAGCTCACTGGTGATGAACGAGCCCACACATCTCATGTGCATCTTTCATGCATCTCAAGTGGATCTTTCGTGAGATGCACGTAAGATTCATGGGCTCACTACCCAATAAAGATTTGGTTGGCTAATGAGCTCAGGACCCTATTTGAGAGTTAACCCCAGGGCTTAACATGAGACAAGTTCCCTTTGGGCCCTTTTTCGATAAAATGGTCCAACTTCAAATCCTTCTTTGAAATTTGCCATCTTTTCTTTTTTCATCTTGCTTTTAATTGACCCGAGTTCCCTACAATAGCATTTGCCATTTTATGCAAAGAATCACGGTGACAATATTCTATGATTCTCCTATTTGTCTTCTTGATCTCTAATCTAGGAAATGTGAACCCAAATGGCAAGACAAAACCGGATTCTCATGGTTTATATTGAGAAAGCATTTAATTACCTTACCATAAGAAATTTTTTCATATATAAGGAAATCAAGTCCTCATAATTTTGTGAGAATATCATTTGAATAAAAAGGGCACAAATTCGATTGAGAAATTTGAGCATCATTCAAATGGCAACCCCTGTCAAGATTTTGATCGTTATGTTAATTATGCTTCACGTTGGCAAAGGTAAGGAAATTGAAAGCAGCACGACTACGATAAACATAGCCTTTCTTTTCTTGTACTGAACCCTAGGATTTCTGTTGAAAGATCACTGCAGCGCAAAAGTAATCTGGATGTTTGATAAATCTTATACGCTCGTCGCTCTTTCTTGATACTATGCATGGTAAAATTTCATTCTCATGTGTGCTCTACAAGATTTAACATGTGGATTCAACCCTCCATTTTCAACGTGATGTGCAGGCAATTGCCAGTGTTCTCCACAAGATATTGAGATTGTACAATCCCAAACAGGAGCCATTGTACAGCAGAAACCAGAGTGGAAGGTGACCATCAACAAGAATTGCGTTTGCACGATAAAGGACGTGAATTTAGTCTGCCCGGGCTTTCAGACCGTCGAGTCCATCGACCCTTCAGTCCTGCAGATACAGGGGGATAAGTGTCTCCTCGACGGCGGGGCAGCCATTACACAAGCGATCAGCTTTTCCTAAGAGGAAAACGGATTAGTGTTGTTGGATCGAAGGAAATGCCAAATAAGATCTCTTTGCCATGCCCAGTTGTTTTCGTTATTGCTTTTCCATTATGAGACTTTATTGTGCCCCGTTGATCAGATGGGAAAAATTTACACGGACGTAGTTTAATGCAATATTTTCACGGACTTCTTTTGATCGGTAAATAAGTCGAAACAGATGAACTGCAAACCAATGCTCAAATACTTGTGATGAAGATAGATCTCATCCTTTTTGGCAATCTGTCTGGTGCTGAGGATCTGTCATTAGGCAAGAGTCGATGATGTTTTTGAGTGATGTGATTACCTTGATATATTTCCTTATTTACTCAGACAATGAACGTCCTTCCTGACCAAGATTTCCATAGAAGTATGATGAATCACAGTCTATGTTATGTTAATCAATCGGTAAACCTTAATAGTGTTGTTATCAATTAGTGACTGTGAGTGAATAGATGAATATCCAAGAAAAACAATAAGAAGGTTCAACTTAGTAGCCAGTTAAAGCCTTCTTACTAAATATTACCAGCGAAGTTACTTTCAGATTTATCTCGCGAGAGAGAGAGAGAGAGTCGCAAACAGCACGTACTTGCCCAGGATGTTTTGGGCAAGAAGTATGTCTTCATTGAGAGAGGCAATATGTATTTAGGTAAGTTACAACTCGAGGACTTTGATACTTACAAGTCAAAGGATATCCAGTTTCCTTCATTTGCAGCAATCGGTTGCGGACTCCTTTCTGCGATTCAATGTCGTCGATTTCAAGGGAGGCGACAAAAGATAACCATGGATTTCACTCTTTAATGCAATTCCAGAGCATCGGTTCCCAAGTAGAGCATCCTTACATAGAACCAGCAAAATATTCTTAGATTTGCAATTAAACACATCAGTAACATTTGATTATTTTATCATATTCAAAACATCATAAGTGATTTTTTCAAACACATCTGCCATTTTAGTTAAGTAATGATTTCATCTGAAGAATCATTGTGAACCTCGTATGTTTCTCCTTTTTGTCTTCTCAAACTATGGTCTAGGAATTGTGAATGTAGAGATAAGCAATTCCAAATTTCGTTCAAATTGTGTTTGGAATCTCGAACCTATAATTTGAAATAAGCTCATTTTTTAGAATCTAGAAATTATCCGGCATACCTTGGAACTTGTTATCTACCTATCATAGGTTTCAAAGTCTACCCACGTTCTATTCATATTATTAATTAAACCATTTCAATGAATCATCACTTTTAGTGACTATCACTTTTTACTACAATCCACTAACCAATAACCACGAATTATATTTAAACACACGAAGAGTATGAAATATTAACAAAATAAAAGTCCCGGTCATAAAATGAGAAATCAAACTAGTAGTTCCAAATTATATATTTACCATTGAACGCTATGGAACCTACCCATCAAAATAGATTCTCCAATTTTGGAAACTCACGACCTATCCTACATACCTTAGAACCTAAAATCAGATAGGTTCCCATCAGTCCAATTCTCACATGTCAGATTCTACTCTAGAACTATGCTCACCTCGAGCCCAAATTGAAATTAACCCCCCCTCCCCAAAAAAATTAAAAAAAAAAAACTTGGGCCATAGATTTTGGCAGTAATTAGAAAATTAATGGACCAAAATAACGGTGAGCAACTATTATCATAAATTCATTCCTCTTGACGGGATATCTAATCATCATTGGAGAATTCATTTTCTGTGGTCTTCCTGATCAAACTGGAGAATTCTGAGGAACCACGCGTAGCACTGAATAGGAGACTTTTATTATTTGGCAGTTTTCTTGATGTTAAATGCCATGGCAGTTTACCATGGCTTATGTTAAGTGAGCACTTAATTACCTGTCTTAACATAAGTAGGCTTATGTTTTATACATAAGTGCATCAACTCCTCATACTGGTGAAAATATCATTTAAAATAAGGCACAAATTCAGGTGAGAAATTTGATGATGGCGACCGCTCTCAAGATTCTGATCCCTGCTTTTGTTATGCTTCTCGTTGGCAAAGGTAAGGGAATTCGGGGTCTTTCTCTTTATTCTTTTTTCTCTTAAGCAGAGACTCGACTCTTCTATTTTATTCTAGTGTGTTTTGGGGGGTTAAAGTCCAATTCCTTGTTTAATTTTATTGCATTTGATTTTTTTTTTTTCAACCGGTATCAGAAATTTCAATCTCTACTGAAAAATTTATTTCCCTGTAGATGCAGCTAGATTGTTTTTGTCCACATTCATCATACCAATGATCATAGGTTTATCAGAGAAATAACCATTCACCTCGCCAAAAATATCGCAAACCTTCTTTTGTGGGTTTTGCCTACGTGCAACCATGTTTTTGGTCTCGATTGGATAAATCCAAGAAAGTTAGTCTAGACAATATGTTCATTATAGGCTTCGATTAATATATACTGTACTTTTTTGGTAAGGGAAGGTATAATACAGATATCAAAACCAGCACGACTACGATAAATATGGCCTTTCTTTTTCTTTTCTTTTTTTTGTAAGGATTTTCAATGAAAGATTACTTTAACGCAAAAGTAATCTAGATCTTTTTTATGTCTCGTACGCACGTCGCTCTTTCCTAATATTATACGTGGTAAACTTCATTTTCATCTGTGCTCTGTAAGATTTAACATATGAATTCAACTGTCAAAATTTGAGCCGGAAATTGCTGATGTGACTGCTAGCGGTCTAGAGAACGTGAAAAATGGATCGCATTTTCCAACATCAACCCTTCACATTCGACCGGATGTGCAGGCAATTGCCAGTGTTCTCCGCGAGATATTGAGATTGTGCAATCCCAAACCGGAGCCATTGTACAGCAGAAACCAGAGTGGAAGGTGACCATCAACAAGAACTGCCATTGCACGATACTGAACGCAAGTTTATTCTGCCCGGGCTTCCAGACCGTCGAGCCCATCGATCCTTCGGTCCTGCATGTACAGGGGGATGGTTGTCTCCTCAACGGTGGGCAAGCCATTACACGAGCGATCAGCTTTTCCTATGCGTGGGACGATTCTTATCCGTTCAAAATCGACCCCGGTTTCACTGTCGCCTGTTCGTGAGAGGAAAACAGATTAGTGTCGGTGCATCGGAGGAAATGCCGAATAAGAGCTTTTTGCTATGCTTAGTTTTTTCCGTTATTGCTTTTCTATTGCTAGACTTTATTGTGCTCCGGTGATCAGATGGCAAAAATTTACACAATTTATTAGCGTATTGCTCCTTGATGTAGTACCAGAGAACATTTTCTCGTGATGTGATGTCAATGACGGACGTGGTTTAATGCTTGTGACACAAGTTGTGGAAGCAACGCACGACACCATAGTTTTTCTTTCTTCTACGATCTCCTCCAGGTTCAATCTTAAGTGGGTGAGAAATGCTGAAGAGCGCGACTTGCGACTCGGTACTTTAAACGAAATGAGATTGCAAGGCTCCTGGAGAGTAGGCTCTGATTGGGAGTTTGGCGTGATGTTGTCGCCACCTTCTTGTCATCGGCAATTAGGTCGAAACAGGTGAACTGCAGATCAATTCCCAGACACTTTGTGACGAAACCACCAAAAAAGTCCTCATTCTATTTTACAATTTTTTCAAATCAATTCTAAATCTTTTTTATTTTGCATATTCAATCTTAAATTTTTTGCATTTGTGTCAATTCAGTTCATCCGATCAATTTTGGCCGGCCGGCGCTACCGTAAGACAACTTGCCAGCCTTTATGGGGGAAGAGAGGAAAAAAAAGTAAGAAGTAAAGGGAAAGAAAAAAAAGACAATAATTAAAAATAATTAAAAATTGGAAAGAAAAATATCACGTTAGCTTTGACCAGCTAGTCAGCATCGACATCAACGGCGGCCAACCAAAATTGACTGAATAAATTGAATTAGCACAATCGTAAAAAATTTAGAACTGATTGGCCCCAAAAAAAATGATTTTAGGATCAATTTGGAAAAATTACAATAGGTTTAGAAATTCTTTTAATAATTTTTCCCATGTGACGCAGATAGATCTCATCATTCTCGACAAGTCATGTGTCGGTGAGGATCTATCATTAGTCAGAGGCCGGTGATGTTCTTGAGCGACATGATTACCTTGATAGATTTCCTTAATAGCTTGGACAATTGAACGTCTTTCTAGACCAAGATTTTCATAGAAGTAGGATAAATCACATTACATATCAGAACATCCTTGTTATGTTAAGCAATCTATTGACCTTAATAGCGTTATTCATTACTTCGTTAGCAGGAAATGGGAATCAGTTACTATGCAAATGTAAGAATATCCGGCTCGTCCTATGTAAGGATGCTCTACTTGGAAACCGATGCTATGGAAACGCAAGAAAGAGCGAAATCCAAAATGTTTGTTTATCTTTGACGTCTTTGGAATCGACGATATGCAATCGCCGAAAGGACTCCTTCACCAGTTGGTGCAAATGAAGGAAATACGATATCCTTTGACGTCTGTTTGTGAATCTCTCTCTATAGGGTAGGTGGACATTGTGTTGCATAATCCTCCGTCCTATACACGGGACCGTGAGTAATTCAATACATGGGATTGTGTTGCATAATTCGTAGTCCCATGTTGATTGTCCATGTTTGTAGCTAGTGATACTCTGTCTCCCTTTAGTAATTCAATGAGCAACCTTGTTGCCACAGTAGTGTTCTTTCGCATGATCTTCATTTTTCCGCTGGAGGCCAGATAAGTAGGGGGCGTGTAACATCGAGTTGAAACCAGCTGCTACACTGTTAAGTCTGAACTCTACCCAACTCACATATTTTGCGTTTGAAACTCAATTTGAACTCGATGAATATTATGTATCCTACTCGATCGAACTTGAATTGAAAAAATAAGAGAGAAACTCAAGCTCGATTCAATTAGATTTGTATCGTGTGGATATATATATATATATATATATATATATATATATATATATATATATATATATATATAACATGTTCTCTTTAAATCTTTTACGTCTCATTTAGCAAGCATTACAAAAAAATAAAAATAAAAAGATTGTGGTACTTAATAAATCTCTCGAGCCAATCGATGCCCAAGCTCGAGTTTCAATCAATAAGCTATTTGAATAGTTTTTTTTTTTTTTTTTTGGAAGCTATTTGAATAGTTCAAAACAGGAGAAAATATTCAATAACATTAAAGTGCTGCATCAGTCGCTGCTGTGTCATGCATTTACCGAATCAGATCCACTCCTGCACCAACATGTGATGCCATGTCATACTAATAAATGATATCATCTGAAGAAATTGATAAATGACAATGAATGCTAGCCATAATGTAGATGCAGCTTTTAGAAAGTAAAAAGTCTGAACGCCCCCCTATATTTTCTCGATAGCTTACCCTCTTTTGTTTCCTATTCATACAAAACTTGTCGTTCAGGTCCTGATCTTGACCTTAAACTGACAAGTCTAATTCAAAAAGAACTTGACAATGATAAGAGTCTTCAATTGGGCTAGTACCAGATAGGGAGTATGAAAAACATACCCTCCTCAATGAGTAATCCGACCAAATCTTTTACGAAAAATACGGGACCCACTCTGAATCCTCGTAATGCCTTCCCTGTCCTCTGTTTACAAGCCAGGCGTGGTACAAGGAAATGAAAAGTGCCTGTACATGGTCTAAACAACTATGTACAGGCACCTTTCAATCAATAAGCTTACCCTCTTTTGTTTCCTATTCATACAAAGCTTGTCGTTCAAACTCTGTTTTCACTCGACCTTCATCTTTGCTCAACCGTCACTTCGAAGACGTCCATCGCGAAGACGACCACTTTCGCTTTGAAGACAGCCGGACTATCGCTTCAAAGACTCCCATCATTGCGTGGACCGCCGCTTAACGTAGCTTTGGGGACCTCCATTTTCGCAAAGACCCTGCCACCTAGACGCATACAGATGGAACTAGCAAGATTTTCATTATAGGCGAAGCGATTATCTACTCTCTCGTTCTCGATAAATATTGGCCGCGTTTCCGTCCTCATCGCCATTGATTGTCGCCGAAAATTGGCTGTGTTTGTACTTCATTAGTTCTGACCTCAGCCACTGTTCACTGAAGAACCAAAGTTGCATTTATCGCTGCCTGTTCGTGAAATTCTAAACACAAGTGCACGTGTCGAACAAGTAATATAATGATGAGGAAAAGTATCGTCCCACGAAGATCGATGATTAATAAACCAATTAAATATTAAAATAGACTAATTTTAAAATTTATCTAACAAATCAAAATATAATTAAGAATAAATTAAAAATGAAAATTGTAGACTAAATGTAGTAAATCGATCAGATAAATATGTTAGAGCATCCGATTTCACCATAACTACTAGATATGAATTTCAGATTATTATGAATACAAGAACGATATCAAACATGTGATAGCGGAATTTCCTAACCTATTTACTATCCTATCTCTAGGTATAGCAAATCTACTCAGCTTATTAATCCATTATATCTCTATGTGAATTAAAATAAACATGAGTGCATTAAAAACTATGAATATTCCCGGCTTACAATGAGTCTTTTGGATCACTTTATCACCGAAAGCTACACAAATAACGCGGTATATTTCTATCCACGTTTAATTCATGGTTATACATTATAATGAGCAATTGCATATTATCACTTCTCAGTCTCAAACATGCACATCAGATCATCTAAGTGGTGGCCAGTCACTTAAAAGCATTAAACACAATAATATATAACTCACATGAATGAAATCAATTGTAAAACATAAAAATCATGAAATTCACATCATCATGGTTAGGCTATATCGTAGCCCTAACAAAAGAAAATTAGAACATAGTAGAAGAATAAATAAAAATATAAATCAAACCCAGCATCTTGAATCAAAGAACAAGAATTCTGTCACCACTTTTGTCTTCTTTTCAAAATACTTGAAAAACTCTCCTCAGAAGAATGAAAAACGACCTAACCCCCTCTCTAAAAACCTAGCTGCTCTCTCCCTCTTTCCTATTTATAGGAGATCCAAAATATCTATCTCCCAATGCTTGCAGATAACATTAGGGAACAAAATCAAGAATTTCCTGATTTGATATCCATCTTCAACTTGCTGCTTTTATTTGAATTCCGATATTTGCCATTCTTTTCTTTATCTTCTCCATATCTCATTATTCTGCATAAACAAAGAAAATTCAAATAATCAGAAGGAAATCCAAATATTTTCTCTAAGATATTGCATTAATTGTTACTTAAAATAGGTAAAATAACTCTATTTTTATAGAGTTATCAAACCCCCAAACTTAACATTTTGCTAGTCCTCGAGCAAAAGTAAGACATAACACATAATCAAGCTAGCAACCTCCTCCATGACATCTTTCCATAATTGCTCAAATTCACAATTCAAAGAAAAACACAAATTTCATCCAAACATTGAAATCGATTTATAAGTTAAGACAAATTCTAACTATATGATCCAAGTGTGTGTGTGAAAGTCCTCATCTTTTTCGAATTATATGCAATCCAGATAAATTCACATTAACATGTAACTTCTCAAAAATTGACCAAATCTCATAGGTTTGATTTTCATTCCTCTCTCCACTAATGTAAGCTAATCATCCAACCAAAAATCAATAGGACTTTTCTCGGGTTGTAATGTAAGGCTGGGCTAAAAGTGAGATAACGGGAATTTTAAGCTCAAATCACCCATCAACACGTTGATTTCTAGGATCCAATTAGAGCCAATGTCACTATCCAATTTCACTCCTTCAAGATTTTTCTGCCACCATATATCACCATTCCTTTTTTTTTTTTTTTTTTTTTTCATTCTTTTTTTTTTTCTTTTTTTTCCTTTTTTTTTTTTTTTTTTTGAATTGCTTTATAGTGGAGTTTCTCCCAAAGTCCCTCCTAATATAACATGAAAATTTCCAACCCATTGAGTATCCAAAAGGCTCACTCAATTGAAAGTTGGATAGGGAACCATAAAAGTAATTTTTTTTATACACCCCAACAACCATAGCAATCACTTTTTTTTTTTTTTTCATACTCCATCATTCCTCCCAAATTTCTATCAAGCTCAAATAATTTTTTTTTTTTATCCCAAAAGAAAATCAACGTGTTCATAGGGCATGGGATAAGGATATAATTTGATAATGGCTAGGCTAAATATATATGGGTGCCAATGAAAAATTGGGTAATAATTAAGGCTCAACGGGGTGACTAGGGATAAATAAACAGGGTTAGCTTGAAAGGCTCAATCGATCCAAAAATTGCCTAAATCATTTTCTCGTTAGATTTAGCTTAGGATTTCGCCTCAAGAGAAAATCAAACAAATTCTAAGATTTGGGTGAAATTTAAGAAAATCACATACTTCACGTGAATGTTCTCTAAATTAACACACAATTCAAAAATTAAGGACTTTTAGTGCTCAGTAAGTGGATCAACATAATCAGAATTAAGATTAACTCACACATCAATTGCAAGTTTAAATAAAATTTAAGTTTTCCTAAGAATCGTAAAAATTCACAATTAGGACAGCAATCATGATAAAAAAAATAGATTTAGCCAAAAATTTTTATCTCCCCCCCAAACTTGAATGAAGCAGTGTCCTCAATGCGAAAAATAGAATAGGAAGAAGAAAACTCCCCTGGTTGTAGGATAAGTCTATAGATGACCTTGATGATTAAACTCTTGAAAGGTGCTCCCTAAAAGGTTAACCTGGATAAAAAACAGAGAAAAATTAATCTTTTTTTTCTTTTTTTGCAAAACATAAACTTAAAAATAAATAAAAACATAATTAAAATGCTTGGGTTGCCTCCCAAGAAGCGCTTGCTTTATAGTTTTCAGCCAAACTATCTCGATGTCACTATTTTGGAGGATGAAGTTCAATGGTGGTCTTCTCCTTGTTGTAACCACCTTCGAAGTAGGGCTTTAAACGTTGACCGTTCACTTTGAATGTGCCCTCGGTGTCATGCGCAACTTCAATTGTTCCATATGGGAATACCGTGTAACCGTAAAAGGACAGACCATCGAGACCGCAACTTTCCTGGAAAAAGTTTAAGACGAGAGTTATAAAGTAAGACTTTTTGACCAATTTGAAACTCTCTTCTGAATATGTGCTTGTCATGCCATCTTTTTGTACGCTCCTTGTACAACTTAGAATTTTCATAGGCCTCATTGCGAAATTCCTCCAATTCATTCAATTGCAATAATCTTTCTTCACCTGCAGATCGCATGTCAAAATTCAGAAATTTCAATGCCCAATATGCTTTATGCTCTAATTCCACTGGTAAGTGACAAGCTTTTCCAAACACTAGCCTAAAATGAGACATCCCAATTGGAGTTTTGAATGCTGTCCTATAGGCCCAAAGTGCATCATCAAGTTTTATTGACCAATCTTTCCTAGAGGCATTCACTGTTTTTTCTAAAATTCTCTTGATTTCCCTATTTGAAATCTCTACTTGACCACTAGTTTGAGGATGATAAGGGGTTGCAACCTTATGTGTGACTCCATACTTACTCAAAAGTGCTTCAAATTGTTTGTTGTAAAAATGTGTCCCCCTATCACTTATGATTGCCTTAGGAGTGCCGAATCGGGTAAAAATATTTTTCTTCAAAAATTTGACCACAACCTTAGCATTATTAGTTGGCAATGCTACAGCTTCTATCCACTTAGACACATACTCCACAGCCACTAAAATGTATAAATTTCCATAAGAAGGTGTAAAAGGTCCTATGAAATCAATACCCCAAACATCAAATAATTCACACACAATAATGTTGTTTAAAGGCATCTCATTTTTCTTGAAATATTTCCAGTTTCTCGACATCTATCACATGAAGCTACATAGGAGTATGCATCTTTAAAAAGTGTAGACCAATAAAATCCAGATTGCAAAATCTTAGCTGCAGTTTTGGTGGCACCAAAATGGCCACCTGTCTCTCCATCATGACAATGATGTAAAATATTTACCTTCTCTTCGTCTGGAACACATCTCCTTATGACTTGGTCTGCACATACTTTAAACAAGAAAGGTTCTTCCCAAAAATAATTTTTAACATCAGAAAAGAATTTTTTCTTCTGTTGATATGATAATTCTGGAGGAAGAACATTACTTACCAAATAATTTAGAAAGTCTGCGTACCAGGGAATTTTTGTGGACTTAATGGAAAATATTTTCTCATCAGGGAACTCTTCCAAAATTGGTCTTACCTCTTCCTTTGAATTTGGAATTCTTGATAAGTGGTCTGCAATTAGATTTTCAGTCCCCTTCTTATCTTTGATTTCCAAATCAAATTCTTGCAGCAGAAGAATCCACCTGATCAACCTAGGTTTTGATTCTTTCTTTTCTAGCAGATACTTAAGAGCAGAGTGGTCAGAATAAACTATAACTTTTGAGTCAATTAAATAAGAACGAAATTTATCAAAAGCAAACACTACCGCCAAAAGTTCATTTTCTGTTGTTGAATAATTCAATTGTGCACCTGATAAGGTTCGACTGGCATAGTATATGGTTTGGAAAATTTTATTCTTCCTTTGTCCCAAAACAGCTCCTACTGCATAATCGCTAGCATCACACATTAACTTCTCTTTTAAAGTGTTAAAAGCCTGCATGCATTCAACAGAAAAATTAAAAGGAGTATCTTTTTCCAAAAGATTAGAAAGAGGTTTAGCAATTTTTGAAAAATCTTTTATAAATCGCCTGTAAAATCCTGCATGCCCCAAAAATCCTCTGACAAGTTTCACAGATGTTGGCGAAAGCAATTTTGCAATGACCTCCACTTTGGCTCGATCAACTTCTATTCCGTTTTGAGAAATTTTATGCCCGAGCACTATTCTTTCTTGCACCATAAAGTGACACTTTTCCCAATTCAAAACAAGGTTAGTCTCCTCACATCTCTCGTAAGACTAAAGCCAAATTATTTAAACAAGAATCAAATGATAAGCCAAAAACAGAAAAATCATCCATGAAAATCTCAATATATTTTTCAACCATATCAGAAAAAATAGCCATCATGCATCTCTGAAAAGTAGCTGGTGCATTACAAAGACCAAAGGGCATTCTTCTAAAAGCAAAAGTACCATAGGGACAAGTGAAAGTAGTTTTCTCTTGATCTTCTGGTGCAATAGGAATCTGATTATACCCCTGAATATCCATCAAGAAAGCAATAAAACTCATGTCCTGCAAGTCTTTCTAACATTTGATCAATAAATGGTAAAGGAAAGTGATCTTTTCTAGTGGCATCATTCAATTTTCTATAATCCATACATACACACCACCCAGTAACTGTTCTAATTGGAATCAATTCATTGTTATCGTTTTTCTGAACAGTCATACCACCTTTCTTTGGCACAACTTGTATATGACTTACCCAAGAACTATCAGAGATAGGATAGATGATACCTGCATTAA
This sequence comes from Eucalyptus erythrocorys, assembly GCA_014182555.1. Taxonomy (NCBI): domain Eukaryota; kingdom Viridiplantae; phylum Streptophyta; class Magnoliopsida; order Myrtales; family Myrtaceae; genus Eucalyptus; species Eucalyptus erythrocorys. The sequence continues at coordinate 3,219,201 of CM024599.1, forward strand.
GTAGCTTAATTACCTCAGCTTTTACTACTTCTTGCATCTTCGGGTTCAAACGCCTCTGAGGTTGGATAGCGGGTTTATATTGTTCCTCCATCAAAATTTTGTACATGCAAATTGAAGGACTAATTCCCTTGAATCAGCTATTTTCCATCCAATTGCACCTTTATGCTCTCTTAATACTCTGAGCAATTTCTCCTCCATCAAATCTGTCAAAGAAGAAGATATAATTACCGGTAAAGAAGAAACTCCATCTAAATAAGCATATTTCAAATGGGAAGGTAAGGGTTTGAGTTCAAGAATTGGAGGCTCTTCAATTGATGGTTTAGGCTTTGTAATGTGTTGTCCCAACTCCTCAAATTTAATTGCATTTTGCCTTGAATATGGTGGAATTGCCTCCATGAAATTTGCGTACTCCTTTATCTCCTCATTCTGAATATCCTTATCCATTAGTTGAGTCAGACATGCTTCAAGTGGATCTTTAAAAATATTTTCTTGAAAAACCTTATTCACTAACTTGTCAACTGTCTCAACTCTAAAACAAGAATTATCATCAGATGGATATTTCATTGCTTTAAAAACATTAAACGAAACAATATCATCTTGAACTCTAAGAATCAACTTCCCTTGTTGTACATCAATAAGAGCTCTTCCTGTTGCTAGAAAAGGTCGACCTAAGATAAGTGGTACCTCAAAATCTTCCTCCATGTCAAGAACTATGAAATCTGCAGGAAAGATGAATTTGTCAACTTTTACCAAAACATCTTCCACAATACCTCTTGGATATTTAATTGATCGATCGGCTAGTTGAAGTGACACTGTGGTTTCTTTTACCTCGCCCAATCCTAATTTCTTGAAAACAGAATAAGGCATCGGATTAATACTTGCACCTAAATCACATAATGCTTTTTCAAAGTAGGAATCTCCAATAGTGCAAGGAATAGTAAAACTCCCTGGATCTTTTAATTTCGGAGGCAATTTGTTTTGTAGGATGGCTGAACACTCCTCATTTAACTTCACGGTTTCATAATCCTCCAGTTTCCTTTTGTTTGCCAAAATTTCCTTCAAAAATTTTGCATAACTAGGCATTTGCGCTAAAGCATCTGCAAAAGGAATGTTAATGTGCAATTTTTTAAATACATCAAGAAATTTAGAAAATTGCTTATTTATTTTGTGCTGCTGGAGTCGCTGAGGGAATGGAATTGGTGGCACATATGGCTTGGGATTATCTGGAAAAAGTTTACTCTTGCTTGTCTCCTTTGATTGTTTATTGATCACATCTTCATTGTCTTTGACAATCTCTTCTTCTCCAACTTGTTTACCACTTCTCAGGGTAATAGCCTTTATGTTTTCAATTGGATTTTTCTCGGTGTTGCTCGGCAAAGAATCCTGTTGTCTCCCTGACATCATGCTTGCTAACTGACCAACTTGCATCTCCAGATTTCTGATTGAAGCCTCTTGGTTTTGAAATCTCACATCCGTGCTTTTGATGAAGTCATGAGTCGTATTAGCAAGTTTGGTGACTACATCTTCCAAATTTGACTTTGTCTCCTCTAATTGTTTGAATCCTGGTGGTCTTGTCACATTCTGATTATTCCATGAAAAATTTGGATGATTGCGCCATCCCGGATTGTACGTGTTGGAATAGGGATTATTTTGTGACCTGTTAAAATTTCCAACAAAGTTAGAATTTTCACTAGATTGTTTAAAAGTATTACCTACCTGACATTCTGTGCTAGCATGTCTTCCACCACAAAAATCACATGTCAAAGTCTGAATTTTCATGGCTAAAACACTCATATTATCTAGCTTTTTGTTGAGTGCTTCAAATTGTGCAGCAATTGCAGCAAAAGCATCCACTTCATGAACTCCATTAACTTTTCGCATTGGTAATCTCTCAATAGGCCACTGATAACTATTGGACGCCATCTCCTCTAATAAGTTGTAGGCTTCTTCTGGTGTTTTATTATTTAGAGTTCCTCCTGCAGCTGCATCAATCATAGAACGAAGATTTGCACTAGAGCCATTATAAAAAGTTTGTACCTGCATCCATACAGGTAGTCCATGATGTGGGCATCTCCTAAGAAATTCTTTGAATCTTTCCCATGCTTCATATAATGATTCATTATCCATCTGCATAAAATTAGTAATATCGTTACGTATCTTCGCAGACTTTGCAGGTGGAAAGAACTTACTAAGAAATTTCTGAGCCATATCATTCCATGTAGTGATTGATCCTGCAGGAAGAGAAGAAAGCCAACTCTTAGCTTTGTCTCTAAGAGAGAATGGAAATAATCTCAATCTAATAGCATCATCTGTAACTCCATTATGTTTAATGGTGTCACAGATTTCAAGAAAAGAATCGATGTGAGCGTTTGGATCATCGCTTGGTAGCCCACTAAATTGCACTGATTGTTGAAGCATTTGAATGAGTGCTGGCTTGATCTCAAAGTCGTTTGCTTGAATTGCAGGTCTTCTTATACTTGATGTGGTTCCTTGAAATGTTGGCGCAGCATAATCTCTTAAGAGTCTACGTGGATTTTCATTCTCACCGTCTGCCATCTTTTTAGCGTGATTTCTCTGTTCTCTCAGTCGCCTTTTGAATATACGCTCGATTTCTGGATCAAGCTCAACAAGTTTCCCTTGTTGGCTACGTGTCATAAACCGACGTACACCCTGAAAAATAAAACAAAACGAAAGCTAGATTAAACTTAGAATTATTTGGTATCAATATTAATTAGTATTAAACAAACGATCCCCGGCAACGGCGCCAAAAACTTGTTCGTGAAATTCTAAACGCAAGTGCACGTGTCGAACAAGTAATATAATGATGAGAAAAAGTATCGTCCAACGAAGATCGATGATTAATAAACCAATTAAATATTAAAATAGACTAATTCTAAAATTTATCTAACAAATCAAAATATAATTAAGAATAAATTAAAAACGACAATTGTAGACTAAATGCAGTAAATCGATCGATAAATATGTTAGAGCATCCGATTTCACCATAACTACTAGATATGAATTTCAGATTATTATGAATACAAGAACGATATCAAACATGTGATAGCGGAATTTCCTAACCTATTTACTATCCTATCTCTAGGTATAGCAAATCTACTCAGCTTATTAATCCGTTACATCTCTATGTGAATTAAAATAAACATGAGTGCATTAAAAACTATGAATATTCCCGGCTTACAATGAGTCTTTTGGATCACTTTATCACCGAAAGCTACACAAATAACGCGGTATATTTCTATCCACGTTTAATTCATGGTTATACATTATAATGAGCAATTGCATATTATCACTTCTCAGTCTCAAACATGCACATCAGATCATCTAAGTGGTGGCCAGTCACTTAAAAGCATTAAACACAATAATATATAACTCACATGAATGAAATCAATTGTAAAACATAAAAATCATGAAATTCACATCATCATGGTTAGGCTACATCGTAGCCCTAACAAAAGAAAATTAGAACATAGTAGAAGAATAAATAAAAATATAAATCAAACCCAGCATCTTGAATCAAAGAACAAGAATTCTATCACCACTTTTGTCTTCTCTTCAAAATACTTGAAAAACTCTCCTCAGAAGAATGAAAAACGACCTAACCCCCTCTCTAAAAACCTAGCTGCTCTCTCCCTCTTTCCTATTTATAGGAGATCCAAAATATCTATCTCCCAACGCTTGCAGATAACATTAGGGAACAAAATCAAGAATTTCCTGATTTGATATCCATCTTCAACTTGCTGATTTTATTTGAATTCCTGATATTTGCCATTCTTTTCTTTATCTTCTCCATATCTCATTATTCTGCATAAACAAAGAAAATTCAAATAATCAGAAGGAAATCCAAATATTTTCTCTAAGATATTGCATTAATTGTTGCTTAAAATAGGTAAAATAACTCTATTTTTATAGAGTTATCACTGCCTATTTCACCGGTTTGAGTTATTGACGATGTTCATCGCCGTTCATTGTGGTCCTTCGCTGTGAACTACCCACCACACCTATATTTGAAGACTCCTCTGTTTTGCCTTGTTTGCCACAGGAGGTGAAGAGCTAACCGTACACACCATTGTCTTGCCAGCCTGGATCTCCACAAAGAAAATTTCAATTCTGTATTAGATGGGAAAATTACTAAAAAAAATTATAAATCTATTATAATTATACTAATTCAATCCTAAATCTTATTCAGTCTATCAAGCCGATTTTAGCTAGCTAGTGCTAGCCTAAGTAGTATCAATACCGACACGTTGACACGTCGTTTTTCAAAATATAGAATATTTCGACTAGTTAAGATATGTTGTATATTAGAAATATATTTTTACATATACATAATAAATTATCATTTTTATGATTAATTTAATCAAATTAATTTGATCCAAATTCACAAATAAATAATAATAATAATAAAGAGTCTAGAATAAATTTACACAAAGTATTAATCCATGATTTATTAATATCATTTATTGTTTCAATTTGACAAATTCAACTCCACAATTTTGAAGGGAAAAAACAATTCACATTTTGAACTTGCGTGTCAAAGCATGTTGAAAAGAAGGGAAAAAATAAACTTGAGAGATGAATTGTATGTCACGATAAGTAAGAATGACAAGAGAAGAAAACACTAAATTTTTCTTTTTCCCCCTTTATTATTTTTATCATTATTTACTCTTTTTATACATTTACATTTTGACTCATTATTTATTAAAAAATTTTAAAATTGATCTCGTACATATTGAAATTTTGAACTTGCGTGTCAAAGAGTGTTAGGAGAGTTGACTAAGTGTTAGAAAATAATCGAGTGCTAAGAAGTGTCGGACACGTGTTGGAGTATCCAACACTACATGAAGATTCTTAGAAAGTGTTGGTAACGTGTCGATCTTCCCAAGTGCTAACATAGATGCCATTTGGCGGCCACTGATGTAGATAATTATAATAATATTTTATTTTTTCCAATTTTTTATTAATCTTTTTATGTTTCCTTTTCTTTTTCCTCTTATTCCCCTCTTCTTTTTTTTTCCTTAAAGTGGCCGGCAAGCCTCCACAAGCCAGAGGCTATAGGGCGAGATGGTCATTGTGAGGGCAGGGTGGGCGAGGGTTGCATACTTCGCCAACCACTTCACCAGCCACTATGGGGGGAAAAGGATAAGGAGGAAGAAGAAGAAAAATAAAGGAATTTAAAAATACATATATTATTAAAAAATTATTCACGTCAATATCAATCGGATGCTCGACATTCACGTTAATACCGATCAGCCAAAATTAGTCGGATAGACTTAATTAACATAAATATAAAATTTTTAAGATTGACACAATTACAATATGTTTGTGATTTTTTTTTTTAATTTTTCCATTTTAATTTCATTGCATTTCGTGTTTTTACCAGTATCGGAAATTTCAATCTCCACTGAGAAAATTATGTCGCTGTGGTGCAGCTAGATTTTATTTTATTTTTTATATTTTATTTGTCTGCAATAACTCATTACAAAAATGAAGCTGACCATAGATAGATGATTGAATATAACCGTTCACCTCACAAAACGGGGGACAAGTGCCAAAGTGCCTCGTCCACTGCTGAAGAGCCATCGAAGATTGGACCATCTTTTTCCTGCGCGTGGGACTGTTCCTATCTAATTCTAACTCTTCCATCACGCGCATGTCCGGTGCTCGTGGGGGACAAGAAGCCGTAATGGCGTGGATGGAAACGCTGAGGAGACAAGCTCTTTGTCATGTTCAAAGGGTTCACATTTTTCGCTTTTTCATTACTCGATATTTTATTGGAAAAATTTACCAATTTTTTTTTTAAAATTTATTATAGTTATGCTACTGCTTCATATTTAGCCAATTGAGATCATCTGATCAATTTTAATGGAAAATCATTAAAATGTATGGTATTAATTTATTATAGTCTTTTTCTTTATTTTCATTTTTTGGTTTTTTTGGAGTGAGGGCCAATTACTCACCAATACTGGGAGAGGGTATCAATCGTATCATGGCCCTTGTCTAACCATCAAGTGATGGCTGACAACCCTTGTCCAACCACTAATGGCTTGTTTGTTAACATGCTAAATAATAATCAGTTCTATTCTTTTATTTTTAGGAATAAGTTTGTAATAGAAATCCATTCAGTAAATTTTTTGTTCTTAGGAACAATTTGTTTCTAAGAATAAATTTGGAACAGAATTAAGAAATGGAAAAAAGCTACTTATTTATTTATGAAACAATTCCAGAATCAAGCCTAATTTTCATCGGAGCATCACTAGCCCCCGGCTACCCAAGCAACGGCAAGCTTATAGGACTGGCCACAAAGATGGAGGAAGAAGAAGAGAAAAGGAAAAAGAAATAACAAAAAAGAGAAATATAACAAAAATATAACAAAAGTATTAAAAAATTAAAAGAAACCAAAAAAAAAAAAAAATAAGAGTCTTAACAAATGCATATTTCAAGAATAAAAATTTTGGACTATTACCAAATATCTTCAAATGCTCAAAAAATTATTTCCAACGAAAAAATAAAAAAGAATAACTTATCAACAAAAATTATTCTCGAGAATAGAATGGTTACCATATATATATATATATATATATATATATATATATATATCATAAATGATAGCTCGCAACTCTCCCCCAATAGCCTTGTTATGGCCATTGAGGGCCTGTGCGCAATTGCTTAGTACCAAAGGATTGTCAATCCTCAATCCAAAAGTAAAGAAAAGGAAAGAAAAAATATAAAAATATAAAAAATATATTTAAAAATATCTACATAAGCATCAACCTTGCTATTTAAGATGGTTAACATCCACACCATCAATTTTGTCAAACTTGACCAAATGAATTCAATTGATAAAACGTAGAAGGTTTTAAAATTCAATTAATACAACTTAAACGTTTAAAACTTAATTAGTACACATGTAATAAAACTCGACGATGTTCATCGCCGTTCATTGTGCCACAATGATTGTGGTCCTTGGCTGTGAACTACCCACCACAGCTACACTTGAGACTCCTCTGTTCTGCCTTGTTTGCCATGGGAGGTGAAGAGCTAGCCGTACGCACCATTGTCTTGCCAGCCAAGATCTCCACAAAGAAAATTTCAATTCTGTATTAATTGGGAATATTATTAATAAATTTATAAACTTATTGTAATTATGTTAATTTGGTCATAAACTTGTCTATCGAGCCAATTTTAGCTAACTAATGCTAACCTAAATAGCACCAATACCAACAAGTGACACGATATGACTCGACACACTGACACGTCGTTTTTCAAAAAATAAATTATTCCGACATGTTAAAACACTGTATATTAAGAAAATATTTTTACACATATATAATAAATTATCATTTTTTATGATTAATATAATCAAATTAATTTGATTCAAATTCACAAATAAATGATGATGATGATGATGATGATAAAAACTCTAGAATGAATTTACACAAAACATTAATCCATCATTTGTTAATATCATTCATTATTTCCATTTAACAAGTTCAACTCCATAAAATTTGGAGGAAAAAAAACAATTCACATTCTGAACTCGCGTGTCAAAGCATGCGGAAAAGAAGAGAAAAAACAAACTTGAGGGGTAAATAATATGTCATGGGAAGTAAGAATCAGAAGAAAAGAAAACATTAAAATTTTCTTTTCCCCGCTTTCTTATTTTTATCATTATTTACTCTTTTTATACATTTACATTTTGACCCATTAGATAGTGCAAATTCTTAAAATTAATCTCATGCATATCGAAATTTCCAACTTACGTGTCAAAGAGAATTGGAAGAATTGACTAAGTGTTTGAAAATGACTAAGTGTCGAGAAGTGTCGGACACGTATTTGAATGTTCAACATGACACGAAAACTCTTAGAAAACGTCAGTATTTCCTAGATGCTAACATAGATGCCATCTGGCCGACACTGATGTAGATAATTATAACAATATTTTATTTTTTCAAAATTTTTATTAATCTTTTTATGTTTCCTTTTCTTTTTCCTCTTCTTCCCCCCTTTTCTTTTTCCCCCATAGTGGCCGGCAAGCCTCCACAAGGCCTAGGGCTACGGGGTGAGACGGTTTCGCTTAGTTCTAAGCAAGGGTGGGCGAGGGTTGCATCCTTCACCACTACTATGTGGGGAAAAGGATAAGGAGGAAGAAGAGGAATAATAAAGGAATTTGAAAAAAATAAAATATTGTCAAAAAATTATTCACTTCAGCATCAGTCGAATGCTCGACATTCACGTCAGCACCGATTAGTTAAAATTAGTTAGATAGACTGAATTGACATAAGTATAATATATTTATGACTTTTTTTTTTATAATTTTTCCAATTTAGTTTCATCGCATTTCATATTTTTATTAGTATCGGAAATTTCAAATCTCCACTGAGAAATTATGTCGCTGTGGTGCAGCTAGATTTTTTTTTTTTTTTTTTTTTTGGGCACTTACTCATTATACAAACGAAGCTGACCATAAGAGAAGATAGATGATTCAATATGACAGTTCACCTCATAAAACAGGGGACAAGTGCCTCGTCGACAGCTGGAGATTCGACCCATCTTTTCCTATGCGTGGGACTCTTCTTGTCTATTCTAACTCTTCCATCACGCACATGTCCGTTACTCGTGTGGGAGAAGACGTCGTGGTGGCGTGGAAGGAAAAACCCTGAGGAGACAAGCTCTTTGTTATGGTCATAGGGTTCACGTTTTTCGCTTTTTCATTACTAGATATTTCATTTGAAAAAATTACAAAAAAAAGTTTTAAGTTTATTATTGTTGCGCCACTTCTTCATATTTAGCTAATTAAGATCATCCAATCAATTTTAATAGAAAATCATTAAAATAGATACTAATAGTCTCAAGTGACACAGATAACAGATAACGTTAACGTGTATATGTTTTAGTAATACTTTTATAATTTTTTGAACTTTATAGCCTTTTTTTCTTTTTCTTTTTCTTCCTTTTCTTTATTTGTTTTGGTTTTTTGAAATGAGGGCCAATTACTCACCACTACTAGGCGAGGATGTCATGGCCCTTGTCAAACAATTAAGTGATGGCTCACAGCCCTTGTCCAACCACTAATGGCCTGTTTGTTAACATGTTAAATAATAATTAATTCTATTCTTTTATTTTTAGGAATAAATTTAGAATAGAAATCTGTTTAGTAAATTTCTTATTCCTAGGAATAGATTTGTTTTCGAGACTAACTTGAAACAGAATTAAGAAATAGGAAAAAATTACTTATTTGTTTCATAAATTAATTTCAGAATCAAGCCTAATTTTTCTTCTTTCCTCTTCTTTTCTCTTCTCTTTCATTCTTTTCTTCTTCTTCCTTTTAGCTGGTCGTTGGCTCAATGACTGACCAAATGAGGGCCAACAACCTCGTTGAAGCATCAATGGCCCCCGGCTACCCAAGCAATGGCAAGCTTATAGGATTGGCCACAAAGAAGGAGGAAGAAGAAGAGAAAAGGAAAAGGAAATAAGAAGAAAGAGAAAAATAACAAAAATATATTAAAAGTATTAAAAAATTAAAAGAAACAAAAAAAGAAGGATTATTACCAAATTCTTTTAAATGCTCAAAAAATTATTTGCAAGAACAAAATAAAAAAGAATAATTTATTAAGAAAAATTATTTTTGAGAACAAAATGATTATCAAATGCATCCCCGATAGCCTTGCTATGGCCATTGAGGGCTTGTGCAATTACTTAGTACCAGCAATGATTGTTGACTCTTAATCCAAAAAGTAAAGAAAAGGAAAGAAAAAAATTTAAAAATTTAAAAATATATTAAAAAATATATACGTTAGCATTGACTTTGCTAGTTGATATGGTCAACATCCACACTAGCAATTTTGCCAAACTTGACCAGATGAATTCAATTAACAAGGTTTTAGAATTTAATTAGTACAACTTAAAACATTTAAGATTAATTAATACATGTGTAATAAATTTAGAATTTTTATTGTAATTTTCGCCACCTTATTAGTTGCTCAATTGATCCCAAATAAAATACACTTGTTGCCAAACAAACAAAATATTCACATAGCTTAGCTTTTCCCTCTATTCCCTCTTTATTTTATTACTTTCGAAATCTAATTGATGAGAAAGAAAAATTCACTTATTTTTTATTCATAATCAATCGGTTAGCGTATTCATTGTATGGAGATTAAATTTAGGATATTGCAGCATTATTGGCGGGCATCATAATTGATTCAAGTTGGGGGTGATATATGATTAAATTATAACAAAAATGTACTTTGATTTAATAAGATTAGTCGCCTTTGCTACTTGTCACTCTATTTCATTCTTATTTTTCTTTGATGTAGCCGTGGAAATAAAAATTAATGATTCCTAAATTATAGGTTATGTCAACTTGTCAGGTCTATTCGTAGGAGAGCGTGCTGAGCTCATCATGTCTCTAGTCCAGCAACGCAGCGTCCTTGTCCCGCTAGCTGGCTTCCACCACCGTCGACGACTTCTTTATTTTATTTCCATTTCCCTTTCGATTAAATCTGACTAATTCTCGAAATTTTCAATTATATTTTTTATTCTCTGTCCAAAAAAAAAAAATTATATTTTTTATTCGAGATTTTTAAGGTCCAATCTCCACAACGGCCGCTCGGGTAAAATTATTCCTTTTTTCTTTTTTCGATTTTTCTATGTCCAAAATGACATATTACGGTCTCAACGGTAATTTCTCGAGAACTCCAGAATCTGTTTTTACCTGCAAGTTTTACAGATACAAAACGGAGAAAAAACAGACGTTAACCAGAAAAAAAGATGAAAAAAGAAACGGAACCAATCAACAAAGAACAAACAAAGGATAAAAGAATATACCTCACAACGAAAGCCACGCAACCACCACGAACGACGGCGACGTGAACGGGACGACCGTCTACGGGACGTTTCACGGGGGAACGACGACGGCGAACGGGGCCGGCGAACGGAACGGATCACGACGGCGATCCCCAACACACTGCAGAAGACGGCGAGAGGCCGAATGGGATTAGGGTTCTCGAGTTTCGAATCGGCGCGGATTTGATTAAGGAGTCGATTAAACCAGTTCGATTAGGGGAGTTTTTAGATCTGTCCATAGTGAACGTGTAAATTAATGTCCGAAAAAGAATTTTGATCTCCTTCTCAAAAGCCATCAAATTGGCTCAGCAGCACAGGGGAGAGTCTATGTACACAAGAAGGTTCCGATCTTCGCAGCCCCGTCGCCAAATAACTCGCAGGGTCGATCCGGTCCTCCTGGTACAGCAAGAGGCTCCTCCGAGTTAAGCCGAGTTGACCCGGTCCGCACCGCCCGATCCGGTGCCTTCAGGAGCGGATCAAGTCTCGCTCGCCCGCTCGCCGGCTGACAAACCTGTAAATATGAAAAAATTGCAGTTCCTATTGCGTATCCTCCGCCTTCGACATCACGGAGAGCCGGCTCGGCCTCGTCTCGAAGGCGCCGCGCCGCCGCAGGTGGTGCGACGACGGCCGGATCAGGGCCGTCAGGGATCTCCTCATCAGCTCGCCTTCCACGCCGCCGATCCTCACGATCGAGTTCGTCATCGCCGATCTCCTCATGTTAAGCCGATTCGACGGAAACGACGCCTGCTGACCGCCGCCGCCGCTGCCTCCGGCGACGGAGTTCTTATGCAAGCTACAGCGAAACGAACCTGGATGCGTGGTGGGGGAGCACATGCACGTCTTCTTCGCCGGGCCGCCCTGGCTCCTGATGACGTGCTGCCGGGGCGGGACGGCGATGGACCTGCCGGGGGACGTGGACCGGTCGATGGAGAACCGCACGGAGGGGGACATCTGGGAGGCCGACTTGAACACGTTGACGCGCGTCGGGGAGGACGACCGGTGGCTGAAGAACGACGACGGCGGGGAGTAGAAGCTGCAGCTGGTGGAGGACGCGAAGGCCGACGCGGTGGCGGACAGCGACGACTCCGCCGCCGCCGCCGCCGCCGGGGAGTAGTACCGTCCCGACGGGGAGAGGGATCGGAGCACCGGCCCGCTCCTGGATCTGGTCCTGGAAGAGGTCGCCATGGCCGCGCCGGAGAGAGACACGGCAGAAGAGCTTAGGGCTAGAGAGAGAAAGAGAGCGGCGGGGAAGAGAGAGAAAGCGAGCGAGGGTTTCGGGGCGAGGTGGGGGAGCCGCCTTTAGAGGGGGCGTTGGGTGTTTGGTTTGGCAAACCTAACGAGTCTCGAAGGCTCGATTTATAGATCGGGGGGGAGTGGCGGGTCCGTAAATTCGAGGAACTCCGTGGCGGGTTTCATCTCCCCCAGAGAGGCGAACTCGGGTTAGGTTCCCGTGACCATGGTTAGCGGAGAGTGGTTAGGGTTTTTTTCGTTTTTTGTTTTTGGGGGCGCGCCTCTGGAAGATAGAGCTGGATCTTTTGCGGGATTCCCATCCAACGGCCGGATCGAAAGGGACGACGTGGGAGGAGCGGCTATATCCAACTGTCGCCGACGCCGCTCGGGCGGGCTGAGGGAGGGGCCGCCACGTGGCGGGGAGGGTCACGCGATTCGTGGTTGTCGGGATGTCGACGGCCGTAGATACGAGGAAGGCCAAGGGAGGAAGGTGTGTGTGCTCGAAGCGGCTGGAATTACGTGGTCTGCCCAGCGCCCCCGTTATTTCCGAGAATGACGGTGCGATTTGTGGCCACAGAAAAAAGAAATCCCTTTTTCCTTTTCGAGAAATATTCGAGTGGAGGATTTTTCGGAAATTATGAAGTGGGATCTTTTGGTCGTACCGTGGAATCTTCTTTTACTTTTTTTGGTTGCGTGACGTTTTTTTTGGTATGGTTATGTGGCAAATTACGGTGGCTTCCATAAAAATTATGAAGAATTAGTGCGTTTTTAATAAGTTACGAAAAATGCGATTTTACCAAGTTTCGTTCTTGTTATAGCGAAAGCACCGTAAGTCTTTGACAACATGTAAAACTCATAAAAAGAGTCATTTCCAATTGGTGGTACGGCTGAAAATCGTGATATTGTTAAAATAAACAAAATTATTCGGAGCTATTTTATTTTTTAGTTTGATTAGCAGAATTTCGTAAATTAAGGCGGATCATTGGAATTAGCCAGTTTTCATTGTCTAAATAAATGCGGAATCATAACAGAATATTCATCACATAATGAGATTAAGCTTGTTTGGTAATAATCCTAATCGGTATCACATAAAGGACTCAATTAAGTTAAAAATTCACTTAATCAGGAAAGTAAGGATGAGTTGCTGAATCTGTACAGTAGAGATATTTGCTCATCGTAATAAGTGTCTTCACAATTTTATCGTTACAACCTATCAATAGTTGCATTCCCAATTTTCGTTGAAACATTAATTATATTCAATGATGACAAATTACTACCATCAAGCAACTTTTTAGCTTCAATTTCAGCATTTAAAACCATCACCACTTAAATTTTTAAGAAATTGACTGTTTTGGTATTATCAATGAGTTGTCAATCGCTTATGTAATTATTTATATATGTACACATATATAATCGAATTTATGAGTGTAAAAATGGGATAAAATCAACACCAACTAACGCTATTACTTGACTCGGAATAATTTAATTGAATTTTTTGAATAAAATAAAAGATTAAGCAGATATATAATCTATACGAAGAACAGAAGAAAAGGGGCGGAAGGAGACTTCACTGTTGCCTAACGTGCTGGTGGAGTGGGAAACAGAGAAATGTGGAAAAGTTGGGGGGTTTGGAGGTGGGTCAATGTCAACGAAAGATGCAACCTCCACGACTTAGTGCCCCCCTCATTGCTTACCTTGCAAGTTCATCAACCCTGTATTCTTTTTTCTTTTTTTTTTCTTTTTAAAAAAAAAAAAGCAAAAAGGTCTTTCCTAATTTTTCCTTCAAAACCCAAAATGTAATTTTATAAAGATTTTAAGTATTTCAGAGCTTGGTGATGGCGTTTTTTTTTTTTTTTTTTTTTTTTTTTTGGTTAGTTGGTGATGGCGTTGAAAAGTTGGGTTTTGATGGGTATTTTGGGGTGTTTGTGTAATTAAAGATTTCAAATGTTTCGTATTGAAAGATTCAAATTTTCAGATGAAAGATTCAAATTGAGTAAGGATAACGTGGGAATTGTAAAATCAGCCTTAAACCCATTTGAAATGGCACTCTTGTTTTGTGTTCGATTTAGGAAGATCATTGATAGGATGCATGCTTTTTCTATTTAGAATTTACCCATCGTTCTTCGGCGTCATTTACATTGCGATTTCGAAGGATGCGAATCAAGCATATCTCTCAAGAGAGAATCCCAACCCATCAAAAATTTATGTAATGGCAGATGAATTAAGAATGTAGCTCCTTCACCCGGATTGGGGATGTGATAAGGGAAGTCCTGACCTTGCACATGTATGATTAATTAATCTACTAATCATTTTCTTTTTCTTGTGCTAATTATTTGGATCGAACACTAAACCATTGAATGTGGCCTAAGAATATCTGTTTTTTTTTTCTTTTTTTTTTCCTTTTTTATAATTCTCATTTTGGAATGGTTGTTCGAAATTTAAGTTACGTATTAGGAGGAAGGACGTTGGAAGTGGGCCTTTCCTTGCCGGCCAAGGGTTTCTTGGGACCCCATGATTAGGTCTTCCCCCCAAGCTTTTTGTGCTCCGTGCTAGAAGATTTGGAATTTTGAAATTCGTGTTGGAGTTGGCATGTGACGTGTCCATCCAAAAGGCTACATTATAATTCTCAAATCTTTAATGGGAGATTCGGTGGTCGTATATAACTTATGACCCACTAATCGGAAACGCGGTTTGAGAAACATAGAGAAGGTGCGGCAGACCGAATTTCCTATATTCTTGATGAAATATTGATTTTCTTTTAAAGACGATATTGGATAATTATGCAGTATTTCTAATATCAAAATGGTTGCAAGGCTTGAAAATAATAGCATGGGTAAACGTGTCCTCACCCCATCCTTCCCTGAGAAAGTGGGGGTTTGAACCCCTCACCTCCCTTTTTCATGTTGGAAGGGTGGCCACTGAGGCAAATCCCAGTGGTTTTAGTGTTGTTGGATAGATGAAATGATAACAACTAATTGCTGTCAAAAGTATTGGTTAAGTGCTTGTTCGATGACGATAGCATTCCTAGAATGTCATTGTCTTGATAGAGTGATGCTTTTATTATAAATATTTGCTTTTTGGGAAGATTTAATGCTATGGTTGGAAGAGAGACTTGGGGAGGAAAGGACGGAGAAAATGCTCGAAATTCCAACTTCTTCCTACTCTCTCCATTCTCATAAACATTTCATTGCGCTTGCCAGGTCAAAACAAGAACTTCACCGACCTGTCACTGTTGACTTAGACGCCTTGAGAGTTTTAACTTTTCTACCTGTGATCTCGAGTACAAGTCTTTGTTGGGAGGACCACAAGAAGTGAAATCCCAACCACATTGGGCCAACCTTGGGAAGCCCGCTTTTATGATCGCCATATCGATATGTACCAAAACCTATCCTAACACCACCTAGTCAATTTTAAAAGAAAAATGTCAATACCACGAAAAACACTTAAATTGATAATCTGCAATAAATTTACTTCAAATAACTCAAAACTGATAAACTTCTGATAAATTTATTCTTCGTTAATTTTTATTAAACTTTATTATCAAATTGTTAAGTTAAATGATATGTGACAGTTGATAAGTATATTAATTCATGGTTTTAACGGTATGTGTATCAATTTGTGGTTTTTTATAACATTAATCAAATTCAACGAAGAGACAAATATATTAGTTTGGGATTTTTTGCACAAAAAAAATTAATTTGATTAAATTTGTCGCGAATGTACTAGTTTGGATTTTTTCATGATTAAAAAAATAGTTATGGATAAATTTATTAAAAATACTAAATTTAGGATTTTTCGTGATGTTAATTATTCATTGTTTTAATGAGTCTTGCCATGAGGAAACATTTGGGAAGATTTGAATTGATACAATCGATTTCCATTTTACTTTTGTGGCACGTAATTAGTTTTGTGGGTTAATAGCAGACTTGTTAGTGATGTCAGGATATTTACTTGGTATTAAAACAATTCACGGTGGTTTTACTCTCACATGATATTAGAATATGAGGTACTAAATTCAAATCTTTTTAAGTCTCATTTGCCTCTCTCAATTAAATATACCCACACTTAGTATTAGGTAAAAAGACTAGATTAAAGGTGGGGAGGAATGATAGAATGTTTAAATATTCTAATATGCCTAACACTCATTAGTCTCGTTCAAAAGTTGACTAAAAAATTACGACTTCAAAGGATGGTAAATAATGATAAAAAGATTCTCTTATATAAATGGACTAATCATGTGAATTTTCTATTGTAATACAACTTCATTTCTAATCTAGGACCTAAGCAAGTCTCTAAAATGCTTCATCTCGATTCTCATTCAGATCTTAGGATCACCCAGATGTAAAACAACTAGAGAGTAGAGGAATTAGAGATGTGAAGTATGCAAGCACCGATACATTAAAATAAAGAACGCATCCGTGGAGCCATTGTCTTTGCATATCAAACAAACGGGCCATGAAAATCCTTGTAAGAGCATAAGTTCCCTTCCTTTGGTGAGGTTACCTTTTAACTAAACACCTAACTGAGCACCAAGGATCCAATGGGAGCCCCTCTTTCTTGGTTAATAACATAATCAAAAGATGCTCCTGTATAATTGGACTAATCATGTGAATTCTGTATTATAGTACAAGTTGATTTCTACTATGGGACCGCAATTAACATGTGAACCGGGGCAAGCCCTAGCGTCGCCACCACGGCGCCGCCATTGCGGAGTCGTTCTTCTGCAGCCGGAGTAGGTCAACGATTTCAGTTCCATGAGAAGGAGGAGAACAATTCAAGACTTCTTTAATTATAGCAGAGTCAACATGGACTTGGTCTGGTCTAGCCTGTCAGAACCTTCCCTACACAATATGTATTTTCCTAGAAGTTAGGCGCAGATCATTTTTCTATTTTTAATTTTTTTGGAAGCTTATTAGTCTCTTTAAGCATACTTAATGAGCAATTATTTTATTTTATTTCAACTTTTTATGTCACCGATTGCATAATTGTGTTTTTCTTTCGACGTGTCCATGATTGGGGTGGTTGTGAGTTATTTTCCTGTTTGATGATGTTATTAGCTGCACTGTCCACGAGGCATAATTGAGAACACTGATTCTTGCACATGGTGGGAACGAAATTGGTTTATCCATCGTGGCACGGCACGGATCCATTGAAAATGTTCGGACCAAAATGATGCGTTGTGTCTACGTTTGCTGATAATTCAAATTTCTATGGCCAAAGTTGCTCCGACATCATTTGTTGGTATTGATTATGAAAGTGTTCCAATGATGTGGTTACGTCCACGAACCATGGCATCTTGAGAAAGAATTTTTAGTTTTCCAATCGCTACCTTCGTACCCTTTATTATCTATTTTAATGAGGTGATTCTCGTGTAGCTTGAATTTCACATTTAAGATGCCTCTTACATACAAGAGAGTCGGGTCTTTGGTATATATTTGTGGGCTTGTTTTATAATATTTTGTACTTTTTAGAACAGTGAATGTTGCTAGTTGTCACTTTCATCGAATTCAATTCTAAAAGAAGTTAGGAAGTAAAGGAACAATGAATAACTATAAGGCAATGCCCCTCTCGTCTAAATTTGTGCCGACCTTTGGCGTCGTACTTTGAAAATGAAAGCATACATGATGAATACTCAGTCTTATTTACTGAGCCATCCATAGGAGACCGATTTTGCTGGAAAGGACCGAACGATAGCATGAACAGAGATTGGAATCTTCTTTTCCCTGTGAAGGGAATTACTAAGAAAAGGGATCCTCCAATTCAAGATGCAAGTAGTACAAAGTTGGGTATGCCAATGGTAGAGAGGTAGGTTGCAATTACCAGAAAATTTTCAGATGTGGACACAGGTTACTTTGACATTTCTAATTACATTTCTTGTAAGATGGAATATGTCCTTGCAAATTAAGTACCGCGATTTTCTTTAAGGGGTCCTTCTACGGTTCGGTAAGAGCAAAACGGGACCAGTCCCCCTTAATCGATCATAATTTTCTTTTGGCATTCGCCTTTTACTTTATTAATACCAACTTACCTATTACATATGATTTCTTTAATTTTATTCGCGGGTTGTAATTTCCCTTTTGTCGTCGTGACTTTTGTGGCTCCGATGGTTAACAACGTTCCAAGAAAATAAGCTCAATCACCCTTGCGTCCCTATCTTTCCTTCAACGTTTATAAATAAAATAAATCGATTTTGTAGAACTACTCTGACGGACCACATTTTTTTCCCTTTCGTTTTATCCAACGATCCACGTTGAATGCGAGACGGGTCCCAGAAAAGCACTTAGCGAACCATAGAATCTCCCTTTTCTTAAGAATAGCAATAATCGAAGCTACAAAGCAACTTTCCGTGTTTCTTTCTTACGTCAGGCATAGGAATGGTTTCCGATCCCGGCAGTCAAAGCGCTTCGGTAACAAGCATTCACTGTCTCCTTGACGTAGAAGCATCCCTTCAGCTGAACCGCAAGCAGATGTAGAATTAAGGATTAAGCTACCCGTGCCGGTAATCAGTTGCTTGTTCTGGTTCATCAACTTACTAAGATTGTCACGAGTTTTCTTCAGTCTTTGCGACTTGCAAGGGGTTGCACTTGGAACGTTTACTCGTCAACGTGTATCTGCAGAGCGCCCTCATGTTCGAATCCAACTATTCTCCGGTGTAGTTCCCATTCCGACCAGTAGATATGCAACTTGCCGAGATAAAACATATTTAGTTCCACACTTCCAATGAGGTGGCGTGTGGGCGAGGTGCAGGGTATTGCCTTCATGGAAATTTGTGCATAGGCTTGGATACATTCCCCTGTCAGATATCTTTCCGGTAATGTGAGATTTCTTCTAAAGCGACCTTTCACCTAAATTGAGAGACTTGCCTGCTTAACAAAAAGAGATATACATTATGGAGGACCCGCCTTCTAACCAAATGATACCTGCCTTTTGCCACTTGAATAGGTAATAAGCTTTGCCACGGTCACGCTGAATAAGGACGATTCTGTAAACATAAGACGGTATCCCTCTAAACTGCTAAAACCTCAGTTCCTGCAAGAATAATAACGAGACATTTGCTGAGAAAGCAGAAGCCATATCGAAAGAACCTCTGGGATCATAACAGTTTATAACCTGGGCATTCGCTTTCCAACTCTTCGTTTTTCCCATTTGCAACTGTGAAAACAACATGGTTTACTCGTCCCATCTTACTTGAACACTATTGCTTCTTCTTTCCAATGTTAGCCAATAAATCCAGAATTTTCGAGGCCTTCGCTGAATCATTCTGAAGACCATGAGCAGAATCCTCACCAGCCTTACCAGTGATGGCCCGATGTCCGTCAACATGCTTTGATCTTGTGTCTGTTTCAAACATAGCAGCAAATGCCAACGTTGAGGACAATGCCTTCTGAGCTGAACTTGAGATGTTCCTGTATAGCCTAGGCGTTGAATCTGAAGGTTGACCTGGAGTTATTGGAGAAACTGGCAGCTTCCATGTTGTCATGCTAGAGCTCTGTGTCGTACTAGAGGCACTTGGTTTCCCTTGCAGAGATCTGTCAATAGCATCATTACCAACAGAACTGGAGCCAGATTGTTCTCCAGGTGTAAAGTCATGAAGTGAAGCCTTTCTTGAAGAGAAACGCATCAAGTCCTCTGGTTTTGCCACCGGCTCAATCCTTTTGGTCGCTTCATTTGAATTGGGAAGCATTGACATTGGTTGGCTTTCATCATTAACAATATTGTTACTGTCACCCTTCTGTTGAGTAGAGGTAGCATGTTTGAGTATATTCACGTTACTTGTATTAAAAAGTAAGTTAGCTGGTTTCTTCGTATCCGTCTGCTTTGACAAAGAACCAAAAGATAAAAAATTTACTCCTTTTGGTGGCAATAGCGGAGTAGTCTTTGAAATCGTGTCCACATTTTGAACTGTGCCAGAAGCATTTTCTCCAGTATGGATCCCAATTCTGGAACCATCTTTTGCAGATGAACTGCCCTTTTCTGACTTGTTGAAAGAAATCAACAAGGATTTCTCAGCAGAGTTGGAGCTACCTCTTTCAGGTTTGAGCACTGGTAAATTTGTTGCAGAGCCTATCATGTTTGGTTTTAAGTACTTGAAAGTAGCATGGGAAGTGTCTCCTGCAGTATGGGCATTGTTCTCGTGGGAGCCAACAATTGTGCCTGGTTGCTTCTTCAGAATCAATGGCATAGCTGGATGATTTGATTCATTGTTGCAAGTGTTTGAAGCAATTGTAGAATCTTCTATCTGCATTAATTGAAATAAAGCATTTCAAAGATATTTAAAGGACAAACCCCAAGTCCACATCAATGTGCTCTGCTCACTACTTGGAATATAGTAGCTTTGTAGAAGTACCTTATGTGAAAACATACAGTTGTCGCCTCTACTGCAAAAGCCTTTGGATGCATAATTGCTACAAGGATACTTGGAGAGCTGATGATCAAATGGACAATCGTCTCCTTTCATGCATGAATTTCGTGCATAATGACAGCACGGCTGCAACATGAAAAAGAGAGGAGAAAGAAAGTGGGTCAAGGGTGCTTCATCAGACAAGCATGAAAAGGGATCTCCATCTGTCTTTCCTGCCACTTCAAGTACTTGATGGTTTTTAGAGAGACATCTAAGAATAGCATGTTTGCTCTTTAGGTGAGCATTGGCCAAGCTAAAATGTCATCGAAAATGCTTAAGAGCATATTCATACTGACATTAATCTACAGAGGATGACCTATAATTAGAATAAGTCAGTTTAGTTTACCCCTAAGGCTATTTTAGACCAATATCAACTGGAAATTGTTACCAAAAGAAACAGTAACAATAAAAAATGGAACTGAAATACAAACAAGAAATTTAAATAATAGGCACATAAACTCTACCTTTGTAGATTTCGTCAAAGGCACAGTACCATGTGAAAATTTGCACTTCTCTCCCTGATAAACAAAAAGGAAACACAAGAATCAGGGGAATCGTGAAAGTTTCAGAACTTTAGACCATCATCAGCAAAAGTATCAAATACTAAATCCACACAGGAGTAAGATAATAAACTCTGATTGCTTGTGAAGTGCAAAGCAGAAAACAACAACTACTTATTCCAAGATAATCAACCCCCATTATTATGACACAAAAAAGTACAAGCTTGTTACATGATGATCATCATTCATTACATCTTAAAATGCAACTCGATATGGTCAAAAATTAACCCTGGTAAAGAAAAGACCTATGGGTATTAATAGCAAAAACTTAATTAAGGAAAATGTTCTCAAACAAATAATAACATACATGAGCCTTGGGATTTTATGATAATATGTACCGTATAGTGATGAACCGTCTCTTTTTCCTGCTTTGTATATTGCTGGTGTGCTAAAAAAGTTTCTCCATTAATATATGTTTATCTCATAAAAAAATATTATGATGAACTGCCAACTAATCCCACCCAGCCGCAGAAAACTGAAAGGTACATTTGTAACAGATAGCAAATTAAGGAACCTTCCGCAAAAATTTCACCATTGACAAAGTAGCATATCTCAAGGTAAGCAACAAGTTAAGATCTCAAGGTTTGCAGCTATTGAAGCATTGATAACCCGATGTTGTTGTTTAGGGTGGTAGATTTCTCTTACCTCAGTGCATCTACCCTGGAGATAATGGCGGCAATATGTTACTGTTTTTTGTTTCAGCACTGGTTGCAGTTTCAACCTTTTTACCCCAAGCTCTCTATTCTTTTGTGCTCTCTTTTTTCGTTCCTTTTGCTGGAAAAAAAAAGGCTTATGAGCAACTCATATAGTACATACATTGTTTTTAATTATACAAGTCATTAAGTAAAAGTGGAAAATCATAGATGTTGAGAATTTTCATGTCAGAGGAAAGTACAACCGCATCTTCATAAATATGAATCTCAAAAACAAAAAACAATGAAAGAAACTGGATGGGTGGACACACCTTTTTTTTCTCCTTCCTTTCTTTGCTAAGAGGACGTCGTTTTTTCTTATCTTGCAACTCCTGCAGCAGAGCCACATCACAGTTACATGATGCCAAATTCTCATTAAGCAAGAATTTTCATAAAGAAAACTATCGTCCACATATATATACCAAAAGACCATGGCACAAGCCACCTTAATACTTTTTAACAAAGACATGCCCCACTCATTTCTTTTTACCGTTCATCAATACAAAAGGAAAATGATGCCTTAACCACAGGAACATGATGCCATAACCACAGTAACTCCATACTTCCAATCATCACCTTCATGCTAGAGACCTTTAATCATGGCAGCACATAAATGCATCTTCTCAATCTATAAAACAAATTCACCAATTTGTGGACAATCACACCCTAAGATGATATTAGTGCACCAGATACCACAAAGTCGAAATAAAATGTATCTCTCAATAGCAGTGCAGATAAGAAAATGTGTATAGGATCAGACCTTCAAGGTATTTAGAGCCCCTTGATCTTCAGATTTCTTTTCCAAATAAATATCTGCATAGGAAACTATATCGTTACATCGACCTGCGTGAGGGGTCGTGTCTTCACTGACTATGCAACTTTGCTTTTTGGCCTTTTTATCTTCAATTGAAGGACAATGTGTACCTACTTTTTCAGCTTCCACAACCACTGACTTTCCATGAAAAGCCATCTGAGGTTCACAAATCTTCTTCCCCCCATTATTTTCATGGTTTTCAGCTTTTCTCACATTAGCAACATCATGGTCCATTTCATCACTGAAAGAAGAGACTCCAGATTTTGTTTCAAGTTTTCCTTTTTGTCCTTCATCAGTGACACTCTCCATGACTGCAACGCATTCAGACACTTGCTCATTGTCGAGCAACTTATTCAACACAGCAATATCATTAGATGCTGTTCCTTCCACCCTAATGCTGTCAGAAATTTCCCCCTCCTCAGCGTCTTGTTCTTCTGTCACTTCCTGAGGCAAATTTAATGTACAATCTGGGAGATGCACATCCATGTCTCTTGTACATGGATGTTGTACTTCATTCTCTCCAGTCAATACCTTGGTTGCTGAGAGTGGACATTTCTCTTTGACATTCTGCATTGGAGTAGGAGCAGAACCAACTGCAATCTTTTGACTACAATCATTTATATCTCCTTGCAGGTGACTCGGACTTGTAGGATCATCTACAACTATTTGTTCATCAGAATGCTCTTGATTGGTACTTAATAAATCCCCTATACCACCAACATGGCGTTGATCATCCATGAGCTCTACTATAGAATTATCCTGATGAACAGGTGCAATGCCTTCATCATTCAATAGGATGCTTATATCGTCAATGTCCATATGCTCCAATTCATATCCACTTTCTTCTATATTAACCCCTAAGATGCTCTCCATGACCATCTCATCCTTTGGGGTTGAAGGATTAACACCATATTCTCTATCCGCTTTATTGGCTATCTCATCCATCGGAACTTGAGCTTCACTAGATTCTCTGTCCTGAGAGCTTAGACCTTCCAACTGTCCATCAGCGACGTTTGATTTCTGAGCACTTTCAAATTCTCCTGCAATGGGAAGACTGTCATTCTGTGCTGATGAATGTTCAAGTGGTTTACAATTTGAACCGGCCACTTCCAACTCAACTTGACCTTGTTCACATAATTCCTCTCCAGTTTTTTCTCCCCTGTCATCATGGGCATCATCTTCAAGATAGAGAGACAAATCATTAAAGAGAAAAAGCAAACAAACCAAAGGACTTCATTGAAGCCATTGTTAAGACTGTAGATCAATCTCGTTGAGAATGCATTTTTATATAACATCACTATGAGGTTAAAATTGGATTTTAAAGTTGAATAATTTTAAAACAATGAAAAAAATAAAGAAATATTCCATCTTTATCATCGTAGATGTTAAACAATAATGTAATAAGCACTACAAATAAGAAACGACGATAATACCAATATATATCAAGTAATTCGCCAGGGGAAAGCCTTTTACAAGCAGACAAAAGACATGATAGTTTCACAGTCCATACCTTCATATGCAGCACAATACAGACCAAACAGACCCAGCAGTCTAGATACAATCAAAAAGCACAAAGAAAGACGCTGATAACTACTCTGGAATGAACCTTGAATATTTCTCCTGGCATTTTGATTGATCACTTATCTCCATCGACGACTTCTTTCAGAGGGTTTGCAATGTTGTTCAAATGCTAGAGCTCTAAAAACTAATTGTGACGTTTCGCCTAGCTCTATCCCTTGTTCCTTACCGTGGCCGTTGCATAGTCCAGGACCAAAATTTCTCTCCTTTGGACTCATAACTTCAAAATTTCACTAACTTTACAGCGTTACACGATTCCGGCGATGGAAAGATCTCGATACAGGGCAAAGCAGTGAAAAGCTACGTAAAGCAACCCCAAGCCACGTTATTAAACTCCGATTTCATCGTGGGAGACAAAGGCGGTGCGTATACCTGGACTCGGCCAGTGAGTGTCGAACTTGACGAGGCGCGGAGCATAGCTCGGGTCGCCGCAGAGGGAGAAGATGCGGACCAGGGCATCGCAGGTCTCGCTCCTGAGGCGCGGCCTCTTGAGCAGAGGAAACGCGGGCGTCGCCGATCGGAGCTCCGAATCCTCCATCACAAACGTCGCCGGAGAATCGCACGGCCAACGGCGTGAGCCCTCCCCTCGCTTCGCTCGAGCCAGTCGCCGGCTCCCGCTGCCGCCGCCGCCGCCGCCGCCGCCGCCGCTACGCTCGCCGGCCGGCCGTGGCGGTCTGGAAGGGGGTCGATGATTCGACCGCCCCAGGCGCCGACGGCCCTCGGCGATTCAAGGAGAGAGGGAGAGAAGATCGTCGACGGATCGTGGAGTCGGCGCTTCGCCGTTTCGCGCGCTAAGAGGGAGAGCGACGGAGGAGGCGCGCCGTCGCTGCAGTCTTAAGCGGAGACGTCGGCGGAGGTGAATGAAGTCGAGATTGCAAGACGAACCGCATTTTTTCAACTCTTTCGTTTGTCTTGGCCTAAATATTTTTTAAAAAGAAATTGATAATGAGAATATAATTTATTAGCTAATTATAATAAACCGATACCAGCAATCATATTTTAAAATTATTTTAATTTTTTTCCTACAAAATAAACCAAGCTGATATTGTAAGCTTTGTTTAGTAGCTAACTATCTATGTTCTATTATTCTCCAAAAAAAATAAAAATCTATTTTGTGACGTTAGTTAATGTTTTATCTGAAAATAAATTTATTATTAAAAATAATTCTGGAACAAAATCAAATCGCTTCAAAGAAAAACTCAAAAATCAAGCAATTTTATTTTATTTTCTTCATTTGCTTCTTCCTCCTCCTTTAATTGAGGACCTCGCTAAAGTATCATTGACTCGAGCCTCATAGTGGCTAGGCGAGATTGAGCCTCACCTATGGTTGGGTGACCTCGGCCTCCTCGAGGGGCAGCAAGGTGCCCTTAAGGTCGGCAATTGATTAGAGAAAAAAAGAAGAAAAGAAAAAAACGTAATAAAATTACTATAAAATTAAAAAAATCTAAATCATAAAAAATTCGAGAGTTATACTAAATATATCTCTTTTTTGAATATAGAAATTTTGAATTACAAAAAGCAAAGACAGAATAGCAATAATGGGAGGAGGGTTGGTCATGACCGTCGGCGCTTGACCAATGGCTATTCACCTTGGTTGACCACAGGCAAGGTTCGTAGCCCTTGCCCAAAATCTTCACACGTATACCCACCAAAGATACCACAAATTCCACACAGAGCGATGGTTAAAGGAGGATCGAGCTGTTCAAATCCCAAATTAAAGACCCGAAGGCAAACCTTGATGCTCCCTCAAATCGGCGATTCTTGTCTTTTCCCCGTAGAAGTCGGCTCTCCGTAATCCTCCCGCGCTTCTCTTGCTGTGGAGTTGTGGAATCCCCATCGATGCTTCAATCTTGCTCTCGGCCCAGTTCCCCTTTTGAATGGAGTCGATAGGAGAAATCAACATGAATAAGCAGAGATGAATGGGCCGTGGACAGGCCGAGGGTCATATCTCTAAACTACGGGCTGTGGTCAGCCAGGCTTATGGGCCATCGGTCGGGGCTCGACGATACCGATCAACTCTCACCCTGCTGACCCTTCTCAGCGAGGGAGGGGGTGTCCATTTTTTTGTTCTATTTTATTCTTTTGATCTAATTAAAATAATATTTAAATTTAAAAATCAGATGTAGATTAGAATGTTGTAACTTTAGCATTATACTCCATATTTCAATTATACCAGCACAGAGAGAAAATAAAAAAAAAAAAGTGATATTAATATATTCTATTAACTGAGTTAAAGGAGGTTAAAGAGTAACTTAATTGCAATGATTTGATGAATTTGAAGACGGTTATACTTTCTAAAAATTAAAGAGTTCAATCGCATAATTTTTTTCGATCAAAACAATAGTATAAATTTTTTTTTATTAGTCTTATTTTATTTTTATTCTAATACTCATATTCAGATTTTTTAGGGCATGGGAGTCGAAGTGCTTTTAGCCCTATCTTTTAACATGGAGACGTTCCACAAATGCCGATAAAAACCATTTCAACTATGATAACTCGTTCAGGGAATTGTCCCCGTCTCCCGCTATGACCAATCCTCCCGTCACACGTGTCGACCTCCCTCTTCGCCTGGCCCCACCGCCACTCCTCGCGCGCTCTGGTGACCGTTACGCTACAGTCACAGTCCCAGGCGCCATTCATTGCCCAGCTGGCGTGCACAATCCCACGGCTCCCCGTCGCTCCGTCACCAGATCCAACGGCTCAATCCCCTCGCGCCGCGGCGTCGACTCGTCACCGTCCTGTCCCCTCTCACCCCGGCACCGAACTCTCGCCGACGATCATCATCAACTGCTGCTCGGCTGCTCCCCCATCCCCGCTCTCCGTCGCTTCTCCGTCGGCCATGGAATCGTCTCCGCCGCGTGCCTCCTCGGCGTCCGCATGACCGGTGCCGCTTCGTCTTCCACAGCTTCTTCTCCTCCGCCCCGCCTCGAACTCCGCCTCTTGATCGTCTCGTTCCGCGGGCGCATCGGCGTCGTCGGCGAGCTCCATGGAAGCGAAAACCAGCGCTCTCCGGAGAGTCGCAGTCGGCGGTCGCTAGAGACCCGTCCCGTCGACTTCGCCGTCGCGATGGCCTCTTAATCAGGTGACGCGATCATGAGTGTACGCGTGTGTATGTCCATGATCTTGTCCTGGTTCTTCCTGACAATGAAGTGAACATTTTCTGTCGTACGATGGACTTGACGAGGTGATTTATTCTTTCGCGACAGACTGAGATCAACGGAGGTTCACATTCTCTTCCATGCCTTACCTGAGATTTGCGACGAAACAGGACACGAAGTAATGCAAAAGGCAACCTTTTCCTCCTCAACAAACTTTTGCTCCACCGGGTCACCGAATCGAGACGCGGAAAATTCAGTCTTGGCTCTATTATCTGGACCATCATTCCTGTTGCAGTATGATTTTAAAGATTTTCCAGAGCCCAAACCCGTCAGCAAGTCCCCAGAACTTCCCTTTGAGGGATATATAATGTTACCCATGGTGCTGCTCCTTCTGGCAACATGGAACGACTGGACTTTGGTGGGTCAGCATTAAATTGATTTTCTCCACGAACCATTATATTCCTTTTTGATCTTTATCCTATTTGTTTCTCTGGCCAGATAAATTTTGCAGTGGGAAGAGATCCTTCATTCTGGAAATTGATTTTCTCCTGAATGAGTTCTAGTTATTTAATGAAGAGAATGCATGCGACTCTATCACTGTGAAAAGTAAAAGTCATATAGGAAAGCACAATACTTGCCTCCCTGTGTCTTTGTTTGGTCAATGGCATCCGCACTTTTTGTTTGTCCATATGGATGTTCGAAAGTCATTGGAAGAACTTTGCTTCTGAAAGTATATTCAAGATTAAATTGTTTGTTGTCTGTTGTATGCAAGTAAGCTAGTTAATGCTAGGTGAAGAAGCATCTTCTAAAATTGCATCAAGATATGTCCAGGCAACTAGTGGCGTTTTCCAATTCAGAATATGAGGAACACTTAATCATGTAACAACTAAGCTCTCTCTGGGATTTGGTCAAGAATAAGAATGAGGGATCTAATGCAAATTCCATCTAATAAGCTTGGATCAAATTCAGGGGGTGATACTATGCTAGGGGAAGATTAAGTTTTGATAGATTATAAGTGAATTGGTAGTATCAATCTGGATTTGTGCATGCTCCACTGACATTATCTTTTAACTTTCCTTTTCCAAGTGGCTCGTTGACATGATTTCTTCTTTTTAATTAATGAAAGTTGCATGCCTTCAGGAGTGAGCCCCAGTTCCAAGAAATTTTCCCCGAAGAGTAGCAGAACTGTGACAACATAGGGATTGAGTGTAATCTTGAAGGATACTCAGACAGAAGGAGTTCCTGCACATGGGATGTATGATGTTTCCACAATTAAGTGAGCAGTGAAGTTGTTTGATTACATTACTCTTCTTCTGGTTCCTCAGTATTTTGCAATTTAGTCTCTTGATCTTTGAGATCATATTCATTGGACGGTGTAGATGCTATGCTGAACCGGATCGGCTGTCTTAATTGGATGCTCATGCATTTTGCTGCATATGTGGAAGGTCAAAGCAAGACAAAGCTGATTGCTTGTTGAAGGGTAGCCATTGCTTGGTCCAAGTATGTTCATAGTTTACTGACTCAATTTACATCTTACATTGATTTTTTCCGTTTTGAGATCCCCCCACTTACTTTATATATCGGATAAGACAGGAACTATAGCCTAGCTAGTGCATCTTGGATTGATTCTATGGAACCTATTATCATTATTGTTATCAGATACATTGGGAAAAATATATTTTTCCTACAGCACCTAATAGGGATTTTCCTTTGCTGCCTACACAATGGTTTATGAACTGCTGTTGTAAACAGATCTGCTATATCTGCCTCTCGTTCTACTTTCCAACCTTTCTGAATTGTGGTCTTTTTGAGCTTTAAAAATCATTTACTTTTCAGTCTTGTCGTAAAGCAGGAGAAAGATGTTGTTTGTTCGTGATGATTTTCATCATTTTGAGGACCCAAGTGAGGTGGTTGACTCTTGAATATTGTAGTTCTATAATTATGGAAACTGCAATCTGTTGCTATTGAGATGGCCAAAAGTGACAGTTGCAGGAAACTGTAATGGCTTGGGATATCTTTGAAGTTCTTTAACACTCCTGACTGTATATAAAATCTAATGATCTAATTGAGTCAACACAGTTTATTACTTGAGCACAAGTTGATTGGAATACTCAAGGCTCAATACGCAACTTGAGCTTGACCCAATTAAGTTTTTAATAAGCTTGGATTCGAGCTGACCAGATTTGTCAGTAAATTTTAATATGAGCTCAAGTTACACTAAGCTTGAAGCCGAGCTCAAATTCTAAAGTCTGCTAAAAGTGATAATCGGGACTGTCTCTATTACGTAATGAATGTGTGATTGGGCTTGTGATTTACTTGAGACCAGGTATTTTTAGCATGAATTCCACCCAATTATGCACTTGAACCACTCAAACTTGAAAAGAATTGTGCTGAGTTCGAGTAGGATGTGGTTGAGCTAGAATATCTCACTATTAGTTTGACTTGCAAGGTCAACTCCTTTACGTTCCTAAGATGATCCATAATGAACTTTCAATCTTTTATGAGAAACAAAGACCTTTTCTTTCCTAGTTCATAGATATGCATCTTTAAAAACAAAGGTTGAAGAAAATGGTCTAGTCTTTGATTTTTCAGAAGGTGAAGGGCATTTACAGAATTATCCTTTTAGCCTGTTCTTTTATAGAATATATGAGCTGTAAAATGAAGATGCAACTCCCCTGAGCTTCTCTTTGTTTGTAGTAAGATGACAATGTGTTTCCCTGAGTTCCAGCTGATAAACCTGTGTTTACTTCAAAAAATTTAACATATCAACTAATTATCAATCTGTTGCTTTTCAAGTATCGGTCTTCATTGTTGCTTTAACAATGAATAAAAATACTGGCTTTTTACATCAATATGTACTAGTCAGTATCATACAATCTATGTTTCTTTCCTCAATCATTAGGTTGGATAAGAACCTTTACAATGGTAATGTAATTTATATGATGACAGGGTAAAAAAATGCAATAATGAAGTTAAATAAAAGAAAATTATGTTGTCCATAAGAAAGCTCCATTATACTGAAAGTGTATTACTTTAAGCTAATTTTCAATAAAAGTAGAAATGGAAGATTCTCTCTTGTTCCACTCCTTCCAGATCAACCAAAAAACAGAGAGGAATTGAGGTAATAATTCTTTTCCTGTGCACTATAAACAAATGCCCTGCCAAGCCCAGAGTTCTTGCTTGGTGAAACCTCCAATACACAAGATGACCTCGTGCAATCATAGGAAATGTCCAAAACGTTCTCGTCCTAGAACAATGAAGGAGGAGATGCCACATGGACTCTGCCTACCTTTCACAGAGGAAACACCTTTTAACCAATACTATTTCTGTTCTTATATGATAACAGAGAGAGCTGAAGATTCATTTTGTTTTGTAAACGCTGATCGTGAAAAACTTCTAGCCCTTCCGGTATTGCATCACACTTCTATGGTGCAAGCTCATGTGGGTTCGATATCCTCCACATGCAGAAATGAACTTTGATGCTGTTGTAGAACTTGTGGAGAGCCTGTATTCTGGTCACTCTGATCACCTGCCCAAAATACTGAACCAAGCAGGCAGATTGATTTTCACATTTGGACCAATTGTTTGTTCAGGTTATGTGAGGTTTTTGACTTATGTGATCCTTTGTGAATAATCAGCATTTGGATAAACGTTATTAACACTGCCCAAACTTGCTGTTTTCAAAGTATTGCTAAATATGTTAACTATGGATTAATGGTTAGCTTTGCAGACATTTGTCCAAGTAACATTGATGCACTAGTAATTTATGATCCTACAATTTCTAATTTGCTCAATATGTCTTTTCTGATTGTATGAAAGATCTACTGCAAAGTGAGGCTGAAGGTGTCAATGATGAGAATGTTCATTTCTATGGCAGATGTGCGCATTATGACAAAGATGTTGATTGTGGATCCAAAACCATTGGCATTCCTGACATCGTCTGTTCTGGGAATGTTTTAAGATGTGCTCGGACAGAGGTGCTTTCTGCATTTCTGAGGTTCCCTCATCAAAATTACTGGGATAAGAACTAGAAATTTCACATTGTATCCATACTTCAACCTTTTCTGCAGGGTTACAAGGAAAGGAAATGGCACAATGTCCTCAGTAATCTCCATGGTCTTTACAAAGGCAAGTGTGGAAGCGTTGTTTCCCAGGAGCAGATCAATACTTGGACTCACATTAATGGTCAGAAGAAATGCTCCCAGGCCATCTTACAGCTGCCACGCTCAGTTGTAGAATCTGATTGCCTAGTATGCTAATATATCTACCGTGTCTCTTCTCCAACTAGTATAATCAAATTGCATGCATCAGATGTTCATGACATGTGAGATTGTCATATCAAGTTTTTCTAGTCCTGTTTCATTTTTTGTTTCTTTACTGTCATTTTTCTGTTAGGTTCATGCATAATATCCTGATGCTTCAGTTGTCACAATAAGATTTATGTGTGCTTAGTACTTTATGCGAATCCATTTTCCCTTCGCAAGCTATCATACATAAGACTCGGTGATATTTGTGAATGTCACAGTAATGGTTTTCATTTCAAACCCTTGCAGAAAGAATATGGCCACTACAAACAGGCAAAAGTCTGGAAACATCTAGTAGTGTACAAGTCCGGCATACATGCCCTAGGACTTTATGCCTCTCAGTTCACTTGTCGGGGAGAAATGGTTTGGCCTTAGGATCCTAGCTTAAATATTATTCTTTCCCTGCTCATGGAACAGTCTTTATAATTGGGCATGTGCTCTTGTAGGTTGTTGAATATGTCGGTGAGATTGTTGGGCTACGTATCGCTGATAAAAGAGAGAGTATCAATCTGGGAGAAGAATTCAGTGCAAGAGTGCTTGATATTTTTTTAGGATAGATAAGGAGCATATAATTGATGCTACGCGAAAAGGGGAAACGCTTGAATAACATCAGTTATGATATATGTATTGATATTGTTGTGTCAGGGAGATCTGTTAGTCTGATCTGTCCATTCCATTTCAGCAAAGTTGCCTGAATGCGCACGATGATCAGCTGGAAAATGTTGTCTCGAGTTTCATACAACTATCTATATCTCGTGTTCCTTGTCGGGAAAAGTACTAAAAAAGTCATAAATCTATTGTATTAATATTAATTCAATGCTAAACTTTTCAAGTGGACCAATTTAGTTTTCAACTTTTTCGCATTAGTACCATTTATTCCATTGGGCCAATTTAAATTAGAAATTTTTGACGTGGACACCGGTGATCTTATATGAGACAATCGTCACTAATTTACAACTTTTATAATTTTTAAATATTCGTAATTTCTTCATTATTTTTTTCTTTTCTCTTTTTTTTTTTCCTTTTTTTGTTTTTCCTTTTTTGTACATTGTGGCCGGCAAGGTTGCTATTCAACCATTGCTAGCCATAGATGAGAGCCGACAACCATCACCTTGCTAGTCAACCATATATGAGGGCCAACGACCATTGCCTAGGTGAGGGTTGCCACGCCCTTGCCTACATCCAAGTAAGGGCTGAAACCCTTGCTAGTCACAGGTGAGGGCATTGGGCCCTTGCCCAGATCTAGGCGAGGTCCTTTGCACCTGTCGTTGGCGAGGGTCATGATGCCTTGGACTGATCTAGCCAAGGTCATCACAGCCTTCGTCGGCCGACAAGTCGGGGTTCAGATTTGATGGGGGCTTGATGACCTTGCTTGAGGTCAGCAAGGGTACAGAGGCCCTCGCCTAGACCAATTTGTGGCCGACGTTGGTCGATCGGTGACCTTATTGGCCAAAGGATGAAGAAAAAGAAAAAGAAAGAAAAGAAAAGAAAAATAAAGTTTTTCTAAAAAATTACACAAAAATATTTAAAAAATTTCACATCAATGCCTGTCATGTCACGTAGGATCACTGGAGTCTATGTCAGCAATTTGTAGCCTTAATTAGCCGGATGGACTAAATTGATGATACCAATGCAAAAATGTTTAGAGCTAAATTGATCTAATTAAAAGGTTTATGATTGAATTATTACAAATATAATAGGTTTATGACTTCTTCTTTTTTTTTTTTATACTTTTTCCGCTCCTTGTCTATGCCAGTTTTCAATAGAGGTGGCAAAATGAGCATGCACCTATTTAAAAAATTGAGTTGAAATAAATCTACTAAAGTGAAAGCGCAATTTCTAATTGGTTTGCAAAGAATCAAACTTCAACGGCAATGCCTTCGTGTGCTTGTCCTCAAGTCCATAGAGGTTGTGCTTGTTTGTGAAAGAAAAATTTTTTTGGTAAAGTGAAAGAAAAATTTTTTTGGTAAAGGAGGTTGTGCTTGTTTGTAAAATTCTAAATGTAAAAGAACGTGTTGACCAAGTAACATAATGATGAGAAATTAAATGATGATTAATAAACCAATTAAGTATTTAAAATAGACTAATTTTAAAATTTATCTAACATATCAAAATAGAATTGAGAATAAAGTAAAATTGACAATCTTAGAAATAAAATTTGGGAACTAAGTGCAATTAATCAATTAAATAGATATGTTAGAGTATCTGATTTCACCATAACTACTAAAAATGAATTTTAAATCATTACACATACAAGAACAATATTAAATATATGATAGCGCGGAATTTACTAATCTATTTAATATCTTATTTCTAGATATAGCAAACTTACTCAGTCTATCAATTCACTAAATCTCTAAGTGAATTTAAATAAACATAAGTGCAGTTTAATATGTGAACATTCCTGATTTGGCATCCACATTCCAACACTTTTGTATATGGCGTCTTCCTTTCCTTCTCTTTGCCATTTTTTCTTATCTTTTCCATATTTTATTATGCTGCATAAACAAGAAAAATTTGAGTAAATGGAAAGAAATCCAATTTTTTTTTTTTTTTGCAAACATTGCATTATTTGATGCCTAAAATTGGTAAAATAACTTTATTTTTATAGAGCTATCAATGCTCCTGCCCATGTTGGGGTCTTTGGCAGTTATACTTGGTTCCCAAGCCCAAGTCATTGGCATTTAGTTCAGATCTATTAAGGCTAGAGTCGATTCCTTGATAATTGGGTCTAGGTACACAAAGA
The DNA here is from genome assembly GCA_014182555.1 of Eucalyptus erythrocorys. NCBI lineage: Eukaryota > Viridiplantae > Streptophyta > Magnoliopsida > Myrtales > Myrtaceae > Eucalyptus > Eucalyptus erythrocorys. Next base: position 3,253,490 of record CM024599.1, read on the forward strand.
CTAGGCCAAGGCCCCTTGAGATTGAGCCCATGTGCCCATGCCTAGGTCCATGGAGGATGGGCTCGAGATCTCGATGCCTTAGGTCCATCAAGGCTGACCTGGGATTGTCAAGGTCAAGCCTAGTTCCTTGGTGTTCGAGCTTGGTCCAAAGAGGTGGAGTCCACATCCTTTAGGCTGAGGCTAAGACCTTATGTCATGACTCGGTCCGATGAGAGAGGGGAGTGCTCACTAGGGTCAAAAGGTCCTAAACAAGGAGCCACTCTTAGTAGACTTCCAATGGCGAAGGAGGTAGGAATGAGCTGAAATTTGCAACGAATAAGGGGAAGAGTGTTATTAGAATATATATGTGAAATAGGAATTTAATTTGCAAGAGATAATTTACGATGTAATTGAAACTTTATAGTATTAAAATTCCAACGTTAAGCATGGTCAAGTAAGAGCATTATTAGGATGAGTAATCGCTTGGAAAAGTGTCCACTTGTACATCAAAGGATAAAACCGTGAGATTGGTATCGAATGAGCCAAAGTTGACAATATCTTGAGTGAGTTAATTCATGGGTGTCGAAATATGGTATCAGAGGAGACCCCTTTCTATAGACCTATAATGACTCGATCTAGCAAGAGTGAGGAGTGTTTGCTAGGGCCTAAGGGCCTGAACAAGGAGCAACTCTTGACCGACTTCTAGAATGGCAAAAGCAATAGAAAAGAATTGAGCTATACATCAAATAGGGTGCACCGAACATGGAGAGAGCATTCTTAGGACATGTGCATGCGTGCGTGCATGAGTACATGTGTGAAGTTAGAATTAACTCACATGAGGTGCCTATGGACATAATGATCATGCTTTACATTAGAAGAGTATTATTAGAATGGGTGACCTCTTAGAAAAATGTTCGCCTCTACCCAAAAGACAAAACTATGAGGTTTAGTAAAGGTTGGGTCAAAGTAAACAATACTCCGAAGAAGTTAACCCAAAGGTGTCACACCTCAATACGCATGATTGGCTCTACGGAGGCCATGCTTGGGTCTCCAATGGTCATGCTCGGTGTTTGTCTCCTATTCTCAAGTAGTCACCGGTGCTCGACCTAAGTCCATCATGGTTGAACTTGGTTCTTTAGAAGCCGAGCTCAAGTCCAAAGCAGCTAGGCCTAGGTCCCTTGAGACTTGGCTTGAGACCTCATTGCTCAAGCCCAGGTCCCGAGCAACCATGCTTGGATACCTACTCCCATGCCTTGGTCATTGGCACTTGGCCCGGTCCCTTGAGGCTAGGCCTAGTGCTCATGTCTTGACCTTGGCTATCATGCTTCGATACTTGCTCCTTCACCCAAGTCATTGGTGTTCAGCCTAGGCCCATTTTGGCCAGCCCAGTTCTTTAGCAATTGAGCTTGTGTCTAAAGAGGTTGGACGCAAGTCCCTTGGGGTCAAGCTTGAGACCCTGTCATCCATGCTCAAGTCCATTGAGGCTATGCCCAATACTTAAGCAATTAGGCTTGTGTCTAAAGATGTTGAGCCCATGTCCTTTGTGGTCAAGCCTGGGACCCCGATTCTCATGCCGAGGTCGCTTGAGGCGGCCTCTCTCTCTCTTTTTAGAAAAGAAATAATTTTGCACGTATCAAGATCGAAGCATGGTTTTCAATATGGACAAACAATATCATAATCACTTGACCAATATATATTTTATTAATTAAATGGTTTTAACTTTTATATTGTATTACAAGAATTTAATTATACCCAAAAACATAAAATAGGTTAGTTCCTAGGTAAAATGGGAACCGAAATAGAACCAACCAGTTCATAGTCCTAAAGCCTCTTTGTTCTTGTCCACAAGTGCAAAGCTCACACGTCTCGACATTGCTCACGTGTTGTGTGAATTCCTAACCCACGATATGACTTAAGCATTGGAGCTCGCTTACTGATTTGGTAAAGCTAGTCCACAAAGTCGAATATTCTTCAATTGAGGCTAGACTGGGTTGGATTTACATCGTTAAAATTGTATTGCATAAAAATTAGTCCTCATCGATTAGATTGATCAATTTGAGTTGGGCTATATTCAAACTGACCCGACCCACTAGTTTAATGAGCCTAATTTTAAAATAGAACAATGCAGGGTGGTGATGATTGATGAGTTCCAAAAAAACCCGTTGATTGATTGGTAAACCAATGAACAAGTAAATTCCATCAGGTATTCAACTCTTACACCAATCTGAGAATTCGCATCATGTCAAATTTTTGTTCACTCTAGTGCATTGAGATCATATATTACAATATTTCGAGATAAGCATGCTAGAAATCCTAAAACTTACTAGGAAAGGGCAATCATGTGGTAATCTTTTACTTATTTATTTTTGTGTTCCAGACATGGAGTTTTCTCTCACCAAGGGGAATGATTCAATCTTCAAGATCACGCAAGTCGATACTCGTTCGGACATCAATGTTTCAGTGAAGATTGCCCGTTACATCAGTTCACTACCCAAAAGCAATCCGGGTTCCATGCCATTTACCGTGCGACGAAACTTCCGTATCAAAAGGTGAGAAGTTTATCGCGTGGAAAAAGCAAACTGAAATGAATCCTGTGTATATGGTGTCATTTACATGCTTCCTAATGACATCTCGATACTGTTGGACGACAATGCATAAGTTCTACAGCTCAAACATCACTGATACACATCTGCCAAATGAGGATGAACCGAAACCTTGTCTTACTGCAATTGACATAAAGCACGCATCCTCGACAGTGTCTAGGATGTTAACATGACGCCGGTTCCCACTCTGCTGCGCTTGTTAGCCCTGTAACCTCTATTTTGATGAACCACCGATGAACCTTCTGGTGGCTGCAAAAGGTATATGTTTAGGATCCCCAGTTTGGAATGTTTGCCGTCGCTTCGTTTACCATTTTCACCAAAGTCACCTGCCAGAAATCAAAATTTTCAATGGAGACAACGCAGAACAAGGACATAAAAAGGAAAAAAGAAGTAGCAAATAAAACACAAAAGAAAGAACACCTCCAACAGCAAACCATTATTGAGCTTATGACCTTCACCTTTCGACAACAATGCTTAAAGAATATCCAAGGAGTGCTTCACATTACGCTTAAATATTAGGATTCAAATTATTCTTGGCATGTTCTGTTAGGGATAATTTTCTACAGGCATTGTGCAGATCTGTGTAATATCTAACTAGAGTATTGATGTCTGATTGGGCAAAACTTCGGGATAGTGCAACTCATTGCTCTGGTATCCTTTTCAGGTGATCTTTTTTAAAAAAAAAAAAATTTAGCATAGCACTTTGAGGGGATCTCATGGCAAATAAGAAATTACTAGAAACCCTTATGAAAAAAGCTATTAGTTAAAATCTATCACTACACCCCCAAACGCATTCAGAGAGAAAAAATTGACTGCCTGACATCCTTTCCTGACTGTTCTGCTTTCAATCTATTTGTGGCAAGAATTCCTCTAATTTGTGAAAATGCCCCAATGAAAGTAACCCTTATCCTGAAGTTGTTAGTTACAAAGGATTAAGGCTATAAAAAACATAAAAGACGTCATGAAGCAGAAGCTCCTTCAACATACACCTGATCAGATTTGAACTATACTCTTCTAGATGTTTGGCTTTAATGATCCATGCTCTCAAAATGGGAAAGCAATCTTTCAAAGACTACATACATGGAGGTTTCCAGGGGAGAAAAACAAAAAAGCACCCTAGAACGACATGGAGGGATTACATACCACACTATCTGGAACACCGGGAGGAGGTAGTGGTAGGTTCTTTGGAGGAGGGACTTTGTCGTAAGATCTCTTGTCGAACCTCCATTCTCCTATCTTTCCATAAGTCAACTCGCCCTAATTGCCAAAAAGAAGTTGAACTTGAGTCATGATGCAAGCGGCAAAAGGAATGTTATGATTTAGTTTCGGAACTACTATCAATACGTGAAAATTAGGGATAATATACTGGTTTAAAAAAAGGCTTATCATTCTATCATATTCAGCAGTTTCCCCCCATTTTCTTATAATTTAAAGAGTGAGCAAAATCACCTTCATATTGTAGTCACATCCATAAGTGTAATGAATTATGAATTTCTCCCCAAGTTCTTTGTCCCAGGGTGGCTGAATACACAAAATAGAAAGTGATCAACACAACAGTATATTTCCCTGGTTAAATGATTAAGCGATCATATGAAAATTAATAACAACAAAGAACAACAATATTGATGGGAATTATTAGTAATGCAATGCCACAACCATTAAAAATTGAAAAGTTGATCCCTACCGATGGTAATACCTGTTAATATTAGACAACTTATTAATGACTATATGCATGTCTCAATGACCATGACCAGTTCATTGCAGCATGATATCAGAGTTATGAATACTACCTTACAAGAAGAATAGTCATGAATAAAAAAATATGCAATAAAAGACCACCCTTTTCTCACAACATTTGTAAGCATTAATTTTACACTTGACCACGAGGAAGTACCTCCTCTTTAACCATCTCTTTTCCAAAGTCAGAAGCTTCCTTTGAAGAGAGATGGATGAAGATGCAAGGTAAATTTAGAAAATAGACCAGGACACATTAATGAGCCGGTGACCTAAAAACCAGCATGAGGAAACCCAATCAATGACAAAAAGTGTGGGATAACAAGTAAAAGCTAACATAAATCGGAATTTGGTAATAAACAAATCACTCTTCTTCATATTTCAAGTTCTTATAGACTTCTCCTTGGGATCTTGGACGATGCGGTTTGAAATTGGTAGACAGAGCCAACCGATTTCAGCCAAGATTAAGAATCTCCACTATGGGGAATTTTACTTCAAGATACTTCAGCTTCCTTAGTCGTACGTTTACATGTTAGACAGAATCTTTGTTGACATTCCTTGATTTAGACAGTCTAGTATATCCTCACATATTAAAAATGCAGAGTTCAACTGCTTGTGACATTCTTAACGTTTTATGTTGGCCAATTCATCTGGCAAAAAATAGTAGGAACAAACTAATCCTTCAGGGCTACTTATGTAAATCTTATGTTTTGTAAGTTTCTTGCAAGGTTAAAGGTATTTTGTTAGCGTAAATTTCATTGTCAAGTCTATTTTCGTCAGCTTTAAGTTGAACCCAAAGATCTCTTTCACTTAAAGTATTATAACATACCATGTTAGTCGCAGTATTGGCATTATTCGACAATGCTTCTATAAGTTCATTCATTCATATGTGTTATTTTGCTGTAGCATAGCAAATTGACTGATTAACAGAGTAAAGCAGAACTGTAAGACGTCTTAAGAACATGGCATCAGACTTTGTAGTAAAATCATGAGCCATCACACAGGCAGCACAACAGTAGAAATAGCTAACTTAGTTGGTAAGGGAACCTGCATCCATAAGAATTAATGTCATTGACTTACTATAGTTACCTGTTGAAAATTCAAAATTAACCTATCAAATACTCAACTCAACTACCCAGCAATTTTTGGCCATTGTACGTTTTCCCTCATGTCTTTCAATTGAAGATTTACTTTCTCTAAACTCATAATCAAGTGAGCAGGTTTTTTAGCAATATGAGGTCAAACTTCAAACACTCGGTCATTAACATGCCATCAAGACATAGGACTCCCAATTTCAACCAAGATCTTGTGCCAAGTCAGCAAAATCATTAAGAAAGTAGGAGCAACAAAATGATTATCTGCAAACCTGAATCATAAAATCCTTGTATAAAATGTTGCCAACACCATGAAATGCTGATGATACAGCATAAGCATACCTATATGGAACATAAAAGATGAAGTCAAAGTAAGTCCAAATTGAATATTCAACTTGAAAAAAGTATGATGTTACATGACCAAGAAGAGCTCACATTTCAAGCACCCAACCGAATGCTTTATCTGTTTCAGGATCTTTCTTCATTGCCAAGGAAACATTCATCCAAGTTGGAGCAATTTTTTTAAGAGATTCCTATACAGAACAAAGAAGAAAGTTAATGGAGGAAAATAAAAGGAAAAAATGCATCGTCACTGATGAAACTGCCTTCTGAGATATATAGTACCAAAACCTCACATATAATAGGAACTTACTGAGGAAATTCTAAACTTGACATGAGAACAAGTGGTGCTTAAACTAAGCAAGGTCTAAATATGCTCCTTTTCAAGTGACTGAGCTATGAAAGTCATACCATATATTATTTATATGTAGGTTCTAATATGCAATTTTCCAACACAAATGAATGTAAGTCCAGGACATATAAGAAGTAATACTATTCGCTACCTCTGACATTGGATCAGAAAACAGACCTTTCCTACAATGACAGGAGAATTTCCAATCGGATCAATATTGGTTATTGGTCCCTTCTCTTCAGGAAAGAATTTCCGAAGGACAGTCTCATACTTCTTAGGCTCAATATAAAAGAAAGGAAATGCAGCTCCAAGTCCATCTCTTGACAAGTTTGGTATTGGCTTGACAATGATATGATCAGGCTCTGACATCAGTATGTAACTGGACAAAAGGTAAGAACAGCATCGGTAAAGCCAATTGCACAAAAGAATAGAGAAGAAAATCTCCGTTAATTTTGAAATGCCACAGTATCAAGAGCTCATACTCTTCTTTAATGTCAGCTTGTTGAAGCCACTGTACAAATGCCCATGGTCTGTTGAGGACTATATAACCCTGAAAATATAAATGCGATGCAACAATGTTAAGATGGGCAAACAGTCTATTTATTGTAACAGCGATTAATCTCAACTTCAAGTTCGCTGTTAACCATCCACAGAGTTACCTCTGGCCGAATGAATGTGGAAGTTTAACTTAAATTACACTCTGCCCCATTGCAGACATCTTAAATTTTAGAAACACACTATTTTGGAAGAACAAAAGAGATTGACTAAAAGGCTTAGTTGCTTATCCTGGGGCCACAAGGATGGATGTCAAATCTGAGTCAAAATCAAATGGGAGAGACCAGATCTCGATTTTATTTGGGTTGTTGACTGGAGGAAAGAATACTAGGGAAATCCTTGAAATAACATACTAGCAAAAGTAGCTGGGCAAATTGATTCCGTTAGCTATTACTGGGACTGATTAGACTTCTTCCTTGCCATCAGCAACAGAAGAATTTTAATTGTATATTAATATAATTTCTAAGCCCAATTACCTATAGTCCAGTGGTGGCAGATCCAGAGTTCTATTCCCAGAGATATGCCAAACCATGTATAGGGGTTACCGAGAGGAAGAATTTCCTTCCCTTTAAATTTTATCTTCTACACTTCTGCTATATATTTTTCAGGGTAACCTTCACGTCTAATGATCTATATGTATACACAAGCTTTCTAGCCATTCTATTGCTGGTAAAGAAGCCCCATGTGGTTAACCAAGAGTACGTTTCTATTGTCAGTACAAGGATCCTCAATTCAACCACTACATCTTCTCTGTTTCATAATAATTTGCATGACTATATTTTCTCATTTAACTTAGACCACTGACATGGGTGAGATCACTTTGTTTATAGTATAGAACAGCATGTTTTCTGATTGTCAAACCATAGGAATCTCTTCCCGTTATCTCAAAGCTCGATTTCCACCAATATGTCAACAAGCATCATCAATCTGACTAAGAGGCAATAAATCATTGACAATTGCATTTTGTGGCAGATCGACACAGATGGCATGACTGTCCTCGACCAGTCTTCAAAATATCAGGTTCAATTTCTTCAAGTCGCTGCTTACAAAAATTTCACAGATAAATTCTCATGTGGAACTCGTCATATTAGTTCCCAAAAAATATCAGCACGTAACAAGGCTCCGCATTGCTTTTCTCACTTCCAGTCAACATATATCGCAAACTGCAAAATCAAGGTTCTACGAGCACATCAAAACCTGCCGAACCACTGCCATTGTCCACATAACCTCTAATTACCTTCCTTTATCCATCCAACAGAGACACATACACATAAGACAAAAATGCAAGACAATAATTCCACAGAACCAAGCATCCCACAGTACAATCAACCAACTTACTCACTCAACCACCATGCCAATGGCTAGTCATTCTTTCAAAAAGGGGTAAAAAAAGCAAAGAAGAAACCGTTACCTGATCCATCCCAGAAGGAAGTGGCTGAGCAACAAAAGTCGGGATCTCATCCATGTACCCATCAGGCTTCCCGGAGTGCAAGATCCTGGTGAACCCACCCATCTCCGAATTGGGCCCATTCTGGTGCTTCTTGAACCAGTAGTACATCACCCTACACTGCCAGGTGTTGTACACCGAATCGGAAGCCGTGACCGCCGTGTGGAACAGCCTCTTCCCACCGCCGCCGCCGCCGCCGCCGTACCTCCTCGATCTATCGAGAGGCATCTTGATCACGGGGTCCACGGACAATCCGGAAGAGGGGTCGGAAGGGCCGGGGAGCTCTTGCTTGAGGGGGGCATTGGCGGAGATGAGGATGTTGTAGGTGATGAGCGCCACCGAGAAGGTTATCAGCACCGAGAAGAAGGTATTCCCACAACCCATTTCACTCGCTCTTTCAAAAAGGAAGCTCTTTTCCGCTACCCTTTGCCCGGCATGTACGTGGGTTCAGCTCCCTGCGTGACTTCTTGGAAGAGGAGGAGGAGGAGGAGGAGGGATTCGAGGAGAAAAGTCGTCACCTTTCGGAGTCAATGAGGCGAGAGGGTAGTTAGAGAGGGAGTCCAGCCGACTGCTTAAAAGAGATTCCTTTACAGCAAATTGGCCCTGAATTTTTTGGCCAGTTTTGTCTGTCTCTCTTTCCTTGAGCGAATGCTAGATCCCCGGGAAAATTATCAGAAAAAATCCCTCAGAACTTTTGCTGGCAGTACACGTTTGCGCTCGAACTTTCTACCTTTACACAAGACCTGAGAACTTTCATTTTTGTTACGGCCGTCATTTTTAGTACGATTTCTCCGCAAGAACTATAACCCTCAAATGAGGTACTTCAAAAGCTACGAGATTGATGTTTGGAAACATATCTCATATAGATGTCTTTTGATATCCAACATGAAGTATGCAAACCATTTTACACACCTGATCGTTGTGGATGCATGTAGACCGCCTCATCTAAATGTACAGATCGAATACGACTCTATCAAATGCGGCTATTTAGGTTATTATGAAGAGAATTCGAATACGTGATTTTTCACATCGAAATCAAGCACTTAATCACTTAATCAACTCATTAGAGTCATTTCATATCTCAATATTGGTGAAATAGAACAAAATTATAATATAATACAATAATATGCACATCGATGAGCAAAATGGTTAAAGATAGCACTTCTATAATTTAGATTGACTTTAAGGGTTGTCTTTGGATTGACTTATGTAATTGGAAAGAATTTACACCAGGGTAGGCACCAAAAAGATGAAGAACCTCCTTCCTTTCCAAGGGATTTAGCTAATAATTCCATGAGAAGGGTTAGGGTGAATTTCCTTTACTATAAGTCAACCGATTCAAGCATTTTGGTCATAAAAGATAGAAGAAGCCTATTCAAGTTTTGCATGGATGGGATTGCACGTTTGGGCATGAAAACTAACAGCGGTTCTGGGACTGCAAATGTTGCAAGATGAAGGACTAATGTGTGAAAAGTTAAAACAAAAGGGGACGATTTCATTTATGATCATATTCTATGAGGGGCAATTTGCAATAAATTCTTGAGATTGGCCAAACAAGAAAAAGTCTTCTTGTTTGGTACCTTCTTGTTGAGTACTTTGTTTAGTACTTCTGAGCCGCAATTATGGGCCACTCCTCGTCCATTATCTTTGTTGTCACTGTAGAAAGTCAACTTTGAGTTGTATCTTGCAATGAGACAGAAAAAATAAATCTGGATTTGGAAGAAAAAACAAATAAAGAAAAACATTTGATGGATGAATTTTTAATTAGAGGAAAACGCGGCGCTTATTTTATAATTTCATGAAAGTATACTTTCTGTGCAAGTTGTACCTTACCCATACTGCAGGACTCACTTGAGAATAGAGAAACGTAGTGAGCAATGTCAAGTGTCTAATGACATGCGAATTTACTAGTGCTAAATCCGCGCCTTAGGTTAAATGGGAACATCAACATGTATAATTATTCTAATCAAATTTTTTTCTATGAATAAATTTTTTTTACCATAAGTAATCTTAACGAATGGACAGAAAATCCCAAAGTGAAGAATTCATATTTTTATCATTTTTCTTTTGAAAATGTTTAATATTTTTCCAAGCGACATGTCACTAAAATGTACCTATTGAAAAATATCACATTGCCAATGCAATTCAAAGGCATTTTGTTCTCAAAATTTGTTTTTTTGATGTTATTTATGTCTAAAGTTCAATGTTACCATGATAATTCAAAAGGCTTTTCCCTTTAAATTTGTTATGCATAATTAACACTTTCTATACTTTATTTAGCATTTCAAAGTAATAACATGGGACTTTTGGTCAAGGTGTCTTGAGATACTCATGCTTTTATTCAAAATGATTAATATTTTGAAAAATTCCAAATTGATATATATGTGATAAATTTACCTCAAACTACTACACCATTGAAAAATTGAATCCAAATTGATATATTTGTGATAAATTTATTTTTTTTTGTTAATTTCCGTTAAATTTTACTGTAAAATTACTAAGTTGGATGACATGTGACAATTAACTAGTACATCAGTTTGGGATTTTACTCTTTGTTTGTTACAGTTATATAATTTTTGTAGTTTTTTTGGTATTAATTTGATTTAATGGAGGGTGTAATGGTTTGGGATTTTTGGTGGTCAAATAAATTAATTTTGGGTAAATTTATTATAAGTGTACAAGTTTAAGATATTTTATAGTCATTTGATATAAATTTGTCATGGGTATATTAGTTTAGGGTTTTTCATAGTCGAAAAATTAATTTAGGATAAATTTGTCACATACTAGTTTAGGATTTTTCAAGGTATTAACGCTACGTAAAATTATATGCATGTCTCTTACACATTTCTTCCTTTTTTTTTTTTTCCCTTTCTCTTGCACATTTTCTTGAACTTGGGAAACAATACCCGTTCTTGTAGATTAAATCAGAATATACGCATATAAAACATAGATATTTTATCCAGATAAAAATAGTTCAATCTTTACTTTTTCTAATATATTTCTATTGTAGCCGGTTAATGATGTCACATGTTAATTATCATTTGTTTGCCAAGAATATCCATCGTGCTCACATAGATTACTATATTTTCTGTTCATTTCTCATTAAATAGCACAACGTGTTAACTAAATTCAATCTTTAAATACAATATTTCTTTTATAGAATCTGGAAATTCAAAACGACGCAAGTTTCTTCGTGTTAAATACAATTGATGTAAACTTAAAGTAACATCATTTGTTTTCTCTTTTTTTCCCGAGATTCTCTTGCTACGCCATAGATCTTATTCAGGTAATTTCAAGGAAAATGACTACAAACCTACCTTATTTCGCTCAATTATGATTTTCATCCTGTATATTATTAATCATTGAGGTGATTTCAATCACAAAAGTAATAGGATCATATTTGACCCCACTAAGCGTTTTAGCTTTGCTGTTTTCTCGCAAGGGGATCGACCCTGTGATCTACCTACGTTGTACCTAACTTGTTACGTGCGTTCTTGGTCCAATGGCAACATGACTTCTACCCAACTCGTTCCGTGCATTCTTGGCCTACAGATTTTACCTAACTTATTACCTTTATTACAGCCGTAGCCTCGTTACATGGCATCGGAGGAGAGGCCGAAGGAAACTCTCCGCTTCTCAAAGGGAGCCACCTATCCTGCATTACTGTCCTCCTAATATAGACTTACAACATCTCGAACGCAGCATCACTCAATGAATCTTTCAAAACTAAATATACATCAAATTGTACATCAGGGGAATGCAATTTAGCACTCCTAGAACGCCAGGTACAACAAAACACAAGCACTACTAGAAAGTTTAAGCTTGCCAAACATGGAAAGATGATCCTTCGGTGTACAGTTTCATCCGAGCCGAACTACCAGACAAAGAACCAGTGACTCGTTTTGAATATATAAAATTAAAGATCTAACGCTCTTGCCAAAGTAATCAAGAGAAAATACATTGAAAGAAGAGATGCTACATGTTTCTTTGGCCTCTTCATGATTACACAGTCAATGCTACATAGAATTACATTTCCTGAATGCACCGAGAAACTGGATGTGATTTACCACTAAAGAACTGCAAAGGATGATTTCACTGAATACATAATTAAGATGGGACCATACAGATGCGATGAAAAACAAGTATAGCCAGGTATTATGTTAGTGCTGGTGAAATATTCATCTTTCGACGACATTCTTTCTCCGGTTAGCCAATCTGAAGAGGTTGGAGATTTGTATAAATAACTTCTACATGTATTAAGATTAAGTGAACCATGAGTCACATATGATAACCAAGCTCCCTCTCAACCATGCCTTTTATATACGGAAAACGATGTGACCACCGGGAAAAACCTGCACAGGATGGAGTGCGCACATGAAATTTGATGTTTTAGCAATCTTCTCAAGAGAAACTAAATGAACTTCAACAAAATTAAAGTAGCAAAGCAAGGAGTTCAGATGTTGGATTCAAATCTTTAAGCTGAACATCGGAATCACCGAGAAGGCAATGATGCATGTCTCACATGCCGGACTTAACTATTAGTATTTTGCAATTCAGACCTACCCGATGAGACAATCTCTTGAAGATCCAAGTCTGCTCTAGCTTCATCGACCATATCCTGAGATAAATTCAGAAAGTAATCAAAGATGTAGTGTGTGAGATTTTATCACATAATACTGGCAAAACAGAGAGAAAGAACCAAGGTCAGAGTACAGCATAGAGAGGTGGGATTGCACCATAGAAAACATTGCTGTCATTGCCAGTATCAACTCTACGTTAACCATGACAAGTAGAATTATTCTCTGAACACCCTTACCATCTCATTTGAAGCGAGACTTTTAACAATGAGCCGACACAAACTATGAAGATCGCTGCGATTAAAATTTGGATAACCTAGAAGAGCCTCCTCTGAAGAATGATCTAATATCAGCGAACATATGCTTGATGCCATCATTGTCACAGTTGGGTCATTAGAATTCTCTGAATCACAGCCAGAAATTCAAGTGGAAAATCAATATAGTTTCCATGTTAGTATCAGTCAAGTTAAAAAATAGCAAGGGGAAAAAATAAGAAGAAATTTATGCATTCCCCTCATTTAGTTATCTTCATTATCAGCATCAGCTTCTTTCTGTCACACAAATCCTTCTATTATCTCTGAACTCTTAAGACACTAAAGACATGCATGAGTACATTTTACATTACACTACCATTTTATCAAAGTGCTACAAATTAAAGAGGAGAAAAGAAAGACACAAAAAAAATCCAAAAGCCACACAAGAGGCTAATTCTAGTAATATTATCTGCCAATACTCATCATATTATGACAATTGAAGCATCAAAAAGACCATTCCGCAGTCATCTCTAGCTCTTACAGACATAAATAGCAAAGCCAGTGCAATTCTTATCATTACACTAAAGTATCAGCAAAGTTGTAGCTTTTATGCATAATAAAACTAGCATTAGCAACAATCCTAAGGGTTTAGCTGAATCGGGAGAAGCCCATGATAAGTCAAGAACAAGATGTTTGAAGTTTGAGGTACTATTCCAACTCATTGTAATCTCTTGGGCTGGGCCAAGTGGAACTAATTGCATTTGATTTCGTTAGTCCTTGTGTGGATAGTTTGCCTGTGCACCAAACTTGAAAGGTAGGCTTAATTTGAAGTGTAAAAGCTGGTATAAGATACCACCCAGCCATAACATAAAGCAAAGAGAGAAAAAAAAGTTTCCGTGACAAGAGAGCAGCAAGTATGTCCATGGAGATTTCATGCCAATTAGCAAAAACAGAAGATGAAAAATATCTTTGGGAACAAATCAGTAAATATATTTCCATCAAGAGTTCACAATACTCTACCTGCCCAGCATGCTAATGTTCTCAACAGATTGACATAAATGGGCTCCTTTAGTGATAATGGGACCTTCTCTTTCTGTCATAACAAGTTAAAAGTTTCATTGCACCAAAAAGATAAGAATAATGTTCTGATGTAATGAGCAGACAGTACCTTCAGAAGGACGTTCATGATAGTATCACAAGCCAGGAAGATACTGTCAGTATCCTCTACCTTGTAAGAATGTGTATCGATCATTCTAATGAGGCATTCCACAACCTGCAAAGTCAAAGGACAATAATTACTGCAAACAGCCATTGATCAGTTTCACAGATTCACAAATGGTAATTACGTGGACAATCATTTATTTCACTGCCGGGTATACACTCTAAACAAGCTATTTTCTACCAATAAATAAATACAAAAAGAAAAAGAAAAAGAAAAAGGAGGAACCATGCCACCAATGATAATTGATTCTAATGTGTTTTCTTTACACAATTGCCAGAATTATGGAGTAACATGATCTCAGAATACATGGGATAAGAATCTCGTTGCTTACAGCTTTATCCCCTCCAAATGAGGCTAAAACTTGACATCCTTCTGGCTTCATCGTTGTTTGACACAGCATAGGTAGCAAAAAGCACACAGAAAAGAATGGACTGTTGGAACAAAATTAAACAGATGTTATTCTATGAGATTTTTTATTTAACTTGAACCAAATTCACAGGATGAATCCAGACCTAGGCTCATCAATTCCTTCAATTGATAGCATAAAAGGTAGGAGCTCCTGGACTTTCTCTTTGCACGCAACAGGTGTCTCTGCAAGATAACTGAGAAGATCTGTATAAGCAGATTAAACCCAATGCAATAAACATAAAGAATTCTCACTAGAGTGGATGGATATGAGAGCTGTCATTTAACCATGTGCTGGTCAAGCAAAACTTTTGGTCCCACCGTCTAGCACATTCATTTGAATAAAAGATATAAGAAACCTAAATTATATCCCACTAACTCTGATATAATCCTACAGAGGAATAGAATATGAAAAATTAAAGTGCATCAGTTTCTCTTTAGGATTATTCATCCTCCTGTGAAATGGTATCATATTCACATTCTAGTACATGACATGAGTGATTTAGACTCTTCTTATCTACATTGTACTAAGATTTTTCTCCTGTTGAGTCAGGTCATACCAGGCTTAATTAAGAGAAGCAACTGGTGCAGGATACCTGGAGGACTAGATCAAAACTGCCTAGTGTGGTTATGCAGAACACTACAAGAATAAAAAAACTGTCAACTTCCAAACAAGCCCTAAAGATATTCAAATGGCATAGGTAGTTATTCTTGTCTGTGATGTAAAATGAGAACAGATAAGTAATCTTGCTGTATGATGGACATCTAGGAGTCCAAGGATTACAAAAAGTTGCATGGATATATGGTGTACATGTGGTCAAGGCACAATTTACCCTATAATAACTATTATAAACTTCGAAATCTGTGAAACTAGCCCAGAGGAAGATAGAAACATAAGTCTACATTACTTGTCATCTTGACTTACTGAAGAAATTCTTTCAAGAGGACCATGAGAATGGTGGAAAAATATACCTCCCAACAACTCGCACTGACGCAAGAAGATCATCTCCCTTTTTCTCTCCATGTTCCTGCAGGATAAAAAGCAACTCAGAGCACACATCATTATGCTACTAACACATAACCAAAGGAAGATAATGTTAATGTCCTCGAACCCCAACCTTTGCATCTTGTAAATACTCCAGAACCACACCAATTGTCTCATTAAGTCCATGGATCACCTTTGTGAAAGTATTCTCGTCAATAAGTTCTCCTGTAAGATTGAAGAGCAAAGTCCATAAAAATCCCACAAGATCATGATATTAGACATGCATGATAACTATCAGTATCCATGATGTAGCTACTTACCTTCATCTGCACCCACATTTGCAACTAGTCTAATTATCTTCTCAATCAAGGAAAAGGCAATAGCCAAAGTTCGCTGCTTTGAAAGGATAGAATCCACATTGGAGGAGGAGCTCTTTGAGGCTTCATACTTCAAGTAGGCCATGTCATTCAGCAATACAGCAATTTCAACCCTAGAAGATTCTAAGACAAGCAACAGACACCTAAAAGAGAATAAGGAACAATTTAGTGTAAAAACGAGCCAAGATGCCAACATAACATCAAGTATTCCACTAAGAACCTATGATCAACTGAGAACAATAAGGCCAACATGCATCACCTGTCAGCTGGAACGAGCTCCCTTCCATCAGACGAGTTTACTTGATTAATGAGCCACTTCTCACCCATTATTGAGATGGCAGACTCGGCCAAAATGAGAGCATGAAGCTTCTCAGCAGGAGCTAAATAGAAAAAAAAAGCTACATCAACATGCTTTTGATGAAAACCAAAAATTTTCCTCGCTTAAGACACTCAAAAGGACATCATCAAAAGTTATTGTTATTGGTAGTGAAAATATCAGATATCAGATTAATTTTCCATCTAAACTAATGTTTAATTTAGCAATCTCTTGCCTTACAGGTTTGCTAGGAAAGTTACCTTGCTGCAGAAAACGTAGAATTAGAACTGTTAAGTTCTAAATTAGCATAAATTACTACCAGTAGCTCCCCGCCTTACCAAAGGTAGTTAAAATTAACTTTGCACTTTATAACGAAAGTGCAACCGACGTTAACTTAGAAGTGAGAATTAGTTGGTTAAACACGAACATTTGGTTTCTTGCAATAAACATCCATGGAAGTCACCTTTGCTTACATACCAACGCGGTTTTGTAGGATTGCTGTGATGCCAATCCTTAAATTATCGGACCAAATACCATTTGGCATTACACGAAGTGTCTCGTGAAGCGATGCCTGAGAATCCCAACACAACCGGAATCAGTTTCATCACTCTGCAGAACACCATACTGCAGATGGAAATATTACATAATTGGTGGATATGTAATGCCAAAGATGGCCATAGACATTATTGCCTTCAATTAGACCACGGACAGATAGACCAGATTGGTTCGATTTGACAAGTTTAATGGATAAGGCATGAAAGCAATTTCAGAGAATCTAAAATCGTGCAAAATCCAAGTAAATGCAAAAACCTTCAAAACTTTAGGAGATAAATGCACTAAACTCCTCAAATTATAACACGATACTCAATTCAGTCTATTCAATTTTCAAAGCAGCAATTAATTCTTTTAACTTTAGAATCCAATCAAAACATTCTATTACCCCTTAACAAAATGGCGACAAGAAATTCATGATGCTAATATGGGAGACCCAAAGCAAAGCCATTTTTGGGAGGCTTTGTGAGGATCTCTTTTCATTTTTTCCAGGAGGCTTTTTGAGAGTTCTGAAATTAAAAGGATAGAAAAAAATTAAGGTGCGGTTTTTCTTTTTCTTCCTGGGATCGCAGTCCATACCTATTTGAGTATAATACAATGGAGTCCATCTCAACTCAAACAAGTAGACTTGTGGTTAGTTAGGCTCTGTTTTTCCTCTAAGAATGTTAAAGATTTCTCGACTTCTAGATCCTAGATAAAGTTTAATGACCATATACATGAGTCTTGATGAAAGCAATGTTTAACTACAAACAAAGCTTGAAATTTTTATTACATTTGACTAATAAGAAATCCATTTCTCGAAGAAATGGATCTTTTTATCCAACTAGAGGTTGGAAAAGAATTTAATCATTCAAGTGCCACCAGGATCTCCTCATATTTAACTAAGAGAAGCAATGAAACGACTTAATTTCTTAAATTTAATTTTCTTTTCAAAAATAAGGATTTGGTTGGCCATTTGAAAAGTTGTGGAACTAAATTGCATTTCAGACACAAGTTTCAGAACTTCTTGTGCATTTGTCCAAATCTAATACTGTCAAACTAAGCACCACATTCTGCATCCAATTCCCACATCAAAATAATAAACAGGGCATGGTCCATCCATCATTAGTTCAACACACACAGTTACTCCCAAATGAAAACATCTAATGGACACAGAAGCACACAAAGGAATTATTGTTTTCAGGCAAGGCAAAAAAGACACATTTTTAGAGGAAAATACAAACCGAAAGTTCTGAAGAGAAGATAGCTGATAGTATATGCAGCGCTTCAAATTTTAATGCATTGTGGAGGACAGCAAATTGCCTCGCTATGGCAGCAACCTGCTTTCAGAAGAGATTATTACTGATCTCTAAGAGCAGAATCATATAGATTGACAAACTCAATAAAAAAGGACTCAGCACAAATCAAAACTCACAATTATTGAAAGCTCCTCAAGATAAGTATTGCTAAGAAACAGCTTTCCCAGTGACAATTGCACAAGTTTCATGGCTAGCTCCATTGCACGAGAACCTGCCAAAAATTTGGGTTAAATTAATCTCCGACAGAAGATCCAATCCCAATCCATCAGTAAACATATAAGATATTTTGTCCAGAAAATATCGGGCAAAAACATTGTAGAAATATACTCAAATGGTATCAATCAGAGCAAAATCCACTAAAGGCAAAATAATTTCACTGTTGAAAACGAAAGTCCCCACTGGAAACACAATATGACCACAAAAATTGATAGTCATAGCTATTCTTAAGTACTTGTCAGCAAAATCCAGTCAAGGTGAGAATATTTACCATCAGCAAATGTAGACATTTGAGGGGCTAGCACCTTCAAGCCTCCAGATTCAAAGAAAGAAACAACTCCATCTTCATTTGCAGAGAGCACTAGATATAAAAATTCATAACATTCTTCAAGTACAGGTGAATCGGATCTGTATTTGATATTTTAAAAATCAATAAAGCACTAAAAGCACAATTGAAAGAAAAATGTCAGGATCAATCACTGTAAGTTTCACCCAGAAACAGTAGCTAGCTAAGTAGCTACCTCTATTACATTTTTTTTTTTTTTTGGCTCTGCAAAGACCTAACACAAAATCCTGGTGACTAACATTAACGAGCAGCTCTTAATACATTTCCAAGGTAATACCAAAGATAACTACTATTCACAATTATCACATAAATCAAGAGCAAATTATTATGAGGAGTCCACCAACTTCTCTACCCAAAATTCTTAAAATGTATAATTGTTAAGAAAGAGAACCTTACTTGTTTGGCAAAATCTCAAGTATGAGAGGAATTTTTGAAACCATTTCATTAGAAGCAGCAATCTCAGTAACACGGCAGAATGCAGCCAAAACTGTTACCGAAAGCTGCAAGTATGCATCGCGATTGTCACTGCCTTCAGTAGATCCTTGTCCCATTCCTTCCCAGATAGGAGAAATTATGAGAATACCAAATGAGGAGACAAATATTATGACAATATCAAGGCAAAGAAAGAAAGTTCAACCATGAAAGAATTCCCAGTTGATATGATTTTGGTATGCCCTACTTAATGAAATCAAGTACTTAGTACTCAGCATATGAAAGTGAGTTTAAGGTCTGCACAAAACATACGGTCTAGGATTGCTAGTACTTATTACATCCGATCAGAATTGAGATATTGGTGGTCCTTTCATATACCAAGTAAACATAATATCATAATAAATTGCCACGAAAAGTTCTACACATGTCAAATATAACTCAACAATGTCATCTAAAGCTCCGAGATTCCAAATTGAATGACAAGCTAAATCTATGCCTTGAGAAGTCACATATAGAAGTATGAGCTTTCAAACTCGTCAGTAGTGACTTCTTAAGTTGCTACAATTATCCATCGAAAATCAGCAAAAGACTCAGAAGTACATGCTGTAAAAGCCTGCAATTTGTTTACTTTTTACTGCTCTGCTACCCACTCTTAAGTCACTTCAGAAGCCTGCACTTCTAGGCATGACTTCAAAAGACCATAATATGAGATTTTTGCTTGATTTCAATTGAACTTAGAATTGACTTACATTAATAAAGTATTACAGTGCAGACACCAACTGTCATTAGACTCACTTGAAAAAGGTGCTTCAATATCCTCAGAAGCAGCCATGACAATCCAATTGAAGAGGTTTTTACAAGACTGGCCCACATTCAACGCTATAATTCAAGGGGCATATAACTAAACCGAAAGCTTAAAGAGATCTTTCGGCACTTAGACTATAGAATCTCCATCAGCCACAATGGTTCCATCAACAGAACTGTCAGAGGTACTCAAAGACAAGAGCTTCATGTAGCCAACTGAAACAGAAATGCCTTGCAATGGGTGAGGTTCAAATTACCAAAACTGATGCCTACACAGTTACTATCAACTTCGCCATGCCATTCCTCTAATACTGATGCGTCAACAAGGAGAAAGAGCTCCACCAATGCAAACTGATAGTCCATTCAATTTTTGTCAGCAAATCCCCACCCCAAAGAGCCACACAATCACTCAAGCGAAAGAGTCACGTATTCATTTCTCATCGCTGTTAGCAAGCTTTGGGACTTGCTACTCATAAAGGATTCTCTTCGCCATATAACAGACCATGAGAGCTTATAGCATCGCTTCATTGCTTGCCAAAGAAGCAAGTCACAATAAAAATTAACAACCTTTACATATTCAAACCCCTTCTGTCATCATATAGGCACAGTATCGTAGAAAAATCTTTTCTGCACAGTTAAATCTACCATTTCAATACCGCCGGTAACATGTTCTTAAGCTTATGTCGACAAGAGTTACTTCATGTCACTCGGAACTCACGCGGCCCTCGACGCACTGCCTACCATTCCCAAGATGCTGATATTCACTTGAACATGCCATCTCGCAGGTCAAATAGCCAATCGGAAAGGTAATTCTTTTAGCCAAGTCATGGCTGCGCGACTCTCACTAACGACAGAACCGTAAGACAACCAAGGCGTCACCCAAAATTACCGGTTCTGAGGAGGCGGTCGAGGAACCGCGCCCCGACGGCATCGTAAACCCTGCGCAGCGAAGCGAGGTCGTCCCCTTTGCAGAACTTGGTCACCAAGAGCAGGCCGGCCAGGCGCTGCTCGTCTCTCTCGCCCTTCAACAGCCTGAGGCAGTCGTCGAGCGACGGTGATTGGTTCTCCGGCGCCGCCTCCTGCAAAAGCGGAGGATACCATCAGCATCAAAACGTTAACTTCCTCCACTTTCTGGCCATGCACCCAAGACTGCAACTTGACCGTTCGATGAAATGCCACAGAGAAGCTGGTGCTGCTCACCATCTGAACAGAAGGAATCGAGGGTCGAGCTCGGGACGCACGATGAAATCGTCGGGAAGGAGAAGTCAGCGAATTTGCTGGGCGGACTTTTCGATTTCCTGGCTTGCTTCCGCTTCCGCTTCCCGCCGGTTGAGTGGAGACGCTTCGAGAGCAGTCTACACCGCGCGGTGAGGTAATGAAACCAACAGAGTCCGGGTGGCTCAGTGTGGGGGAACCGGTTCGGTCTTTCACGAGCCGGATCCAAATGAAGACCGACGGTCGAGGACGAGGTCAGCACTGGAGAGGAGCATGATCTAGGTAGACACTTCCCATCTTAAAAGTTAAAATCGAGAACCGTCCAGTAAGAGTCGGCTTCGAAAAATTGGAATTGAGACTCATCCGTTGGTTTTATGAATCCACCCGAGAATTGAACTGCCAATTCGGTCCGATTGTCGTGGGTCCATGAAATCGATCTCAAATCCCTACAAAGCTTGTTCGATCTTATCTTTAAATTGAATTGCGAGCTATTTAATTTGATTAAGAATTAAAAACTATAACACAAATTGAATAGACAATACTCATTAACTAAAAACTTAATTCATTTGAAAGTCACGATGTGGTCCTCTTAAGGATTCTTGATAGCGGAAACAAGTGAAGAATTAGGTAACTAATGAGAAGTTTTCTATTCCTCTATTCTTTTGTTCTTTTACTCTCCAGAACGAAAAAAAGAATAGAAATTCATTTGATGAGGTCAATTAATTTTTCTATTTCTCGGAATAAAAAAATAGCTGGAAAATAAGTTTGGAACGATAAGAAATAGAAAAAAAAAAAAAAAGTAGCTTCTTGTTTTTAAAAATAATTTCCAGGAAAATAAGTTTTTTTTTTCTCATTTTCTTTTCTTCTTCTTTCTTGCTGCTCCCGTAGGCTACCATTTGCCGTTGCCTTCGGCTGCCACCGTTGCTATTGATTGATAGGTGACGGGCGGCGACAACGAGTAGCGGTTAGCAATTGGTGGCAATAGGCAATCGGCAATCAACAACGACAACAGGAGACGAAGGTCAAATGCGTTCATATTCCTTTTGTGAATTGCACCAAATGAATTCATATTTTTTTCTATTTTAATAATAAAAATTTTATATAGTTACCAAATACATCATTTTACTTATAAATTGTTCGATGAGTAGAAATAGAAAAGATCTATTTCTAAAAAGAAATTATCCCTCGAAACAAAAATGTTCCTATTCGCACCTTTAGACTCTACATTAAAAGTCCTAATCTCACAAAAGTTAAAATATTAATCGCTTGATTCATTTTTTTTAACGTCAACCCAATTTAATCATGGGATGGCTAAGGAAAGACCTAATTATATTCTTAAAATGAACCATTGGCTTTTATGGACATCTTCGATTGGTTCTTTCCTTTCTCTAGGTTTGTTTATTTTGTTTTGGTTGCGAAAGTAAGTAAATGAATTGTTAGAATGAAAATGTAAAATAGGGAGTTAATTTTATTACACACCAAAGAGACAAAATTAGTTAGTAATATCTAATAACTACAAATATGCATATATGTCTATGTATATATATATATATATATATATATATATATATATATATATATATTGGGTTGACAAACTAAAAATTAATTAAGTAATTAAAATGCAATTTCTTTTTTAATATATATATCTATATATATACCCGGTCCGGTAGGGTGGGCAGGCAATTCCACTCCTAAATTGGGAACCATACTAGTATTTACTAGTTGCACCAAATTGGAATTAAGAACTGGACTGGCCTCCATGAGAACCGCTGGTTCCAGTTTTGGTCTAGTTCTGGGTGGCTTTCAATTCTTTTGCACACCCTTAGTCAGCACGTCCCTTTGTTGAGTAGCAGCGTCCAATCGCACGATTCGAAAGTTGAAGTCGACTGAGCTGGTTAGAGATGCAATCACTTCAAGTACTACCCTTTATATTTGTAGCGCGACTCTAGCCCCCTTAAAATTCTAAAAGTGCAGACCCACTGATTCAATAGGACTAATATCAAGAAAAATCTCAAATTGATAAATATATGATAAATTTACCATGAATTAGTTTTTTGATCAAGAAAAACACTAAATTGGTATACTTGTGACAAATTTTACAATATGTTAATTTCCATTAATTTTTTTTTTCAAATTGCTAAATTGGATGACTTATGATAGTTAACGGGTGCACTAATTGGGATTTTATCCTCCGCTTGTCACAGTTGTACCAATTTATAATTTTTTGTAGAGATGAGCGATTGAAATTCTGTATGTGTTCTACTTGGAAATTGAAACTCACATGTTGGAACAAGTTCCTTAATTTTTGAAACCCATAACCTATTTTGCATATCTTAGAAAGGGTCTACCAAGGTTTCACATGCATTATTAATTGAACTATTGCAATGAATTATCACTTTTATTAACCATCACTTTTTACTACAATTCACTAATAATAACTTATATTTAGATACATGAAAAATATGAAACATTAATAAAGTATACATCTCAGACATAAAATGGAAACTCAAACTAGTGATTCCTGATTATGCATTAATCATTGAATACCATGGAATATTGCAGGATCGCGCGAAGATATACCCTAAGAAAAAACATAGACTTGTTTTAGGTTCTAGATTATAGCTTCCATCAATCTAGAATCTGGAATTTACCCATCAAAATACGGTTATTAATTTTTTGAAACTTGAAACCTACCTTACATATCTTGAAATTCTAAACCGAACAAGTTTCTACCCGTCTGGTAGTTTTTGTGAGGCATTAATCCAATTTAACAAAAACTAACATAGATAAATTTGTTGCAAATGTATCAATTTGGAGTTTTTAATGATTAAAAATTAGTTTGAGATAAATCTAATACAAGTGTACGAATTTGAAATTTTTCATGGTATTAATCCAATTTATAAGTTTGCATGTTTTATGTTTGATCTATAGTATTATATATAGCAAAAATGACCTTCTATCTTTTATTGGAGAGTACAATTCTTTTTGGTTCATCAAAGTACCTTTGAATAGTTAAATTCTAAAATATTCGATCGACGGATAAATATATAAATTAATAATCCAATCTTATTTTGCACATATTTCAATTTTAAGATTCATCCGTTTTTCATATCACAAAAAAACCCTACTAAAAAATTCAATTGAGAAAACATCTTTTCTCTTTTCACAGGTATGTGTAAAGTATGTTCGTACTCTATCAATAATATATTTCAATCAATAGACAATTCAACTACCAAGGAGACAATCTTACAAAAACTTTCGACTGTCAATTTTTTACATGCATGGAACTCATTTGCAGATCTACCAGTATAGTATTATGAGTAACCTTTACATGGAAATATTTATGTCATTAATAAGTGAAGCAATTTTTTAAAATTTTAATATAAAAATAGGGTTAATACCCTAAAAAATCTCAAACTAGTATGTGTGTGACAAATTTACCCCAAATTAATTTTTTGATCATGAAAAATCTTAAACTGATATACATGTGACAAATGTACCCCATGTGATCATGAAAAAACCACAAATTTGGCTAAGTAGCACCGATACTAACACGCGACACGCAACTCGACACAACACGCCAACACGTCGTTTCCCGAAAAAACAGAAAATTCTATCATGTTGGGACACTTTCTATATTAAATAAATATTTTTATATATAAATAAAGTATCATTTTTATGATTATTTCAATCAAATTAATTTGAATCAAATTCATAAATAAATAAATAATTTAAAAAGCCTACAATGAATATACACTAAAAACATTAATCCACCGTTTATTAATATAATTCATTGTTTCAATTTACAAATTCAACTCTATTTCAATAATTCATAAAACTTGGAGAAAAAACAAGTTATCCATATTCTGGACTCGCATGTTAGATATGTTGGAAAAGGAGAAAAAACTTAAGGGGGTGAATTGTGTATCATGGGAAATGAGAGTCAAAAGAGAAGAAAAGACAATATTTTTCTTCTTTCTCTATTTATTATTTTTATTATCATGTTTTATTTTTTCATATATATATTTTTTTGACCTTTCTTTTATTGTATTTTTAAAATTGACATCGATATTGGAATCGTGTATCGGAAACTTAATGTCATAATTTCGACTCGAGTGTTGGAGAGTGTCGGAAAAGTTAACTAGGTATTGGATTTTTCGACACGTGTTGACCGAGTATCGGAGAGTATCCAAGAGTGTTGGAGAGTGTCGGACATGTATCAAAGTGTCCGATACGACACGAAAACTCTTGAAGAATGTCGATACTTCATAACAAATTGGTACACTTATCCTACATACCCAGACTAAAATTTTATCAATTCCCACTGGTCCGATTTTCGAATTTATTTTGAAACTCTACTCACCTACGTAGGAGGAAAAAGAAGAGGAGAGAGAAGAAGAGGAGGAAAAAAAAAACCAAAAAATAAAAAATGTCAATGCACGAAAATGCCTTCCAAGTCTTGAAGGAACACATGAGTCGAATTGCCCTCGAGAGAGAATGAGCTCATTTCAAGTTTTTATTTGAAATATTTCCTATTGTGTTTCTATCAATTTGTTATCTCAAATATTTCCTAATAGGCTTTTTTTAGAAAAAAAATTAAATTTCTCTTCCTTACATACATGAAATGCCTGTACATTTTTGCTAGTATATGATATGTCTTTGAATATGATATCCAGAGTAATCATCACATTAAATTTCTCCAATATTAGACACCTTGTATAATTTATGTAGAGAGAGCATGGTGTATGGAGGTTATATATAGATAGTACCACCACGATAACCACAGACAATTCAAAAGTGATTAATTGTTTTCATGAAATCTTCCCAACAATTATCAAAGTGAAAGAATCCTTTTAAGGGTGTGGAAGTTATTTATATAATGAAAATCTTTTGTCTCATACTCAAATTAATTTTTCCATGATCTTTTCTTATGGTAAATAAACATTATTAGTTATGGGAATGTTTCTCAAAGGACATAAATTATTGTCAAAAACTTAATTATATGAGTTGTTGAATGTTTTTGGATTTATGTTCATGATCGACCAGCATAATAATAACACGCTATGAATAATTAATGTGTGCATAGACCAATGTTGTTTCAAGCTTAAGCGCCATCAATTTGATTTTTTTGGCTTAACCGTGATTCATGCGATTCCGAGTTTTGACGCTGGCGAAAAGTGTCCACGACATGAGGAATGAGTTTAGATCTCTTAATTATGATGCTATTGTTGATATTATCTGAAAATTGACTTTCTTTGTGCATTTTGAAAGCATGCTTTTGTACGAAAAGATATCTTATTTCATTGGAGTATTATCATATTAGATATTAAGGGTTGTTTGGTAATCATTTTTTATTGAAGGAAGGGACTTAATCTAGCTCCAATATCTCAAATTTTCTAGTCAAATTGAACTCAAGCGTTAATTTTAATACTTGATCAAAGCTTGAGTCGAGTTTCAAGTATCAAACATGCAAATCGAGTCCAATCAGGCTCTCAAGAGCACCGTGTCGACTGGACCCGACTCGAACGCACCCCTGGAGACAAAACACCACGTTTCCCCTATTATCTATACCAACTGTCGGGCGAGGAAGCGTTCGGCAGCGGGCAATTGATGGCTGGGTGCATGAACCCATTCTTCCCTCGGAAGCTCCCTCCAATCTCCACCGACGTGGAGCGCTCTCATATGCGGACTCACACTTTGAGAACGGCATGAGCGCGAGAGTCCCGGGAGACGCTCGGCCGTAAATGACTAGAATCCAAACCAAGCACGACGCCTGGCTCTCCCCTATCGTTTTTAATTAGTGATTGATTCTAATGATTATGTCGTAGCTACTGAGTAACAAGGAACATTCATCGTCCCCTCGCTTTGTTCATGCACCAAGGGACATCTCGGTTATTACAACGAGAGAGAGAGAGAGAGAGAGAGAATTCTAGGTTTGTAGGAAAACCAGCTTGGAGACCTGAGAAACCACCGTGGGAAGTGAAGAACTTAGTGGCACATGAGAAGATTAGTGGAGATCATTGCACGGGCATCTAGGGGAATAAAATTATTTGTTATTGTGAGGTGAGAGACTACTCCACACTATAATTTGTGCTTTACTGTTTTTACTGTTGAGACTCGTTTTGTTTTGAGCCTTCATATATCATCTTGAGATATGGATGGATTATTTACTTTCAATCAAGAAAAATATTTATCGAAGTAACTCAGTTTGAATTCCCAATTAAATGATTTATTTATGTGTGCCGATTGATTCATGTAACATGCTTTCTTGAGCTTGGGATCAATTTGTGCACCAACACGTGTTTAAGGGATGCATCAACATGCAGACAAGGTATTATTTGTTTAGTTGGTCTAAACATCACCTGTATGCTCAAAGAAACTGCATTAACATGACTAAAAGCTAGTATTTGGTTGGACACTGAAAGAAAATGAAAAGTGGTAATGTGGGAGGTAATAGAGGGATTCGAACCTTCGGATATTTGGCTGGACATTGAAAGAAAATGAAAAGTGATAGTAATGTGGGAGGTAATAGAGGGATTCGAACCTTCGGATATTTGATATAATATCACATGAAAATCTAACATCCCAATTAATCCCATATTTTATGTTGTCTTGCCTCCAAGTTACACTCATTTAGTTTGCCACATTTCAAGTCTTATTGATTTTTTTTTTTTTTTTTTTTTTGGGATCTAATTGTGTCCATCCCAAGATTATGGATTCTCTATCTTCATATAAATCATCTTTACAGCCTGCAGTTGCTTCGGGAGATTCGGGCTCAACTAGAAAAATAAATGATTTTAGAAAATAATTTTTTAATTTTGATTTTTTACATTACCCAAAAAAAGTGGTAACGAAAAATATTCTCATTATCAACAAAAATGTCCACGTATAAATTGTTGTTAGGAATGCAAATAGTTTTTATTGATTTATTTTTGTAAGTGATTAAAGTTAAGAAAATATTTTCAAAATATTGATTTCTTCTTGAAACAAACAGAGCCTAAGGTTTGAAGTCATGACTTTGAAGTTGCAATTTCGTTCTTGGCGTTTACTCTCTCAATTTATATATATGGTTGTATAATAAAAAGTTAACACCACAAAAACTCCAAATTGGTACACTCATGACAATTTTATCTTAAACTAATATTTTGGCCATAAAAATCTCAAATTAGTACATTTGTGATAAATTTACCCAAAATTAATTTTTTTTTATGGCCAAAAACCCTAAACTGGTATATTTATGACAAATATACATTCGTTAAATTATATTAATATTACAAAAAACTACAAAATTGATACAACTATGATAAATGGAGAGAAAATCCCAAAGTAGTACACTAGGCGGCTATTACGATTGTGCATGACAAACTTCCCCAGCCCAAGAATTTCTGTTCTTTTCTTCCCCGGAAGAAAAAAAGAATAGAAACTCATTTGATAACGACAAGTTGGTTTTTTGTTCCCTGGAACAAAAAAAAGTTAGCCTAGGAATGGTTTTGGAATCTCTTGTTCCCGGAAATAAATTTCAGAAATAAGTGATTTTTTTTTTTATTCATCTCTTGCTGCCGCCGGCCGACGGCCGCCACCGGTCGTCGCCGGCCGACCGCCGCCGATGACTGCTACTAGTCATCACTGGCCGACCGCCGCCGATTGACCGCCACCGGTCGCCGTTGCCGTCGGTGGACGTCGGTTGTAGCTGGTCGTCGCCGGTCGCCGCTGCTGGCCGCTTGCCACCCGGCCGCCACCGACGGTCGGTCGGCGGCGACGTGTGGCGGCGGTCGGTCGGTGTCGACGGTGCCGCAGCGATCGGCTAGCAAAAATAAAAATAAATAAAAATAAAAAAGAAACCGTTTTTTACCAAACGCATTTCTATTCTTTTTCTATTTCTAGAGTAAAAATTTTGTATAGTTTTCAAACAGGTTTTTTTACATAGAAATTGTTCCTTAGAATATAAATTGAAAAGAAGTATTTCTGAAAAAAAAAATACTCCCCAGTCAAAAAGTGTTGTTATGCGCAGCCTACGTGTCTACTAACTCAACACTTTGACGTAGAATTTAATAAAAATTAATAGAAAATAAATTTATCATAATTGTTTCAGTTTAGGATAAATTTATTAAATATATACTAATTTATAGTTTACTTAATTTTGGATAAATTTATTACAGATATAAAATTTTGAAATTCTTATGATATTAACCCTATAATAAAACACATAAAAGGGTTATTTAAATTTCAACTTACGTGGTCCCCCACCTTCCGGAAATTACCAAACTGCTCAATAATAAAGATAAGAAAAAGTAAGATGGATACCTCACGCGGGAATAACGCGAAAAACCGCTTCCCACTTGCCCACCACGATCCACCCGCGGTTTTCCTCATCCTCACTCCCATCCCCACCACCACCACGCCACTCTGCTCCGCCGCCACACGGCCCCGTCCTCATCCGCGCGACCCATAAATACATCCCTCCAACCTCATCCTCTCCTCCATCTTCTTCCTCATCGCCATCCACTCTCTCCGCTCTCTTCACAGCCTTGCACAGACCCGAGACCAGACCAGACCAAGACTTCCGAGTCCCGTCGCTCTCGCCGTCGAAATGTTGTTCCATCACAAGCTCAGATCATCCTCCCCGTCCCTCCTCTTCTGCTGCTTCCACGACGGCCACCCCGCCGCCTACCACGAGGCCGCCTCCTCGGACTGCGACGACGGCGGCAACCCCCGCAAGGTCCGCTCGACGGCCCAGGAGCTCCGGCTGGCGGAGATCCGGTACAAGTGCCGCAGCCTCATCACTCGGATCGGGAGGTGCCGGTGGAGGCCGGGCCATGCGGCCACCGCTGCCGCTGCCTCCTTGGAGTTTGGGTACGACCCGATGAGCTACGCGCTCAATTTTGAGGACGACCGGAGCCGGGAGTTGGACGAGGAGTTCCCAGCGAGAAACTTCTCGGCACGGCTGCCGGTGTCTCCGGATCGGTTGCTGCCGGTGAAGTTGCCGAGGGAAGTCGTAGCTTGTAGTTGAAGTTGTTTTCTCTGGAAGAGAAAAGAAAGGCATCTTTTTCTTTTTTTTTTTTTTTCTTTTTTTTTAATATTTGGATTGACAAGCAAGGCTATATTAGCAGTCCTTGGAACGATCCAGAGCGCGTGTATATATTTGTAGAAGCTTTGAGATCTCAAAGTTATGGAAGATCTGCTTCGATTTGTCCTCGTCATCATCTCCATTTCACTTTCGCTTTTTGTATGGATTCTTGATACCCGGTCGAGCATTTTTGCTGCGTTATTTTTCCGAAATGTGAACCTTCGACCAAAAAAGAAAAAAAAGAAAAAAGAAAAGAAAAGAGAAATTGAAGCGTGGACCCATAAAAATGGGATTTACTCTATGGATAACATGGATGCATATTCTTTTCTTGAGGATAGAGATTGGTAGTGCGCCATGCTGACTCGGGTACAGCACCCTTGGGCCCGCGTTCAAACACGAATTGTTAACTCTCCCTCGATATTTTTCTAATTAAATTAAAAAAAATGAGAATAGAAATTTTTAGGGTCATAATAAATGCACATGTTCTTCTAATTAGAAACTTATCTAAATAATTAAAAAAAAAACTTGTCTAAAGAAAAGAAAAAAATTGTTTCCGGGGAACGTAATGGTTATTCAAAAGCATTTTTAGTCTGATTTATTTTGTGAATTATATGTTGACCCGACAAGTTTTACATTGGAGAATGTAATTGTGATTTTATTTTAGAATATCATCAAAGAATTTTTCTTTTGGAACATTCCATTATATATATAAAAGAAAATTGATAAGTCATGATTTGATGGTAATATACATAACAACATCAAAAATTTATAAACAAATGATTGTGCTAAAAAAATTGTCAATATTACTTTATTTCTAGGTTGTACTTAACAATTTATCCATAAATTTGATCAACAACATAATCAAGAAATAACCACTCGCCGTGGTGGCTCAGCTGAGTAGGCGCTAGACGTCCATCGAGGAGATCTAGTGTTCGAAGCTCTTACAACTTGTAGGAAGGCTGGCTTTGATACTCTTGACGACTTACCGTAGAAGATGTGTGTGGTGGGCAAGACGTGTCGCAGTGGTTTACCTCCGATGCCGGCCCGTACGGGGTTAAAAAAAAAAAAAAAAAAAATCAAGAAATAGATTTTTTTTTTGGTATTTCTCTTTTCGACAAAATTAATTTTTATGGAAATAAAATCTAAGAATTATAAAAAGCATACCCTTAATATACATGGAAATTTTGCCATTATGGTCACAAAATCCTACATAGAAACAGCAAAGCTATAGAAAAGGGTAGCAAAATTCGGGGGCCACCACTTATAAATTGCAATCAAATGACTAAAGGTGATTGCATGGAATTATTTCGTGGTCTCTTAACTTTAGCTTAATTACTAAACTACCCAAAAATTGAAGTTAGGGAAAATAAGACGAAACATCAGAGAAGGGGTTAACCCAAAACACTATGTCCCCCCAACTTTGCCCCGTCCTTATCCCGTCCACCCTATAAAAACCCGCCACCTCATCCTCTCTCTCTCTCTCTCTCTCTCTCTCCACATGCCCAAATGTTGTTCAATCACAAGCTGAAATCGTCCTCTCCATGCCTGCTCTTTTGCAGCTTCCGGGATGCAGCCGCTGTTGCCCACCACAAGGCTGCCTCCTTCGCAAGGACGACGGCGACCGAATGCACGGTCCGAAAGTTGAAGCCGACTGAGCTGGCTTGAGATGCAATCACCTCAACCTCAAGTACTGCCCTTTTTGTTTTGCTGGGCGACCCCCCCTCCCCAAACAAATAAAAACTCTAAAAGCACAGGACTGATAATTTAACTAAATTAATATCATGAAAAATCTTCAATTAATATATATTGATAAATTTACTAAATTAATTTTTTAATTACTAAAAATCTCAAATTGATGCACATGTAGTAAATTTACTGTTAGTTCCTATCAAATTTTGTTATTAAATTGCTGAGTCGGAAGATATGTGACAGTTAATAGGTATACTAGTTGGGGTCACAAATGTATCAGCTTATAATTTTTTGTTATATTAATTCAATTTAATGAAATTAACGGAGGTAAATTTGTCACAAATATATTAATTCTGAGTTTTTAATTAGATAAAAATTAGCTTAAGGTAAATTTGTCACAATTATATTATTTTTGGGTTTTATGAGATCAAAAAAATTAGTTTGGAATCAATTTGATACATGATTATCAGTTTGAGGTTTTTCTTGGTACAATTCTTTTTTGTTCATCATAATATCCTTGAGTAGTTACTTGTTTTTTAAATATATGACCAATGGATAAAATATATTAACTAATAATCCAATTTATTTCTCACATTTTTCAATTTTAAGATTTGATTCCTTTTCATATCACAATAAAACCCGACTAAAAAAATTCAAAAGATAAAATATATTTCTTTTTTAATGCATATGTGTAAAATATCATTCTTACTCTATCAATAGTATCTGTCAATCAATTGACAATTCAACTATTAAGTAATGGGACAATCTCACAAAATCTTGTAATTGTCAATTTTTCACATGCACGGAACTCATTCCGACATCCGCTAGTGCGGTAACATGAGAACCTTTACATGGAAATATTTATGCCATTAATAAGGGAAGCAATTTTTCAATTTTAATATAAAATATATATTTTTCTCATCTAAAGTAAGAGAACCTCCCACTTTCTTGATCTCAATCACATTTTCTTTCTCATATAATCTTAATTGTACCTTACAGATTAGGTCGCCAAATAAAATATAATAATTCGGCTTTGTTTCTCATCTATTTTAATTTCAATTTTTGAATATTTTGTATCTTACATCAAGGAGAGTGAAAATCTTTTCTCCGAAATAAGCAACCCTCTCATCATCACTCTAATTATTGCGATTTAATTTGTTTTCTAATGGAAAAAATAACATTGATCTGAACTTTAACATCACGTGTAATGTTGTTCATAAACTTTTAATTTATTTAATATGACCCTTATATTTTTGGTATATATTTTAGTTGGTCCTGGGACTATATGAAAATATTCAATATTGTCTTTGAATTTTAATCAATGAAGGATAAGATTGGACATTTTCACATAATATATGCATTATAATGAACATTTATTGCAAGTTTAGGGACCGCATTGAACAAAAAAAAAATGTTATGAATGACATTGCACGTTAAACTAAAACTTATGGACCACATTGATTAAGGTAAAAATTTAGAAGACAAACATTGTAAATTGACTAAGGTTTAGGGACCATCTCTGTAATTATCCCTTTTCCAATTTTAGTTTCGTTGCTTTTTGGTGACACTCGTTGCTGTTGTTGCAGGTGAGATGTAGAATCTTGCAGAGTATGAATACAGGGCAAGGGTTCGCCATTTTCATGGCGGAGAGCGCTCACACCTTCCGCTTCCCTTGCGTCACGGGCCGACTCATGGCTCGCATCAAGAAGCACCGAGTGCTCGCCTATCTGGTCTACAACGCTTGCTTGAAGGACATTCTCTTACTCAACACTCCCAAGATCGATGAGGACAACACGAGGTTGAAGCTCACGAGGGTGGCGAGGGAATTTGAGCGTTGAGGACAACGATGAGGACCTAGTGCTCCTCGGGTCTTTTTAGATTGTAAGCACTGACTTTTCGAAGCTTAATTACAGCTCTTTCTTTTGACAAAAAAAAAAAAAAAAACCAACTCCCTTGTTGTGGGGCGACACCAAGGCTATAGTCCTAGAGCATCTTCTTGACATCCTCGTTGATGTTGACTCGATGAAGATGTGGCGGATGTTGAAGAGGAAGTTGGCTAGTGCGTGGGAGTAAGGGTGAGCAACTCTATGATCAATCTTGGTTTCGCCTAGAGCCTATCCATAGGAATGATTCTTCAATTTTTGGAATCTGAAACTTATTCTACATATCTTGAAACCTATTTTATCGCAAATTCTAAGATATACTCAGGTTCCACATGTATTCTTAATTAAATGATTGAGTGAATCATAATTTTTAATGACTATTATTTGCTGTTATAATTCACTAACCACAATTTATATTTAGACAAACGAAAAATATGAAACATTTATAGAGTAAAAAGCCTTAGTCATGGATATTGCTGAAAATAAAAGCTCAAATTAGTGATTACAGATTACACATTCATAATTGAATGTTATGGAATATTACAATTCGCTTGCAAACATTGAACAAGAGAAAGATAGACTTATTCTAGGTTCCAAGTTCAAGGAACCAAAAACCTAATCATCGAAATAAGTTTCTTAATTTTTGGAACCTAACCCCTATCTTTTGTAATGCCCATGTATCCTGAAGTGTCATGTGAGTCAAATATACTCTCGAGAACCTCTCGAGCCCCTCTTTGGAGAAGACGGCCTCATTTCAAGTTATTCTTTGAAATATTTCCTATTATTTTTATATTGTATTTCTTTACTCAAATATTTTCTACTACGCTTTTTAAAAAAAATTAAAATTATATGTCTCTTTTGTGTACATTTTTGCTAGTATGTGATACGTCTTTGAATATTATATTCAGAATAACCATCACATCAAAGTAGTTTTCTCCGATACTAGACACCTTGTATATTTCATTAATTTATGTGGAGAGAGCATGATGTACGAAGGTTATATATAGATGCTACCAGTCTACCACAACAACCGTAGACAATTCAAAAGGAAATAATTGCTTCCATGAAATCTTCGCGACAGTTCTCCTAGCGAAAGCATCTCCTCAAATGTGCGGAGGTTATTCATACAACGAATATTTTTGCCTTATACTCACATTAACCACGATCTTTTCTTATGGTGAATAAAAGTTATTAATCATGGAAATATTTGTCTCAAATGATATAAATTATTGTTGAAAACGTGATTATTTGAGTTGTTGAATATTTCTGGATCTATGGTCATGATCAACCTACATAATAATTACACGCTATGAAAAATTAATATGTGTCTGCATAGACCAATGTCGTTCTAGGTTTAAGTGCCATGGATTTGATTTGTTTGAGCTTAACCATGACTGATGTGATTTTTGAGTTTTGTTGCTGGTGAAAAGTGACGAATATTTAATAGGAGGAATGAGTTCAGATCTCTTAATTATTATGGTATTGTCAATGTTATCCGAAAATTGATTTTTTTTGTTGTGTATTTGAAAAGCATGCCTTCATACAAAAGGATATCTTAATTTATCCAATTATATTTTATTAGGTATTTAGGCTCTTTCGATGCTTGTGTTTGTTCTATAAAAGTAAAGCTTACTACTTATTTAGTTGAGCTCAAGTATCTCAATTTTTCTAGTTGAATTGAATTCGAGCATCAATTTTAATACTTGCTCAAGCTTGAGTTGGGTTTCAAATATCCGAATAGAGTTGAACCGTGCTTGGGAGGATCGTATCGACCTGACCAGACTGGAATACATCCCTAGAGACAACACCATGTTTCCCTTATCACCTATAAAATTGTCGGGCAAGGAAGCATCCGGCGGCGGGCACCCGATGGTTGGGTACATGAACCCTTTCTCCCTCGGACACTCACTCCAATCCGCGCCGACGAGGAGCGCTCTCATATGCGGGACTCGCACTTTGAGAACGGCACGAGCCCGAGAGTCACGGGAGACGCTCGACTCCTAAATGACTAGAATCCAAACCAAACACAACACATGGCTGCCCCCATCGTTTTTAATTAGTGATTGATTACAATGATTATGTTATAACTACTGAGTATTAGGGAACATACATCGTTCCCTCGTTTTGTTCATGCACCACGGGACATGTCGGTTATTGTAACGAGGGAGGGAGCAAGGGGATTCTAGGTTTGTGGGAAAACCAGCTTGGAGATCTAGAAGAGCTTTAGTGTCACATTAGGAGATAAGTGGAGATCAGTGCAAGGGCATGTAGGGAATAAAATGATTCGTTCTTATCGACTTTATTTAGCGGGCGCTGTTTTCTTTTGATGCACGAGAGACATGTTTGTTTTTGTGGAATGAGTGTGCTTGCCATTACAGTTTGTGCATTATTGCTTCTGTAGTTGAGATTTGCTTTATTTTGATCCAGATATGAATGAACTATTTACTTATGAACAAGAAAAAAAGAATTTATTGTAGTAATCCGATTTGAGCACGCGATTGAATAATTTATTAGTGTGTGCAAATTGATTTATGTAACACGCTTTCTCAAGCTTGGGATCAATTTGCGCATCAACAATGTGTTTAAGGAATGCATTGACACACCGACAAAGTATTATTGGTTAGTTGGTCTATACATCATCTATCCACTCAAAAGAAACTGTATTAACATGACTAGAAGCTAGTATTTGGTTGGAAATTGAAAGAAAACGAAAACTGATGGTAATGTGAGAGGTGATAGAAGGATTTGAACCTTTTGATATTTGATTTGATATCAATGTGAAAATAAAACGTCCCAATTAATCCCCTCTCTTATGTCATCTTGCCTCTAATTTATACTCGTTTAGTTTGCGACATTTCAAATCTTATTGATTTTCTTTTTGGATCTAATTGTGTCCATCAAATTCCTAGGATTAAAGATTCTCCATCTTCATATAAATCATCTTTCCCGCCCTGCAGTTGCTTCTTGAGATTAAGGCTCAATTTATTTCACGAAAAATCAATGATTTAGAAAATGTATTTTTAAAATTTTGATTTATTACATCACACAAAAAAGTGTTAACGAAAAGTAGTCTCATCATCAGCAAAAATGTCTAGTTATAAATAGTCATTTAGAATGTAAATACTTCTCACTGATTGATTTTTGTAAGCGGTTAACAATGATTAAATTTAAGAAAATATTTCCAAAATGTTACTTTGTTTGTAAAACAAACGGAGTCTAATGAAGTGAGAAGTCACGACTTTGAACTCGTGATCCCGTTCTTGGCTTTTACTCTCGCAGTTTATTATATATATGGTCGTATGACGAAACTATAAAAGAGTCATTTAAATTCAACTTTCGTAAAACAAAAGAGAGATATTAAAAAAAAAAGAAAAAGAAAGGAGGAGCAGCCACTTGGTCCCTCGACTTCCGTAAAATTACCAAACTACCCAACAAAAATGTTCAGGAAAAGTAAGAAAGAAACCTCACGCGGGAAGGGATTAACGCCAAAAAAACCGCTTCCCCACTTGCCCACCACGATCCATTCGCGGTTTTCCTCATCCTCACTCCCATCCCCAGCACCACCACGCCACTCTGCTCTGCCGCCACACGCCCCCGTCCTCGTCCGTCCACCCTATAAATAAAACCTCCAACCTCATCCTCTTCTCCATCGTCTTGCGCAGACCAGAGACCAGACCAGACCAAGATTCCCAGTCCCGTCGCTCTCGCCGTCCAAATGTCGTTCCATCACAAGCTCATATCATCCTCCTCCCCCAGTCTCCTCTTCTGCTGCTTCCATGATGGCCACGCCCCCGCCCTCGCGGCCGCTACCATGAGACCCCCTCCTTGGACTGCGACGACGATGGCCACCCCCGCAAGGTCCGCTCGACAGCCCTGGAGCTCCCATTGCCGGAGATCCGGTACAGGTGCCGCAGCCTCATCGCTCGGATCGGGAGGTGCTAGTGGAGGCCAGGCCACGTGGCGGCGGCTGTGGCGGCCTCCTCAGAGTTCGGGTACGAACCGATGAGCTACGCGCTCAACTTTGAGGACGACCGGAGCAGGGAGTGGGACGAGGAGTTCCCAGCAAGGAAGGCTGCCGTCGTCTCCGGATCGGTTGTTGCCGGTGAAGTCGTAGCTTGTAGCTGAAGTCCTTTCCTCTGGAAAAAAAGCATCTTTTTATTGATTTGGATCGACAAGTTGGGCTATATCAACAGAGCAATCCGTAGCCCTTGTACATATTTGTAGAACTTCGAGATCTCAAATTTATGGAAGATCTGCTTCAATATGTTGTCATCTCCATTTCGCTTTCGCTTTTCGTGTGGATTGTTAATCCCCGGTCGAGCATTTTTGCTGATCGGCGTTACCTCATCGAAATGCAAACCTTCAACCCCAAAAAAAATAAATTGAAAAGTTGAAAAATTGAAACGTGAACCGACAAGAAGCGAATTTTAGTTTTGGATGAATGGGATTTACTTTATGGATAACATGGATGCATCCTCTTTTCTTGTGGATAGAGATTGGCAGTGTGCCGTACTGACCCCAGTATAGCACGCTTCGGCCCAGGCCACGGCATGGCCTGTTAAGGTGGATTTGATGGGAATATACACATCAAGAGCGAAAATTTATAAACAAATGACTATGCTAAAAAAATTGTCCATATTAATTTATTTTTAAATTTTACTTAACGATTTATCCATAAATTTGATCAACGATGTAACCAAGAAATAGGTTTTTTTTTTTTTTTTTGGTATTTCTCTTTTCGACAAAACTAATTTTTATGGAAATAAAATCTAACAATTAAAAAAATCATACCCTTAATATACATAGAAACTTTGTCATTATGGTAACAAAATCCTACATAAAAACAACAAAGCTAAATAAAAGGAAAGCAAAATTTGGGCGCCACCACTTATAAATTGCAATCAAATGTATAAAGGCGATTTTGTCTTTTCAATAGCAACAGGTTAGATTTAATCATTTTTTTTTTGTCAGTCCTACTCTATACCTATTCTACACTTACTCTCAGACTTTTGCCCTGCCTCTTGCAAGGCGTGGCGTGAGTGTCGAAACCCACTCCTGAAACTTGCGCGTCCCCACCACATCCCTCCCTGAGAAGGTGGGGGTTTGAACCCCTCATCTCCTCCTTCCATGTTGGAAGGGTGGCCATTGGGGCAAATCCCAGTTGTTAGATTTAATCATTTAAGAGGTGGAAATAATGTTGCATGTAAACCACCGCTTGCGGTGGCTCAGCTAGATAAGAGCTTCCCATGATCCTAAGAGGAAGGGGAGGAGTTCGAATCCCGCTAGCCGCACGGGATCTTAAGCGCGACGTCGGGGTGGTGGGTCCTCCGTTAGCGTCGCTCCAGGGTTTACCTTCAACGTCACCCCGGGCTTATCGGGCCGTCTGCGTTGGTACGGGGAGGGGTTCCCTGGGTATCAAAAAAAAAAAAAATGTCGCATGTAATTATTTCGCGCTCTCTTGATTTTAACTTAATTACTAAATTGCCCAAAATTGAAGTTTTAGGGAAAGTAAGACGAAATGTCAAAGGAGGGATCTTTACCAAAAAAAAAAAATGTCAAAGGAGGGATTGACTCAAAACACCGTGTACCTCCATTTTGTCCCCATCCTTATCCCACGTCCACCCTATAAAAACCCGCCACCTCATCCCCCCTCTCTCTCTCTCTCTCTCTCTCTCTCTCTCTCTCTCTCTCCACGCACATGCTCAAAATGCTGTCCAATCGCAAGCTCAAATCGTCCTCCCCGCGTCTCCTCTTCTATTGTCGCCTACCACGAGGCCGCCTCCTCGGACCGCGACAGCTGCAGTGATGGCCACAAAGCAGCCTAGTCACCCTACTCGTGGCTTTGCTCCACGACTTGGGAGCTCTGATCGCCAGAGATTCGGCATAAGCTCCGGAGCCTCATCCCTCGGATAGGGAGGTGTCGGAGGTAGGGCCGGATTGTGGTGTCGAAGTTCCGGTATGATCCAAAGAGCTACGCACTCAACTTCGAGGGAAATCGGGATCGAGAGTCGAATGAGGAGTCCCCAGCGAGGCTGCCGTTGCCTTCAGATCGGTTGCTGCCAGCGAAGTTGTCGAGGGAAGTCGTAGTATGAAGTTGAAGTTTTCTTCTTTAAAAATATATTTTTGACTTTGGATTTATCACAGCCCTTGGAGCGGTCCGCATTAACTGTACATATTGCAAATTTTGAGATATCAAATTTATGGAAAATTTGCTTTGATATGTCATCACCGTCTTTTTGTCTAGAGTGTTCTGTGTTCTAGCATTTTTGCTAATCAGTATTGTGTTAATGAAATGCAAACGCAAAGTGAAATTTGTCCTGGATGAATGAATTTATGTGGGTGCAACTTCCTTTCTCGTGGATAGGGATCAATAGTGGGCCGTGCCGACCAAGCACGCTTGGGCCCATGCCAGGGCATGGCCTGTAAGATGGCAGGCCATGTCCCGCTTTGTGCCTAAGCTTGGTTAGGCTCAGGGGCCTATCTAGGCCCAACAAATATTTTTTTTGTTCGGTCCATGCCCAAGCAAGGCCCTGTGAGGTGATAGGCCATGTTGCTTTTTTTTCTTAGTCCTGGTCAAGCCCATGGGCCCTAATGGGCCTACCTAAGTCCATCCAACAATTTTTCGTGTGGGTTTGGCCTTGGAGGTCGAGTCCAATGGCTGGGCCCATGTGATTGGAAGGAATTACAATGTGAACGTCACATGCGATGGGTGTGAAATTTCTAGTTTACTTTTGTTGATTATTTAGACACATGAAGAAAAAGACTTACTTGATTAGAAAATATGAATCATTGTGTCCTTAGTTATCACGCTATGATAAATGTAGTCTTAACGTGAAGATAGACCAAAATAAAAGTTATGGCGTTGGGCCAGATGAAATTTCTCCTACCCAAGGGGGAGAGAAAGAACCCAATAGAGAAAGGTATGGGGGAAATTGTTATCTCCGAAGTGATCAACATCTTGATTTGACGGTGGTAAGCGCTTAAATAGTCACGATCCTTACCGTTAACAAGACTTATTAAAATAGGTCATAGACTTATTTCTTAACCAATATTTGATTGTTGAGTTGTTATATT
Source organism: Eucalyptus erythrocorys (assembly GCA_014182555.1). Classification (NCBI taxonomy): domain Eukaryota; kingdom Viridiplantae; phylum Streptophyta; class Magnoliopsida; order Myrtales; family Myrtaceae; genus Eucalyptus; species Eucalyptus erythrocorys. Next base: position 3,294,305 of record CM024599.1, read on the forward strand.
AATTACTTATATTTAGTGATAGGTCATAAATCGGTTTAGAATGGTAAGGTATTAAAAAAAAAGGGCGTTAAATAATGATGCTAAGTCTAGACCAGATGCTCATATTTGGACAATGGCGATGGATGTTGAAATTATGGATGAGCATGATTTTAGAGTAGAATAAAGAATCGGAAAACCGGAGGGAACTGTTCTAATTCCAGGTTCTAGGGAGACTCCATCAAATTCCCAGTTCCATATTATTTTGAACTTGCATTATGTGGTTTGATTCCTTGGTAGGAATTGAATCGAGTCAAATTGGACTGGGAATTAAGAATAAGAGAACTGGATCGAGAACCTACTAACCCTAAAATAGGAATTGGTATATCCAAACATGGTGAGGCTTGGACGTAGCAAGTGAAAAGAAACCCTTCCTCTCCGAGAGTGACTCATTCTCCTTGGCTCTTTCTCAGTGAATGATTTTGTGATTATGTTATAAAAAGTGGTTTACACACACATGATATATATATATATATATATATATATATATATATATATATATATAAGAGAGAGAGAGAGAGAGAGAGAGAGAGAGTTACTCTAATAGCAGAGTTTTTTTTTTGGTCAGTTCTATTCTATACCTACTCTACACTCACTCTCAGACTTTTGCCCTGTCTCTTGCAGGGCGTGGGCGTCGAAACCCACTCCTGAAACTTGCGCGTCCCCACCCCATCTCTCTCTGAGAAGGTGGGGGTTTGAAAAACTTCTTTGAGAGTCTCTTCATTTTCATTGGATGCCACTTGCCATCAGTTATTGTTCGTCTCCGATTCACAAGAGCATAGAATGTTACCCTATCTTCCTCCGTCTTCTTGTTGTTTTTTTTTTTTTTTTTTGGGCTACGAGTCTCGCGTTGTTTGGATCTCGCTCAAAACTCTTCATCCACACTAGTTTCAATTGCTAGCAATCATTGAAGCTACGTCCTGAAGTTAATCACCAAGCCACTATTTCATTTGGCCTTGCTAATCAAGTAATGCTTCTGTTCCGAAAGGTTCTCTTTCCAGTTAGGAGTGACTGAGACTTTGAATCCTTTGTGGAGATAGAAACATGATCTACTTGAGTTTGCTTTTTTGATTTTGAACATTTGATGTTAGTTTAGATTGAACTTAGGCTGGAATTTGAGTTTGAAATGCCTAAAATCTTTTTTTCAATCTTATTTGGTAAAAAGTGTTTGAATCAAATCGTGTAGATTCATATCTAATCTTAAATTGTTTTGAAAGCATATGGGGCGTGTTTTACACAGTAGACATTATTTATTAGTTGTTAAGTATGATTTTAGCCACATCATTTCATTACTAAACCTACATTATTTATTAGTTGTTAAGGTGGGTGACGAAGCTTGTCAACCTTCGAGGGAGCGGCGGAGGCGAGCCTTAGAGACAGGCGGCGGAGGCGATTCGAAGGCTAGCCGCGGTGGCAAGTGGCGGAGGCTAGTGGCAGAGGCGGCGAGTGGTGGAGGCGAGTAGCGGAGGTGGGTCGAAATGGGTCACTGACGAAGATGAAGGGCAGCTAACTCCTATATGTCGCTTCACGACTTTAGGTTTTGAAAATGGGTCGAAAATGGGTCACATGCCGTGACCCATTTTTGACCCATATAGATTTGAACTTAAAGTGGGTCACACTGTAATGGGCTCATTATATCCTTCATAACTCATATATAATCCATAATGAAAAATATGGGTCACAAAATGGGTCCATGACCCATATTGCCACCTCAGTATCCGCGAAGTTGCTGAGGAAAGTTATAGTGTTTAGCTGAAGTTTTCTTCTCTAGTTCTTTTGATTTTGATCGACAAGTTTGGCTATCAGGTCGGCAGTGTCTTACTGTACATATTGTAGATTTTGAAATATCAAATTTATGGAAAATCTGCGTTGATATGTCATCTTCATCTCCATTTTGCTTTCGCTTTTTGTCTGGACGGTGCCATATTCGAGCATTTTTGCTGATTGGTGTTGCGTCAATGAAATGGGAGCCGACAAGAAGTAAATTATGTTGGGGATGATTGAATTTACTTTATGGATAACGTGGATGCAGCTTCCTTTTCTTGTGGATAGCGGACAGTGGACTATGCATGGCCAGGCGTTAAATATGTCAAAATGGATTATAAACCTATTTCTATACGATATGATTGGCTGAATTATTATATAAATAAGTTATATTCATAATTAATACAATTTTTAGGTTTTTTTTTTTTGTCATCGGCAAAAAGTGACCATAGCCTATGACATGAGGAATGACATCGGATCCCCTAATTATTATATGTATTCGACATAATCTGAAAATTGACTTATTTTGTGTATTTGAAAAGCGTGCTTTGTCTGAAAAGATATCTTATTTCATTGAACTATTATTATATTATATAATTAGACTCTTTTGGTAATCATATTTAATCTATAAAAGTGATGTTTACTACTTATTTACCCGAACTTTAGTATCTCGATTTTTCCAGTCAAATTAAACTCAAGCATCAATCTTAATATTCGATCAAGCTCGAGTCGAGTTAGTCAAACCGAGCTCTCAAAATCACCGTGTCGACTGACCCGACTCGAATACACCCCTAGAGACGAAAACACCACGTTTCCCCTATTTATTTATACCAAAATGTCGGGCGAGGAAGCATCCGGCGGCGGGCAACAGATGGCTGGGTGCATGAGCCCATTATCCTTCGGACGCTCACTCCAATCTCCCCCGACGTGGAGCGTTCTCATATGTGGACTCGCACTTTGAGAGCGGCACGAACCCAGGAGTCACGGGAGGCGCTCGGCTCGTAAATGACTATAATCCAAACCAAGCACAACGCATGGCTGCCCCCATCGTTTTTAATTAGTGATTGATTAGCTGCTGGGCATTGGGGAACATTCATCGTCCCCCCGTTTTGTTCATGCACCACGGGACATCTTGGTTATTATAACTAGAGAGAGAGAGAGAGGGAGAGAGAAAGCAAGTTCTAGGTATGTGGGAAAACCAGCTTGGAGATCTATGAAACTACCATTGGAAGAAGAGCTTAGTGTCACGTGAAGAGATGAGTGGAGATCAGTGCAAGGGTATGTAGGGAATAAAATGATTTGTTCTTGCTGACTTTAAATATTAGCCGTTGTTCATTTTGTTTCAATCCTCGACAAATATTCATTTTATGGAATGACAGTGTACTCGCTGCTATTTTTGTGTTTTACTGTTTTGTTATTGAGATTTGCTTTATCTTGAGTCTTTCACATATCATCTTGAGATATGAATGGACTATTTATTTTCAGACAAGAAAATAGAATTTTATTTGAATTATCGATTGAATGATTTTTCTGTGTATTAAATAATTTAGGCAACACGCTTTCTTGAGCTTGTGATCAATTTGTGCATCAACATATGTTTAAGGGATGCATCAACACACCAACAAACTGGTTTAAACATCACATTTTCACTCAAAAGGAATAGCATGAACGCGACTCAAAGTTAGTATTTTACTAGACATTGAAAGAAAATAAAAAGTGATAGTAATGTGGGAGTTGATAGAGGGATTTAAACCTTCGGATATTTGATTCAATATCACATGAAAAATCAAACGACTCGTTTAATATGTGATATTTCAAATCTTGTTGATTTTCTTTGTCAATCTAATTGTCTCCATCACATTCCCAAGCTTATGGATTTTCCATCTTCATATAAATTATCTTTCCCACATCGTAGCCATAGCTGCTTCAAGAAATTAAAGCTCTTTTTTTTTTATTACAAAAAACTAATAATTTGAAAAATATTTTCCTAATTTTAATTTTTTACATCACTAGGAAAAGTGATAATAAAAAAAATTCTTTCATCAACAAAAAATGTTTAGATATAAATTGTTAATTGAAATGCATTGCATTGATTATTTTTGTAAGTGATTAACAACAATTAAAGCTAGGAAAATATTTTCAAGATATTAATTTTTCAGCCAAACAAATGGAGTCTAAGGTCGGAATTCATGACTTTGAACTCCCGGTTCCGATATTGCAGCTTACTCTCTCAATTTATATATATGGTCGTACGATGAAACCCATAAAAGAGTCATTTAAATTTCCACTTTCGTAAAATAAAAGAGGGATATTAAAAAAAGAAGAAGAAAAAGCAGTAGCTACGTGGTCCCTCGCCTTTTACGTAATTACCAAACTGCCCAAAATTGTAGTGAAGAAAAAGTAAAGATCGACACCTCACGCGGGATTAACGCGAAAAACCGCTTCCCACTTGCACCCCACGAACCACCCGCGGTTTTCCTCCTCATCCTCACTCCCACCCCCACCGCCCCCACCACCACGCCACTCTGCTCTGCCGCCGCACGCCTCCGTCCTCATCCGCCCGACCTATAAATAAACCCCTCCACCCTTATCCTCTTCTCCATCTTCTTCCTCATCTCCATCCACTCTCGCCGCTCTCTTCACGGCCTCGCACACACCAGACCAAGAATCCGAGTCCCATCGCTCTCGCCGTCGAAATGCTCTTCCATCACAAGCTCAGATCATCCTCCCCCTCCCTCCTCTTCTCCTGCTTCCACGACAGCGGCCATGCCGCTGCCTACCACGAGGCCGCCTCCTCGGACTGTGACGACGGCCACCCCCGCAGGGTCCGCTCGACGGCCCAGGAGCTCCTGTTGCCGGAAATCCGGTACAGGTGCCGCAGCCTCATCGCTCGGATCGGGAGGTGCCGGCGGAGGCCGGGCCACGCGGCGGCGGCGGCCTCCTCGGAGTTCGGGTATGACCCGATGAGCTACGCGCTAAACTTCGAGGACGATCGGAGCCGGGAGTCAGACGAGGAGTTCTCAATGAGGAACTTCTCGGCTCGGCTGCCGGTGTCTCCGGATCGGTTGATGCCGGCGAAGTTACCGAGGGAAGTCGTAGCTTGTTGTTGAAGTTGTTTTCCTCTGGAATTTTGATCCACGAGTTGGGCTATATCAAGTCTCTGGAGCAATTCGCAGTGTCTGTACATATTTGTAGAACTTCGAGATCTCAAATTTTATGGAAGATCTGCTTCGATATGTTTTCGTCGCCTTCGCTTTTTGCCTTCGCCTTTTGTCTGGATGGTTGATCCCCGGTCGAGCATTTTTGCCGATTGTCGATGCGTCATCGAAATGCGAACCTTCGACTAAAAAAAGATAAAAAATTGAAACACGAACAAACAAGAAGCAATTTTATCGTTGGATGAATGGGACTTTCTTTTTGGACAAAGCGGACGCATCTTCTTTTCTGGTGGATAGGGAATGATAGCGGGCCATGCTGACCTAGGTATGGCACGCTTGGGCCTGGGCCAGGTCATGGCTCGCTAAGGTGGTGGGTCATGTCTTTGTGCATAGGCCGGGTTGGGCCCATGGGCCCTAATGGGCCAGCATAGGCTGGACAAACTTTTATTCAAAGATGAATGGTCTCTTTTGACAATTTTTATAATTAAATGAAAAAAATGAGAATAGAAATTTTTAAAATCATACCAAATACATTTTTTTTTTCTATTTCAAGAATAGAAATATTATGCACTTAACAAATCTGTGGACATAGATTACAAAACTATTATAAAGTATTGAGAACTTGCAAAATTTGAAGATTTTGGACATTAACAGAACTCTTGTGATGGAATTGCCTAGTGCCATCAGAACGCTGGCGAAACTCCCGAGCATTAAGTGCATCATGGTGCTCAATACTAATACTAGAAGGACCGTCTGGTCATATAGGTTGACTGGTTTGGCCAAACGAGCTTCCCTTAGGCTACTCGGGCCAACATCTCGGCCTTCGATTTTGCGAAAAACTTCAAGATATACTGGAACCACCCTCGAGCTTAACAGCTTTGCATATCACTTTCCCAACTCCATTGTTACCATATCTTTCCAAACTAACCCCTGTCGGATGGCCAAATTAAATGGCAACAAGTACTTTAGGCTAAGAAATGCCAAACAAATTGATGCGAGTCGCAAGAATCTAGTCAAGATTTGTGGGATCTTTTGAGTTCGAAACATTTGACGCTATCCCGTGTTGCAAATTGTAAGAGTTTGGTAAGTTCGAATCTCTTTGGTTCCATGTCCATTCAATCGCTTGTCCTTTCAAGTTTAAGAAGAATCTAAGAGAATAAGATGCACCGATAGGAAGAACTTGGTATTTGAAATGGTGTTAGTATGCCATATTCTATTAAGTGCCGCGGGTGGCTGATATCAAGTTAAGATTTTGCATTTGTCTCCTTTCTTATATTTTTATTTGGTTGCTGATTATGGTTGCTGAAGCGTTCCCGAACCAGGTCCCGCCGATGCTCTCGGATGATTTGCCTGCTCCTGGGTCTGATCCTCGTACACCCGAAATGTTATTCACTAAGGCGGTCACTTTTTTTTTTTTTTTGGAAGATTTCAGTGAGGACTTTGGAAGCCCTGCTTCCAATCCACTAAAAAGGAATGGAGCTTTCACGGAAGAGTCCGACTCCATGTCACTGGTAGGAAGAAGCTTGAAACGGTTCCACGACATGTTTGGCTCTGCAAAAGGAAGAGGACGGCGAAGTCTTGACTTCCCGGAGCAGAATAGTGTCGGTGGTAGAAGTTCCAAAGCTGAAGCTGAAATTCAAAGCTTGAAGAAGCTGGCCGAGTTCAGTCCTAGCAGAGCTTAGAGAGATCGTCTAACTAGGATTAGAATTATCTCTTGCACAGGAGGATCGCGAGAAACTTAAAAATCTTTTGGGATGGTGCCTAAAATCTCAAATATCACAATTAGATAAGGAAATCAATCCGCAATTTGCAACTAAACATTCAAATAAAATCGGAATAGATCGTTACCTAATATGGAGCACGCAATCCAAATTCAGACTCTATGGATGACCGACGGTGGCTTGCAAGTGAGGCTCGCCACAGTGAGGCTCGCAGCAAGGCTACTCATGTTGGTGCTTCTCGGCAAAGGAGGGCCGCAGCGGTGGTTCGGTGGTCAAGCCCTGACCCGGCTCGACTCAGCTCAGCTCAGTGGTGACTCTCGGACAAAGGTGAGTAACAAGCACCCGAGGAGCGAATTTCCAGAGTCTCCCCGTTCCTGTCTTCTCTGTATCGTGTATTCTGGAAAGTGGGGGCGTAGATATTGTTTGCAAATAATGGAATAAATCTTCTCCGTTTCAATTTCTCTTTTTTCCACTTTGGCCACCGCTTGACTTTTCTTCCACCCTGTTCAAGATCACCTCTTTCTTTTTGTCCTGGCTCGCTGCAGTGGACTTAGAACAAGTGCAGGAGATGCTGGGCGTCACTGCATGGTCACCGGCGATGGCAACCTGTAGGCAAAAGAAAATTTGCGGAGGCTGTTGATAGAAGGTGGCCATCGAGACTGAAGCGTGGCTAGCACGGTTGCTGTTGGGTGGCCGGTGTTGGAGGTGCAATGGACCGCGGCAACAGGTGGGCCGGAAACTGGAAGACAAAGCCGTTGTTGAGTGAGAAGCAACGGCAATCCGTGGGGTGGTCCGTTGTTGAAGGCTCATAGCAAGGACCGTCGTTGGAGGCTCATGGCTCGTCGTCGATGTAGCAAGAAGAGGCCGAGGATCGGATAGCTGTCAGCGCGGGCAGGTGCCAAAATAAGTGAAGCAGGGTCAGCGGTGGTCGTGCTCAATTGAGCCAAGACTCGTCATGGTGAAGCGGCGTCCACTGAATTTTCGGCTATACTATTTCATCAATGGACTTTTGGCCAAATTTTAACTTTGGTTATTTAATTTGTGTTTGATTTTTTACATCACTAAATATCTACTTTGGCTCCAATTTGAGGTCACTTCCACTTTTAATGGTTTTGAATTTCATTAAATTGGTTTATATGATGTTGATTTATACCAATCTTAATGCAATGAGGGCGACACAAAAATTTGAAGAGAAATAAATGGAAGCATGTTTTCAAATACTAAACCTGTCAAACGGATTGATCAGATCGGATTTGAGTGGAGTCGAAAATAATCTAATCAATATTGACTCATTGAACTTGTTTTGACTCATATTCATATAATGCGATTTTAATGATTCATACCCAAGATTTATATCGCTAAAATCCATTAACATTCTAGGACAGCCCACACCCACTTTATGCTCTATGCTAATTGAATAAAAACTTTAGATCAGATTAAAAAATCAAATTAAACAATTAAAAAAATAATGAAATTAAATTTAAAAAAAAGTGAGAAACCTATAAATTGATGTCGCGACCTAAATTTTCCGAGGTGAACCACCTAGAGTTTAGGTTAATGGATTGCTAAGCCTAGACTTAGCTCGGGCTCTCCCAAGCCCATACCAACTCGCGACTTAAATTCAAATATCTAGCATGCAAAAAGGAGTCGCCACTAAACTGTTTGAGGTAGGTCGATTAGACACCTAAGCAAAATAACGGGAGAATTATTTTACTCCTACGAACCAGAGATTTTGGGTACGGGGACTTGGTTACGCTAGATTTCTCTAACGCCCTTTCGGTACCTTTTTCTTTTGATTTAAAAAAAAAAAATATTTTGCAAGCAGCTTGAATTGATTTTAATTCACTTCCCTAACATGTGATGTGATCATGTGGGTGCGCAATCCACCAATTTAGCACTCAAGAAGGCGAATAAGAAAAATGCAAGACTTACCTCATGGCAACGAAAGCATCTCGCAATGTTAAATTAGAATTCACATCCATAATCCTATATATGATTTCTAATTAACAATGCAATTTCTCAATCTTGTTTTCACTTTTTCAATGAGAATCATGCAATGCATCTGATCTAACATGAAATGGCAAGACAATGTGTTCTAACTACATGACATGAATAAAATATATATATATATATATAAAATATATATATATATATATATATATATATTTGTGTTTTCTTAATGAACATGCAATAATTAAATATGCAAATCAAAATGATCTAATTATAATGATGGGCAATTTCTAATTAAATGAGCCTAATTCTACATTACGTGCATTTTATGAACTTAATCCCACATGACGTGCACATGATATCTCTATTCCTAAAAATGCAATCTATCCTAAAAATTGAACTGGTTTATCCAAAGACAAATTTTTGTATTTTTCATGAAATTCGAAATTAAGAAAAATGCAAAAATTACCTAGGCAAATTAAAATTCCATCCAATTTAAACTAAGGATTAAATCATATTAAATCCTAATTTAAACTAAGACTTTATTTTAATCTAAGATGCAATCTATCTAAAAATTGATCTAAACTTAAGATGAAGCATACAATTCTATTCTAAAATGCATGATGATGATTTTTTTATATATTTCTATATAAAATTCGAAATTTTAAAATTTACACACAATTAAACATGCAACCTAAAAATCTAGCATCCTAAATTAATTAATTGTTTTCGGGGATTTTTTTAATAAAAATTTGAAATAAAAATCTTATTTAAAATTGACACGTGCAACTCTTAAGAGAACAAATATCCTAAATGAATGCATTTTTTTTGGATTTTTGTTATTTTTTAAAACAAAAATGAGATAACTAAATTCCCTAACCCTAATCTAACTGTCATTTTTTATTTATTTTTTATTTTTGAAGAAAACCAAAATTAATTCAAATAACACGACCGCCAGTCCAATCAAGATAAGATTAATACCCAAAATTAACGAACCATATCTCGCGCAGGAGATCGGGTTGATCAATTTTAAATTAAACCGCGAATCGAATCTCGGGCATGAGATTGGATTGTCGATTTTTACAAGAGATTGTGAGTCGGATTTCGGGCGCGAAAACCGGACTCCCAATCCCTAATTGAGGGGTTAATTCATGTTGGAATTTCAATAGACTATTAGTGAACAATTACACTAAAAAACTAAAAAACAAACTATAAACTATATATAAAAGTAATAAAGATAAAATAATAATAGAAAAAACTACCTAATGGATATTTCCAGAAAATCCAATTAGCAAGTTGAACACTATGGAGACTCGGTTCGCGGCCGGAGTGCAAGGGCAGCGACAGTCACCGTAAGGCTCCGGTGAGGGCGGTCGTCGGAGAGCGGTTCAGCGGAGCAATGACACTTGGAGCGGGGCACACAGGCTCGTGGATGAAGTGGCTCAACTTGGCTCGGGCAAACACGGCGTCGCGATTTTTAGGGCACAGGGCAACAGCACTTGGAGCAGGACACACGGGTCGGCACGGCTGAGTTGTGGTGAGAGCGACAGTGCGAGCAGGGACCGAGCTTCAGCTGCGACAGGGATGGTGTCACGAGGACAGATCGCGGCGGTGGGTGCACGAACTGCGGAGGCGTTGTCGTGGGCCGGCGCTCGGAGTGACGAAAACAGGGGACTCGGACGGCAACGGGCTGAAGGCAGTACGCGGGGCAACGACAGCTTTAGCTCCGGGCGGCGTCTGGAGGGCAGGGAGCAGAGCGTAAGCAGGCGCGGTGATGGGCGGTGCGGCGGGACAGCAGATCTCGGACCGGCGCAGGGGGTTTGTGGTGTCGAGTGCTCGGAGGAGGGTGTTCGCGGCGTAGGACGGGGGGTAGGGCGACGGGTGGTCAGCAGTGTGGAGGCGCGATGGTCCGGCGATGGACGAAGGGGGCGGCCACGGGTTGCAGGTGTTTCACCGAAGAAGAAACACAGTGAATTTGCCTTTTTTTGCTGTGTTTTCTCTCTCCTCTGTTGGCCTCAATCTCCCTCACGTCTCCCCTCTCTATGACAGACTATTTTTTAATCTCTCTTCATTTTCTTTTCTTTTTCTTCTGACAAACTTCTCAAAATGAATTTTTTATTCACCCCTCTCCCTCTCCTTCGACTCCATTCTTTCTGGTCTGGAGGAGAAGCCCCTTCACAGTGAATATTTTTTTAGCTCCTCTCTCTCACTTCACCCTCTTTTCTCTCTGGCAGGTTCTCTCTCCAATGAATTTTCCGTTCAGCTCCCCCCTGACTTCATTTTTTCTTGGTTCTCTCTGACGAGCATCTCTCCTTTTTTTAATCTCTTATTTTTTCTTCACTCCTGTGTCTCTCTACGGGCTCTCTTTTTAATGACTCTCACAAAACCTCTCTCGGCAACTTTTTTCTCTCTTCTGAGCTTCCTCGTTTTTTCCCCCCCTTTTTAACCGAGGATTCTTGCTTACTTATAGGCGTCCCACTGCCTTTAGTGTGAATAGGAGGCGACGGTAATTTTTCTTGCCGTACGTCCGGTTCTTTTTTTCAAAGATGGCCACCGCCTGCTCAGGCTTTTTGTAGAATTTTCAGTCCCCCATTTAGTGCGTGCATGTGTGTGTATTAATGAGGAGGAAAGAAAAATGGACGTGGGCTTCTTTTTCTTCTTCTTCATGCTTGGAGACTCCTCACGTCTGCAGACACGAGGTGGAAAAATTGAGTCAATGAACGTCCATTTTCTCCCCTCATTAATATGCATTAATGAGGGTGAGACAACGGACGTGCAAGAACTTCCTTCCTTTTTTTTTTTTTTTTTTTTTTTTTTGACTTTTGCTCCTTTGCGTGTTCAGACCAGTGGAGAGAGACCATCCCTTCGATCGCGAGCCGCCGCGTCTTGTTGCCCTTTGAGTATCGATACAAATGTGACTACATGAAATGCAATTTTTTTTTAGGAGTAATTAGTCAAAAATTTAAGTGTCAATAATTGATATATTTATAAAGAATCTGACCAGTAAAATATATATTTATAAACTACCTAGGGCTGATATCTGGACCATTTTCGTGCGATCAGAATAGATCGAATAGTTTTAGATTGAACATCACATCCATTTTATATTGGTAGCAAAACAAATTCAGTATTTCCGCATAATTTCATAACTCTCTCTCTCACTTCACTTCGAAACCAACTCCGGCACCGGTGGTCGACCCGCCGAGACCAACCGGCTCCAAGGCGCTCCGGTTTGTGGTCCACCTGCTCCGAGGGCAGTGTTTCACGGTGCTCGCCACCCTTCCTTGTCATGTTCGGCGCCAGCGCCACCTACCTCTTCGGCATCAACTCCAAGCAGATCAAGTCCACCCTCGGCTACGACCAGACTACCCTCAACCTCCTCAGCTTCTTCAAGGACCTCGGCGCCAGCGTCAGCATCCTTTCCGGCCTCATTGCCAAGGTCACCCCGACCCGGTTCGTCCTCCTCACCGGCTCCGCCATGAACTTTGCCAGCTACTTCCTCATCTGGCTCGCCGTCCCTGGCGAGATCCCCCGCCCCGCCGTCTGTCAAATCTGCCTCTACATCTGCGCCAGCGCCAACTCCCAGAACTTGGCCCGCACCGGCACCCTCGTCACCTCGGTCAAGAACTTCCCCGAGGGGCGCAGCGCGGTCATGACCCAGATGTACCTGGCCATCTGCGGCTACGATCCGAGTCCCTCATCCTGCTGATCGCTTGGCTTCCTGCCGCGATCTCGGTCTTGTTCATTTAATCAGATTAGGTCGAACAGCTTTGGATCATTAAACACAAGACGGACATTATATGAATTTCACCTGCTTGTGCCAGTTCAACAAATAAGGATTCAAGGACCGCTCCAGAAGCATGGATAGAATCTGCAAATCAGATCACACACCAGAGCTCAACCACCCAACTTCTATTGAAGACGAAATGCGAGCCAAAACTATCGGCGCCCCCCAAGAAAGAAAAGCTTTAGAAAGACGATACAGGAACCCAGGGAGAACGCGGCAAAAATTGTTGCCGAAAGCTGCAAGTATGCATCGCGATTGTCACTGCCATCAGTAGATCCTTGTCCCATTCCTTCCCAGATACGAGGAATTGTGAGAATACAAAGTGAGGAGAGAAATACTATGACAATATCTAGGCAAAGAAAGAAAGTTCAACCATGAAAGAATTTCCAATTGATATGATTTTGGCATGCCCTGCTTGATGAAATCAACCACTTAGTACTCAGCATATGAAAGTGAGTTTAAGGGCTGCACAAAACATTCGGTCCAGGATTGCTAATACTTATTACATTTAGTCAGAATTGAGATATTGGCGGGCCTTTCATATACCAAGTAAACATAATATAATCATAAATTGCCACATAAAGTTCCACACATGTCAAATATAACTCACCAATGTTATAGCTAAAGCTCCGAGATTCCAAATTGAGTGACAAGCTATATCTCTGGCTTGAGAATTCACATATAGAAGTATGAGCTTTTAAACTCATTAATACTGCCTTTTTAAGTTGCCATAATTTTCCATCCAAAATCAGCAAAAGACTCAGAAGTACATGCTGTAAAAGCCTGCAATTCGTTAACTTTTGACTGCTCTGCTATCTACTCATTAAGTCACTTTAGAAGCTCGTACTTCTGGATATGACTTTAAAAGACCATAATATGATTTTTTACTTGATTTCAATTGAAATTTGCATTGACTTATATTAATCAAGTTTTACAGTGCAGACACCAACCATCATTAGACTCACTTGAGGAAGGTGCTTCAAGATCCTTAGAAGCAGCCATGACAAACCAATTATAGAGGTTTTTGCAAGACTGTCCCACATTCAATGCTATAATTCAAGGGGCATGTAACTAAACTGAAAGCTTAAAGAGATCTTTCGGCACTTAGACTACAAAATCTGCATTGACTTATATTAATCAAGTTTTACAGTGCAGACGCCAACCATCATTAGACTCACTTGAGGAAGGTGCTTCAAGATCCTCTGAAGTAGCCATGACAAACCAATTATAGAGGTTTTTGCAAGACCAGCCCATATTGAATGCTATAATTCAAGGGGCATATAACTAAACTGAAAGCTTAAAGAGATCTTTCGGCACTTAGACTATAGAAACTCTGTCAGCCACAATGGTTGCATCAACATAATTGTCAGAGATACTCAAAGACTCATGTAGCCAATAGAAACAGAAATGCCTTGCAATAGGTGAGGTTCAAGTTACCGAAACTGATGCCTATACAGTTACTATCAACTTGAGCATGCCATTCCTCTAATACTGACGCGTCAACAAGGAGAAAGAGCTCCACCAATGCAAACTGACAGTCCATTCAATTTTTGTCAGCAAATCCCCACCCCAAAGAGCCACACAATCACTCAAGCAAAAGAGTCACATATTCATTTCTCATAGCTGTCAACAAGCTCAGGGGCTTGCTACTCATAAAGGATTCTCTTTGCCATATAATAAACCATGAGTGCTTATAGCATCTCTTCATTGCTTGCCAAAGAAGCAAGTCACAATAAAAATTAACAACCTTTGCATATCCCAACCCCTTCTGTCATCATATAGGCACGGTATCGTAGAAAAATATTTTGTGCATAGTTAAATCTACCATTTCAATACCGCCGGTAACTTGTTCTTAAACTTATGTCGACAAGAGTAAACTCAAGTTACTCGGAATGCGCGTGTTCCTCGAGGCACTGCCTACCATTCCCAAAATGCTGATATTCACTTATACATGCCATCTCGCAGGCCAAATAGGCAATCGAAAAGGTAATTATTTTAGCCAAGTCATGGCTGCTACCTCACTTGCTACCCGAAGACCGTTACCAGATCTAGGCGAGCTCACTACCTCACCTGTGTCCCAAAGACTATCGCCAGATCTTGATGAGGGCTACCTCACCTGCAGGCTATCACCAAATCTAGGCAAAGGTTGCCTCACCTGCTGCCCAAAGACTATTGCCCGACCTAGGCAAGCTCATCGCCTCACCTGATGCCCGAAGACTATCGCTCAAAGACTATTGCCAGAACTAGGCAAGCTCATTACATCACCTGCCTGGAGACTATCACCTTACCTCACCTACAACAGATGAGGTCTTGTTGGCCCTCGCCAGCAAAAATGAAAAGAAAAAAGAAAGAAAAAGAAAGAAAATAAAAAGAGAAAAGAACAATAATTGAAAAATATATTGAATTATTATTTGAAAAATGTCCATGTCACCAGAGTCGTTTTTTGGCCTAAATTGGCTTGTATCAAGGTGAAAATGTTTAAGATTAAAACCTTGGTTTACGATTGAATAAGTTTTTGTGTAATAGGTTTTGGAATTTTTTAATACTTTTTCCGCGTTGTTTTGAATTCAAGATGCAATTGGGTGGAACGTTTTTCAAGATTGTCGAAAAATTAAAAGTAGAGGGGAATTTTCAGCTCAAAGGTTTTACATCGATGTGCAAGACATCACTACCAACCCCTCATTTGCAGAAGTTCTTATTCTCTCTAGATCACTGAAAATGTTCTTTCGGAATTCTTATAACCATGCCACATATTGAAATTAAATAAAAAACACACAAGGAGCAATCTAAAGGAAAAGGGCATTCGAATGTTACACGAGGACAAAAAGAAAACTAGAAAGCATTAGAAAAGGAGCAAAAAAAAAAAAAAAAAAAAAAAAAAAAAAAAGAGCAAACATAACAACCGGACGCCCTAGCTGTGTCTTCTGAAAATTCAAACTCCCTTTCGGAGCATCTTGAAGTGAAAACCCCCGGATCGGACATCCCAAGACAATCCGACCTCATCGCCAGTGTTGAAGAGGCGGTTGCGGACTTCGGAGCATCTTGAAGTGAAAACTCCCGGATTGGACATCCCAAAACAACCCGACCTCATCACCGGTGTTGAAGAGGTGGTTGCAGACTATGTCGAGCCACCCCAGGAGGTAGGTCTCGTTCATGCCCCGCTCCAGGAAGGTGTGCTCACTCTGGTACCTCTTCGGGCTCTTCTCGTCAGTGAAGTCAACCAGCACTACCAGGTACCGGCCGCCCATAACCACGTGATTGCACATCTCGATCGTCCAGTAGGGGAACACATGGTCGAAGGTATCGTTGTGCGAGAGCACAAGCTTCCCCGTCGTGATCTCGCTGTTGTTGACAACCTTCCGGATCAGCCACGGGTGGTTGGGGTTGGCGAATAGCTGCGGCGGGCCGCGATTGATCTCGTAGAGGGTCCGGGTCACTTGGTAGGGCATGTTGCGGGCCTTTGCGGCCTCCTCCTCAGCTTTGGTCGGTATGAAGTTGTAGTAAAATGTCTTCTTGGTTACCAAGGCCTTTGGTGTCTCCATGAGATTAGAGGCAGTAGAGAGAGTGATTAGGGTTTTCAAAGTTCATGTTTTTTTCTCTTGCTGCTCCATGGTGCTAAATACTCGTTTGATCGGGATATAAAAGGCAAGGCACGTTTGTTTGGGAAATAAGAGATTTCATTTCTCTTTTTGAAATTATCTATTGCAAATGTTCTTTTCGGACAGTAAATCCCAACAACTCTGTAAGAGTTTTCCTTATGTAAGCTACATTAATTGAGATTGTAATTACCGTTTTGCGGGGTTGGTCTAATAAGGTAAGGTATAAGGTTTTCTTAATGGTTGAATATGGGCCTGGCTTGTGTGAGCCGAGTTGGGCCCGGCCCGTGATAAGAGGGCCAATCCAAAACTTTATAAATAGCGCTAAGGTCCCTCCTCTAGCCCTCACTTTTTCCAAAATTCTCTCTCAACTCACATAAGGTAAGCCGTGAGTGGCGGTCTCATCAAGCCAGGAACTGAGGGTCATAGAAGAGAAGATCTTCAGCATCAAAGGCTCGGATTGTTGCTGTTTTGCTCCAAGAACAATGAATTCCAAATCAAGTACACAAATTCTCGTCTTCTACCTTAGGATATTCGAGTTTCTAGCTATGTCGATCTTGGGAAGCCATTTCGATGGCCTTCAAACTCATCTCCAGATATTCCTAGTTCCTTTTGTTATCTTTAAGGAAGAGATCAGAAACAAGAGACCACGAGAACTTTGCATGTAATCCTTTGCCGGTCAAGAATAGTAATGACAGCATTTATGGGTAATAATGGTGAGTATCATATTTTAGGGTCGATATATAAGGGAAAATCCATTCAACGACTGTTTTTGTTGGCACCATTTCGTTTCTCGAGCACTATCGTTATGGACCGTCATTAAATGTCTTTCTTATCTCTTAGGGTAATGATTTTGAATTTCTTCATGACTTTCCTTGTTATTGAATCCCATATTACGAGCGATAATTTTAGGTGATATCCAATAAATATACGTGGAAAATACTCATACAGAAGGATTCTACGAATGTGGCACGTATATAGACAAGTTACTCAACAAGAAATATTACAAATTTCAATGGATTGAATTTTATGACTGTGTGTGTGTTGAAAATTGACCAAACCTTCCATATGATTGGATAACTCATGACATTCCATCAAACTTTGTTGTAAAAATTTGAGGTCAAAGTAGCCATTCGATTTGCTTTAACTGGTAGCATAGAAAATACATTACACACTTATATTTCAATTTCTAGAGATCTCTCTCTCTCTCTCTCTCTCTCTCTCTCTCTCTCTCTCTCTCTCATAGAAAAGATTATTCTCAATGACATAGGTTTACTTACGAGAATGGTCAATCAAACTATTTGTGAATTCACAAAAAAAAAAAAGAAAAAAGAAAAAAAAAGAATGTGCATGGGTTAAGTTTATTATGAGGAAAATTTTCGAAAATATTCTAAATTTCAATCCTAAACATTTTAACTGTGCTAATTGAGTTCTAAACATTTTCATGTTTTGCTAATAAAATCCATCTGACCAATTTTAGCTAAAAATCTCTAATGTGGATTTTGAACATCTTATATAATTTAGCCAATGCTAATCTGGATACTTTTTTTTTTTTTTCCTATTTTTAAAAAATTTTATTTTTTTTCTCAATTTTGGCTGTATAAGGAGTTTACCAACATTAAGAGCATTGAAAAAGCATTAGTTACTGTTCCACACATTGTGTAAGTTAGTCTATAGCAAAGAGATCGTCGTGTACACCAATAGAACAACTATACAACTAGGCAAATTACGAAGTAGAAAGAAACTACAAAGTGGACTCATTAGCAATAGCAAAAGGAGTTCTTGGAACCCTAAGCAATACGAAGACTCATTGGATATTAAAATCCATTTAAAATCTTGACCGTGTTATCTTTTTACTACTTCACAAAAGAGACCTTTCTCAAGATTTTTAACGTTCTTCGAGATCAAATTAATTTAGTTGCTATTGATATGGTCTTTGAGATACTTCAACTTAAGATGCTTCAAGCCTATCTTCATCAGCTTCGTGGCGTATGCCATTGTCACTAGGTTATCCAAATAAAGCCACCTACCTTCAGAATATCAATTAATGTTATAAACTTAAGTATTTGAAAAATTCATAAAATAGTAAGAGACTCACTAGAAATAGAAAACTCATCAAAGCTTGTGACCATGTTATCCTTTGGTACGTTTACAATAGGAATATGATTTCCTAAAGGTAATCTACACTCCAGCCCTTGTTGAGTGTCGTAAAAGCACTCTTTTGTAATGTAATCCGAAACGGAAAATAACGCATGAACATAAAGAGACAAGAAAGACATTTATCATTCTTCAACGTCAAATTAATTTAGATCTAAAAGTGCTAGTACGAACACCTAGAGAGAGGTGAATAGGTATTTAGAAGAAATCTTGACAAATAAATGCGGAATAAAATAAGTTGTGAGCAAAGTCTAAAGAAGGATGAGAGTCTAATAAGTGAGACACTAGACTTTTGGTAAATTATCAGAATCTGTTATGCGATGAAACGGACTTCTGAAATAACCTATAAATACACAACAGAATTAAATATGAAGAGTTAAGGAAAGAGAATGTTGTATACGAAATTTATAGTGGTTCGGCTTAGATCAAGTCTACATCCACTCTCTCACACTAACAGCCTTCTAGCTAAATTTCATTTTCATGATATTGGAACAGTAAACAGAGTCGAACTTCAAAATATGGGAGCAGGACCATATATTTATTCCAAAGAAACTTATGACCTATTGTAGGTTTGAGCAATGTTATATATAAAGGAATCATGCTGAAATTATGAGAAGAAGCATTTTCACAATTTTATTCCCTTTATGACGGGTAGCAACATCCGATGATCTATCAATAGTCCACCTATATCTAGTAGAAATAATTATTTCATGTATAATGAACTCATGAACAGGACTAGCAGTATTACACAAAGATTTGAAGCATCACTTCCAATTTCTGGTGGAGATAAAGTGGTCCCAACGGTTGGGGCTGGTAGCTATGGGGATCTAGCTGGACTGGAGTTTGGGGTGGTGGAAATTTCACCAACAATGACAGCTAATTTTTGGCCTTGAGAGCAATGATTGCTATTAGCAAAGGCATAGACGAAATAATTCTCGCAGGCGCTGTTGAGGGAAAAGTTGGCTAGTCTGTTGGTTAGTGTATGAACATAGAAGCACTGAGGTAGTTATTATTATCACCATTTGACATGTTGATGATGTCATGTGGGCTTGCGTAGAGCATTGCAAAATAACGGAAGATCATTGGCATTAAAAGAGTGAAGCTCAAGATTGAATTTTCAGCAACTGAAGCTCTAGATTGATTGCACATAAGTATGTGTATGCAATTTAAATCAGGAGATTTTACTAACAGAGCTTCTGTAAGCTAGAAACTATGAAATCCATTTTTCTCTTATCTTCATATGTTAGCTTTCTAGCAATTATGCTTCCAAAAGAATGGGATATTGAGTTCTCCTCAGGAATGTATGCATAGATTCATGTCTCTCCCCTCTGCTTCTCTCTTTGTCAAGAGCTTTCCCTACGTCACAATGATGTTTTCTTTTAGCTACCTTCCTCCATGATCGTCAACCCCCCTCTTTCCCCCAACAAAAAAAAAAAAAATGAAAAAAGAAAAAAAAATCTACTCAATTATCCATAATACTCATATTCGCTCTTTATCATCAGTAGTTATTTCCATATGCTTTCTATTTTAGTTAAGTCTCTTTGGCGTTGTTTTGTCACATTAGTTTTCTTGTCACTACACCTTGCCCCTATCAACTGGTCAACAACATTTATGAGTTGATTGTTGGCTAATCTATTTTTTTTTCTTGTTACAAGATGCCTGCGGATGTGCCCTTGACGTCGCATGCATCTCTGGCAGACAATTTTCTGGGGAATGATTTGGTTTTGGAGCAAGTTGATGATGAGGAAGCTGAGATGGTTTTGATCGGAAGGATTTTGTCAGAGAAGTGCTTGAATCCAGCTAAGTAACTAGTTTTTTGAAGGAAAATTTGGGCTGGTATGGGTGACATTACTATAACCCCTCAAAATAAGGTGTATATTTGCTCAGGTTTCACAATTGGTACTTAGCAAAGAGAGTCCTAAGTTCTGGCCCTTGATCGATTAGGGGAAATTGCATAAATTAGCGGAGATAGGATGCCCAAAGGAGACAGGAGAAGCTCTATTATCATGAACTGGAGTTGTGGTTGCCAAATACATGGTTGGCCTTCGACCAAATGAAAGAGAAAATTGCGAAACCCATTGCTCGTTTTTTTTTTTGGTCGAAGAAAGTACTTGGTATTATATATTAAAGTGGGTATTTACAAGCAAAGTTCCCCGATAGATCAGAACACAAAATATACCATAAAGGAAGCGGGGGATGAATCCACCAATTGAGAGGCAGCTGATTTTTCCTATGGTGTCTTGCGAAACCCATTGCTCGTTGGCTGGGCAAATTGGTGAAAGTTGAGTCAATTCACACCAAATCTCAAGTTTGTTGTGGATTCCTTTATGCTAAAAGTTGTAGATGCTATATATGTGGTGTGGATTAAGGCACTAGCTTTGTTACTTCAACTGAGTATAAAACTTTCTGAGTGGTCGGTGAGTGAGATTGAGATTGAAATTTATGAAGCTATTACTAATCATGCATCAACGAAGAAAAAGTCAAAATTATACATTCACATTTGTCTTTTCATGGCGTGAATGGATTGCGCGATGGGGTGGGAATGAACGTGACATCACTAAAACCTTTGTAATGGGATTGAGGAGGACGATTTGATGATGAACTGCGATGCCGCGAATTCTTTAGTCTATGTTATATTCAATTTGGAGATCATTCTAGCATCTAACCAGAACATTTGACTAATCGATGTTCACTCAATTGGATCAAACTTATATGATGAAATGGCCAAAAGTTTAGATCATGTTTTACCAGTCTACATCTAGGTTTGCGAGCTTCAATGTCGTGATGTTGTATTTGTTACTTCATACTCTACAATAACTTCGCAGAATAATTGAATTAGCACATATCGCAACTCAATCGCTTGTATATAATGTCATATTGCTTATATTAAAAGGGACCGGCGCATTGCAAATCCTTGCGAAGAAAGGCGAAGAAATGAGACTCAGAAAAGCATTTTTTGTCAATTTCATTCAATAATCAGCTGGACTTGTTTGTATCAAGTATCTAAACCTCAAAAACTAGGAGAAGATGTTCCAATTATAGCCTCAGCATCTATACATAAAAACTGACTCTAAAAGGATATTAGTGTTGGATCGCATGCTCTTCGCGAATTCTATGGATAACTTGCATAAATACTCACGAAAGATTGCCTTTTCGGAAGCTGAAAATAGTAAGAACAGAACTTTTGATCAAGAGTAAGTGTCAAAACAATGCATAGTCATGGAAGTAGGAAATCTTCTAGGTTCAAAGATTATAGAAGTCATTGATCAAGTAGCATCTTAAAAACTCCCAAACCTGCCATTAATTTGACAAAAATCGAAAAGTGACTGTAATAACATATTCTGCGATCCATTAAGTGTGAAGATTCAAGAATTTGATGAATTAAACCACAAGCAATGCACCAAGATAGGTGAATCCTTTGAAAAACTGATTAAAGAGGCCAAACGAAATTAGGTTGTATCATGACATTGTTAATACTTAAATTTTGGCAATCCATTTAATCATTCATTAATTGGATAGAAAATCAGAGATTAATTTTTTAAACCCTATGAAAAATAATTCTCATTAAAAATTGCATAGCATATAAGTATTAAGATCATTTGCATTGCAAGTATTAAAATTTATAAAAAAAATATTAATTATTTTTTTTAATAAGGGGTGGACGGAGAGGGGTCGGCCCGGGCCGGGCTGCCCAGCCCCCTTCTTCACTTTCTATTTCTTTTCCTACCCCCACTGGGCCGGCCCATCCTCCCCTTTCCTTCGGCCTGACCCTCTCCTTTCCCTTCTTCCTCCCTTCCTCTTCGTCTTGGACGCCCGCTGGAAAAAGGACCAAAGTGAGGAGCGTGGCTTTTGGGTCGGGATCCAGCCGCTAATGGCAGCTGGCATTAGTAAGGCAGGAAGCCATGCGCGTCTGGAGAGCTTAAAAGGGAGAGAGGGAGAGCGAGAGACCGAAACTTTATTTATTTAATCCCCCGCTCAAAGAAATCGCGAGGCGATCGACCATAGCTCAATTCGTCTCGAGCTTGCCCTCTAGCCACCACCCTCTCCGAGCCGGGTAGGGACCCCTGCGACTCTGCAAATCTTTCTTCGCCTCGCCCTGTTTTGGCCAAGCTCGGAAACCGAGACCCGTTCCCTTCGTTAGTCCATACGCGTGTTGGGTTTTACGGAGCTGCTGCTATTGATTTCAAGTATGTCTCAGTGATTTCTTCCTAGTTTGGATGCGCGCTTGGGTTTCGAAATGCTCAACCTACTCTCTTTAATACATTGCACACTACATGTTTGCAAAATGCCTAAAACTCAAGCTAGTGTAACCTACTCTGAATCTGAGCTATTCTGAACTCTTATAAAACTTTTTTTCTTTTCTTAAAAAGTTACCTTCGGTTGATTAGCGGACATGTCTCCCTTTAGAATCAATGGGTTAATGAAATCGAACGTGGGTATTCTCTTTTATATATGCTTCTTGTGTGTTGATGCGTTGGCCGTTTGGCTCTTTGGTGTTTATTTGTGAAGAAGGCCACACGTAGTCCCCAGAATTTCATTTTCGTCAATGAGTCTCTCAATCTCACAGTCTCTCTTGCTTAGTTCCTGTATGTGCTTGTAATATTGCGATCTTGAATATGGAGTGATTAGCATCGGGAAGGATGGCTAGCAGCAGCCGTTAACGTGGTGGTGGTGTTTGTCAATGATGGACATCGGTGGATGGTGTTCTGATGATCGGAAGTAGTCGGCAATGGAGGTCCGGCGACGGCCGTATTGGCTGATCGTGAGAAAGGTTTGTCATGCTCTGGCGCGGCGAGCTTCGGGTCATGCTCCGTTCGGCTGGAGGAATCGACGGAAAAAAGAGGGGCTTGGATTCATCCTTGGAGTTTAGGGCTTGCCTTGGTTAGAGATGAGGTTGGGCTTGATTGGGTTTTGGAATGCTCGGGCTTCATTTAGTTTAGGCTGGACTAGCCGAAATGAAGAGTTGGTGGGCTAGGGTGTCAGGTTAGGGATTGATTTTGGGCCGGACTAGGCCCGCACGTAAGCCCAGTCCGGCCGAAGTCTTGGGGCCTTGTGACCCGGATCATCCCGGTCCCTATTTTCGGGTTAAAAATTATTTAAAAAATTTTTAAAAAAATTTTCAAAAATATTGAAATTATTAAAATTCAGAAAAAAATCAATTTTTTTTTATAAAATCAGGAAAAAAAGCTTATAGTTTAGTTTTTGAGCAATTTTCTTTTAAAATGAGTGAAAATCTTTGATCAAAATATTTCTTTACCCCAAAATTAAAAAAAAGCTCTTAGAATAGGGTTTCGAATGTTCTTAGAAAAAAATATTAAATGGTTGTTTCTACATTTTTATTTGATTATCATTTGATTGAGCACTTTCAATATACAAGATCATATGAAGTGCTTGCAAGTTTTGCTACCCGTTTGGAACATAAAGAGATAATCCTTCAATCTTCGGACTCAATCGGAACGACACTTCTCCAGTCAAAGTTTGTCATGAATGGTTACTGAACTATACTGCTACTTCTTGGCTTTTTGCATGAATTTTTGTTTCCTATTTTTTAGTTGAATACCAGAAATGATGCATGCAGTAGTCTCATACCAAATTGTGAAACAAATTTCAATGGGCTCAAATTCGCTAATATATTGGGCTTGAAGGATTTAATATTTTAATCATATTCAATTCCATATTCTACATCGATCAAATAATTTTTTTATCATCTCAATTCTAAATTTATAATCATTCAAAGAAAATATTCCAATATATATATATATATATATATATATATATATATATATATATATATATTAATGACCAATACGTCTATGCAAATAAAGTTAGGAGCTTTTAGAAGTTAGAGACAATAATCGTTTTTCTCTTCAAGAATGTATACATAACTATGAATCTTTCTCCTTTGCAAGAGCTTCCCTCTCTTTGCTAAAAGCATTCCCTACATCACAATGATGTTGTCCTTTCGACTACCTTCCTTCATGATCCTCATCCCCCGTTCTTCTATATCATCCACAACCCTCATACTAGCTCTCTATTATCATTAGTTATTTCCATTTGTTTATGTTTCTGTTAACAAGTCTCTTTGGCATTGTTTCCTCGCACTAGGTTTCCTATCTCTACCCACTGTCCCTATTTATCAACTGTAAGACAATATTTCTAAGTTGATTCTTTGCTGATTTCAGGATGGCCGCAGATGTTCTCTTAACATCCCAAGCGTGTCTGGTGGACGATCCTCTGGGGGATCATTTGGTTGTGGAGAAAGTTGATGATGAGGAAGCTAAGATGGTTTTGATTTGAAGGATTTTGTTGGAGAAGTGCTTGAGTTGAGCTGCTTAGCTAATGTTGTAAGGAAAGCCTGGGCTGGCATGGACGGGATTACTATAACCCCTCAAAAGGAGATGTATGTTCACATTTCATATTTGGCACCAAGCAGAAAGTCCTCATTTCTGGTCCTCATTCGATTATTGGGAATTGCATAAACGATGGGATGCTCAAAGGAGACTGGAGGACCTCTATTGCTCTTTTGGCAGGTAAAGTGGTGAAAGTTGGGTCAATTCACACCAAATCTCAGGGTCATCGTGGATTCCATCGTGTTAAAGTTGCAGTGGATGTTAAAAAACCCCTCGTACATTGAAAATGGAGTGTTAAAAATAATGGAGAAAGGCATTGGGTAGAGATTCAGTATGAGCGAACGCCATCCTTTTGTTACTCATGGAATCATTGGCCACACAGGGAAGCTATGTGATAAAGGAAGCTCTTATGTCTAAAACTGTGGCTAGACAACCTAGACATGGGCCTTGGATGAGGGTGGATGCCACTGCTTGGGATTTTGGAAGTTGCTTTGGTGAATCTATGAAGGAGAGTTGCTAGAAATCCAATAAGAAAGAAAACATTCCCGATCCTACTTGCTCACCACATCAATCTTTTTAAGCATCCCTCTAGTCTTTATCTAACTTCAGAAGCCTCTTTATCCATCTAAGAACTGTCCACCTCAACCCCTTGTTATTTCTAAGCCTGTCTTGAAAGATATCCCTGACGCCTCTTGTCTGAGCCCACTTGTCTATCCTGATGATGCAAGGCAAAATTCTGAAAGAGTGTACCGATAGCTTCTCTTACATCGAGTCTCTTCACTTATCCTCATGTATCCCTTGACCCTTCCCTGCCCAACCCTTCACACCATCCACACCACCTTGAATCTCTTCGCTCACCCTCATCCACACCCACGGTATGTCCTACAACTATACAATTCTCTACCATTAATACGACCCCCACTCCCAATTCGCCCCTGCCCTACAACCCCTATGATCATAAACACCTCCACAAATCTTCTAAATCTGTGCCCCACAAAGCTTAATTCCGTACAAACACCTTGTACCCTAATCCCTAACCCCAAGCAATCTTTGTTACATGGAGCTAGCAATGTGTAGGAAATTGTACATTGTGGAAAAACAAAAAACATAGAAAAACTGTTTACATAGACATAATCAAAAGGCCTCCCAACTTTTTTCATCATTTGGACTCTAAAGTGAACGGCAGCTTTTTAGAGTGTTCTAACCAACGATAACGAGAAAGCTTTTTGGTTCAAGCAAACAAAAAAGGGATCCTGAAACTAGTTGGAAGTGATTAGGAAGAGGGCAAAACAACTCACTTCCACTGCAATTGCTTCAAAAAGTGAAGGATGGGCAGCCATAAAAGACTAGGAACTAGAAGGAACCCACAGGAAGGCAACTCCCCTCACTGGTTTTTGTCTGTCTTTTAGTTTCATTGATAGCAGAAGAGCCCGACTCTATAAGGGCACTAGCGGTTCACCAATAGAATATCAAGTCATTGCACTTGATTAGATAGTGTCTCGTAACATTAAAAACAACCTTGTCGCGACCAAATTTTTCGGGGTGTGAACCACCTAGGGTTTGGCTAATGGATTGTTAAGCCTAGACTTAACTCGGGCTCTCCCAAGCCCATACCAATTCGCGACTTTAGGTTTGGATTCTTAACATGCAAATGATTTTTATTTAGGAGTCGCCACTAATCAGTTTTTTGGTGGGTCGATTAGAAACCCAAGTAAAGTAATGGGAGATTTACTTTACTCCTACGAACTAGAGATTCTAGATACGGGGACTTGGTTACGCTAGATTTATCTAATGCCCTTTCGGTACCTTTTCTTTTTATTTTTGAAAAAATGTTTGGCAGGCAGCTTTGATTGATTTTAATTTATCTCCCTAACATGTGAGGTGATCATGCGGGTGCGCAAACCACTAATTTAACACCCAATAAAGCAATGAATAAGGTTAAGGGACTTACCTTGTAGCAACGAAAGCATCTACATCGTTAGATTAAATTCCACATCAATAATCCTAGATATGGTCTCTAATTAACACGCAAATTTCTCTCTTTTTTTTTTTTGTTTTCACTTT
The DNA here is from genome assembly GCA_014182555.1 of Eucalyptus erythrocorys. Classification (NCBI taxonomy): domain Eukaryota; kingdom Viridiplantae; phylum Streptophyta; class Magnoliopsida; order Myrtales; family Myrtaceae; genus Eucalyptus; species Eucalyptus erythrocorys. Next base: position 3,320,888 of record CM024599.1, read on the forward strand.
ATTTAATGAAATTTAATCCAAATGCAATGCATGCTAATAGCCTAATATGACATGGCTAAATGATCTAAATTATATGATATGAAATGCAATAATTGCAACTTAAATGACCTAATATGCAAATTTAAATTAAATGGCCCTAGAATGCAAATCATGCACCTAATGTTTTTCATTTTTTTTTACCTGAAATTTTGAATTGACAAAAGTCCTAATTGAACTACCCTAAAAATGTGATTCTAAAAAAAAGCCTAATTTACTAGCCTAAATGTCTCTTCTACTAAATCTACATATCTAATTCTACATGCTCATGCAAGATTTTGATTTTTTTTTCTTTTTGATTTTATGATTTTTTTTATTTTTCTAAAAAAATGCAATTTACCCTAAAAAGTGGAGGTAATTTATCCTAAGATATTTGAATGAAATTCCTAACTAAATTAAAATTCTATCTAATTTAAACTAGGGATTTGGTTAAACTAAATCCTAATTTAAACTAAGACATTATTTTAATTCAGTGATTTCTAGCCTAAGATGCAACCTATCTAAAATATTGATCTATATTAAAATTAAACATGCAATCCTACTCTAATATGCCTAATGATTTTTATTTGGTTTTTTTTTATTAATCAAAATTTGATATGCAATTCAACTAGCATTCTAAGTGAATTTTGTTTTTTTTTTTTTTTTTTTTTTTCCTTTTTTTCCTCATGACTTAATTAAAATCCCTAATTTAAATATGCAAGACAATAAAAACTAATCCTAGTTTAAGATTTTTTTGATTTTTGATTTTGTTTTGAAATTAACAATTTCTAATAGTTAAACATGCAACCTAAATTAATTGATTTTTTGTTTTTTTTTTGAAAATTCACGATAACTAAAATGCTTAGCCTAAACATGCAAATAACCCTAAACAAGCAACATCCCAACTTAAACATATTTCAATATAAATAAAGCAATCAAGACCATCTAAAATTATCCAGAAAATATCACACATCGTTCAAATCAAGGGACAATATTTCGCTGGTAAAATCGATAAATTGATCTTAAGCCTTAAAAATCAAAATATCAATTTTATTCCCGCATGATTAATTACTTCGTCAAAAGCCTTATAGACGAAATAAAAAAATTCGGCGCGGTTGCGAATTAGTGGATAAATTGGAATTTTCAATCACATATCAAGGCCTAAAGTTGTTAACAAAAATAAAATAACAATAAAATAATAAAAATAAGGTAAAGTAAATAAATAAAATAAAAACTACCTAAGTTGATTTTTCTTTTTTTTGCTTTTTTTTTTTTTTTTTTTTTTGGGAAAGTGGAGCAATGGCCGGTCCGGTGAGAGGGAAGATTGCCGGCGAGGGTTCCGGCGTGGGATGGTCGTGGACGGCACAACGGCGGCACGGCAGAAGAAAGCGGTGTCGGGGGCGCGCACGGGATCGGCACGAGGCGACACGGGCAGCACGGCAGCGCGAAAATCAGATCGTGGCTGCCGTGGTGACCTTAGATCTGTAGGCGCGGTGGGCTTCGGCCGAGACGGAGCGTGGCGAGATCGAAGGGAGCGGCGGCGGCGCCGAGGAACGGCAGCGGCGTCAAGGAGCAGCACTAGGTCGCGGCTTCACGGGGGGAAGGCAGCTGGGTGTCGAGGCTCGAGATCTGGGCGCGGGGGCGTCGGGTCGGTGCGGGGCAGGACCGGCGGTGGCTGCAGAATTGGCATTCAGATCGGGGGCGCGAGCGTCGCGAGGCCCGGTGCTCGAGTGGTTAGAGGCGGAGGTGGAGGCGAATCTGATGGGCGTCAGAGCAGAGGCGAGCTCGATCCAGATCCACCGGCGTCGGGTTTCGGTTGGAGCAGGGGGGAGCGCGGCTGGACGAATCGGCGACGCGAGCGGATCTGGGTGGAGGAGGGCGTCGGGCGTCGGATCTAGAGCGGCGGAGGGGCGGCGCAAGCCGCAGGACCTACAGTGGGGGTTCGGCGGCGGCGGCACGAGCTATGGCGCGGCGACGCTAACGCCGACAGCGGCCGGCGAGGACTCCCCCTCGGGAAGACGAACGTACGCACGGGGGCTTCGACGCCGCTTTTCTCCTTTTCTTCTTTTTCTTTTTTCTTTTTTTTTTTTCTCTCTCCCACTCTCCCTCGGCTCACCCTCCGACAGCTCTCTCTCTCTCTCTCTCTCTCTCTCTCCTTTTCCTTGTTTTGACTTTTTTTTTTTCTGCACTTTTCGATGGAAGAGCCCCCTTTACTCGACTGTACGCGCCCTCCTTTTATACTCCCAAAAATTGTATCTTCGTGCTATATTTTATTGCCGATTTTGCTCGCGTAAAATTTCATCGGATATATTATTTCACCCCGCGCAATATTTTTCGTATATTCGATTAAAAAAAATTCCCCTTTTTGCGCAAAAACACATCCGAGTGCATATTACCTAAATCTATAAAAATCTTAATAAAATAAAACAAAATATAACAAAATGGAAAAAAATCAAATCTACCTAAACTATATGCCATGCATTTTTTATTATTTTTATTTTTTTAGCAAAAATGAGCCCCAAAAATTTAGGTGTCAACAGCTGCCCCTCTTTGAAGGTGAGCTCGCAGAGGTTGCCTTCAAAGACAAATTGAGACCTAAATTTTGGTCATGCTTATGCAATAAATGATTTTTTTGTTGGAAATTGGATTTCATTTTTTAAATGCAATTTATATGATGCATGCAAATGCTAATGCAAATGAACTTACCTGGAATAATTTACCTTCGAGGAGGATGAAGTAGTCCGAGGTAGAGGGTGTTATATGTCCAGGACCCGTACCATTCTACGGTCGCCCAGAATAGTAACATGGCTTTGTGAAGATTCCGCTTTCCTGGGACCCGTACCATTCTACAGTCGCCCAGTACGGCAGAAAGGAATTGCTTTCACAGGATCCGTTTTATGCTACGGTCACCTGTTAGAGCAATAAGTGTTGTCAAGGACCCGTTCTATGTTACGATCACCTTGACGAAGAAATTTTTCAGGATCTGTTCTATGCTACGGTCACCTGAATGGGGAAATTGTTTTTCCAGGACCCGTTCTATGCTACGGTCACCTGTTAAAGCAATGAATGCTGTCTAAGACCCGTTCTATGCTACGGTCACCTAGACTGACGTTTTTCTTGGCTAGGACTCGAACCATTCTTCGGTCGCCTAGCCTTGCGACAAAAATCATCTGACTAGGACCCGAACCATTCTTCGATCGTTTTAATCAGATTGAATCTGGAGAAAAATCTTTGGGGGACAATTCAATTGAGTGTCAAATATACTTAAAAGGGAATACTTGTGCAATGACAAATATTCAAGGTATAGATAGAGATATACTTACCTGGTAACATCTCTGATTCTTGGGGGATATGTCTCTTGCAAAACATGGTTATAGGAGAGGCAACATGCGTTTGCAATCATAAACATGCATCAATTTAACGGATGTTCATGATAATTTCCATCAATCTTGCATCATCTAATTTCCATTCTGAATACATGAGTGTCATGAATGTGTCAAATGAGGGATCCTTTGGTCTGAAAGGACTTTTCTCTCATCCTCATTAAAATGGCTATTTTATCCTGATCTTTGATGCAGGATTCTGTCAATCATTCTATCTTACCTTCATCATGCCAGACAAGGGTCCAAGCAATCTCACAAGTGGTACGATCTTACCAATCTGAGAGGTCTTTTAAGAGGGACCATAATGCGGGCTTGGTCAATGGCTTAACAAATGGGACTCTTTGAGTCAAGCTTATTTGAAAAATATTCTGCAATCATCTTGGGGTTTACAAGTCAAGAAACATAAGAAATGAGGTAGAAATTATCTTACTCACACTCCTTCGAGCGATGCTTTTGAACATATGAACCTTTACGTTAATTTAAGTGCCCTAATCTGAAGAGACTTTGCAAGGGACGTAACGTAGGCTTGGTTCATGGGTTAAGAAATGAAAGGATGATTAGGCTCAAAAAGTGTTTAAAGGGTAAAGTTGGTGATCATCATGACATTTCTACCAATTTTCTTCTTCAATGTCGAAGATTTTCTTTTGCACTCATTGATTGGAACAGCATTTGAGCTTTTTCCTTTTCTTTTTTTGTACCGCCTTGTTCAGGGTATGGCTAAGCATATTAGGCGTTTTTTCTTTTTCTTTTCTTTTGGACATCGGCCTTGCTTTTACCAGGCACACTGCTTTTTTATGCCCCATTTTTGCACTTTTTTTCTTTGATCAGAACCTTCATTTTTTGTGGGCATCCTAGTTCATGCCACTCGAAATTGTCTTGCCCTAGTGTGAGGGATGATCACCAACTGGGTTTAATATGAAATGAATTCATAAGCTCAAGTGGGCTATGCAATGGATAAAAGTGTATAGGATAGAGAAATGACTGCTCTTCATCATCTTAAGGCACTTCAATTATCGTACAAGTTACACTACGAAAGTAATACCCGAAGATCGACGCAAGTGTAAATAAGAAAATTCCTACCCTTGATTTCAAATTTGTCCCAATGTGGGATGATCCTTGACAGGGGTAATTTTAAACAAACTCTTCATGTGCGTGGGCTCAAAGGGCTAAACAATGGATATACCTGTAGTGTTTTGGGTAGAGGAAGAAACTGCCCCTCATCACTTTGGATAACGTACCCTTTGCGAGACCGCCCTTTTCCTTGCGGGCATGGAATTTTTCACACAATTCATTGGGGGTTAGTGTGTGAAATAGTGTATGGAATAAGGCTTGCCTTTCATCATCCCAAGATATCCCATTTGACACACTCAATTCATCTCACGCAATTCATTATGGAGAATATGCAACATTTGCAACAAATTTGAATTTGCCACTTATTGAGGTAATTTATTCATCATAAAAGCACTTGCAATTCAAAACATGACAGCAAATTCAATCATGGATAATACTTCTTAACAGCATCAGAATTAACCGGAGTGGAAAACTGACGACCATCCATTTCAGCCAGAATCAGAGCACCTCCTGGAAGTACCTTCTTCACCACATATGGATCGCTGTAATTTGGGGCAAACTTTCCCCCGGGATCTGGAAAAATTGGCAACAGCTTCCTTAGAACAAGATCATTTACCTCGAAGTGTCTCGGTCGTACCTTCCGGTTGAAGGACCTGGCCACTCTCTGCTGATAAGTCTGGCCATGGTAAAGAGCCTTCAGTCTCCTCTCATCAATCAAGTTCAACTGCTCATGTCTTTGTCGCATCCATTCAGCCTCAAACAATTCTGCTTGGGATAAAACTCTTAGGGACGGAATTTCCACCTCCACGGGTAGAACAGCCTCCATGCCATATACCGAGCAAAAGGAGTTGCCGCAAAGAGAAGTGCGGATAGACGTTCGATATGCCATCAATGCGAAAGGTAACCTCTCATGCTAATCTCGATAATTCTTGGCTGTCTTGGCCAAGATCTTCTTAATGTTCTTATTGGCAGCCTCCACAGCCCCATTCATTTGAGGGCGGTAAGGGGACGAATTCAGATGTTTAATCTTAAACTCGTTGAACAGCTCATCAACGATTTTGTTGTTCGGATTTGTCCCGTTATCGGTGATGATTGATTCGGGGACGCCATAGCGAGCAATTATGTCACGTTTGATGAATTTTGCAACACTTGCGTGCGCAAAGTGACATTTGCAAAGGATGTAGCTTCAATCCACTTGGAGAAATAGTCTATTGCCACCAAAATGAACCGATGCCCATTTGAAGCCTTGGGATTTATCGGGCCAATCACATCAATGCCCCACATCAAGAAAGGCCATGGCTCAGAAAACTGATGTAGCTCAGTTGGAGAAACGTTTATCTTATCACCGTGGATCTGACAACAGTGACAACTTCGCACGTGTTTAATGCAATCACTTTCTAGTGTGAGCCAGTAATAGCCTAATCTCATAGTTTTCTTAGCCAACATGTGCCCATTCATGTGAGGGCCACATACACCTTCGTGCACTTCTTGCATGATTTGAGTAGCTTCGGCTGCATCCACACACCTTAATAAGACCGAACCATGAGACCTCTTGTACAAATTTTCGCCACTGACGAAGAATTTTGAGGCCATCTTCATGATGTATTTCCTTTCAGCCGGAGTGCTTCCTTCAGGAAATTCCTATTTTTTAATGTAGTTCATGATGTCGTAATACCATGGCTTTCCATCAGATTATTCAGTTATGATCATGCAATAAGCTGGCCTCGACAAAAATTCTATTTTCAATGGCTCGACTTCCAACCCGTTGGTGACTTGCAACATAGAAGACAAAGTTGCGAGTGCATCCGCAAATTGATTATGACACCTTGGCAAGTATTCAAAAGAAATTTCCTTGAACTCCTTTACCAGGTCTTCTAGATACTTGTGGTATGGGAGCAGTATGGGGTTCTTGGTTTCCCATTCTCCTACGGTCTGTAGTATGATCGGTGCGAGAATCCCCGAATACTTTCAATTTGGTCACATCCATCTCGATCGCAGCTTGGAGTCCGAGGATGCAAGCTTCATACTCAGCTATATTATTAGTGCACGGGAACACCAACTTTGCAGCTACCGGATGATGTTGTCCGTCTGGTGATATTAGGACTGCCCCAAAGATGCAGAGCCGGACAAGTTCACGGCTCCATCAAAGAACATTGTCCATGAGCCTTCATCTACACCCAAAACACGGTCATCCGGGGGAACCGTCATCATTACTTGAGACTCCCGGATTCTCGCCCAAGATATCGCGATCACTCGACCTTTAACCGACTTTTGCGGCATGAACCGCACATCAAATTCGAGATTAAAATTTGCCACTTAGCCAACTTACCCACCAAAGCTGGCCGATCAATCAAATACTTGATAGGATTATTCTCGATTACGAGGAACGTCGGTAATGCAATGTGTACCGCCGCAATCTCTGCAACACCCATACTAATGCAGCACAAGTTTTCTCAGTATCAGAATATTTCAGCTCTGATACAGTGAATTTCTTGCTCAAGTAATAAATGGCCCGTTCTCTTTTGTCAACAGGGCTTTCTTGGGCCAACATCGCTCCCAATGACTCACTATGGATAGTGACATAGAGAATCAAAGGATGCCCCGGTGAGGGTGGGACAAGAACTGGTGGGTTCATCAAATACTGCTTTATCTTGTCAAATGCTTTATGACACTCAACATCCCAGTTGACTCGTGCATTCTTCTTTAGGAGCTTGAAGAACGGCTTGGCAGTTTCAGAAAGTTGGGAAATGAATCGGGCGATGTAATTCAACCTCCCCAAAAGGCTTCGGACTTCTTTGACCGTCGATGGAGGCTGTAACTCACATATGGCCTTAATCTTAGATGGGTCAATCTCAATTCCTTTACTACTCACAATGAATCCGAGTAATTTACCGGATGTTGCTCCAAACACGCACTTAGCATGGTTTAATCGAAGCTTGAATTCACGAAGATGATCAAACAACTTCTTCAGGGTTTCAACATGGCTTCTTCCAGGTCGGGTCTTCGCAATCATATCGTCGACATAAACCTCGATCTCTTGATGCATCATATCATGAAACAATGCTACCATGGCTCGCTGGTAAGTTGCCCATGCATTCTTGAGTCCGAAAGGCATAACCTTATAATGGAAGGTCCCCCACGGGGTAATAAATGCAGTCTTCTCCTTATCTTCTTCCTTCATCCTTATCTGATTGTACCCGGAGAAACCATCCATGAACGAGAATAACTCAAATCCAGCAAGTGCTATCCACAAGGACGTCTATGTGGGGTAGCGGGAAATCATCCTTCGGGCTAGCCTTATTCAAGTCCCGATAGTCGACACGTACTCGAACTCGACCATCTTTCTTCATTACGGCACAATGTTAGCTACCCATTCAGGATATTGTGAGACTTCAATAAATCCCACTTTCAAAAGCTTCATCACCTCTTCCTCAATCTTCTTTGAGAGTTCAGGTTTGGTCCTCCGTAGCCTCTGCTTTTTAGGTGGCATGTCCGGATTAGTAGGCAAGGCATGCTCCATGATTGCTGGGTCTAAACCGGGCATGTCAGCATAGGTCCATGCGAAGACTTCCTGATATTCTTTTAGTAGCTGGATTAGGCGTTCGGCCTCGTCTTTTGGGAGATTTGCCCCAATCTTGACCTCCTTGGCTTCTTCAGTGTCGCTTAAATTGATAGTGACAGTTTGCTCGGATGTAAGAGCCTTGGTTTTTCATGCTGTTCCCGGCCTACGCTGCACTTCAATGGAGTCTTCGTTGAGTCTCCGGGGTCTTCGTTATCGGCGCTTGCGGACCGGATTGGTCCACTTCTATGCCTTTGCATGTTATAAGATTACCCCTGAAACATGAAGTAGATAAATTAGAAAAACAAATAGAGTAATTTGTATTTTTTGAAAGATTTTTTTGAAAGACTTTTTGAAAGATTTTTTGAAAAGGATTTTTATAAACATTTTGACACAAGGAAGCACGATGAAGCCCAGGCCTCAGAATTCTCCTTGGATTTTTCTTTTATTTTTTTTATCGGCTGGATATCATCACCGGGTTGGTTTGGTGTACCTCATCATGCCCTCAAAATAAAACTTGTAATTTTATTGATATTCATCAATCAATTACATTTATTGAATGGAAAATGCAAATCCAAATCCTAAAAAGAAAACGAAGATAATCGCTAGATAGCGATAATTATTCCTAGAAAGCAATAAAAATTCCCACGCAGGGGAATGCGAGAAATCAATAAACGAGTTACTCTTGTGGGCTAGGGCCCATTTCTTCGGGGGATCCTCCGTCAATGGCTCCTATGACGATGTCATCGAACAAGCTTGTTACTCCTTCCAACATGTCTTCAGGATCCTCGGTCTTCGGGGGTGTCGGATCATCCATGCCACCCCATCCATCTGGGACAATGCTCCGGGGATCTATGTAGAAGCTTAGAGGGGCCGAATATTTCACCAGGTAGTCAAACTTGCCGCTCGGCTGCCCTGTGGTGTCTATCACTTCCACCTCATCCCGCATCATTACCGGAGGACCAGGGAATGTTTCATGAATACTTGGGGGCAACGGGTTTTGCCTCCCCGCCTTCGGTTAGGCGTCGGGTTCGGTCCTTCTTGTCTTCGCCTCCGAATTTTGTCCACCTCTTCCATGGTACCCTAATCCAGCAAAATTGGACCTCTGAGGGGCTTCAATGGGGTCTCGAATGCCTTGGCCATTTCTTCCAAGACCACCACCAGGAACGAAACCATTCCCGACCATCACTCTTCCCACCATAAGGGCAGCATTTGAAACTTCGGGAGTAGGAGGCGTTAAGTCAGGAGCAGCATGTATGGTGGATACTAACTCTAACGAGTGGTAGCTCGCTTCGAACTCAGAGTCTGGCTCCACATAGGGGATGGCCGTCTCCTGATAGATTCGGTGATCCTCCTCACCATATACGGTGACCAACTTCCTTTCAATCACGAACTTTACAGCCTGATGCAAACTTGAAGGTACTGCTCCCGTAGTGTGTATCCAGGGACGTCCTAGTAAGAAGTTGAATGCAGTAGGGATGTCCAACACTTGAAAGGGAATGTTGAAGACGACCGGCCCTATTTGTACATCAAGGTGGATTTGCCCGATCACGTCCTTCTTTGTGCCATCGAAAGCTCACACAGAGGTGGTTGCATCATGTATCCTGGATGGGTTAACTTTGAGGCGGTGAAGAGTAGCCAACGAGCATATATTTAGGGCAGACCCATTATCAATGAGCACTCGGGACACATGGGTAGTCTTGTGCTTGACGGATATGTAAAGTGCCTTGTTGTGCCCTCTACCCTCAAGAGGGAATTCCTCATCGGAAAAGACGATCAAATCCTTGAGAAGGACTGATCCTACAAATTCTTCTAAGTTGTCTGCCTCGATCGTCTCTGGCACATGAATTTCACTTAGCACCTTCATTAGTGCCTTTTGATGCACAGGCGATGTCTGCAGGAGCTCAAGCAAAGAGACTTGGGCGGGCATTTTCCTCAATTGATCGACCACGTTATACTCACTTGCTTTTATTACGGCAGAAATTTCTTGGCCTCTTCATCGATGACAGGCTTTGCGGGTTGAACATTTGCTTGAGCATAAGTCCGGCCGGACCTTGTGACAACGCCAACATCCAAGTCATAGGACCAAGGGACGGCCTTGTTGCTGACATACTCATATGGCTGTGGCACTTCAATCACAATCTCATCATCGGACGCGTCCTCTAACTGGGGCATGTCCGCGAGTGAAGGATCAACCTCTTCTTTTTCAGCGACAAGTGCGGCTTGTTCCTCCTCCCAATCGATGATGATGTGGGAAATAGTTGAGACTATGCAATTACGGTCAGCATAAACTATGCCGTCGTCAACCATTTTGGCAACTCTCTCCTTCATTAGTGATAGGGGAATATCTTCATGGTCCGGATAATACCCAGCTCTTACTAGGCCATTGTAAGCATCCGCCACATGTACCTTCGAGTTCTTGATGCGACCAACTTCAGATTCCAGAATAGCGTTCACTGTACCCTCGTGCTCCGGTAGCGGATTCTTTTGAACATTTGGTCGAGCGGTTTGGAAAGAAAAAGGCCTTCGTGTCCAAGAGGTTTTGAATCTTGTGTTTGAGGGTGAAACACTCGTCAGTTAAATGCCCCAATTCCCCACTATGGTAATCACACTTCTTTGTCGAGTCGTAACTACGCATGCTTTCGCGGTTAGGGCACTTTGGCTCAGTGGAAAGCAAACCTTTCTTCTGGAGAATTGCTAAAACCTGGGATGGAGATCCAGGGAGTGGAGTAAACTGTCTTCTTGCTTGGGCAAATGATTGACGGCCAGCAGCTTGTTGTTGCCTTACATCCATCGGGGCACGAACGGAACTTTCTTGGCTATAGGCTACATTCACATCCACGACGGCTTCTTTCTCCTTCTTGGCAGAGAATCTCTTACTTGATGACTCAGTGAACCATCCTTCTCTTATTCCCATCTCAATTTGTTCTCCCACCGGAATCGCCCGGTTGAAACTCTCAACATAAGTGCTTGCCATCCGATTGTGAAATTCAGATGGGAGGGTCTTTATGAAGAGCTTCATCAACTCCTTGTCGGTAGGCTCAGGAGTGATTTGAACAGCCAGATTCCGCCATCTCACGGCATACTCCTTGAATGACTCGCTCCTCTTTTTCTCCATCCTCTCAAGATCTTCTCGGGAAGGTGCAATGCCCATGTTGAACTTGTACTGCTTGAGGAATGCATCAGCCACTTCATTCCAAGTATCAAGAAGATTGATATTTTTCATCACATACCGGTTCAATGCAGTCCGGTCAACCGGCATGGAATGATTGGATCATGAGGGGCTCATTTTTGACATCTTTGGGCCATGCGTACATGATATATCCGCAAATGAGACTTTGGGCAAGATGTACCATCGTACTTCTCAAATTCCGGCATCCTGAACTTCTTCGGCATCTTGACCTTCTCGTAGACCGACAAGTCAAAAGGGAGTGAGTTTTGTGACTCCTGCAATTGCTTCACCTTTTCTTCAAGTTTCGCGAAGCGTTCATCCAGCTCTGTCTTGGGGAGGTCAACAAACTTTTCCTTTTCCACATTGATCGGGATTGAGTCTTCTTCTAAATCGGGTATGCCATTATTACTTGACGGGGCTTATCTCGCTATTTTCGGGATAACAAACGAGGAAGAACGGGTGGAGGAGTCGGATTGACTTAGAATGATCTGAATTGAGTCATCATAACCTCCATGGAGGCAGCTAACTGACGGAGCTGATCTTCCATATTGGACATACGATCATGCATCTCATTTTGTTCCGCCATTTTGGCCTTTGATCGCGTGATAATGGGTGAGCGTAGAGGGTCCGTTGCCACCTAATTGATTTAACATGAATGAACATACATAAGCACTTTGATATGAAATGTGCCGGCCCATGACGAAAATCTAACCACTTTTATTAATGAAATTGATTGAAAATGACATTTGAAAAGTTCTCGACAAATAAAGTAAATGACTCAACTTCCTAGACATTAAACTAAAGTAGAAAGACCAAATTGATTCAAGGCACTTTATTTAGCCCGATCCATAAACAAATGGGAAGCCAACACTCAACGTAATTGCCTCTTCTCTTTGGCATCCTTCTTGGCTTGCTTCTCAAGTTGCTCAATCTTCCTCTTGTGACGATTAAGCTCCGCTTGCCGAGTGGGCCTCTCAGTCACATCCGGCACCTTCGGGAGATACTCGATTGGAATTTTGTGTCGACGGATGTATCGAGTAGTGGCATGGTAAACCTTTTCCTTCCCTTCAAGCTCATCCTTGTGCAAGTTCAACTTTTGTTCGCGACATGCGAGCCAGGCTTGTTCGATGCAGTGGAGCCATCTCTTGTGATCACCATCCTTGGTAATGAATTGAATTTGGAACAAACCAAGCTTGAGAGGGGGTGGCAGGTCCTGCACAACTCGATATTGACGGGCCACTCGGAGTGGATAGTAAGAAGTGGCACCGGTGATCCCCAACAATGGAATTGGCTCATCATCGCCATGAGTGAGGCGTGCCTCGAGACTTGGAACCATTTAGCATGCCATAGGAAACTCTTGGTATTGGAATTTTTCAACAATTTGATCCATTTTGAGTAAGAAAGATTTGGAGTTCGATCCCGATACTTTTTGAATACCTCAATGGGATGATGAGAATCGTAACATTAATAATATACATGTGAATGTCGATCTTTCTCATGTGAGAAAAGAACCAGATTTGTAAGAGTTCAATTGGTGCATGAAAAGTTTTATCCTCATCTTCCTTGAATCGGGTAAGTGACAAAAATGTTTCAGCTAAAATGGTATTGACAAAACCAACCCCAAAGACACACTTGTTTGACAACCCATATAATAGCAGATTAATAGCTCCTTTGCGGAGAGGAAAAATAATAAACCCGAAAAAGGCTAAGATGAAGATTTTGCTTTTCAAAAGAGTGTCTGCATCAGCAAAACTTTGATCTAGGAAGGAAAAAGGACATGCAAGACAATTATCTTTTAGCACTCTTTTAATTCGATCCTCATCCATCCTAAGAAAATAAAACAAAATTGATGCAGGTTTTATTCCAAGAGGTGGGTTTATTAAATCCAATTTCAAAGGTTTTCCTATGGCGATGCCGTATTCCTCCAAGGTCGGGGTGAGCTCATGCTTACCGAATATAAATGTTGATGTTTGGGGACACCGAAATGAGCGAGTGCTTGCATGACGCCACTTTGAACATCGATGTCGAGAAGGGGAGTAAGGCGACCCAGTCTACCTTTAACATAGCTTTGGCCATCATGGCCCAGACGATCCCACCATGATTTAAGTTCAACCTTTGGTGCAGGCACAAATCGAATGTCGGATTTTCCCATTGTTTATAGATTAGGATTCGACCAACCTAATGTCATGGACCGACAAAAGAAAGACGAAATACAATAAGTAAATTGCAAGAGTAAGGGGTAGAAAACTTACTTCACATGGCGATTAAAGCAACCACATAGACAAGCACATGAAACGTGAGGTTCGATTTCTAACTAGGAAGGCTAAACAAGGTGGAGCTAAAAGGGTGGGATAACTTAGTTGCAGCCTCGCATACTAAGTCAAGCCCTTCTAACTCCGGCTCAGTCAAGAATGATATCCCAATGCGACGCAGCCTTGCGGGCATAGGTAAACATTCTTGACACCAAGAAAGAAACTTTCGGGATTGAGTTGGGCAACTTCTACTACGCGGCCTCGCGGTCGAAGTCGTATCCAACTCAATACCATCCTAAATATCCTAGTGCGGCCCAGGTCCGGCGGCAGGTTGTGTGTGCAAAAGTGTAGTGTTAAATGCAAGGCATTCACAACAGTTTATATCAAGCAACACTTCATACATAAAAATAAACCATTCATTCCTACGCCTCCCTGCAAAACAAAGGTCAGCAAACACTTCCCCTTATACCTCCCAATCTGCAAAAACATTTAATACCTTAAATGTTAGGGACGTACCTGGGATCCTTGCTGCCAAGCAAAAACATTTTTCAAAAGAAAAGAAAAATTGGCCTAAGTCCACTAAGAGTTTTAACTCAAGTCCCCAGAGGAGTCGCCAAGCTGTCGTGACTAAATTTTTCGGGGTGTGAACCACCTAGGGTTTGGCTAATAGATTGTTAAGCCTAGACTTAACTCGGGCTCTCCCAAGCCCATACCAATTCGCGACTTTAGGTTTGGATTCTTAACATGTAAATGATTTTTATTTAGGAGTCGCCACTAATCAGTTTTTTGGTGGGTCGATTAGAAACCCAAGTAAAGTAATGGGAGATTTACTTTACTCCTACGAACCAGAGATTCTAGATACGGAGACTTGGTTATGTTAGATTTATCTAACGCCCTTTCGGTACCTTTTCTTTTTATTTTTGAAAAAATGTTTGGTAAAAGACTTTGTTTGATTTTAATTTATCTCCCTAACATGTGAGGTGATCATGCGGGTACGCAAACCACCAATTTAACACCCAATAAAGCAATGAATAAGGTTAAGGGACTTACCTTGTAGCAACGAAAGCATCTACATCGTTAGATTAAATTCCACATCAATAATCCTAGATATGGTCTCTAATTAACACGCAAATTTCTCTCTGTTTTTTTTTGTTTTCACTTTATTTAATGGAATTTAATTCAAATGCAATGCATGCTAATAACCTAATATGACATGGCAAAATGATCTAAATTATATGATATGAAATGCAATAATTGCAACTTAAATAACCTAATATGCAAATTTAAATTAAATGGCCCTAGAATGCAAATCATGCACCTAATGTTTTTGATTTTTTTTTTACCTGAAATTTTGAATTAACAAAAGTCCTAATTGAACTACCCTAAAAAATGTGATTCTTAAAAAAAGCCTAATTTACTAGCCTAAATGTCTCTTATACTAAATCTACATATCTAATTCTACATGCTCATGCAAGATTTTGATTTTTTTTTTTTTTGATTTTATGATTTTTTTTTTTTTTATTTTTCTAAAAAAAATGCAATTTACCCTAAAAAGTGGAGGTAATTTATCCTAAGATATTTGAATGAAATTCTTAACTAAATTAAAATTCTATCAATTAGGGATTTGGTTAAACTAAATCCTAATTTAAACTAACACATTATTTTAATTCAGTGATTTCTAGCCTAAGATGCAACCTATCTAAAATATTGATCTATATTAAAATTAAACATGCAATCCTACTCTAATATGCCTAATGATTTTTATTTGGTTTTTTTTATTAATCAAAATTTGATATGCAATTCAACTAGCATTCTAAGTGAATTTTGCTTTTTTTGTTTTTTTCCTTTTTTCCTCATGACTTAATTAAAATCCCTAATTTAAATATGCAAGACAATAAAAACTAATCCTAGTTTAAGATTTTTTTGATTTTTGATTTTGTTTTGAAATTAACAATTTCTAATAGTTAAACATGCAACCTAAATTAATTGATTTTTTGGTTTTTTTTTTTTGAAAATTCACGATAACTAAAATGCTTAGCCTAAACATGCAAATAACCCTAAACAAGCAACATCCCAACTTAAACATATTTCAATATAAATAAAGCAATCAAGACCATCTAAAATTATCCAGAAAATATCACACATCGTTCAAATCAAGGGACAATATTTCGCTGGTAAAATCGATAAATTGATCTTAAGCCTTAAAGATCAAAATATCAATTTTATTCCCGCATGATTAATTACTTCGTCTAAAGCCTTATAGACGAAATAAAAAAATTCGGCGCGGTTGCGAATTAGTGGATAAATTGGAATTTTCAATCACATATCAAGGCCTAAAGTTGTTAACAAAAATAAAATAACAATAAAATAATAAAAATAAGGTAAAGTAAATAAATAAAAGAAAAACTACCTAAATTGATTTTTCTTTTTTTTTTTTTTTTTTTTTTTTTTTTTTTTTTTTTTTTGGGAAAGTGGAGCAAAGTGGCCGGTCCAGTGAGAGGGAAGATCGCCGGCGAGGGTTCCGGCGTGGGATGGCTATGGATGGCGCAACGGCGGCACGGCAGCAGCAGCATTAGGGGGGCGCGCACGGGATCGGCACGAGGCGACACGGGTAGCACGGCAGCGCGGAAATCAGATCGTGGCTGCCGCGGTGACCTTAGATCTGCAGGCGCGGTGGGCTTCGGCTGAGACGGAGCGCGGCGAGATCGAAGGGAGCGGCGGCAGCGTCGAGGAACGGCAGCGGCGTCAAGGAGCGGCACTAGGTCGCGGCTTCACGGGGGGAAGGCAGCTGGGCGTCTAGGCTCGAGATCCGGGCGCGGGGCGTCGGGTCGGTGCGGGACAGGACCGGCGGTGGCTGCAGAATTGGCGGTCAGATCGGGGGCGCGAGAGTCGCGAGGCCCGGTGCTTGAGTGGTCAGAGGCGGAGGTGGAGGCGAATCTGATGGGGCGTCGGAGCAGAGGCGAGCTAGATCCAAATCCACCGGCATCGGGTTTCGGCTAGAGCAGGGGGGAGCGCGGCTGGACGAAACGGCGACGCGAGCGGATCTGGGTGGAGGAGGGCGTCGGGCGTCGGGCGTCGGATCTAGAGCGGCGGAGCAAGCCGCAGGACCGACAGTGGGGGTTCGGCGGCGGTAGCACGAGCTATGGCGCGGCGACGCTAATGCCGACGGCGGCCGGCGAGGACTCCCCCCCTCGGGGAAGACGAACAGACGCACGGGGGGCTTCGACGCCGCTTTTCTCCTTTTCTTCTTTTTTCTTTTTTTTTTTCTCTCTCTCCCACTCTCCCTCAGCTCACCCTCCGATAGCTCTCTCTCTCTCTCTCTCTCTCTCTCTCCTTTTCCTTGTTTTGACTTTTTTTTTTCTGCACTTTTCGACGGAAGAGCCCCCTTTACTCGACCGTACGCGCCCCCCTTTTATACTCCCAAAAATTGTATCTTCGTGCTATATTTTATTGCCGATTTTGGTCGCGTAAAATTTCATCGGATATATTATTTCACCCCGCGCAATATTTTTTCGTATATTCGATTAAAAAAAATTCCCCTTTTTGCGCAAAAACACATCCGTGTGCATATTACCTAAATCTATAAAAATCTTAATAAAATAAAACAAAATATAACAAAATGGAAAAAAATCAAATCTACCTAAACTATATGCCATGCATTTTTTATTTTTTTTATTTTTTAGCAAACATGAGCCCCAAAAATTTAGGTGTCAACAAACCTTATCCTACTTTATTACGTTTTTGTGTTTAATTAAAATGACACGCCATAATGTCATATGCTAGATCATGTGTACATAGAAGTTTTTCTCTTATAAAAAAATCATATTATCTAAAACTATCATATCTTCGAACATGCAATCTTTTTTTTTTTCTTCATTAAAGTTGGCTATCTAATAAAAAATTCAAACATGGCAAAAATCATCTAGAATATCCATCAAGATTCAAATAAAAGATTATGATATCCAAAAAAATCGTCTCACGTGTTAAATTAGAGGATATCGCATTCTGGTCGCTTGTACTTTTTTATTTTCAAGGTCAGGTCCTCCCACACTCCCGTTTTGGTCAGTGGACAGAAGGGAAGAACGTGTCAGCAGTTTCAGGTTCTAAATGGCACAAATCTCAGGTAGGCTCAGCAACAATGCTCCTCTTGAAAAGGTCCTCTTTTGCTGAAATAGCACTCTAACATGGGCCCCATAGGAAGAACTTGGTCTTTGGAATGGTGTTAGTGTGCCATATTCTATTCAGTGCTGCAGGTGGCTGATGCCAAGTTAAGATTTTGCATTTGTCTCCTTTCTTATATTTTTATTTGGTTGCTGATTATGGCTATTGAAGCGTTCCCGAATCAGGTCCCGCCGATGCTCTCGGATGATTCGCCCGCTCCTGAGTCTGATCCTTGTACACCCAAAATGTTATTCACTGAGGCGGTCACTTTTTTATTTGGAAAATTTCAGTGAGGACTCCGGAAGCCTTGCTTCCAATCCACTGAAAAGGAATGGAGCTTTCACGGAAGAGTCCGATTCCATGTCATTGGTAGGAACTAGGAAGAAGCTTGAAACGGTTCCATGACATGTTTGGCTCTGTAGAAGGAAGAGGACGACGAAGTCTCAACTTCCCAGAGCAGAATAGTGCCGGTGGTAGAAGTTCCAAAGCTGAAGCTGAAATTCAAAGCTCGAAGAAGCTGGCCGGGTTTAGTCCTAGTAGAGCTCGGAGAGATCGTCTAACTTGGGATTAGAATTATCTTGCGCATAGGAGGATTGCGAGGAACTTAAAAATCATTTGGGATAACGCCTAAAATCTCAAATATCACAATTAGATAACGAAACCAATCCGAAATTTGCAACTAAACATTCAAATCAAATCGGATTAGATCGTTACCTAATATGGAGCGCGCAATCCAAATCAAATCGGATTAGATCTTTTGATAGAAGGTGGCCATTGAGACTAAAGCGTGGCTAGCATGGTATTGGTTGCTGTTGGGTGGCTAGTGTCGGAGGTGCAACGGACCACGGCAGCAGGTGGACGGGAAACTGGAAGACAAAGCCGTTGTTGAGTGAGAAGCAGCAATGATCCGCGGGGTGGTCCGTTGTCGAAGGCTTATTAGTACACTTGTTAACTGAGGTAAATTTGTCACAAATATATTAGTTTTAGATTTTTAATTAGTCAAAAATTAGTTTGGGGAAAATTTGTTAAAGTTGTATCAATTTAGAGTTTTTTGAGATAAAAAAATTAGTTTGGGAAAAATTTGACATGTGATTATTAGTTTGGGATTTTTCTTGCTACAATTTTTTTTTTTTTTTTTTTTGTGCGGGAGGAACTGCCTTAGACGGTAACCGAAGCGTAAACCCTCAGGTGCTACATAAGCAAGAGGACCCATCACCTCCGGTAGCACACTTAAGTCACCAAGTAACTTTACGCCAGCCCCCTTGTGTTGCAAGGGCTTCAAACTCTTCACCTCTCTCGTAAAGGATCATAGAAGCCTACTCAGCGGAGCCACCATGGCCGGTGGTTCTTTTTTGTTCATCATAAAATCCTAGAATAGTTACTTTTTTAATATATGATCAATGATAAAATATATTAATTAATAATCCAATTTATTTCTCACATTTTTCAGTTTTAAGATTTGATTCCTTTTCATATCACAATAGAATCAGGCTGAAAAATTCAAATGATAAAATATATTTATTTTTTCACGCATACGTGTAAAATATCATTCGCATTCTATCAATAGTATATGTCAATCAATTGACAATTCAACTATTAAGTAATAAGACAATCTCTGACCCAAAAAAAAAAAAAAAAAAAAAAAGTAATAAGACAATCTTACAAAATCTAGTAACCGTCAATTTTTCCCATGGACGGAACTCATCCTCACATCCGCAACTACAGTAATATAAGAACCTTTACATGGAAATATTTATGCCATTAATAAGGGAAGCAATTATTCAATTTTAATATCTGACAAAAAAATTCAATTTTAATATAAAATATATATTTTTCTCATCTAAAGTAAGAGAACCTCCTACTTTTATTTATTTATTTATCTGAATCACCTTTTCTTTCTCATATAATCTCAATTGTACCTAACAGATAATGTCCCCAAAAAAAATATAATAATTCTGCTTTATCTCTCACCTCTTTTAATTTTAATTTTAAATTTTGAATATTTTGAATCTTACATCAAGAAAAGTGAAAATAAGCAAACCTCTCATCATTGCTCTCATTATTGTAATTTTATTTGTTTTCCAATGGAAAAATGACACAAATGATTTGAACTTTGACTTCACGTGCAATTTCATCCATGAACTTTTAATTTGTTTAATAGGGTCATTAAACGTTTGGTTTATATTTAATTTGGTCCTTGTACTATATGAAAATATTAAATATTATCCTTGAACTTGAATCAATAGAAGGATAATATTGGATATTTTCACATAATATAGGCATTATAATGAATATTTATTACAAGCTCAAGGACCGTATTGAATAAGTTAAAAATGTTATCCTCAGCGTCAAGAAACATGTACTAGGGTGTATGTGTGACTAGTTCAGATCACCATTGATAGGAAAAAAAAGAAGAGGGAAAAACGATTGATCTCTACCAAAAGACCTGCTAAAGCCCCAAATTATAGAGTACTTACCGGTGCCACGGAAAGATATGTTTTTAGATCTCGCATTTTAAATCCTCCTTCTCACAACAAAATATTTTCTTTATGCGGCGGTAAAAAAAAAAAAAGCTTTTTTGAAGAGAGATATTGTTTCACCAATCGAGTGAGAGGTATCTAACATGCCTTGTTATTCCCAATAGGAAGGCGCGATAACAGATTGAGTCTTCCAAAGCACGCCTTTTTACCTAGCCAACATTTAGATTCGGCTCTACCCAACTTTTTCTAATTCACTTGAACATTCCTCACTTATCTGACTACTACTGGAATAACATTGTACATTTAGCTAAAGTTTAGGGACCATATTGAGTAAAGTGAAAATTTGGAAGACAACATTACAAATTGGCTAAGGTTTAGGGCCCACCTATGTAATTATCCCTCTTCCAATTTTGATTTTGTTGTCTTTTCGTGACACTCATTGCTGTTGTTGCAGATGAGATGTAGAATCTTGCAGAGTGTGAATACAGTCCAAGGAGTTGCCATTTTCACGGCGGAGTGTGCTGCTTCCCTTGCGTCATGGGCCGACTCATGTTTCGCGTCAATAAGCACCGAGTGCTCGCCTATTTGGTCTACAACTTTTGCTTGAAGGACATTCTCTTACTCAACACTCACGAGATCGATGAGGACAACACGGGGTTGAATCTCATGAGGCCGGCGAGGGAATTTGAGCGTCGAGGACAACGATGAGGACCTAGTACTCCTCGGCTCATCTCAGCCGATTCCCTTGTTCTGGGGGTCTTAGATTCACCTCTGGCGACACCAAGGCTATAGTCACAGAGCATCTTCTCGACATCCTTGTTGATGTAGACCCAACGAAGATGTGGTGGACGTTGAAGAGGAAGTCGGCCAGTGGGCGGGAGTAAGGGTGACCAGCTCTATGATCAATATAGGTTTCATCTGAAGCCTACTCGTAGGAATCGGTTCTCCGATTTTTAGAAATTAAAATCTACTCTATATATCCCAGAACCTATTTTGTTACCGGTTCCAGGATACTCATATTTCACATGTGTTCTTAATTAAATAATTGAGTGAATCATAATTTTTAATAACCCTCATTTGTTATTAAACTCCACTAACCACAACCAATATTTAGACAAATGAACAATATGAAACATTTACAAAATAAAAGTCTTACTCATGGATATTGCTGAAAATGAAAGCTCAGATTAGTAGTTCCAAATTATACACTTATAATCGGATGTTATAGAATGTCATAGATCACTTGTAAACATTGAACAAGAAAGAGACAAACTTATTCTAGGTTCCAAGTTCTAGGAACCTAAAACCTAATCATTGAAATAGGTCTACATGCTGTGGAACCAACCTCCTATGTTGGAGGAAGAAGAAAATAATAGAGAAGAAAAAAGGAAAAAAATAAGTGTCCATGCATAAAATGGCCCCTCATATCTTGAAGTGTCACGTGACTCAAATTTACTCTTGAGAACCACTCCAAACCCTCTTTGGAGAAAACAGTCTCATTTCAAGTTATCCTTCGAAATATTTCCTATTATTTTTATGTAGTATTTCTTTACTCAAATATTTCCTACTAGGCCTTTTAAAAAAAAAATTTAAATGTCTCTTTTGTGTATATTTTTGCTAGTATGTGATATGTCTTTGAATATTATATTCAAAATAACCATCACATTAAAATAATTTTCTCCAATACTAGCCACCTTGTATAATTTATTAATTTATGTGTAGAGAGCATGGTGTACGGAGGTTATAATAGATACCACCACAACAACCACAGACAATTCAAAAGGAATTAATTGCTTCCATAAAATCTTCGCAACGATTATCCTAGCGTAAGTATCCCCTTAACTATGCAGAGGTTATTTATACAATGAAAATGTCTTTGCCTCATACTCACATTAATTTTTCCACGATTTTTTCTTATGGTGAATAAAAATTATTAATCATGGACATATTTTTCTCAAAGGGTATAAATTATTGTTGGAAACTTAATTATTTGAGTTGTTGAATATTTCTGGATCTACATCAATGATCAACCTACATAATAATTACATGCTATGAACAATTAATGTGTTTGCATAGACCAATGTCGTTCTAGGTTTAAGCGCCATGGATTTGATTGTTTTGGGCTTAATCATGACTGATGTGATTTTTGAGTTTTGTCACCCATGAAAAGTGATACACCATTTAACGGGAGGAATGACTTTAGATCTCTTAATTATTAAGCTATGGTCAATATTATCCAAAGATTGACTTCTTTTTGTCCGTTTAAAAAGCGTGCCTTCATATAAAAAGGTTTCTTATTTTATCCAACTATTATTATATTATATATTTAGGCTCTTTCGATACTCGTGTTTGATCTATAAAAATGAAGCTTATTACTTACTTTGTTGAGCTCAAATATCTCGATTTTTCTAGTCGAATCGAACTGGAGCATCAATTTTAATACTCAATCAAGCTCGAGTCGGGCTTCGAATATCCAAAGAGAGTTAAACTGAGCTTGAGAGCATCATATCGATCCGACTTGACTTGAATACAGCCCTAGAGACAAAACACCATGTTTCTCCTATTATCCATACCAAATTGTCGGGTGAGGAAGCGTCCGGCGGCGGGCAACCGATGACTGGGTGCATGAGCCCATTCTCCTCTCGGACACTCACTCCAATCTCCACCGACGTGGAGCGCTTTCATATGTGGACTCGCGCTTTGAGAACAGCACAAGCGCGAGAGTCACGCGAGACGCTCGGCTCGTAAATGACTAGACTCCAAACCAAGCGCGACACATGGCTAGCCCCATCGTTTTTAATTAGTGATTGATTCTAATGATTATGTCGTAGCTATTGAGCATTAGGGAACATTCATCGTCCCCTCGTTTTGTTCATGCACCAAGGGACATCTCGGTTAGTACAACTAGAGAGAGAGAGAGAGAGAGAGAGAGAGAGAGAGAGAGAGAAGAAATCTAGGTATGGGAGAAAACCAGCTAGTAAATCTAAGAAACCACCATTGGAAGTGAAGAACTTAGTATCGCAAGGAGATTAGTGGAGATCAAAGCACGGGCATCTAGGGGAATAAAATAATTTATTATCGTGAGATGAGAGAGCGCTCCACACTATAATTTGTGCTTTACTTTTTTACTCATGAGATTTGCTTTGTTTAGCCTTGATGGATCATCTTGAAATATGGATGGATTATTTACTTTCAAACAAGAAAAAAATATTTATTGAAGTAACTTAGTTTGAATTTCTAATTGAATGATTTATCTATGTGTGTAGACTAATTTAGGCAACGCGTTTTCTCGAGCTTGGGATCAATTTGTGTATCAACACGCTAACAAAGTATTAACCTATGAAGCATCGATACTCTCCAAGAGCCTTCATGTTGTGTCGGACACTTCGACACGTGTTCGACACGCTTCGACACTCTCTGATACTTGGTTAACACGTGTCAAAAAATCCCACACCTGATTAACTTTCTTGACACTCTTCGACACTTAAGTCGGAATAAAAACCTAGTCTTCTCTTCTCTCCTGACTCCCACTTTCCATGATACATAATTCATCCCTTAAGTTTTTTTCTTCTCTTCCAACATATCTAGCATGCGATTGCAAAATATGGATCACTTGTTTTTTCTCCAAATTTTATGAATTATTGAAATAGATTTGAATTTGTCAAATTGAAATAATGAATGATATCAATAAATTGCGGATTAATGTTTTTAGTGCATATTTATTCAAGGATTTTTTAATTATATTTATTTATGAATTTGATTCAAATTAATTTGATTTCAAAAATGATAATTTATTATGTATATATAAAAATATATATTTAGTATACAACGTGTCCCAATGTGTTGGAATTTTATGTTTTTTTAGAAACGACGTGTCGGCGTGTCGTGTCATGTCGTGTCGTGTGTCAGTGTCAATGCTAATTAGGTATTAGCTGGTCTAAACATCACTTATTCGCTTGAAAGCAATTGTGTTAACATGACTCAAAACCTAGTATTTGGCCGGACATTGAAAGAAAATGAAAAGTGATAGCAACGCAGGAGGTGATGGGGGGATTCAAACCTTCAGATATTTGATTTGATATCAAGTAAAAAATCAAACATCCCCATTAATCTCCTCCTTTATATCGTATTGCCTCCAAGTTATACTCAATTAGTCTACAACATTTCAAATCTTATTGATTTTCTTTCTGGATCTGATTGTGTCCATCACATTTTTGGGATTATAGAGTCTCCATTTTCATATAAATCATCTTTCCCGATTTGGAGTTGTCTTGAGAGACTTAAATTCCATTTGTTACACAAAAAATCAATGATTTGAAAAATATTTTCCTAATTTTGACTTTTTATATTACTCTAGAAAAGTGTTAACAAAAGATATTCTCATCATCAATAAAAAATTTTAAGTCTAAATCATTGTTAATAATGAAAATATTTTTCATGGATCAATTATGTAAGTGATTAAAGTTGAGAAAATATATTTCAAAATATTAATTTTTTTTTTTTTTGTGAAATAAACGGAGCCTAAGGTCAGAAGTCATGACTTTGAACTCGCCATTTCGTTCTTGGCATTTACTCTTGCAATTTATATTTATGGTCATATGATGAAACCCATAAAACAATCATTTAAATTTCAACTATCATAAAACAAAAGAGAGATATTTGAAAAAAAAAAAAAAAAAAAAGAGCAGCAGCTGCGTGGTCCCGATTTCTGCGTAATTACCAAACTGCCCAAAATTATCACGAAGAAAAAAGTAAAGATCGACACCTCACGCGGGATTAACGCAAAAAACCACTTCCCATGCCCGCCACGATCCACCCATGATTTTCCTCATCCTCAGTCCCATCCCCACCACCACTGCGCCACTCTGCTCTGCCGCCACATGCCCCCGTCCTTGTCTGTCCACCCTATAAATGATGTTGAAAGATACACGGCATCAATTCAGATCAATCATTATCGGATCCAATTGGATTCAATTGTAATTCCAATTGTAAAATATTTACTTACCTTTCTTGTATACATATTGCATTATATACAAAAGCACAATGTACATTGAATGAATAGAGAATACATAGAAATTCTCCTATCTACCTACTCTACTTTGAATTCTTTCATGGTATCAGAGCATTTCTGATCCAATCTAGCTTCCGCATTGTTAATTGAATTGCCTTCCATCTTCCCTGTTCTTGTTATTGTGACATTCGCAAAACAGAACCACGCCTGGAAGGAGTTCCTCTCTGTATTCAATCTGCAAAAACAAATTGCTGCAGAACAAAATTTCATCATGACAGACCCACAAGAGCTTACCTCGACCACCGAAGAGCTTACCTCACCCCCAGATCAATCAGCCGTCACCTCCTTGCCTGGCCACACGCCGTCCTTGCCTGGCCACACGCCGTGGCAACAAAATCTGGCTCAGTTTAATCCAGGGCTGTTCTCGAGGTACCCATACTAATGGATGCTTTACCCGTGGATTCAGGGATTAAACCCTGGTACATCACAGCCGGGCTACCAAGGCGTGCGGGTCAATGGAGGCCTACCAACCGATGTTGGGGCAGGCACAGCCATTGGCCTTGAGTAGACGCGCGGATCAGGAAGTCCGAATATGGGTCAATCCTCAAATAATCAAGGGTTTCCGACAGGATCGTACCTTTTCCCTTTGCGGCCGCCATGGGTCGCCCAGAACTTGGCGACGCGCTGTACGTCTCCAACACCGACGGCCCCGAGTTGCGGCTTATAAGCCACCATCTCACAGGACCTAAAAATTACTCAAATTGGGCACGGGAATTCCGTCGAGCCCTCGTAACAAAGGACAAGGAGGGATTCATCGACGGAACCATCCCGGTTCCAATTGAGGAAAAACTGGCACGACAGTGGAAAAAGTATAACCAGTTGGTAAGAACATGGATCGGGAATTGCGTGAGCCCAGAAATAGCAGCTGGGTTGCCTCTGACGGAGGATTCCAAAATTTTTTTGGGATAATATAAAGGAGATGTACGGAAAACTGGATCAGGAGAAAATTTTTTCGCTCCACCAAGCTTTATCCGAACTAAAGCAGGGAAACATGTCGGTGACAACGTGCTTCAACAAGCTGTCAGCCATCTGGAATGAGCTTGAAGCAGTGGAGGAAAACCTCAACGGACCCGAAGCCACTCTTCAGCAGTACAAAGAAATCAAAGATAGAGAGAAGGCGGCTCGGTTCCTTTTGATCCTTAACGATTTTTACCTCCATTTCAGGTCACAAATCCTTGCGATGGAGCTTGCGCCTTCAATCGGGCGTATATTTCAACTTGCTGTACAGGAAGAAAATCAGAGGCTTGCATCAATGGAAGGCAAAGGAGAAACCCTAGCTCTTGCTGCAAGAGGGTCGCGGACCCTAGAGAGGAAACAAGAAACGATGCTAGGGTTTGCGGAACAGAAGCCCTTTAAAGGGATTGGAATGGACGGTCACGATCGCATGCAACGATCGGACGGCTCAAAGGGGGCGCGGAACTATGGAGATCTGGACGGTGGAGATGGGCTGTTCATTAAAGGATCCAACGGCGGGGAATTTTCAAAGAATTTCGGGCAAATTGAGCGCGGGCCTAATCCATTTGTGCCCAATTCGAAAAATAACGGACCGAATTCATATGGGCCGAATAGTTATGGGCCTAATTTCTTTGGGCC
Source organism: Eucalyptus erythrocorys (assembly GCA_014182555.1). Lineage (NCBI taxonomy): Eukaryota > Viridiplantae > Streptophyta > Magnoliopsida > Myrtales > Myrtaceae > Eucalyptus > Eucalyptus erythrocorys. The sequence continues at coordinate 3,347,645 of CM024599.1, forward strand.
CAATTCAAAAAACAAAGGGAAATTATATTGTGAATTTTGCAGGCGTCCCCATCACACCGTAGAAAATTGCTGGAAATTACATGGGAGACCTGGAGAAAAAAGGGGAAAGGAAATATCAGCCGTACAGGACAAGGCGATCCAAATCAACCCATCACTCACGGAGAATATGAGCATTTGATGCAGACACTCCAAAAATTGGATATTCAAAAGAAAGGAAGCAGCTTTACAGGTATTTCTCATTGCCAATTAAATAATATATCGAGAAGTACTTGGATAGTAGACTCTGGAGCCAGTAACCATATTGCGTGTGAGAAAGGATTATTTGCTATTATTAATGATGGGTTGGATAGTCCTATTATAGTGCAATTGCCGAATGGAAGCATTGCTAATGTCACTATAACTGGGACAGTTAATCTTAGTCCTGAAATCACCCTCACAAATGTCCTTTATATCCCTGAATTCTAATTCAATCTTATATCTGTGTCTAGAGCCTGTAAGGAAAATTCTTATCAAATTTCCTTCAATATTCATGGTTGTCAATTTCAGGCCCCTTCTACTGGGAAACTGATAGGATTGGGTGATCTATCTGAAGGACTGTTTTTCTGGAGAAGTTTAGCCAAGAATTTAGATATTTTTCCTTCTAATAAATCATTGTGTAATTTGACTACCAGTGATAAGAATTTCATTTTACATTCCAGATTTGGCCACAGTTCATTATTTACATATCCTCAATGCCATATTTGTCCGCTTGCAAAACAATCACGCAGTCCCTTTCTATTGAGCAAAAATTGTACATCAAATATTTTTTCCTTGCTCCACATTGATGTTTGGGGACCATACCATACACGAAATCATGATGGTTCTTGTTTCTTTCTCACTATTGTGGATGACCATTCAAGAGCGACATGGATTTTCCTCATGCAATCCAAAGGTCAAGTCGTGTCACATTTAAAGACCTTTCTTTCCTTGTCAAAAACTCAGTTTGGAAAACCTATCCAAAAGATTGGGATAGACAATGGGAGAGAATTCTTCAATCATGAGTGTATGGCCTTACTGACAGCTCAAGGGATATTGCATGAGAGCTCATGCACTTACACACCACAACAAAATGGAGTGGTGGAAAGGAAACATCGTCACTTGTTGGAGGTCGCTCGAGCATTAAAATTCCAGGGGTCCATTCCAGATATTTTTTGGGGAGAATGTGTTTTGACTGCAGCGTATCTGATCAACCGCATGCCAACTAAGGTCCTTGATGGCCAAAGTCCCTTTGAACTTCTTTTTGGGAAGAAGCCAAATATTGATCATCTAAGAATCTTTGGATGTCTATGCTATGCCCACATAGTGGGACCCAAGGATAAGATGGGTCCACGAGCTCGACGCTGCATATTCATGGGGTATGCAACTCTACAAAAGGGATATCGAGTATTTGATCCTTCTACAAACGAATTCTTCGTCAGTAGAGATGTTCAGTTTCAAGAAGATTCGTTCCCTTTTTCTACCCAGAAATCAAACACACAGAGACAACAACGTTCTCATAGTCCTCATATGGAGGAATCACATAATGATCAGGGATATTTTCTGGTTCCTTATTCAGTCAATACAGGCACAGATGATATGCACACTATGGGCACAACACCCCTAGAAGAAGACATGGTTCAAAATCAGGAAGAAGAGATTGCATCAGAATCTCATCCTGAAAATCCCATGGAGACTCTAGCACTTGAGCCCTCTTCTGGCGTCATCCAGCCAAGGAGATCAGGGCGAGCCACGCGTCCTCCAACTTGGACCAAGGACTACGTATGTGGAGTAAGAAACTCACCAGATATTCTCTTTCCTGTTTCCTCTTATGTCTCCTTTGACCGATTATCCGAGGAACATCGATGTTGCATTGCTCGGATTTCTGAAGAACGAGAACCTTCAACCTACAAAGAAGCAAGTATTGATCCACGATGGCAGAAGGCTATGGAATCGGAATTACATGCACTGATGGATAATCATACATGGGACATTGTCAATTTACCTCCACATCGCAAGCCCATTGGATGCAAGTGGGTCTACAAGGTCAAGTCCCGAGCTAATGGTACTATTGAAAGGTACAAGGCCATGTTAGTGGCAAAGGGTTTTACTCAGAAGGAAGGTTTTGATTATCACGAGACCTTCTCCGCAGTTACTAAAGATGCTACAGTCCGGTCGTTCCTTTCGGTTGCAGCTTATCAAGACTGGGTTTTACATCAAATGGATGTCCACAACGCCTTCTTGCATGGAGACCTGGATGAAGAGATTTATATGGACATACCACAAGGCTTGCAGAGATAGGGGGAGGATAAAGTGTGTCGTCTCCACAAATCCTTATATGGGCTCAAACAAGCATCCAGACAATGGTATGCAAAATTCTCTGAGTCCCTGATCGCTGCCGGATTTCGACAATCCAAGTTTGATTATGCTGTTTTCACATGGACCAAAGGTGCGTCATCTATATACCTAATGATATATGTAGATGACATATTGATCATGGGAAATGATGAGGCAGCTGTCAAGAGTTTCAAGCAATACTTGCATTCCACTTTCCATATGAAAGATCTGGGGCCACCGAAGTATTTCCTTAGAATAGAAATTGCTCGTTCAAACTAAGGAATATCACTCAGCTAGAGAAAATTCACCTTGGAGATCATATTAGAAGCTGGATTGTCAGGGTCTAGGCTGGCTGTAATTCCAATCGAGCAGAATATCAAGTTGACCACGGCAGAATATGACACTGGAGTCACTCAAGAAGCTGATCCTATATTGAGAGATCCAATGAGTTATCAGAAACTTGTTGGGAAACTAATTTACTTGCCATGACCAGGCCGGACATCAATTATGCTGTGCAGACACTTAGTCAGTTCATGCACAATCTCAAGCAGTCCCACATGAATGCAGCACTCAAAATGGTTAAATATTTGAAGGGATGCTCAGGTCTTGGAATTCTTCTATCCAAGAAATGTGATATGAGGATGACTACATACTGTGATGCAGATTATGCGACATGTCCTATGAGCAGAAGGTCGATAACAGGTTTCTGCATCAAGCTAGGGGATTCCTTGCTTTCATGGAAGACGAAGAAGCAGCCGACTGTTTCGTTATCCTCAGTAGAAGCAGAATATCGAGCTATGGCCAAGACAACATGTGAAGTAGTATGGTTACATGGATTGCTTCAAGATCTTGGAGTGCAACTTGAAGGTCCAACCAAATTGTTTTGTGACAACGATGCAGCCTTGAAACTTGCTTCAAACCCGATAGTACATGAAAGAACGAAACACATAGAAGTGAATTGCCATTTTACACGGGAGAAGATCCAAGAAGGGGTGATCGAAACGCTGGGGATTTGAACAGAGGAACAGCCGGCGGACATATTCACCAAGCCTTTATGTCAAAGTCAGCACGCGTATCTTCTGAGTAAGCTAGGCATCTTGGATATCTACAAGCCACCAGCTTGAGGGGGAGTGTTGAAAGATACACGGCATCAATTCAGATCTATCATTATCGGATCCAATTGAATTTGATTGTAATTCCAATTGTAAAATATTTACTTACCTTTCTTGTACACAGATTGTATTATATACAGAAGCACAATGTACATTGAATGAATAGAGAATACAACACAGAAATTCTCCTATCTACCTACTCTACTTCGAATTCTTTCAAATGAACCCTCCTCTTCTCCATCGTCTTCCTCATCATTGCCATCCCCTCGCTTCACTTTCTTCACGCTCTTGCGCAAACCAGGGACCAGACCAGACCAGACTAGACCAAAGATTCCGAGTCCCATCGCTCTTGCCGTCCAAATGTTGTTCCATCACAAGCTTAGATCATCCTCCTCCCCGCCCCTCCTCTTCCGCTGCTTCCACGACAGCCACGCCCCCGTTACCGCCGCCTACCATGAGACTGCCTCCTCAGATTGCAATGACGACAGTAACCCCTGGCAAGGTCCGCTCAGCGGCCCTGGAGCTCCCGCTGCCCAAAGATCCTGTACAGCTGCCGCAGCCTCATTGCTCAGATTGGGAGGTGTTGGTGGAGGCCAGGCCATGTGGCAGCGGCTGCGGCAGCCTCCTCAGAGTTTGGGTATGACCCGATGAGCTACGTGCTCAACTTTGAGGATAGCCGGAGTAGGGAGTCAGATGAGGAGTTCCCAACAAGGAACTTCTCCGCGAGGCTGCCGTTGTCTCTGGATCGGTTGTTGCCGGTGAAGTTGTAGCTTGTAGTTGAAGTCCTTTCCTCTAGAAAAAGCATCTTTTGTTGATTTGGATCGACAGGCTAGGCTAAATCAACAGTCCTTAAAGCGATCTGTAGCTTTTATACATATATGTAGAACTTCGAGATCTCAAATTTATGGAAGATCTGCTTCAATATGTCATCGTCGTCGTCTTCTCCATTTCGCGTTCACTTTTTGTCTAGATTGTTGATCCTTGGTAGAGCATTTTCACTGATCGGCGTTACCTCATCGAAATGTGAACCTTTGACCAAAGAAAAAATGAAAAATTGAATAGCGAACGGACAAGAAGCAAATTTTAGTTTTGGATGGATGAGATTTACTTTATGGATAATGGATGCATCTTCTTTTCTTGCGGATGGAGATTCGTAGCGCGCCATATTGACGTGAGTATAGCACACTTGGGCCCAGGCCACGGCATGGACTGTTAAGGTGGCCAACCGTGTCCGTTTTGTGCCTAGGCCAGGTCATGCCCATGGCTCCTAATGGACCAGCGTAGGCTCAACAAATTTTTATTGAAACATGAATCATTAACTTTCCATTGATATTTTTACAATTAAATTTAAAAATAAAAATAGAAAATTTTAAGGTCATATCAAATGTATACGTTCTTCTAGTTAGAAACTTATCTCATGAATTTAAAAAAAAAAAAAAACTTGTCCAAGCAATAAAAAAAATATCCTGAATAAAAATTATTCCTAGAAATGAAATGGTTATCAAACGTACCTTTAGTCTGATTTGTTTTGTGAATTATAATGGCACGACAAGTTTCATGTTGGAGAATGTAATTTTGATATTATTTTTGGAATATCATCAAAGAATTTTTTTTGCAACATTCCATTATATATATAAAATAAAATTGATAAGACATGATTTGATGGTAATATACGCACGAAGAGCGAAAATTTATAAACAAATGCTTGTGCTAAAAAAATTGTCCATATTAATTTATTTTGATATTTTGCTTAACAATTTTTTTTTTAACAAATTTGATCAATGATGTAACCAAGAAATAGATTTTTTTTTTTGGTATTTCTCTTTTCCACAAAACTAATCTTTATGGAAATAAAATCTAACAATTAAAAAAATCACACCCTCGATATACATGGAAACTTTGTCATTATTGCAATTTATGAGTGGTGGCCCCCAAATTTTGCTTTCCTTTTCTTTAGGAGATCTACCTATCATTCCATCTGGTATCAACAAAAATCATGAATTCAAGGCAGTATAAAACAACCATGCATTACGAGTGCAAGAATAAATGTACAATTTTTCATATCATGACATATCAATGAGGAAATCATAATATTGCGTAAGATCGATCACACATGTGCAAACGGATATAAAATATATATACAATTACCACAACATCTCATTATCTTACACATATGAACTCATTTGTCACTGGCTAAGACCATCTCGATTCACGAGGCATCTCGACTAACAAGGCATCATCATTGCCAACTCATGGGGGACAAAATTACACATACTCATTTGCCACACCTCAGCCTATCAATCACTGGTGTCCTCTATATTAGTGAGGATTAATACATCATTGTACATTCACATGATGATAGCCATTTATTAATATCATACCATGGCTTCACAAGCCATGTCATACCATGACTACATGAGTCATGTCATCATAAAATTTCATGTCATCTCAACCTTGTACAGAATCGTCTCATACGATAGAACATTTGGTTGACTCTAGAGTCTCATATATACTCATATAAGGGAATTCGCTCCGTGACGAATAGGCCGTGACAAAGGTCTTAATCACGTAATATCAAAGACATACATGATTAATCATAACATAATAAGTGCCACATAATTTTCAGTGTCCACAATTGCAAGTGACAACACATTACTCTCTTTGCATTTTCCTATAACCATGAGAATTGATTGATTACATACACTTTAACAATTAAATATTCTTCTTTTTTGCACTAATCCATAATCATTTGGTAGAGGACTTTTACTAGTTTATTAATTCTTGATGTCCATTTAGCAATATACTCTACTATTCCAATAATTAAAAGTAACTCATAAATTTACATTTTTATAATAAGATCACCCTTGATGAAGCTCACTTTTTCCAAGAAAATTAAGAAGTATTTTCTATAATTCCAAATTCTTAAAAACTAGACTATTGCCCTAGTAAAATTCTCATTTTATAAATTTACCCATAATTTTTTATTTTCAACCAACTAAGTCATATTAATCAAATTAAAAATAAAAGATATTCTTTTTGTTATCTAAGACATACTAACATCTTTTTTCATACTATAGACACATCACATATTTTACAAAACTATTAAAACAACCCACTTTTGATTTATGAGTACAACTAGTTCCAATTTTGGCATAATTTACACTTCATCTAAATTAAACAATTAACTTTGAAAATAACTTTACCACCTATCATAATAAGATTCCACAAGCTGTGAACAGTCCCCAGAAGTTTCATTTTTTTTAGATTCATCCCTCATCTTGGTGAAATTACAAATTTGCTCCTAAAGCTTCTAAAATCACTTTTTTGAACCGGTTTGATTTCCCTTGTTAATTCTTACTTAGAAACCTACTAATTAAAACTAAAAATCATAAAATAAACCTGTTAGCAGCCTTAACTCCATTCTGGAAATTTCGAAATTATCCCATATTTTGTCAAAAATTTACCAAAACACCCCTTCTTATGCCTAGTTTTACCATTTTCACACTTTTCCCACTTAAGGTGCAATAAAACCATTTGGATTTTCTTCAAACACATTCTAGGCATGAGGAAAGCCTTTTAATACAAATCCAACAATCACCATAGCTCAACAATTAACTATGGCAAAGTACACACATATAGAGTAAAATCTATAGTAAATAAACAAACAATCAATCAACCAAGCTTAAGAGTACTAGTAGACCATTCTAACTTAGTCCTTAGGATTTTCACTTACCTTAAGTGAAATCTTCAACAAACAAAGCCTTATTGACCTTGAAATCAAAATAATTATTAATTTAACAAGTGTCATTCTTTAGAAAATGACAAAACTCATTTGATAAAAATAAAAGGAAATCCATGAAGATACCTTGTAAGACACTAAATTGAAAGTGAGGGTGTGGGTCTTGTCTTGAAAGAGAAAGTGAATAAAACTTGAACTTGAAGAAGTGAAGAAGATGGAGGTGCACGTTCAAGGAGGTAAGGGAAATAAGGCATTTACCTATTGTCTTCCAAAGTTATTCTCTACATTTAAGAGTGGCTTGAAGTAACATTTATTAGCCTTGGTTAAAGGTAATACTGCCAATTAACTATGGTTAAATGTAGACAAAAAAAGAAAAAAAAAGAAACTAAGGTTAAGATTATGTCATGCATGAGGTCATATAGATAAATTCAAGGGATTTAATTTAGACATGTGGATTAAAAAAAAAGGTGGTGGAGATGAAGACATTTGTCTATGTTGTCACAGTGACAAATGTCATGGTTTAATAAAAAAATGCAGATATTATGTTAATTTGGACAAATACATTATATTGCAGTAAATAATCAAAGAAATCGATATTTGTTTGAAACATCGGTAAATCAGAAAATTATTTTGATGCCACTAAAATGATTAACAAAAGATATTGAATAATAAGGAAACATTAATTCAGTAAAAATTCAATGTTTGAAATTTATTCAATAGGGAAAATTCCAAAAAGAGACCCAAAGTACCCTATTTTTCTCAAATAAGGGCCCAAAGTGGACTTTGTTTTAAATAAGGATATAAAGTGCTTTCATTTTCTCAAAAAAGGGTCTAAAGTGGATGTTATTTCAAATGAGAACCTAAGGTGGTTATGTTTATTTCAAATAAGAGCCTGAAGTGACTATGTCCGTTTCAAATAAGGACTTGTCTTTCCAATGATCAAGGGTATTTTCGTCATTTGTCATTTTTCTTTCTTTCTTTTTTTTTTTTTTTCCAATTTTTTGGCTGGTTCTTCTTCCTCTTCGTCGGTGGCCAGTCAACCACTAGCAATGCCCACAAATGGGTTGGGCGAGGAATGGCCTCACCTGGGTATGGCGACCCTTGCCAAGGGGCCGTTTGTGAGGTCGGCCCTAGCTTGTCCCAGGCAAGGGCTGACCTTGCGGATGGCCCCTGGGGGAGGGTCACCACGCTCAAGCGAGGCTGTCCCACACTTCTGGCCAGCGTGGGTGGCCCTCGCCAATGGGGGGCGACCCTCGCTTAGCCCTCTGTGGGCATCACCAGTGGCCGGTCGACCACCGGCGAAGAGGAAGAAGATGAACCAGGAAAAAAAAAAAGGTGAAATGCAAAATGACAAAAATACCCTTGATCAAGTCAAAAAATTTAGCCAGTTGGCGATCGGCGAGGTCGAGTCCTTATTTGAAACAACGAAAGCCACTTCAGGCCCTTATTTAAAACAATTAAGTCCACTTTAGGTCCTTATTTGAAACAAAGTCTACTTTGGGCTCTTATTTGAGAAAACAATAACACTTCGGGTCCTTTTTTGAAATTTTCCCTATATAATATGTATTTAGGAGTGTATCGATTCTTGTTGATAGTTACTATATTAATTATATATCCTAAATATCATAAACTATAGATAAAGTTCCAAACGTCACAACATTGCCTTTTATTGGTCGCTCACGAATGCCCATTATTCCCCATTTGTTATCTCTAGGTCAGTCGTTAGATTTTTAGGAACCAGCATCAACTGTCCTTATTCTCTACCTCACAACAGCCCAAGTCAGTGGAGATATTTGGTTATTTGCATCTCTTCCAATTGCAGTTAGCAATTCTCTCTTGTACAAACCTCTCAAGAAACAGTTGTCTAATCCTATAGTCCATTTACAACCAGATAAAAATCTACGTCTGCATGTATTGAAGCACGCATAGAACTAATTGAACTTGGTCTCACTATTAGCAAGTGATCTCTCCATGACCTCTATATTCATTCTACTTGAAGGGTTTTGCAGCCTATACTCTCAAGCACAATCCTACACCTACTCATATCCTTTGTCGTATTAACCAATGAATATCCTCATCACTTTTTGCTTCAATCTTTTGCACTGATTCTTGGATACATTAATATTTATATGCTCCTTCACCAGCATCCTGAACTCAGTTTTCTTCATCTCGGGCATCAACTTGATTAGATCGAAGAAGTGCTTGGACAACCATGCACTTGTTACCCTTTTATTTTCAAAATTAATGGAACAAGTATGTTCCTCTTGGTAGGCCCTAATCTAGATGGACCCATTCCTCCTAACAAACACACCGTATATCTTCCATAGAAAAATTTTCTGCAAATTCCTAGTTCTTAAAAGGGTTTTAGTGTTTTTAATGAAGTCAATATTCTTTTGTACAGTAATAGAGTTTTTCAGCATAGCTTGCATAAATTATTTCGCATTTTGGAATTTCATACTTACTAATAAAGCAAGGGAAGCAACATATGGATCATAGGAAGAAAACTTACTTTTCCTTTTACGCACAACTCCTTGATCTTTTTCAAGCTCGTCTTGAGAAGTAGCATTCTCGACGCTTTTTTCATAATCAATCTCCTTGGTAGCAACACCAATATCTCCAACTCCTTCGGCCCTATTTAAAACTTCATTAGTTACCTGCAAAGTTACAAACCTATCTACCAAAAACTCAATTTGTTTTTTCCTTGACTGTGCAAGTTCATTGCCGTCGTCATCACTTAAGAAATTTTCAACAGGCAACCCTTCGTCGTCATCATCACTATATTCAGTTACTTCCCAATTTAATCCAGTGATTGTTATATCACCGATGTCATTATTACTTTGCGGATCTATGCCCCTCTCTCTCCGTTATCATCTCCGTCCTTAGTGTCATTATTGTACTCAACGTATACTTTCACTTTTTTACCGTGAAGATGATGGTGTTGGACATCCCTAAAACCATTATCATCTTCTAAGCTTCTCAAACCATCTCTCAAGCCCTTTCTAGGAACACAATACAATAACTTCAGTACTTTACATGGCAAATACATCATGATATCCCTAACAAATCCAATATAATATATTTTTCTTTTTATATCAACAAATATAGTGCCGTCGTTTCCCCCCTCATACTTCCACTCACCCTCCCCAATCGCAAAATCTCCACTGTAGCAAATAATGATAGCAACATAATCATTGTCCTAAGCCATTACTGCAACCAAGGGGAAAAAAAACAAAAGTAATTAACTTTTGAGACCACATCGACGAAGGACAATAGACAATTGCGAGGTCTTTACACTCTCATAAACTTTATTAAAGAAAATGGAAGAGATACATAGGTCAAACTACTCATTGGAAAGATGTCCCCCACAACTAACAAAGGTCCCCACACTGATAAGATGCCCCCCACAACAATCTCTTTGATTATTTTGCCTTCCCTTAAAATATTGACCAATAAACAAAGGTCCCTATGACAAGCACAGGTCCCCACAACACTCATTTCAACACTTTCATTTAAAAAATGACTAGAGGTTCCCATGACAACCACTCCGAACCTTAAAAATTGTCCTCGCACATCACATTTCACATCCGACCCATAAAGATTGCCCTCACACATTACAATACCACATTTGAGCCCTAAATCACATATTATAGTAGCATAGGAGCCCTACTTTTCCCCTCGCTAAGCTCTACATTTTGAGGCTAACCCTTAAATTGCCAATCCCAACCCTGATTAGGGTTCGAGCACCACATCTGAACCCTAAATCGCACATTAGAGTACCATTCAAGCCCTACATTTTCCAGCCAACCCCCACATTTCCCAACCAAGCCCCAAATTTCCTATCGGAGCCTTAATAAATGAGTCTAAACCCTAATTTCACCATAGGGGAGGGGGAGAAGAGGACAAACTTGGGCGAGCAACAACAATAAGCTGCGACAGCGAGCAATCACCGACCTTAGTGAGCATGAATGGTGATTATGAACGGCGATGGAGCGAAGGGTGTCAGTGTGAGCATGAATGTGAATGGAGAAGAGCGGCGATGGCCAAATCTAATCTGGTGTAGGCCTAAAAATTACTAAATGACGTCGCTTAGCACCAAAGAAAAACAATATTGTTTAGGTTGCCAAAGCTAGCGTGGATGGGACAACGTTGTTTTTATTGTCCACGTGTGCTTTTTTAATATATATATATATATATATATATATATATATATATTTGCCACCTTAGTAAATCATGTTGTCGGAAAATGCTATGTATGCAATTTGGCCGATTTTTTTTGCCGTTGGCACTTAACTAATCCATTTTACTCCAATTTTGGCACTTAAGTGTCACTTTCCTAACTTTTGGCATTTAAGTGTCTCCCCGTGGTAGTATTTGTCACTCCAATAGTCCATTTTTATAATATATATCCCATTCTCAATATGTCAATTTATATATTGTGTTTGCTAATAAAAGCAATGAATTTTTTTGTTTGTCTCACCCAACAAAATGAATCTTTTGAAACAATCTTTCCTTGATAATCACGTTAGCAAGTGGAAAATTACTAAAGCACATAACAATTTGTTTTTCTTCTCGGATAATTAAAGTGAATTCATATACCCATCATTAATATTTAATAGCATTAGAATTTCTTAACTAACTTGTCTTCCATCATAAAGGACAATGAAAAGAAAACCTTGAACAAGAAATTTCTTTGAAGCTCCCTGGAGCTCCGGATTGAAAAGAATAAAGGACAATGAACAGGAAATCTTGACCAGGAAAATTCTCTAAAGCTTCCTAGAGCTACGCATTGACAATAAAATATCTTAAAAAGGAAAGTTCTGTGAAGCTTCCCAGAGCTGCGCATTGAAAAGGAAAAAGGACAATGAAAAGAATATCTGAACAGGAAATTCCTTTGAAGCTTCCTGGAGCTGCGAATTGACAATGAAAAATCCCTTTAGCTTTAGAAAAAGATTCAACCTTCAAAAAAGTCACGGAAATACTCCATTAAATCATAAATTTGTGTCCAAAGTCAATGAATATGAAAAGGAAGTAGTTACATAAAAGCATCCTATGGAGAGCCGCTTTAACAAGAATTAAAATGGTGAAAACAGAAATTATGCATTTTATTCTTGAAGCCAAAAAGTGAAAATGTTCTTTTCCATAATTTCTCTTGAAAATTCTCCAAATCAGTCAAATATAGTGAGGATGAAAATTCGAAGAATTTTTTCTACCCATTTTTAGTTTTAGTGGGTGCAATTACAATGAGTGCGAACAGGTGATAACTTTTTGAGACTCATATGCACCATTGTAGAGGATGGGCACTCGAAGGCACATGACATAAGCGGCAAATCTAATAAACTGATTAAGTTTTTAGGCATTTGGACTTTGCGCAGATGGCTCTAACTCAGAGTCATTTCGTGATATTTGAACAGGTGATTCTAATTTCTAAAAGAAACCTACAATTTTTGTAAACATAATTAGTATGAGACCCAAAATACATTTTAACTTTCGTATCACATTTTATATTATTTGACAAATCATATATCTATCACTTATTCTTTCATCATTTGGGTAAAAAAGAATAAACTTTTTATTATTAGAGAGGTGTACAAATATATTTGGTTTTCTTTGAGATTCCAATTTCCAACCCCCCGAGGAACACAATCATTTGGAGGTCCATCAGAAGTGCAAATGCTCTCACTTTATTGTTTTTGTTTTCCCGTTGATAAAAAAGCAGGATTAAGGCTATTTTTCGGTCATCAAAGTGGGTGAGTTAAAAAAAGCAAGTCACTAGGCGACAAATGCCACTCGTCTCATGCCTTACTCGGCTCATCTTTTTCCTGTGAAACTTCCATCAGTGTTGATTCCATTCATCTTTTGAAAAACTTTCGTTGCACACTTCTGTTTCACACCACTTTTGCACTTGAATACGACAACGTCATAGAATATGCTATTATTATGTTCTTCTACTTACTTAGCTGATGTATCGTAATGTTGTAACGTTACAATAGGGACACCGTAAAGGTTTTCCTCGTCTTCTGGCTTTTGCTACAAGCCAGTGACCCTGAACATAGCAATTTATCAATATTAATCGGGATAAGTACACTAGAAATGTCAAAAGTTGTATACGACACTTACTTTAGTACTAAAGTATTCGCCGACTCACTTAAGTACTAAATTGAAGGAAAAACGATCACTTTAGTGTGAACGGCGAGAAATCCTGACCAAATTAATTACGTGTCATTTATAATTAAAATTATAATATGACTTGGCAAAATTTAAAAAAAAAAAAAAAAATCCAATCCATGTGGCATTTCCATGTGGCATGCTTGACATTGAAGTGATTGTTTTTTAACAACGACTGGCATTGAAGTGATCACTATTTATAACTTTTGGACGACGTCGTTTAGGAATTATATGCTGACTAGGCATGCTAGTGAGCCACGTAGGATTGAAAAATTAATAAAATATAGTCACGTCTGATTTCCGGCAATCCGGACTGGAGTTGACACTTAAATGATCTTTTATATATATATATATATAAAATGTAGCACTTAAGTGATCGGGAAAAAATTTTTGGTACTAAAGTGAGCGCCATACACAACTTTTGGTACTTTTAGTGTACTTACCCCATATTAATCCAACGGTTTACTCTGACAAAGTTTTGATTGCACAGCTTAACGCAGTTTAAATGGACAGCTAACATTAAAATGCCTACATCAAATGGCTGACGAGGACATGGCATAATTGTTATGCACAAACATGCCAGACCATAAGTGGCCCCATCTTCCTCATATTTTTGACAAGTCATCGAATCAATCTTTCTTTCTTTTTTCCTTCCTTTTCTTTCTGAGTTGCTGTTCATGCACGCCGTGATTCTCACGGGTAGAAAAGAAGAGTAATCAAATGCATGACTTTGATTGCACGCTAATCTTGTTGATTTTTTGGCAAAACAAAAATGTTAGTTTATCTTGACCATTGAAAAATATGGAGACCTTATGCGGTTCACATAATCGGATCTTTCTAAATGTGTACTTTAAAAGATCTTGTCGACGTTTCACTTTTCTTTTTTGCTCTTTTTTCGAGAGAGAGATACAATAGGAGTTTCCTATGAAAGTGGCATAGATTTACTTAGTGATTTATCATTTTAGAGCAACCTCCTTAAGAAAAAATTAGATTGCTGATTGAAAATAATAAACATTTCTTATTTGAATATAAAGTCTTGGATCCTTGGATGGCCAGAACTCAGCATTGTTCAAGCACGCACGATAAAGAGCGTTGCGTGTGGGTAATCCAACGTCAAAGGTGAGAATCGGTGGAGATCACAGCAGTGTGTGGATTGCGCTATTTGAGCACTCCTCAGTTAATTGGCGACTACTTGCTCTTCTCCTCCTCTCTTTCTTGTTTTGATCGCTCCATTTTCTTCTGAATAGTTGTAGAAGAGCTTTTATTTTTATTTGAATGTAGCTCTCAATTGAGTTCCAGAGACATTTCTGCAATTCCCAGATCTGGGATTCTATATTCCTCTTCTTTTGAGGCTCCGCTCCATCTATCTCAAGATGAAAATAAAAGAACCCAGTAATTCAGAAGATCTGCTATACGGGGCATCTTCCTCGTCGACCTCTCCACATGTAGATGATAATGAAGGTGGAACCAAAAGGCTGAAAGGAAATGACTATGAAGTGTTCTTGAGCTTTAGAGGGAAAGACACTCGCAAAGGCTTTACCGATTATCTCTATACTAGCCTTGTTGATGCAGGAATTCTCGTGTTCAAAGATGACAATGAACTCCGTATTGGTGAGGAGATTGGTTCGGAGCTTCTTTGTAGTATTACACAATCTAAGATCTCAATCCCGATTATATCTAAGGACTATGCTTTCAGCAAATGGTGCCTTCAAGAGCTGGCTCAGATGTTGAATTGCAGGAGAAGCAGAGGACAAGTAGTGTTGCCCATATTTTACAAAGTGGAACCCTCACAGGTGCAATATCTTACAGAGAGATTTGGAGATGCCATCAATGCACATAAAAAGAACTTGAACCAAATGGTTGTGAAGGAATGGGAAGATGCACTCAAAGAAGTTAGTCTCTTAAAAGGATGGGAATCCGAGAAAATTGATAAGGGGTACATTATTCTCCACCAAAACACTTTTTAGTTTTTCATAAACAGATCTTACTTTAAAAGGCGTATAAACATTGCAATCATATATTGAAATTTTATGTTGTTATTTGTCAGGCACGAAGCAGGATTAGTCAAAATGGTCGTTAGAAGAGTTATGAGCGAGTTAAAAAGACTTTTTCAGCTAGATGTTCCGAAACAGTTGGTGGGAACTGATGATCGTGTGGAACAGATTATGAGCAAAATAGATGCTAGATTCAATGGTACGTGGTTTATTGGAATTTATGGAATGGGTGGTATCGGTAAAACAACTCTTGCAAAGATATTATACAACAAATTATCTAGTCGTTTTGAGAATTGCAGCTTTCTGGCAAATGTTCGAGAAACATTTCAGCGTCAGGGTATTACATTCCTACAAAAGCAACTCATTTTTGACATGATAGGAAGTTTGTGTGAGGTGTCTAATGTCGATGACGGAATCGGTGTCCTCAAATCTCGATTTACTAGTAAAAAAGTCCTCACTCTTCTTGATGATATAGATGATTATACTCACTTGAATGCTTTGGTTGGAGACGGTAGTTGGTTTGAAGTAGGAAGTATAGTTATCATCACAACTAGAGACAAGAGTGTTCTTGACAAGGCTAGGGCTAATCACATTTATAAACTCAACGAGTTGCCTTTAGATCAATCATTGATTTTATTTAGTAGACATGCTTTTCGAAAAGATTTTCCTCTGAGTGGTTATGAGGATTTCGCTTATGATGTTGTATCTATTACTGGAGGACTTCCTTTAGCTCTTGAAGTTATAGGTTCATTCTTATGTGGAAAGACAAAGGAAGCATGGAAAGATACATCTAAGAAATTAAAGAAAGTGCCAGAAAAAAAAGTGCAAGAGAGGTTGAGGATAAGTTATGAAGCATTGGATTATGAAGAGCAACAGATTTTTTTGGATATTGCATTCTTTTTTATTGGAGCATCTAAACAAAATCCGATTTATATGTGGGATGCTTGTGACTTTTTCCCGGGGAGGGGGATTGAAGTATTGAGTCTTATGTCCCTCATTAAAGTTGATGAACATGGCAAGCTAATGATGCACGATCAATTGAGAGATCTTGGAAGGGAAATAGTTCGTCAAGAAAATCAAAAGAAGCCTCAAAAGCGTAGCAGATTATGGATTAGTGAGAAAGTCGAAGATGTGCTTGCAAGTAACAAGGTAAGAGTTTTCTCTACTTGTCTCATAGTCAGTGAATGTTGAGTCCATCTTCTCTATATTCTTTGAGAGAAAAATTGATGCGTCAAAACTTGGGGCATCTATTAGTAAATGAGCTCTTCTGATTAATAGATGTTCTTGCCTGATTCAAGGACATAACTAAGGAGCAATTTCTTGATTATTGATGATCAATATATATCTTTACTTCATAGTATTTTGTTGAGGACACTCTCCTTTGCTAACTTCACTGCAACAACAACAGATACACAATATTTGATAGAGCTCTTTCAGAGAAAACACAACATCTACAAGTTGTTGGGCCATGCTTTTCCCACATTTACGTTTGATGCGTATTTTTTTATGTTTGGATTCTTTTGTTAATTTCTCATGAGGTCGTTTCTTTCTTTCTTTCTTTCTTTTACCGAGCATTGACATTTCATGAGTTGCTTGCTATAATAAACAATAACTCCATTCATTTGTGACAATCAGCTATCCTGCCTCTTATATTTTTCAAGCTAAGTTAAGTACACGTATAGTCTGCTAAGTGTTATTGTTTGTGCGATATAGTCCCCTATCTTTTTTTTTTCTTTGCTTAATGTAGTCCTTTATCTTTCACAATTGGCGCAATTGAGTCCTTTATCATCAATCATTAGTTAACATCGTCCATTTGATAGCCACGGCTTTCATATTTCCTCCAATCATATATTATTTTCATTTTATAGGCTTTTCATAATAATGTGTAATTTACTTCTGTAAATTTGTTATTCATTCTTTTTTTGTGGTTATATGACATTGTCTATTTATTTTCCCAATAACATTCATTTGTTAAATGTAGGCTTTCATGTTATATAATTGTTCTGTCGATTTTTTTAATTCCTCAAGCATTAGCTACCATGTTATAATAGACATTCTATATCTTTCAACCTAATAATGAGCATATTACAGCTCATATTTAATACATTTATATCATTTATTTGTTAAATATAAGCTATCATGTTACATAGTTTTTTTTTTTTTTTATCGATTTGTTAATATGATCTACTTATGAAATGAAGCAACATATTTTCTCATAAGGAGTATCCATAGAACTTTTTAATCATAATAGCCATCACTTATTATGCATTTCGTTATACTTATTGTAGAAATATATGTTATCATGTAAAAGATCCATCTAAACAGATGTTCTTTTTCCTTCTATAATGGAAATTTTGTTATATTCATTTATTTGTAAAGCTTGTTAAATAATTTTTTTGTGATGATGGATATTTCTTAGTCACAATGGGTATCTATACAACTTCGCAATCACAATAGGCGTTGCTACATTGCGTCACACTTATTCTTCTCAAGTTCAATGAACCAGGAAAAGTATAGAGAGGCAGTCAACAACTTACACCACCTGTATGATAAGGCTTCAATATAATTGCTATTATGTTGAGATGTCATAAAACTATAGTAGCTATATGTTGATTGGTTTAAGTTAGCATAAAAGTTATTACATGGTTTTGTTTCATTAACAACATGTATAATATAAAGAAAAGTGTCTATTCAAACTTATGTTTTCAAAACGAATTGTCTGTTAATGTAAACATAAAAGTAGCGAATAAACATTATATATGAGTATGAGCAAAGAAAGAAAGGGACCAAACGCTACGTATGTACCATTGAAAAAAAAAAGTCATCTAGAAACAACACCACTCAAAATGCAAGATAAATTCCGGTCTAGATGTATTACTTCCTAGAGAGGTACTATTCATCAACATATTTATAATGTAATAAATTTGAAAAGTCATATTTCGAAGAGAAAATGTATTTTTATCCAATATTAAAGTAAACAACACTGATGGATCAAACTCTTCTATCTCATATTTGAGAAAGAAAAGAATCGTAAGTAGAATAAAAAACTAATTGCATAGAAAAAGGAGTTTAACATATCATGTGAAATGTGATGCATATTTAAATGGACCATTTTGAATAGAAGGGTTCATTTATGAAAATATGGAGAAAATTTTTATAAACAATGTACTATTTTGATGAAATGAATAAAACATTGACAACAAACATTAAAAAAATAGTGCATGGTCAAGAATAAAGACCACAAAACTAAATGACTTCGTTTCAGAAGAATAATGAAAATTAGCCAAAACTATTCATAATCACAAAAAATTTATAGAAGAATAGTGATTATTGTATCTATGTATATAAAAATATAATTGAAAGTTAATACCTAGATCACAATTTCCATTAGAAGTGCATAAAAGAATTTCTAGTGGTGAATATATTATACTTATATAAGAATATGTATTTGCAATGACATGTTTTCGCAATGTTTTTAAAATGTAATTTGACAACCATGTATTTTCAACAAAACATAAATTGCCAAACGTACATCTTCAATGATATAATAACAAACTTCCTTGTCAAGCCCCGACCCACTACGGCAGCACGACAACCTATGCTTGACGTATTTTCCCTTTCGGTCATTTGCTTACGACGTCTCAGGAGGCATTGCCAACCCAATTCGCAATAACGATAAATTACACAAGCGGAAGCATAAATAAATCTTCAACCATTCAATAGGTAGGGATAGTTAAAGACATAATCATATATATGCATCATAAGCCAACATTTCATACACGTCATAATCAGAAGTTAAACAACTAGTTTCATCACATCCAATACGCTTTATCGTGTTGCCACGACATTCTACAAAAAGGGCCCGAATTACACCTAACACCTCTAATACTACAAGGGTGGTTAAAAAAGTATCATCAACCCTACTACTCCTAAGTCTCAATGGCCTCCAAGATTCATGACTCTGGCTTGGCGATCAACTCGGGGTCGAGCTCAAGCTCAAACACTTCCCCATCGGGAATGTCCCCATCCTTGGCATCCTTGCTGATGCCTTCCCCTGAGCCTCTGACATCTGACGGACTGTCAAAGCCGCAGATGGGACCATGGCTCTCATTGCCTAGCCCGAAATACTAGGCCATGAATCAGTGACGGACGAGATTAGGTAGACCTTTGTTGACCTAGATGGTCGTGATGTAATGCGTGTAATGCGTGTCGAACCCTCCCAGTACAGGATACTTTGTCACCTCCTGATTGTGCTCAATAGGCAGGCCAAACTATATCTGATGGAATGACTCAACCATTCCTAGAGTTTGTAAATATTCAACAAACAAATATGACATAAACTCAATGAGTGAACTTCCTAGACCTCACGTAAGGAAGCCGTTCACCTCGAAAGTGCATAAACATGCAATTTTCTATTGATGGTGAAAACATAAAAAAGCTTCTCTCGTTTTACCCTAACTATTCACATCAAAGCAAACCTATTACTCAAGGCTGTCACTATAAACACTTGAGCAAATTCCATCATATTTTTCATGCTCCTGAGCCAAACATATAAATGCGCAATAGCATGTGTGTCATGCAATAATCCGGAACTGAACACATACGAATCTCATACACTTTCCATACAAATGTGTCTAGATTATTACCGCCACTCAGGACCCAAGGCCAACCCAAAGGTTCACAATCATCTAGCATAACCGGGCATCATCTTGCGCCATCGAGTACAGCATTGTCCTGCATGAATGCATCAAGACGGTTATTCCTATAAGGAGCTTGTTCCAAAATCCATCCGTGAACAACATCCTGTTGACTTGGGGGCATTCGAACTTAATTGGGTATCATCCTGCGTAAAACACATCAGGGTCTTAGGTGATCACACGAGTATGCCATCACATAATTATTTTCATATCGTTCTCATTAATGCATGTGATAGTCATGCAATATGCCATGTCACTTGCCAAAAGCTTAATGCTACACACGTGCATCATACTATATCATATACAAATGCACCATTTAATTCATAAACCCATGGCATGTGGATCACTTATAAAAATAGAATATAGTCATCATAATATTTCAAAATCATTTTTCCACGTGCCATCATGCCTCATCTCATAGTTCATCCTTCAATTAATGTAAGGTACATATCACATAAATACATCAAATACGTACAACACATAACACATATAGCACATTTAATGGGAAAAGTACCAAAAAAGTCCTAAACCCTTTGCTTTTGTGCCGATTTAGTCCTAAATCTTTTTTTGGTGTCGATTCAGTCCTAAACCTTTTTACGTTGTGCCAATTCAGTCCTTTCCGGTCAATTTTGGCCGGATTTTGCTGGATTTCGGATGCCGGCCGGCCGACAACTTTTAATAATAATAATAATAATAATAATAATAATAATAATAATAATAATAATAATAATAATAATAATAATAATAATAATAATAATAATATATATTATTATTATTATTATTATTATTATTATTATTATTATTATTATTATTATTATTATTTTGTCTTTTTCCTCCAGCCGGCCGCCGGCCTAGCAACCGGCCGAGGTGACGGCCGGCGAGGGCGAGGCCGACCTCGTCGGCCACCTCGCCGGATCGGCGAGGTGAGCCTCGCCCATGGCTGGGGTGGCTCGACCTCGCCGGATCCGGTGAGGACGAGCCTCACCCATGGCCATCCCTCGCCGGATCCGGCGAGGACGAGCCTCGCCCATGGCCGTCCCTCGCCGAATCTAGCGAGGATGAGCCTTGTCGGCCATGGGCGAGGCTCGTCCTCGCCGGATCCGGTGAGGGCGAGCCTCGCCCATGGTCGGATCTCGGCGAGGTTAAGCCTCACTAGCCATGGGCGAGGCTCGCCTTGCCAGATTCAACGAGATGGCCGGTGAGGTCGACCTTGCCCTCGCCAGTTGTCGCCTCTGGTCGGTCGTTGAACCGGCAACCGGTTGGAGAAAAAGACAAAAATAAAAATAAATAAATAATAATAAATATTAAAATATTATTAAAAGTTGTTCATGTCAGCACCGATAAGGCCATGTTAGCCGGCCGGCGTCTAGTCAGCAACATCCGACCAAAATTGGTCGGAAAGGACTGAATTGGCACAACATAAAAATGTTTAGGACTGAATCGCCACCAAAAAAAGGTTTAGGACTAAGTCGGCACAAAGGCAAAAGGTTTAGGACTTTTTTGGCACTTTTCCCCACATTTAATATATATGGATAAGCCTATATCACATAATAGTATTTTATCCTTTTATGGCATAATAAAACAACATATCAATTTCACTTATCATAACCCAATCGTTTATCACCCTAAACATGATAACCTATCGTCAAAACCCGATTACTTATTTTTAAAATTCTGATAGCCTATCGTCCTAACATGAGAACTTATCGTCCTAGGCTCAATAACTTATCACCTAAAATTCGATAACCTATTGCTTTGAAACCCGATAACCTATCAGTAAACATTCGATAATTCGATAACCTATCTAAGCCCAACAATCACTTATCACACAACATCCACTTATCACATCAATAAATCATCATTTAACCCTAAACAAGCCCTATACTACACCCTAAGTACAACGAAAGCCCTAATCAAAGGCTAAAAAGCCACTTACAAACTAATCCAAGCTGCGCAAAGTGTTGGGGGTGGTGCGACAAAGCTGGACAGCGACTGAGGCTGCTGTTTACGCCTCCTTAGGGTGTGTGGGGGCTGGACAGTGGCTGGTCGGCAGTCCAACAATGGCACGGTGGCAGTTCGGTGGCAGTTCAGCGTCAGCAAGGCCTCCAGGCTTCGCAGGGGACCAAATCAAAGAAGAAATGAGTGAGAGGGGGCTGCTGTGAGGGCTGGACAGCAGCCTTCTCAGCTTGAAAGCTTGGCTACAGCGATGGAAACGGCATGTGGAGGGCGGTGCGGCATTGGGGTGCAAGGGACAGTCATCGATGAGGTAAAAACAAGAGGAAAGATGAAGAGAAAAGCTCGAGATGAAGATGACGATGGCTATGGGGCTTCGGTGGTTGTGAGGGGAGAGAGGCAGAGAGCTTGAAATCAAACAAGCGAGGAAATGAGAGAGAATAAGGGTGAGGGGAAGAGTGGCCAGTGATGAAGGAGGAGAGAGACAAAGAGAAATCTTACCCATTAATGCACATAAAATCCATATCTTCTTGAACTCTCATCAATTAATCAAGAAGGCTTGTTCAAGAAGAAAAATCCTTGCATTAATGAGAGGATTTGCCCTCAAGTGACTAGGTTAGGGTTAGACTAGGCTAGGCTAGGCTAGTCTAGAATGGTCTTCAAGCTTCTTCTTGGCCGCCCAACATGCTTGTGTTGCCCCTTCATGTCCAACTTCCCATTTTGCCCTTTCGTTCTTTGCCAATGGAAGGGCATTTCGGTCAATCCAGCAATACTATGCACTATTTATGCACTATTCATGTACTTGGGTGCATTAAATGTCAAGATCTTGCCAAAAGAGGGCTTGATGAGCTTGAAGGGCCCATGGGTCTCCCTTGGCCGCCCACCCCTTGGGCATGTGGGCCTTGGGCCGCCCACTTGGGCTTAGGCCCATTGAATTCTCGTCCATGGCCTGTTTTTACTTTTTTGAACTTTTTGTCTGACCGATGAAAAACCGAGTTTTCACCCCAAGGTTTTCTTTCCAATGCCCTCATGGTTCATCAATCCTCAAGATGCTCTCGTCCAACAGTCATTTCGTTCTGAAAAATCGAGTTAGAATAAGGATGTCACATTTCTAATGTCAAAGAACTAACTAAAAATTGATACATGATATTGAATTAAACTTGGATTTTTAATATTTTAACAATATATGACTTTTTTCATAGAGCATCATCAAAGGTTACATCTTAGTGATAAAATAACCTTACATTTACAATTTTGTTAGAAATTTATAAGTGAATGATAATTAGTAATAGAAACTAACAACAAATTCACAACCATATGCTCACAAAGTAGTAATATCAACGTAATATTTAGGAAAAGAAATAATGTTGATTCTACATTTGTTAAGAAAAGATCATCACTTAAGTTTTAGAACCGTGTATTCACATAATAAAAATTAATAAAATCCTTACGTTCTAATATGATTAAATGCAAAATTAAAGATAGCTTTTATTACTTTGTAGTAAAACTGAAGTCAGAATAATTTTATTATTATTATTATTAGATCTAAATGTGAAGATTACTATAGAATGATAAATTTGACGAAGGAAGATTGAAAAATTGACATATCCAATTTTATTAATGAGATTAATATGCGCAATATCTATAAATGTGGGTGAAGTTGAATCAACGGTTCATTCCAATTGTGATGTGAAATTATGGTTTTGAATTTTGTGTCATGATTAATTTTCATTATTAGCATGAAAGTTAAAAAGGTATGCAACTAGAAGCAATTACAACATACGGATGATTTGTGCAAGCATCAAACAAGCATGTGCAAACCTTTAATTAAAAAATACTAAGTATAAACATTGAGAATGTGTAATATAATGAAGTAACGAGATAAGTGAAAAACATGCTATTGATGCATCTCGGTGAGCATATTGTTGCACAAATGGAAATATAATCAACTGAATAGAGCATTGCTTAGAATTGAAATAAGGATATCTATGAAGTTATTGATGAAAACATGATGATATACGAGAAATTTTTAAAGGAAAAATAAGTAGTATCTCATCCGAAAAAAATAATCTTTTGAAGGAAATATTCAAACTGTCAAACAAATCCGTCTTATAACTCTCATGATTTGTGCTCAATGTGCAATTCATCACCCGAGACAAAAAAGTTGAGTTCCCAAAATATTTGGTTTACAACGAATACAATGTAAAAGACTTAATTTCCCTAAGTATCCAATTTAATCAATCTTCATGCCTAATCCTTGTGGAATCAAGATCTCATTACTTTATGCTATTTCACTGTAACAAAATAAACAAGATATTGAAAATGTTGCATCAAACATCTGTACTAATAAAAAGAGGAGTAACGATCATTTATATAAGTTGATATATAATCAATTTTTCTTGAATGTGCAATTTAAAAATACTCATTAAAGAAACACATGATAACAAAGGAATGTAAAACATGAGCATTCTTCTTGAGATGACATTTTTGTTTTCATTTTGCTATTGAGAATTGCAAACAAGGTAAACCAGAATTATATAGGGGATTCACAATTCAGATTCTCTAATTTTGAAACATATTTTGATGAGAAGTTTGATAGACGTACTTGGACTTCAAGAGCCACGTTGTTTCACATATAAATGATATGAGTTAGGGTTGTGTTGTTTCACATATAAAGAGCAATGGATTTTGATAGATATATTTGAAGTAGTTTGTACATAAGGCCTTCTATTGTAATTTGATAAAAAAAAAAAAATGCAATTCTTGGTAATTCAAAAGGAATAAATCTGCAAAAGGCATAGTTGGAAGAGGAAAAGTTTGAAAACACCTTCTTGAGCTTCACATATTTACATTAATTAAATAAACCATATGCTTCGACCCAAAAAAATAAAAATAAAAATAGACCATATGCAATGACGACTTGTCATTTCACCGAGTTGAAAGTTAGAAGCCTACACCATGATAGTATGATATGAAATTGAAATTAGTCCATCTTTTTATATACAGTTAGTCTCATTTCATCAATTAAAACTTACGGTCCACAATGTTTTGTAATTGCAGGGCACTAGTGAGATTGAGGCCCTTCATCTTGACTATTATGGCAAGTGGGAAAGCTACCAAGGCGAACAATTTAACAAACTCACCAACTTGAGGTTCCTCAAAGTGTGTGGTGTGAATTTCACTGGAGATTTCCAAAATTTACTTCCTCAATTAAGATGGCTTGAATGGATGTTTTGTCCCTTGGATTTTGAAATGGTCAACTTTCACCCGAAGAAATTAGTCGTGCTTGATCTATCAACTAGTAAGATTACGGAGTATTGGGGAGGATGGGGGCCACTCAAGGTAAGATATTGAGAAGATATATCTCTTATGAATGATAACGTGTTACTGAAGGTCCAATAGCACCGGATTCTTCTTTCTTTCCTATAGAAAGGTTTGCTAATGTTCCTCGGATTAAGGATTTTCATCTAAATATAAGAGGAATTTATAATTACCTAAATAATCAGAAGCTAAAAAACAAAAAATAAAAATAATCGGAAGCTTATGCTCCTTAATTATTTTTTATTGATAAAACTCAACAGCCCGTCATGCTTAACCTTAGACAATACTAGAAAAAAGAAATTAACCATATTAATTAACATCTGTTGAAAATATAATTACATATTTGTACCTATTCTGATTTACTTTAATCTAGATGGTTTATGGCTAAGTTAATTTCTCCCATGCAAAAGTATGTCTTCTGAGTGATTCTTGTCGTATCTCTACATCAATCTTCTTTCTTGGAGAAAAATAACTCCCACAGAGTAACTTCTGTTGTACATAAATACTAAAATTGTGAATTCATTTTAATCTTAGAGTAATGGATATAATTTATGGATTGCTTTGACTTGTTGTACGAAATATTTATTCATTGTAATTGTTGATTATGGAAGTCGTTGTATGACACAAATATAAATTATCAATGTTATGAGAGTAATAAAACTATCCTTCCGACGGCATTAAATTTTTTTGGAATACAACATTCTTTAACTTTTTTTTGAAGTCACGTTTAAGAAATTGTTTTTCATAATTAAACTCTTAGTTTCTTGCTATTGGAGTGTCTCTTTGATAATAAAATTTGTGTATGTCTAATGAACAGCATCGCCATAGCTCTTAAGAATTGAATATATTTTCTTTTTCTAATTTTATCAGAAAATAAAAATGGTTGGCACTTGTACGTCCCTAACATTCTTTTTGCAATTAATATGCTTAAACAAATCAATATGGTGGTCTAGCCTGACACTACTGAAGAAAAAACGTTTAAAATTAAATAATACAATCATGAAAGAGCAGTGGAGTATGGGTATTTTTGAGGAATTTTAAAGATTCTTAAAAGAAAAGGAAGGAATGGTGGAAAATCACACATTGCTATTGTCCACTTTCACCGAAGTTTCCTTTGTTTCTTTCAGATGGCAACTGAGTTGAAAGTTCTCAACCTCTCGTTTTGTGACAATTTGAGAAGAACTCCCGACTTGTCTGCTTTCAAAAGCTTGGAGATTTTGAATCTTGAAAGCTGTTACAATCTAAAAGAAATTCATCCTTCTATATGGTTTATCAAGACCCTTGTCTCCTTGGACGTCCATCTTTGTTCTAAACTAAAGAAGCTACCAGTAAGAGTAGGGAGAATGGAAGGATCAAGGGATCTTCAATGTTATGATAAACTTGCTCAACTTTCTGAATTCATGGGTTCCTCTGAGTCGTTAACTAAACTGGACTTATCTCATACAAGGATTAAAGAATTACCCGAGTCCATTGGTTCTATGAAGGCACTAAAAACTCTTAATGCCGCTGAGTGTAGTATATTAGATCACATACCCAAATCCATAGGCAACCTAACATCTCTATCTCTACTTAACTTAGTGGAATGCGAGTCGTTGAGAGAGATCCCCGACTCGATTGGAGAGTTGGCATCGTTGACTGACCTGCAATTAGAAGGGACTTCGATTACAAAATTACCAGAAAGCATTGGGAATCTACAAAATTTGAGGATCTTGGACCTTAATAAAACTCTCGTGACAGAATTGCCTAGCACCATTGGAATGCTGGTGAAACTCCAAGAGTTGAGGGCAATGAGATGCAACAATCTGAAAGGACTGCCTAGTAGTATAGGCAAGCTGGTTTCGCTAAAGGAGCTTCTTTTATACGGATCGGGCATTTTGGGCTTGCCAGAGAGCATTTCGAAGCTCTCTTCTCTCCGACATCTCGGCACTCGATGTTGCGACTTCCTTCGAGAAATACCAGAACCGCCCTCTAGCTTAATAGCTCTGCATATTGATTTCCCAACTCCATCGTTGCCATTTCTTTCCAAACTAACCCTTCTCGAGAAACTCTCTCTTGTCGATCTCCGTCCTCTTGAATGTCTTCCAAAGCTTCCCATCCGACTATCCAAGTTTTCAATTAAATGGAGTCATTTGAGCGGTGCCGAAAGGTTGAATTTGGAGAAGGCCGTGTCCGAATTTATTCGCTACAAGTCCTTTGGGCAAAGAAAAGCCACCAGATTTAAGCTTGGGGATTCTTGGGGTTTCTGGTGCTTCCGAATTGATGAGGCAACAAGCCCAGATTCTCCAGGGTAATGAGCACTCCAGCAGTCGCATAACCCTCTACAAAATCAAGCGAAGAAGGAGGCAGCTGAACAATGACGGAATCCAATGGCATCCCTCCTTCGCTTCGCTAGCTGAAGGTACACCACCGCCACTTAGCTGAATTCGATGCGTGTTTGCTTTTGTGGCGGCTCTGTCCGGATTTATTCTCTTCTTAATTGAGAGTTTCGGTTCATGTTTGCTTTCTCTCTTGTGTACGGTCTCGCGTTTTGTTGGGGTAGTAGCTGCCGTTGTCGTCCGTTAGTGGAAGGGTTTGGATGTAATGAGACGGCTTTCGTGCGGTGGCGGGTGGGTTTTGTTTGCGCTGGGTCATGTTTGGCGGGGTGATTTTTAAAAATAGTTAGGTGGCTGTGCCGTTCCAGTTTCGTGCTCTCGGTGCATTTGGATTATGAACTTGCCTTTGTACAGTGCCGCGCGCATGTGATGGCAGACTGTTAGTGGTTGAAGCCAAAGGGTATTGGTAGTACTGACTAATGGGGGTGGTGTTTTACGGTGGTCGTGCAGAGGTTGCAACGAGAATGATGGCAGA
The DNA here is from genome assembly GCA_014182555.1 of Eucalyptus erythrocorys. Taxonomy (NCBI): domain Eukaryota; kingdom Viridiplantae; phylum Streptophyta; class Magnoliopsida; order Myrtales; family Myrtaceae; genus Eucalyptus; species Eucalyptus erythrocorys. Next base: position 3,375,825 of record CM024599.1, read on the forward strand.
CTAAGTAATATCGATACTAACACGTAATATGACACGACACGACACGACACCCCGACATATCATTTCTCAAAAAATAGAAAATTCCGACCCGTTAGGACACATTGTATATTAAATATATATTTCCATATATACATAATAAATTATCAATTTTATGATTATTTCAATCAAATTAACTTGATTCAAATTTACAAATAAATAAATAATTAAAAAATGCTAGAATGAATTTATACTAAAAACATTAATCCACCATTTATTAGTAGCATTGATTGTTTCAATTTGACAAATTTGACTCTATTCTAATAATTCATAAAACTTGAAGAAAAAATAAGCAATTCACATTTTGGACTCGCAGATGAGATATGTTGGAAGATGATAAAAATACTTAAGGGGTTTTTCCTTCTTTCCCCATTTATTATTTTTATTATTATGTTTTATTTTTTCACATATATACATTTCGACATCTCATTTATTGAAAATTTTTAAAATTGACCTCGACATCGGAATCACGTGTCGAAAACTTGTATGTCGGAATTGCGACTCAAGTGTCGAAGAGTATCAAGAGAGTTAACTAGGTGTCGGATTTTCTGACATGTGTTAACCAAGTGTCGAAGAATGTCCAAGAGTGTCGGGAGAGTGTCAAACATGTATTGAAGTATCTGACACAACACGAAGGCTCTTGGAGAGCATCGGTGCTTCATAGATGGCAGATACCTATGCTTGAACAAGCTGAATTTTTGGGAAGGTTAATGTCTTTAAATGGATGTCCATTAAAAAGATTAACAGACCTTTCAATCCATTAAAAGATAAATAGACCTTTCGAGTTCAAAATGTCTAAAGGGATTCTTTGCTGTAGATTGCAAGAATCTAGTTGAAATTCATGTTACACAAGAGTGCCGCTTTCTCTGTAGTGTTGTCACATAGTTGCCCTTGTTGGGGGTCCCCTCGCCTAGCGGTAGAATAGTAGGGGGGAGCTTTTGAGTGAAGGCACCTATCACTCTTGTTCGTTAGCTCCTTAGGAATGAAGGGGAAGACATAAGGATTATTCTTACTCTAACACACACTCTTAGACTTTTGTCATGCCTATTGCGGGGCGTGGGAGTCAAAATCCCACTTTTGAAACTTACTAGTCCCACCCCAACCCCCCTGAGAAAGTGGGGATTTGAACTCCTTATCTCTCCCTTTCACGTTGAAAGGGTGGCCACTGGGGCAAACCCTAGTGGTTAAATTCACGTAACTTGAGAGCTTGATTATTGGTCAAATTGGAGGATATCTCTAATTGCACATCCATCAAAAGATAACAAGACCTTTCTAATTTAAAGGATTTGAGGGCTTTCATGTTGCAGACTACAAGAATCTAGGTGAAACGTGGCCTTGACGGGCTGGATTTTTTTGGTAATATTGAATATTTGTGGTTGCACTTCCCTTGGAAGGTTATCGGATCTACCGCGCTTGGAAACCCTGAAAAGGTTAAAACATTAACCACTATGAGAAGCTACATGACATTCAAAACCTAGAGATATTCTCACACTGCAAAAGTTTGTGTATTCAAGGATATGAGTTGTTACAAAAATTCCCAGATGTGTCGTAAATTTGAAGATTTAAGGTACTTGATAGTGACAGCTTGTTGGGAGCTATCGGACATACCAGGACTCAAAGGATGGAGATACGTATGAAGTATAGAGATTTCATGGTGCTCGTCAATTGTTACATGAAAAAGCAACAAACTAATTGAGCCCCAAGGGCTTGGAGACTAGGAGCTCCACAAGCTTTAGACGTTTCTAGATGCAAGTTGCTAAAGCCAATATCTATATTGTCTTGAGCTTTTTTTATATAGAATATGAGCAGTTGTTATGTTAGGCTTTCATGAGATCACATTCCGGTGATAGTTCGATATATGAGGCGATCCCTGTCCCCTAATAAGGCAAAATCTTATACTTGATCAAATCATGAATGAAGCTGGCAGTCTTGGGGAGTCATTTATGAGTGATTTTTGTGTACATTACTGAGTGATTCATGTTTCTTAGTTGGAATGAAATCTTTCTCTTGATCATGATCGTAATGTAACTGGCAGCCCTTGTCAGAGGCCTAGATTATAAGAGTGCCGTTTTGAGAAAATAATTTGTCATTTGTCATCCACTATGATTCTTCAATCTCAACATGCTATGCCAATAAGGATTTGTTCTACGGATGCTCTATTTTGACTTTCCAGCATGCAAGTTTTTGTCTCCTGTTGTGTTATAATTTTTCTAATAATCTTAATTTTCATGATATTGGAACTGCAAATAGAGCTAAACTTTAGAATCTTGAGGGTTTCATGTTGAAACGTGGCCTTGATGGGCTGGATTTTTTTTGGTAATATTGGATATCCATGGTTGCACTTCACTTGGAAGATTATCGGATCTATTGTGCTTGAAAACAAAGGTTGAAACATCAACCACTATGAAAAGCTACATGATATTCAAAGCCTGAAGGTATTCTTATCCTGCAAAAGTTTGTGTATTCAAGGATGCAAGTCTTTAGCAAAATTCCCTAATGTGTTGAAATTTGAAGATTTAAGGAACTTGATAGTGACAGCTTGTTGGGAGCTATCAGGCATCCCAAGACTCAAAGGATTGAGATACCTATAAAGTATAGAGATTTCATGATGCTCGTCAATTGTTGTGCAAGATTGCGACAACTGATTGAGCCCCAAGGGCTTGGAGACTAGGAGCTCCACAAGCTTTTGACATTTCTAGATGCAAGTCACTAAAGCCAATATTTGTATTGTCTTGAGCTTTCCTTATATAGAATATGAGTAGCTGTTATGTCAGGTTTTCATGAGATCACATTTTGGTGATAGTTCGATATAAGAGACGATCCCTGTCCCCTAATAAGGTAAAATCTTAGACTTGACATAATCATGAATGAAGCTGGCAATCCTGGTGAATCATCTGTGAGTGATTTTTCTGTACATTACTGAGTGATTCATGTTTCTTAGTTGGAATGAAATCTTTCTCTCTAACATGGTAGGAATTAAGTAGCAGCCCTTGTTGGAGGACTAGATCATAATAGTGCTTCTTGAGAAAATAATTAATCAATTGCAATTACTATGATTGCTCAATCTCAACATGATATCTGGAACCAGACTTTTAGATTAATAATCTCTTTTTAAGTTTTGTATCTAAAGGTTGTTCTGCTTGCTCGCAGGTCATCTATAACGTGTTTGTTTTGTTTACATGGTGAGTTAAACTTTTATCTTTAGTTGAGGCGTACTGGTTTACACTTGATAATGGGGAAAAGTGCCAAAAAAGTCATAAACCTTTTACCTTTATGCCGATTTAGTCCTAAACCTTTTTTTGGTGCCGATTTAGTCATAAACCTTTTTATGTTGTGCCAATTCAGTCATTTCCGGCCAATTTTGGCTGAATTTTGCTGACTGGACGCCGGCCGGCTGACGTGGCCTTATCGGCGCCGCGTGGACAACTTTTAATAATATTTTAATTTTTTTTATTATTTATTATTTATTATTATTGTTTTTTTCCCCTCCGGCCGGTCGCCGGTCCGCGATCGGCCGAGGCGACGGCCGGCTAGGGCGAGGCTGCCCTCGCCGGCCACCTCGCCGGCCATGGGCAAGGCTCGTCCTCGCCCCGATCCGGCGAGGACGAGCCTCGCCCATGGCCGGCGAGGCTTGACCTCGCTAGATCCGGCGAGGGATCCGGCGAGGACAAGCCTCGCCCATGGCCGGCGAGGCTCGACCTCGCCAGATTCGGTGAGGCCATGGCCGTCCCTCGCCGGATCTCGGCGAGGTCGAGCCTCACCGGCCATGGGCGAGGTCGAGCCTCGCCAGCCATGGGCGAGGCTCACCTCGCCGGATCGGGCGAGGTGGCCGGCGAGGTCGGCCTCGCCCTCGCCCGGCCGTCGCCTCGGCGGTCGCCGGATCGGCGACCGGCTGGAGGAAAAAGAAAAAAACAAAAATAAAAATAAAAATATTAAAAAATATTAAAATATTATTAAAAGTTGTCCACGTCGCCGACAAGGCCACGTCAGCCGGCCGGCGTCTGGGGCCAGCAAAATCCAGCCAAATTGGCCGGAAAGGACTGAATTGGCACAACGTAAAAAGGTTTAGGACTAAATTGGCACCAAAAAAAGGTTTAGGATTAAATCGGCACAAAGGCAAAAGGTTTAGGACTTTTTTGGCACTTTTCCCCTTGATAATGATACAGTCGATATTACAAGATGTCGAAAGAACAAGCAACTTTTTCAGAAAATCCCGACTATAGTCATCTTAGCTTCTTAAGGTGGACAATTGGAATCCCACACTCAGGAATGACGTCAATTTGCTTGCTTTTCCTGATTACTTGAATTGGGGTTTTAATTGTTCTGGGATATCATAATTGCAATTTTCTCTTTTGTCTGTTCTTATATTATTGCTCGAAGTAATTTAATGATTGACATATCGATTATTAAGGAAGCTTATGGAGGTAGAGTATAAAAACACATAGGCAAAGGAGAGCGGTCATGCTACTGGAATAGTGGCGCTCTGGATCCCCAAAATTCATCGGGTTCTTTCAAGCTAATCATTAGGTGTGAATTTGATCTGCTGTAGGGCTGCAAGAGTGAGTTCATAGTTCCATTGTCTTTTTAAGTTCTTGATCGACCATTTGTGTTGAGTTTGATCCTCACAAGATTCACACCATTTTCCCTGTCACCATGCGATTTACTCTTCTGCTCAGTTGTCATTCCAATGGTGGGATTTTTTAGTTACACCAATGAGGATTTGTTCTACTGATGCTCTATTCCGACTTTCTAGTATGCAAGTTTCTTTGGAAAAAAAAATATATGGTTCTGCTCCCATATTCTGATGTTTGGCTCTATTTGCAGTTCCAATATCATGAAAACCAAGATTATAAGAAAAATCTCGTGATCTATCAATAGTCCATCTATATCTAGTAGAAATAATGATTTCATGTATAAGGAACTCATGAACAGGACTAGCAGTGTTACACAGAGATATGAAGCATCACTTTCAGGTGGTGGCGGAGATGGAGTGGTCCTAGTGGTTGGGGCTGGTAACTACAAGGATCCAGTTGGACTGCAGGTCGGGGCGGTGGAAGTTTCACTAACAGTGACAGCTAATTTTTGGCCCTGAGAGAAAGGATCACTGTTAGCAAATGTGTAGATGAAGTAATACTCATCGAGGCTGTTGAGGAAAAAGTTGGCTGGTCGGTTGGTTAGTGTATTAACATAGAAGCAATGTGGCAGTTATTGTTATCACCATTTGACATGTTGACAATGTCATGCGACCCTGCTTTGGAGTAGAACACTGCAAAAATAATGGAAGATCATTGGCATTAAAAGAGTGACACTCAAGATTGATTTTTTGGCCACTGAAGCTCAAGATTGATTGTACATAAGTACATGTATGCAATTTAAATCAGGAAATTTTACTAACAGAGCTTCCGTAAGCTGGAAGTTACGACAACCATTTTTCTCGATAATCCATAATCCTCATATTCACTCTCTATCATCATTAGTCATTTCCATCTACCTTATATTTAGTCTCTTTGGCATTGGTTCGTCACATTAGTTTTCACTTTTCCTATCACTACACATTGCCCCTATCAACTGTTTGATGACCTTCCTTAGTTGATTCTCAGCTAATCTATTTCTTTTTTCTCATTACAAGATGCCCGCAAATGTTCCCTGAACATCGCCAGCATGTCTGTCAGACAATCTTCTAGGGGATCATTTGGTTATGGAGCAAGTTGATGATGCAGAAGCTGAGATGGTTTTTGATTGGAAGGAATTTGTCGGAGAGGTGCTTGAGTCAAGCTGCATAGCTGATCTCTTGAGGAAAGCTTGGGCTGGTCTGCGTGGGATAACCATAACCCCTCAAAATGAGAAGATATATTTGTTCACGTTCCATGAATTGGCACCAAGCAGAGAGGATCTTCAGTTCTGGCCATTGGTCGATCATGGGAAATTGCATAAACCTGCAAACATGAGATGCTTAGAGGAGATAGAAGGACCTCTATTTTGGCGAACTGGAGGTGTGGCTGCAAATACATGGATTAGCCTTTGGCCAAATGACAGAACAATGCGAAACCTATTGCTCGTCGATCGCAGAAACTGGTGAAAGTTGAGTCAATTCACACCAAATCTCACGGTCGCCTTCATGCTAAACTTGCACACACGTTGAAAAAAAAAAAAAAAAAAAAAAAAAAAAAACTCATACTTGGAACTTAGAGTATTAGGGATAATCATGGCATTGGGTAGAGATTGGATATGTGTAAACGCTAAACTTTTGTTGTTCTTGTAATCATTGGCCACATTGGGAAGCCGTGTGACAGTGAAGTTCTTATGTTTGCGGCTGTGGCTAGACTGCCTAGATATGGCCCTTGTAATCTAATGGGGTTTAAGTTCACCACACTTACAAGAAGCATTAATTTCATGAAAAACATTTGTGAATTGCACCAATGTCGTGATCTAACCTCAGGCGAACCACCTAGAGTTTGGTTAATAGATTACTAAGATTCGCAACTTGAGTTTGAGTATTTAGCATGCAAAAGACTATTAGTTAAAAGTCGCCACTAATATATTCTTTGGTAAGTCGATTAGAAATCTAAGTAAAGTAACGGGAGATTTACTTTACTCATGCAAACTAGAGATTGTCAATTCGGGGATTTGGTTACACTAGGTTTTTTTAATGCCTTCGATACTATTCTTTTTATTTTTAAAAAAATATCTTTGTAGGCAGTTTGGATTGATTTTAATTTACTTTTCTAACATATGAGGTGACCATGTAGGTGTACAAACTATCAATTTAACACCCAAAAAAATAATAAATAAGTTACGAGACTTACCTTGTAGTAACAAAAGCATCAGTAATATTAAGTCAGAATTTACATCAACAACCTTACATATGATTTCTAATTAATACGCAATTACTCAATTTTTTTATGATTTTCTTTTGTTTGATGAAATCTAAGCTATATGTCATGCAATTTAACTAAATGACCTAATTCTAATAACAAGCAATTTCTAATGGATCTATCAACAATTACTAAATGACATGCACTTCATGAACCTAATTCTATATGACATGCGCATGATATTTTTGTATTTTTTTTTTATAAAAACCATAGTTAAAAATTAATAAATAATAATAATCTAACTAAAGTGAGATATTGTTTATTTTAAGTTAGGAAATAGACTAATCTCAATCCTATCTTAACTTAGAAATTTATCTCAACATGCAATTTAATTCCAAGATATTATCTAAACTAATTATTATATAAACATGCATCCTAATAAAATTAGAAAGGTATCTAGCTATTCTATCATGCAATTCTATTTAGGAAATCAATTCTAATCTACATGATATGCAATTTTTTTTGTATTTTCAACATAAATAAAGCAACTAAAGTAAGATAAGCACCAAATCACTCAAGATCATATATCATATATCATCCAATCAATGCGAATAAGGAAATAATATCCAACCAAATTGAAATTTCGCAAAAAGTCTTAAAGATCAAAATATCAATTTTAAAGATTCTTGCAAAATCAATAATTCCAGGGAGAAGTACACCCCAAATGTTAAAACTTGGCATAGAGGAACACTTAAGTGTCAAAAGTTAGGAAAGTGACTTAAATGTCAAAATCAGAGCAAAATGAATAACTTAAATGCCACTCTGGCCAAGATGCCAATGTGGCGATTTTCCAACGAAGTAAGTGCACAACAACACCGTTTTATACGCTGATGTGGCTAGACAATACAAAAACGATGTTGTTTTGGTGCTAATGTGGTAAAAAAATTAATATAAAAATTAATTAAATTAAATTTAAAGCTAAATTTATTTAAAACATTTTAAAATAAAATAAAAGAGAGAGAGGGGGGAGGGGTAGGCGATTGAGAGTTAAGCCCTCGCCGCCGCCGCCGCCGCCTAAAGGGCCGGTGGCGGAGGGAGGAGGGTCGGCCGGGGTCACTGAGGCCCAGCTAGGGGCTGGCAATCTCAACCAACCGACGGCGAGGGCTGCGGGCCCTCGCCTTAGATCTGGGCGAGGGTCGTAGCCCTCGCCAAACCCTTGCCCAGATCGACGAGGGTCGGCGACCCTTGCCGACCCTCCCCTTTCCACCGCCAGCCCTTCCGACGGTGGTGGGGAGGTGGCAACGACCCTCAGCCACCTCTCTCTCTCTCTCTCTCTCTCTCTCTCTCTCTCTCTCTAGTTTTTTAATATTTTTATTTTTATTTTTAAATGTTTTAAATAAATTTAGTTTTAAATTTAATTTAATTAATTTTTATATTAATTTTTTTACCACATCAATACCAAAACGATGTCGTTTTTGTATGGTCTAGCCACATCAGCATACAAAATGACGCCGTTTTGCACTTACTTCGCCGAAAAATCACCACATTGGCATTTTGGCCAGATTAACACTTAATTGATTCATTTTGCTCCGATTTTGACACTGCTCCGATTTTGGCACGTTACTTTCCAAACTTTTGGCATTAAATGTCACTCCATGCCAAGTTTTGGCACTCTAGTATCTGTAGCTCAATAATTCCATCTAAAGTCTTATAGATGGAATCAAAGATTATATGTGATTGCGAATTAAGAAATAAGACAATGAAATACTCAAATCAACTTGGAATGAGAATTTCATCTAATCCAAAGGATATGGTTTCCAAATTCAAATGGGGCAGCAGATCACAATCGATGTTTCGGACAGCAATGACCGGCGATGCAGGGTGATATACAACTGAGGAGGGACTACTTCGCGGCGGTGTCTCGCCAGAAAGATCTACAATAATAGAAATCGAAACAAAAGTAATAATGCTTGGACTCTTCGTGCACCCAAGTAGATTAAAGAGAATTTCTGCTGAGTTGCATGTTCCATTCTTTTCTCCAGTTGTCCATCTTTTCCTTGACCGTGCGCTGAGATGTGGGCGTGCTTGAGTGCTTGCCCGGTTGTCCAGCTGCTCCGCTTCAATCGGTTGTCCAGGTGCTCCACTTCAGTTTCGAACACATCTGCTCCCTTCGGTCTCCTCACTAATTCCCGAGCTTTGACTTACTGAACCCCATGATCACGTTCTTTACTTGGCTTCGTGTTGCATATCAATGCCCCAAAACTTGCTTTCTCAATTGAAGGAGCAACGGCACACCAAGAATGGTGGTGGTGGCTTTTTGGGATGCAACGGTCGGACGTTATCTGAAAGCTAGGATGTCGATTCTGGTTGCTCGAAGTGGACCTGAGGACAGCAAGTCGTAGCGAGTTCGGAACAAGCACGTGTGGTGATGCTGCTGATCGAACAAGGAAACCACACGTCATTGCCTCAACACGCGATGCAAGGACGTCGCTAGAAAGTTTGGCACACGCTGAATAAAGCCCAGGAGCCCGCAAAAAGCATCGAGAGATGTAGAAATTTGTTTGGGGAGCTGGCCTGTGCTGGTAGGTGTCGCCACGCAAGGGCAGCGCTGCTATGGGTGTCTAATTTGCTGAACACCGATGAACAATCGAGACTACTACAGTGGCTCGTGGGATTCTAAAAGCCAACAACAGCAAGCATCAGTGAGGTGTTGGGCCAAGGGTCCCCGTACTCTGTTGACGGGGACCGTTTTGGCGACAAGCCGGGCCGTTCTTCTCTTTGTGCGTGGTCTTTGTTTCTGTGCGATGGGCATCCAGAGTCTCTTTCTTCAGAATTTGTCACCTATCCAGGGCTGGCCAACCACCTCTCTCTCTTTCTCTCACACACTTTCTACTCTTTATCGCGTGTAGTGGCCATTGTATGGAATTGTGTGGCCTCCTGTTATCTTATCGTTCGTAGTGGGGGTGCTCTTATATAGAGAGGGAAAGCTTAGGTTCAAGGAAAGTGGCTAAATCTTCTTAAGATATATTACCCTTTTGTCTCTTCCCCTTTCAATCTATATTTTCCCTTTTCCTTTTGAACAAATCTAGCACAAGACCATTACTCCCTCAAACACTGGAATAATGTTGACATCTTTCTTTATTCGCCCTTTTCGATGTCTTTGTCCGCACGTTTTTTTTTTTTTTTTTTTTTGATCAAAGAGCGATGAGCTTTCATTCATTACTTGCGCAAGTAATTACAATGCATAACAGCATCAGCACATAATATAGCCAAAAGCGGAGCGGGTGGAGAGCTTTTCCAATTTACCGGGAGAGATCTATTTCGATGCGTCTTTGCTACCCAATCAGCGGCATAATTTGACTCCCTCGGGCTATAGGACACGGTGATGAGCGGCAGCTTAGATAAAATACTTTGGCATTCTTGGACCAGTCTTTGTCCGCACGTTTATTTATTCACTAGATCAGCAAAAATTCTTTCCCATTTCTATTTCTTTTCTTTTTTCCTCAATTAATTGGCCGTGAATGGGATCATATGCACAATATTTCCTTCCGTCTTATATTTAGATTGTGAATTTCCAATTCTCACGTTAACCCAAATATTTGATAAAGATGCTCATTCTCTTTTGCTTTATTTCTTGTTTTAAACAAAGATATATATTCAAATCCATTCACCATCGCTGATCCGTTGCAAAATGCAATAATGCTCCTAAAATTATATGTTATACAATTTAATTCTAATATTTTTGTTTAGGGGTTAAAAATTAATCCCTAATTTTTAATGCGATAAAAAACTAATCAAGTTGCCAAAATTTAGGTGTCAACAGCCAGCATATCTCCTTTTTTTTTTTTTAATAAGAGAGGTCAAGGTTTCGAATGTTGGATTTCAAGATAAAGTGAGGAAAATGTGATTCCCTGTGTAAACAACCAAGCTATTTAAAGATATCTAAGAGCCAAAAAAAAAAAAAATGCGGTTATCTAGTTCAAAAATTTGGGGTAGGTTAGTAGAAACATTAGAAGATCCTAAATTTGGGCATCCATTGATATTGTGGATTGTATAATAGCATGTATGGTATATGTGCCGATAAGTCAATGATGAGAATAGTGGAATGTAATGCCAAAAAGATACAAAAAGACCTAAGTTCATTAATAGATGTTTGGTATATCATGACAAAAGGGCGGTTCAAATGAAATAATGTTTTTATAAGCCCAAGTTGCATAAAAAAATTCAAATATTCATCTTTTTTATACACCATTCTTTCTCGGATTCATTCTGCCAATGAACATTGGCTGACTTGAAGTTGGCCAGCCGAAACAAATTTTCCATTCTTTGTCATAGGTCATTTTGAATAAAAGCTTAGGAAATTTCTGGTGATTATTGTAAAGTATAACCATTTTTTCTAGATTTATTGAGGACAATCTCAAATGGCTATCTTTAAGGTTGCATCTAGACTGACCCCCAGGACCATTTCCTCCTATTCAAATCTTAGTTTGTCAAACAGAACTTCGTATGTGACATGAGCCACACTAGAGGTGACCGCTCGATGTGTAGGAGTTCATGATAGACAGAAATTGTCGCGATAAAGTTGTTTTTCGTTACATAGGAGGAGAGGGACATGAACAAAACTTTTCGGCTGCACCTAGCTTAATGTACAATTACTACAGAATGAATGATATATGGAGTCGCGACAAATAGTGGCCAAATCATCACAAGAACTAGCAACAATATTTGAGGTTATAATACGCCATAGAATTTCAGACAAATGATCGTGTCTATAACCATAATCAGTCATTATCCCCAATAGTGTTACAAACCCAGTAACCCAGCAGTGCACAAACTGTATGTTACTGTTATAGTAAATCTACACTACATCGGAGAGCCAAGGAAAGCTATAAATGTGATCAGCATGCAGAATGGAGAGGAACTATGCAGAGATCATTATACCAACTATACATCAATACCTAACTACACCTATATATTCACAAAACGCAAAATACAAGCAGTAGAGACAATGAAACCATCCGATATTACTTCTAGTTATAAATTTGTAGTTTCCTATCTCAGTAAGCCCTCAATGATCACGACCGCATCTATGGTCAACTGAATGTCTTCAGAACTCCTGTCACGAGGCAAGAGCTGTCCTCTTCACTAACATATTTTCTTTTTTCTAGAATCAAAGTCATCTTCCAAAGGTTCCTATTTGATGAAGCTTCATATGAGGCCACTGGCCAATGTTCCTTGTATTGACTCTTTTTAAGTACCTATTCTAATGAAGCACCGAACATTGTCTTTTAAAACTTGATCGTTGCTCTTGCTCAAATCCGCATCAAGGGATCAATAGCTGCTAATCTCACTTGAAGAAGTTCTTCAAACTTAGCACGCAAAGAAATGGAATATCAAGGAAGTTTCACATTAATGAGGCGATGTCTATTTTGAGGGACCTTTTGCGTTTGCTCTTTGAGACGGACGACGATGAAGGGTTGCCATGCCAGTTTCTTTTCCTCTGGTTGATGAACCAATTATTTATCTGCTTCAATTGCAAACCAGTTTCCTGCTCCAGCTTTGCCTTGTCTTCCTCCTGTCATGTGCCAAAACAGAATTAAATTCTTCCAAAGAGCTAGGTTAATCATTTACATAGAAGCAAGTAACCAAACAATCGCTTGCCACAATCTTTCACAGTTTCTATATTTGTCCATAGATGCAGTGCTTCCAACTTTCTCAATCTCTTTTCGCGTCTTTCTTTTATCAAATCCGCATTTTAGAGTGCCGCTTTTCTCTATCACGAAGAACTAAAGACACTATGACTATATTAGGATTACGAAGAAAAATTCAATCCATGAATAACACAACTGTCATGACTCCCATAATCTTTTATTTTTTATTCATTAAAATTGGCTATCTAATCAAAATTTCAAAAATAGCCTAGGATCCATAAAAATTCAAATAAAAGATTATGATATCCGAAAAAATAATTCGTCGTTGGGTGTCTTATAAGGCACTTACTGGCTTGGAGATAAAATTTTTTTTAAAAAAAAAATGATCCGTCATTTCACTGCTCAAATTAATGATTATATTTAATTTTTGTCAATGAAATCCTATCGAATAATGCCTAAAATCTCGAATATCACAATTAGATAATGAAATTAATCCGAAATTTGCAATTAAATATTCAAATCTAATCAAATTAGATCATTACCTAATTTGAAGTGAGCAATCCAAATTCAAACTCGTTCGAAGGCGGCTCGTGGGTGAGGCTCGCAGCAAGGCTAATCGTGGTGGTGCTTTGGCGTGTGATTCGTCACGCGGCTCGGCTCGGCTCGGTGGTGACTCTTGGGAAGACGTGAGGAGCGAATTTCTAAAGTTTCCCCTTTTCTTTGTATTCTCTCTGTATCGTGAATTCTGGAAAGTGGGGCCGTTGATGTCGTTTGCAGATGATGGAATAAATCTTCTCCGTTTCAATTTCTCTTTTTCCCCACTTTGACCACCGCTTGAATTTTCTTCCACCCTGCTCAAGATCACCTCTTTCTTTTTGCCCCGGCTCACTGTAGTGGACTTAGGGCAACTGCGGGAGATGCTGGGCGTCATTGGATGGTCATCGGCGACGGAAACCTGTAGGAAAAGAAAATTCACGGAGGCTGTTAATAGGAGGTGGCCGTCGGGATTGAAGCGTGGCTAGCACCGTTGCTGTTGGGTGGGCGGTGTTGGAGGTGCAGCGGATGGCGGCAATAGGTGGACGGCAAACTGGAAGACAGCGCCGTTGCCGAGTGAGAAGCAGCAATGACCGGCGGGTTGGTATGTCGTCGGAGGCTCGTAGCAAGGACCGTCGGAGGCTCACAGCTTGTTGTCGGTGTAGCAAGAAGAGGCCGTGGATCTGCTGGCCTTCAGCGCGGGCAGGTAGCACCTGGACAGATGAAGCAGCGTCGGCGGTGGTTGTACGGGTGCTCAGTCGAGGCCTGACTCGTCACGGTGAAGCGGCGTCCATCGAACTTTCGACTATACTATTTTTTTTTTTTTCGTCAGATTTCGGCTATACTATTTGAACTATGGGCTTTGGGCCAAATTTTAACTATGGTTATTTAATTTGTCTTTGATATTTTACATCACTAATTTGAGGTCACTTTCACTTTTGGTGATTTTGAATTTTCATTAAATTGGTTTGTATATCGTTGGATAATGCCAATCTCAACACAATGAGGTAATTTTTAAAGGACGAAACAAAAATTTGACGAGAAAGAAATGAAAGCATATTTTCAAATACTAGACTCGTTAAATGGATAAATTGGATCGGATTTGGATGGATCGAAAATGATCTAAATCATATTGACTCATATTTATATAGCATCAATTTAGTAATCCATATTTAATCTGTATTACTAAAACTTATTAATATTCTAGGAAAATCCATGTTTACCTTAATTTCTATGAGAAACTTCAAATCAAATTAAAAAAATAAAAATAAAAAAAAAATAAAAAATGTGAAAAACCTATAAATTGACATATTTATAAAGAATCTGACCAATAAAATATATATTTATAAACTACCTAGGCCTCACATCTGGACCATTTCCGTGTAATTAGATTAGATCGAACATCACATCCATTTTATATCGGTAGCAAAGCAAACTCTGCATTTCCAAATAATTTCATAACTCTCTCTCTCTCACTTCACTTCGAAACCAACTCCGGCATCGATGGCCAACCTGCCGGAACCAGCCGATTCCAATGCGCTCTGATTCGCGGTCCACCTGCTCCGTAGGCAGTGGTTCATGGTGTTCGCCTCCTCCCTCATCATGTTTGGCGCCGGCGCCACCTACCTCTTCGGCATCAACTGCAAGCAGATAAGTCCACCCTCGGCTACGATCAGACCACCCTCAACCTCCTCGGATACTTCAAGGACCTCAGCGCCAACGTCGGTGTCCTCTCTGGCCTCACCGCCGAGGTCACCCCGACCGGGTTCGTCCTCCTCATCGCCTCTCCCGTGATCTTCGCCGGCCACTTCCTCATCTGGCTCGCCGTCCCCGGCAAGATCCCCCACCCCACCGTCTGGCAAATGTCCCTCTACATCCGCGTCGGAACCAACTCCCAGAACTTCGCCAGCACCGGCACCCTCGTCACCTGCGTCAAGAACTTCCCCGAGGGGCGGGGCGTGATGCTGGGTCTCCTGAAAGGGTTCGTGGGTCTGAGCGGCTTGGTCATGACCAAGATGTACCTGGCCATCTACGGCAACAATTCCAAGTCCCTCATCCTGCTGATCGCTTAGCTTCTGCCACGGTCTCGGTCCTGTTCGTGTAATCAGATTAGATCGAACAGCTTTGGATCATTAAACACGAGACGGACATTATATGAACTTCACCTGCTTGTGCCGGTTCAACAAATCAGGATTCAAGGACCGATCCAGAAGCATGGATAGAATCTGCAAATCAGATCACACACCAGAGCACAACCACCCAACTTTTATTGAAGACGAAATGCAACCCAAATCAGCAAAAAACAACAAATGTAATCAGATTAAACTATCGGCGCCCACCAAGAAAGAAAAGCTTTAGAAAGACGATACAGGAACCGAGGGAGAACGCAGCTAGAACTGTTGCCGAAAGCCACGAGTATGCATCGCGATTGTCACTGCCATCGGTAGATCCTTGTCCCATTCATTCCCAGATAGGAGGAATTGTGAGAATACAAAGTGAGGAGAGAAATATTATGACAATATCTAGGCAAAGAAAGAAAGTTCGACCATGAAAGAATTTCCAATTGATATGATTTTGGCATGCCCTACTTAATGAAATCAACCGCTTAGCATATGAAAGTGAGTTTAAGGTCTGCACAAAACATACGGTCCAGGATTGCTAATACTTATTACATCCAGTCAGAATTGAGATATTGGCGGGCCTTTCATATACCAAGTAAACATAATATCAACATAAATTGCCACATAAAGTTCCACACATGTCAAATATGACTCCCTATTGTTATAGCTGAAGCTTCGAGATTCCAAATTGAGTGACAAGCTATATCTTTGGCTTGAGAATTCACATATGGAAGTATGAACTTTTAAACTCATCAGTACTGGCTTTTTAAGTTGCTATGATTTTCCATCGAAAATCAGCAAAAGATACATTCTATAAAAGCCTGCAATTTATTGACTTTTTACTGCTCTGCCATCCACTCATTAAGTCACTTCAGAAGCTTGTACTTCTATATATGACTTTAAAAGATAGTAATATGAGATTTTTGCTTGATTTCATGAAATTTGCATTGACTTATATTAATCAAGTTTTACGGTGCAGACACCAACCATCATTAGACTCACTTGAGGAAGGTGCTTCAAGATCCTCAGAAGCAGCCATGACATACCAATTAAAGAGGTTTTTGCAAGATTGGCCCACATTCAATACTATAATTCAAGGGGCATATAACTAAACTGAAAGCTTAAAGAGATCTTTCAGCACTTAGACTATAGAAACTCCGTCAGCCACAATGGTTCCATCAACACAATTGTCAGAGATACTCGAAGACAGGAGCTTCATGTAGCCAACTGAAACAGAAATGCCTTGCGATAGGTGAGGTTCAAGTTACCGAAACTGATGCCTATACAATTACTATCAATTTCACCATGCCATTCCTCTAATACTTACGTGTCAACAAGGAGGAAGGGCTCCACCAATGCAAACTGATAGTCCATTCAATCTTTGGCAGCAAATCCCCACCCCAAGTAGCCACACAATCACCAAAGCGAAAGAGTCACATATTCATTTCTCATCGCTGTTAGCAAGCTTGGGGACTTGCCACTCATAAAGGATTCTCTTCGCCATATAACAAACCATGAGAGCTTATAGCATCTCTTCATTGCTTGCAAAGAAGCAAGTCACAATAAAAATTAACAACCTTTGCATATCCCAACCCCTTATGTCACCATATAGACATGGTATCGTAGAAAAATCTTTTCTGCACAATTAAATCTACCATTTCAATATTGTCAATAACATGTTTTTAAACTTATATCGACAAGAGTTAACTCAAGTCACTCGGAACGCGTGCGTTCCTCGACAAACTACCTACCATTCCCAAAATGCTGATATTCACTTGAACATGCCATCTCGTAGGCCAACTAGGCAATGGAAAAGGTAATTCTTTTAGCCAAGTCATGGCTGCACGACTCCCACTAATGATAGAACTGAAACAACCAAGGCGTCTCCTAAATTATCATACGTTGAATCACCAACAAACGATTGATGATACGACTTCATGATGGTCCGAATACGATCGCGAGGAAGTTATTTCTATTTCACAACGTTGCTGCTGATCGTCTTCTCAAAGTAGTGATAGAAGTCTTTTGTATATGTTTTTTCCATGGAGGGGATGAGAGAACTGTTCTCTTTCAGAACATTCTATTTTTCTATGTAGATTGCACAATGAGAAAGTTACCTTAACTTCCCTGAAGAGACAATTGTTCGCACCTCGTCAAAGGGTGCCTCTTGAACAAATTACTTCAGGATGATCCGATGTCTCCCGTTGACACCTAATTTTAGAAAAATAAAATTACATTTTTTTTAAAATAGAGGAGATTGATTTGATTGAATTGTACAAAGAAAATTGAAATTCTGATAGATATTCGGATTTTTGTCAAATGCAGAAGCAATTTAAAAATCATGTGAATAAGAGGCAATAATTTTTACAGAATGGAAAAAATCTGAGCAAGATCGAACTAATTGCGAAATCATACCCTAATTTACAGGTTTGATTTAATACGATTGGAAATAGAAATTCGAGAAATGCCATATAAGTGGCCGTTTAGAATCACTATAAAAGAAGTTCATTTTTTCGTAATAAGAGGGGAGGATTCGAAATTTTTTAAAAAGAAAATTCAGAAGGGATTTTCGAGAAATTGAGAGCAAAAGTGTCCGGGAGAGAAAGTTCAAAGAAAAGAAAGAATTTTTGCAAGAAGAGGGCCTCGTCGGTCTTGGTCAAAGAGAAACCCTTTTCCCTTTTCTCTTTTCTTGTCAGCTACAGAACAGAGGAAAAAGAGAGAAGTGACGTGAGAAGTGAGAGAAAAAAAAAAGAAAGAACAGTGCACCGTTCTTCTCCTTTGCACAGCACCTTCTTCGCTGTTCACTGTCGCTTCCCCAGCGATCCGCGAGTCACCACCACGCCGGACGCCGCGCGGCACCGCCGCTCACCCCTCCCGCCGGCCACCGCACCAGCGTCGCCGCTTGTCGTCCCTGCTGCAGCTGCGGCGACCCAACACCTCCGCCGGCTCGTTCGTCGCTGCGTTCGCCGACGCACGCGACTCAGCACCGACGCCTTTGCGGCTTAGCCTTGACCGCTCGTTGCAGCAACCTGCACTGACCCCCTCTGCTCTGCTTGCAACCGCACCACCGCCCAATAGCCCGAGGCGCTGCTGCTGTTCTCCGCCAGAAGCCCCGACGCCAGCAGATCTGAGTCGATCGCCGCGCCGACGCCTCCTCCGCCTCACCCGCGAGCGCGCCGCCTTCGCTCGCCAGCCACGACCCAGCGCTTGACATCGTGCTCGCGCCCGACGCCTGGAGGTCGCGAACGCCCGTGACGCACCAACAGCCCACACTGCACCCGCCACCGCGCCGGAGCGCCGCTCGATTCGCCGCACCTTTGCTACCCAAGCCCCGCGCCTAGATCCGTCAATTGCCTCCCTCGTGTTAACGCTGCTGCTTTTTACATTAGGTGACTTATTTTTATGTTTTATTTTTTTATTTTTCATGTTATTTCTCCGTTTATTATATTTTATAGCATATTTAGTTTAGGTATTTAATTTGAAATAATGCATGTTAATATTTGTGCATTTTTGTAGGCATTATCCGTTAGGATTTCGTCCGGAATTATTGCAATTATTAATTTAATCCGAGAGACATCGGATTATTTTTTTAATTATATTAATTTTTGGGCTTTTTTGGTGAAATTTTAATTGTTAAATCACAATAATTATTTAATTTGGTCCGTAAGACTTCGGACCAGATTTTTAATTATTT
This sequence comes from Eucalyptus erythrocorys, assembly GCA_014182555.1. Lineage (NCBI taxonomy): Eukaryota > Viridiplantae > Streptophyta > Magnoliopsida > Myrtales > Myrtaceae > Eucalyptus > Eucalyptus erythrocorys. The sequence continues at coordinate 3,394,675 of CM024599.1, forward strand.
TGATTTGTTGTGATATTTAGGGTTAAAAATAATCGTTAATTTGGCCCGTGAGACAACGGGTTATTTTTTCGATTATTTTAATTCTTTATTGGTTGAATATCTGGATTGTTTAGACATTATGCTTATTTGATAATTGTTTATCTTGGAAAAACACTAAAAAATCAAAAAAAAAAAAATCAAAATCTTGCATTAGCCATGTAGGTTTAATAAATTAAATTGCATTTTTAGGTTTAGTAAATTAGGATTGCTTTTTTTTAGGATTATATTTTTAGGGTTGTGTTTTTAGAATTAAGTTAGGGTTGGACCTAAATTTTTTTTTAGATAATCTTCGCACATTTTAATTATCTCATTTTTCAAAAAAATAGTTTTATAGGGTTAAGTGAAATGAATTCCTAGAATAAATTAGAAAAGTATCCCTCTTAGATAGTTTAATTAAGGTTTTTTTTTTATTAATTCTAAATTTCAATAAAAAAATACAAAAATACTATGTGCATATTAACTAGCTTGTATAATAGGCCCATTTAATTAGAATTTGCATATTAATAAGATTAAGTCATCTAGTTAAGAAATGCATTTTTATAAAAGAATTTTAATTTTCAAGAAAACCCAAAAAAGTGATTGCTTGCTTGGTGTGATGCAATTTATTTATTTGAATGTTTTAATAAATGGATGAGTACCTGTGTGGTCATCACATTTGCATGATAGTAATTTAGGTTAAAATAAATCAGCCGCCTGCATAAAACATTTTCAAAAAAAATATAAAAAAGAAATGGTACCGAAAAGGCGTTAGAGAAGTCTAATGTAACCAAGTCCCCGTACCCTTATTCTCTGGTTCGTAGGAGTAAAATAATTCTCCCGTTATTTTACTTAGGTATCTAATCGACCTACCAAAAATTGATTAGTAGCGACTCTATCTGCATGTTTAAAAACTTGAACCCTAAGTCGCGAATTGATATAGGTCTGGGAGGGCCCGAGCTAAGTTTAAAGCTTAGTAGTCCATTAACCTAAATTCTAGATGGTGCACCCGGAAAAATTAGGTCGCGACATCTCCTAAAACATACATCTCCTAAAACATACACCTTATCGTTGGCAAATCATTGCAATATAACATCTTTCACTCGAACATGATAGGCTTGATAATACTCTATCAAAAATTTAAAACATTCAACATTTATCTACTTTAGAAACAATTCATACTGCCAAAAAAGTCACCTATTAGGGAGAACATAATTGCTACAGCCTAAAAAGAAATAAATAATTAATGTCTCACGGTCTCTAGACATATTTTGTTGCATCAATCCAAGTATATTTATCCTTTAAAGGTTATACTTGACAATTGTGAGGGGCGGTCGAGGAACTGCGCCCCGACGGCTTTGTAAACCCTGTGCAGCGAAGCAAGGTCGTCCCCTTTGCAGAACTTGGTCACCAAGAGTAGGCCGGCTAGGCGCTGCTCATCTCTCTCGCCTCCCAACAGCTTGAGGCAATAATCAAGCGAAGGCAGTGCTTCTCTGGCGCCGCCTCCTGCAAAATCGCAGGATACCATCAGCATCAAAACGTTAACTTCCCCCACTTTCTGGCCATGCACCAAGACCGCAACTTGACCGTTTGATGAAATGCCACAAAGAAGCAGGTGCTGCTCACCATCTGAACAGAAGGAATCGAGGGTCGAGCTCAGGACGCATGATGAAATCGTGGGGAAGGAGAATTCAGCGAATTTGCTTAGCGGATTTTCGATTTCCTGGCTTGCTTCCGCTTCCCACGGGTTGAGTAGAGACGCTTCGAGAGCAGTCTAAACTGCGCGATGAGGAAATGAAATCGGCAAGAGTCTGGGTGGCTCGGTGTAGGGGAAGCCAGTTCGGTCTTTCAAAAGACCGACAGCCGAGGACGAGGTCAGCACAAGAGGTAAATCGAGAACCACCCATCAAGGACTGGCTCTAAAAGATTGGAACCAAGACTTGATCGTTGATTTTATGGATCCACTCAAAAATCAAATTGTCAATCCGGTCCGATTTCTAATTGAGTCCATGAATCCAGTCTCAAATTCCTACAAATCTTGTTTGATCTTATATTTGGCTTGAATTGCGAGATATTTATTTTGATTAAGAATTAAAAACTATAAGGTAAATTGAATAGACAATACTTGTTAATTAAAAACTTAATCTATTCAAAGGTCATGGTGCGATCTTCTTAAGGATTCCTGATAATGGAAACAAGTGGAAAATTAGGTAGCAAATGAGAACGTTTATGTTCCTCTGCTCTTTTCTTTCCCGAAAAAAAAAAAAAAAAAAAAAAAAAAAAAGAACAAAAAATCATTTCATAACGTTAATTAATTTTTCTATTCTCCGGAATAAAAAAGTGGCCGGGGAATATATTTGGAATATAATAAGAAGTAGAAAAAAGTGATTTCTTGTTTTCGATAACAAATTTTAGAAATAACTTATTTTTTTATTTTCTCCTTTTCTTTTCTTCTTCTTCCTTGCCACTCTCCATGAGCTACCATTTGCTGCTAGCCATCACCTGCCACCGTTGCTTGCTACTACCGCCACTAGTCTACAGGCGGTGAGCACGTCTAATCGGTGGTTGGTGGTCAATGGCGATCGGTGATCAACGGTAGCGGCAGCAGGCGGCAGAGGTTAAACGCTTTCATATTCATTTTGTGGATCGTACAAAACACATTCCTATTTTTTTATTTATTTCGAGAATATAAATTTTATATAATTACCAAACACGTTATTTTATTTAGAAATTATTTCAATGAGTAAAAAAAGAAAAGAACTACTTTTAAAAAGAAATTATTTCTCAGGAATAGAAATGTTATTATTCACACCCTTAGACTCCATGTTAAAAGTCCTAACCTCACAAAAGTTAAAACATTAATCATTGAATCATTTTTTTTCAATATTAATATAATTTAAACATGGGATAGGCTAAGAAAAGACCTAAATATATTCTTAAAATGAGCCATTGGCTCTTATGGACATCTCCGATCGGTTCTCTCATTTCTTTACTTTTATTTATTTAGTTTTGGTTGAAAAAGCAAGTAAATGAATCATTAGAATGAAAAAGAAAAGTAGGGGTTTAATTCTATTGCACAACAAAGAGACAAAATTAGTCAATAATATCTAATAATATCAAATATTCATATATGTACATAGATATTGGGTTGAAAAACGAAAAAATAGTTAAGTAATTGAAATGCAATTTCTGCGATATATATATATATATCGGTCTGGTCCGGATGGGTGAGTAGGCAGGGATTCCACACCCAAAATTAGAAATTGGATCAGTACTCATTAGTTTCACCAATTAGAACCGAGAACCAGATCGGCCCTCATGAGAACTACCAGTCCAGTCTAGTTTCGAGCGATCTGGGTAATTCATGGTTCTTTTGCATACTCCTAATCGGCATGCCCCTTTATCGAGTAGTAGCGTTCGATTGCACGGTCTAAAAGTTGAAGCCGATTGAGATGGCTAGAGATGCAATCACTTCAAGTACTGCCCTTTATGTTTTGCAATGCAACCTTGCCCCCCTTAAAATTTGAAAAGCACAGACCCACCAATTGAATAGGATTAATATCAAGAAAAATCCCAAATTGATATATATACGATAAATTTACCATAAACTAATTTTTTGACAATGAAAAACCTTCAACTAGTATAGTTATGACAAATTTTATAATATGTTAATTCCCATTAAATTTTTCTTTTAAATTGCTAAGTTTGATGGCTCATAATAGTTAACAGGTGCATTAATTGGGATTTTATCTTTCGCTTGTCACAGTTGTACTAATTTGTAATTTTTTGTAGAGATGAGTGATTGAAATTTTGTATAGGTTCTACTTAGAAATTGGAACCTACTCGTTGGAACAAGTTCCTTAATTTTTGAAACCTAAAACCTACTTTGCATGTCTTAGAACTTGAAATCTACCCTGTCACAAGTTCCAGGGTTTACCCAGATTTCACATGTATTATTAATTGAACTATTACAATGAATTATCAATTTTAATCACCAACACTTCTTACTATAATTCATTGATAATAACTTATATTTAGATACATAAAAAATATGAAATATTAATAAAGTAAAAGTTTCAGTAATAAAATGGAAACTCAAACTATTAGTTTTTTATTATACATTTATCATTGGATATCATGGAATATCATTGGATCGCATAAAGATCGCATAAACATAGACTTCTTTCAGGTTCTAAATTACAGCTTCCCCAACCTAGAATCCAGAATTTACCCATTGAAATAGGTTTAATAATTTTTTAAAATTTGGAACCTACTCTACATACCTTGAAATTTTGAACCGAACAAGTTTCCACCCTAGTAGTTTTTTGTGACATTAATCTAATTTAACAAAAACTAATATAAGTAAATTTTTCACAAATGTATTAGTTCGGGGTCTTTAATTGTCAAAAATTAGTTTGTGGTAAATCTAATACAAGTGTACTAATTTGGAATTTTTCATGGTATTAATCAAATTGATAAGTTTACATGTTTTATGTTTGATCTATAGTATTCTATAAAGCAAAAATGACCTATCTTTTTATAGAGTACAATTCTTTTTAGTTCATCAAAATATCCTCAAATATTCGATCAATGGATAAATATATATATATATTAATAATCCAATCTGTTTTGCAAATATTTCAATTTTAAGGTTCTACTGTTTTTCATATCACAACAAAGCCCTACAAAAAAATTCAATTGAGAAAACATCTTTTCTCTTTTCACGTGTATGTGTAAAGTATCGTGCGTACTCTATCGATAATATCTTTCATTAATCGACAATTCAACTATCAAGTAGACAATCTAACAATACTTTTTAACCATCAATTTTTCACATGCACAGAACTCATCTGCACATCCGCTAGTACAGTATTATGAGAACCTTTACATGGAAATATTTATGTCATTGATAAGTGAAGCAATTTTTTAAAATTTTAATAAAAAAAGTATATTTTTTTTTCTTATCTAAAGTAAGAGAACTTCCTACTTTTTTTTTTTTTTTTTTTTATGTCAATCCCTTTTTCTTTATCATGTAATCTTAATTGTTTACCTTACAGATTATGTCCCTGAATAAAATCTAATGATTCTGCTTTATCTCGGGAAAATTGTCTAAAAAGTACTAAACCTATTGCAATTTTGCCAATTTAGTCCTAAATCTTTTAACCTTGCCGATTAAGTCCTAAACCTTTTATTAGTTTGCCAATTGAGTCCATCCGGCCAATTTTGACCGGAAAATGTTGACGTGGACGCCGGCGATGCCACGTAGGACCGCGGCGCTAACGTAGACAATTTTTAATAATATTGTAGTATTTTTTAATTTTTAAATTTTTTTAAAAAATTTTTTTAATATTTTCTGTTTGTCTTCTCTTTTTTTTTTTTTTTTTTTTTTTCTTTTTTGCCTTTTCCTTTGTCTTTCCGGTGGTCAGCCACCGGCCACAGCGACGGCCGGCCACCGGCCACAACCCGCCAGTGGCCTCGCCCACCACAGGCGAGGCCGGCCGGGCGACGGCGACGACGGGCGAGGCCAACCCAGGCCCGGCGAGGGCCGGCCTTGCCGGATCTAGCGAGGGGAGCCCTCGCCGGGCTCGCCCGCCGCCATGCCGATCTGGCGAGGCCGGCCCTTGCGGGCCCGGGCCGGCCTCGCCTGGCGTCGCCGTCGCCCGGCCGGGCCGGGCCGCCGTGGCGGGCGAGGCCAGCCGGCGGGCTGTGGCCGGTGGCCGGCCATCGCATGTGGCCGGTGGCTGGCCACCGAAAAAGACTACGGAAAAGCCAAAAAAAAAAAAAAAAAAAGAAGAAAAAAACAGAAAATATTTAAAAAATAAAAAAATTAAAAAATTTTAAAATATTATTAAAAATTATCCACGCGCCGGCAATCCTATGTGGCACCGCCGACGTCCACGTCAGCATTTTCCGGCCAAAATTGGCCGGATAGACTCAATTGGTAAATTAACAAAAGGTTTAGGACTCAATCGGCAAGGTTGAAAGATTTAAGACTAAATTGGCAAAACTGTAATAGGTTTAGGACTTTTTAGACAATTCTCCCACTTTATCTCTCACCTATTTTAATTTTAATTTTTCGATACTTTGTATCTTACATCAAGACAAGTGAAAATCTTTTTTCATAAGCAACTCTCTCATTATTGCACCCATTCTTGCCATGTAATGTTTTTCAAAGGAAAAATAACAGAAATGATCTCTAAACTTTAGTATAATGTGCAATATTATTCCTAAACTTCTAATTTGTTCAATGTGACTTTTGAACTTTTGGTGCATGTTTAGTTTAATCTTTGAACTTATAAAAATATTCAATATTGTCTCTAAACTTGAATCAATTAAAGGATACTATTAAATATTTTCACGTAGTGTAGGAATTATATTATATACCACATATTTAGGAATCATATTAAATAAATTAAAAATATTAGGAATGGCATTGCACATTGAGTCAAAGTTTAAAGACCATATTACACTATTTAAAAATTTACAAAGTGACACTGTAAATTTACCAAGGTTTAGAAACTATTTGTATAATTATCTCTTTTCTAATTTTGGTTTCAGTTGCCTTATTGTGACACTCATTGTAGGCCAGATGTGGGGAATCTTGCAGGCTATGAGTACAGGGCAATGGGTCATCATTTTCATGGCTTCTCTTGCGTCATGGGCCGCCGACTCACGGCTCACATCGAGAAGCACCGAATGCTCGCGTATCCGGTCTACAGTGCTTGCTCTAAGGAGATAACTTTTCTCAACACTCACAAGATCAGTGAAGACGACGCAGGGACGAAGATCACAAGGACAGCGAGGGACTTCGGGCGTCAAGGACAAGGGCATGGACCCGGCACCATTGGTTGTAGTGTATTATTGCCTTTAATAATCACCCTTTGCTATTACAATCTATTGATCACAGCTTGTATTTAACAAATCAAAAGTCTTAATTATGGATATCGTCGAAAATGGAAACTCAAAATAGTAAGTTCAAATTACATACTCACCATCGAATTCCATAGAATATCACAAAAGAAAAAGATAAAGACTTATTCCAGATTCCGAGTCACAAGAATCTAGAACATATCCATCGAAACCGGTTTTCTAATTTTTTGAACTTGAAATTTATCCTACATACCCAAACTAAAATTGAATCGGTTCCCACCAATCCGGTTCTTGATTTTATATTGAAACTCTACTCACCTATGAAGGAGGAAAAAGAAGAGGTGAGAGAAGAAAAAGGGGAAAAAAACCCAAAAATAAATGTCCATGCACGAAAATGCCTTCCAAGTCTTGAAGGAACACATGAGTCAAATTTGCTCTCGAGAGAGAACGATCTCATTTCAAATTTTTATTTGAAATATCTCTTATTATAATTCTATCAATTTATTATCTCAAATATTTTCCAATAGGCTTTTTAAAAAAAAATTAAATGCCTCTTTCTTACATATGCGAAATTGCCTGTACATTTTTGCTAGTATATGATATGTCTTTGAATATTATATTCAGAGTAACCATCACATTAAATTTCTCCAATATTAGACACCGTGTATAATTTATGTAGAGAGAGCATGGTGTACGGAGGTTATATATAGATAGTACCACCACAGTAACCACAAACAATTTAAAAGTAATTAATTGTTTTCATGAAATCTTCCCAGCAATTATCCAAGCGAAAGAATCCTCTTAACGGTGCGGAAGTTATTTATATAATGAAAATCTTTTGCGTTATACTCAAATGAATTTTTCCATGATCTTTTCTTATGGTAAATAAACATTATTAATCATGGAAATGTTTCTCAAAGGATATACATTATTATTAAAAACGTAATTATTTGAGTTGTTGAATGTTTCTGAATTTATGTTCATGATTGACCAACATAATAATAACACGCTGTGAATAATTAATGCGCGCATAGACCAATATTGTTTCAGGCTTAAGTGCCATCAATTTGATTTTTTTTGGCTTAACCATGATTGATGCGATTTCGAGTTTTGTCACTAGTGAAAAGTGATCACAATGTTTGACATGAGAAATGAGTTCAGACCTCTTAATTATTATGCTGTTGTTGATATTATTTGAAAATTGACTTTCTTTGTGCATTTGAAAAGCATGCTTTTGTAAGAACAGATACCTTATTTCATCAGAGTATATTATCATATTAGATATTTAAGGTCTTTCGGTAATCGTATTTAATTGATGGAAGAGGAGTTTACTCCTTACTTAAGCTAGCTCCAATATCTCAAATTTTCTAGTCAAATTGAACTCAAGCATCAATTTTAATACTCGATCAAATCTTGAGTCAAGTTTCGAGTATCGAACACGCAAATCAAGTTGAACTAGGCTCTCGAGCACCATGTCGACTGGACCCAACTCGAATGCACTCCTAGAGACAAAACACCACGTTTCCCCTAATTATCTATACCATATTGTCGAGCGAGGAAGCGTCCGGCGGCGGGCAACAGATGGCTGGGTGCATGAACCCATTCTCCTCTCGGACGCTCCCTCCAATCTCCACTGATGTGGAGCGCTCTCATATGCGGACTCGCACTTTGAGAATGGCATGACCGCGAGAGTCACGGGAGACGCTAGAATCCAAACCAAGTACGATGCCTGGCTCTCCTCCATCATTTTTAATTAGTGATTGATTCTAATGATTATGTTGTAGCTACTGAGTAATAGGGAGCATTCATTGTCCCCTCGTTTTGTTCATGCACCAAGGGACATCTCGGTTATTACAACCAGAGAGAGAGAGAGAGAGAGAGAGAGAGAGAGAGAGAGAGAGAATTCTAGGTATGTAGAAAAACCAGCTTGGCGATCGAAGAAACCACTATTGGAAGTGAAGAACTTAATGTCACGTGTAAGGAGATCAGTGGAGATCATTGCACGAGCATCTAGGGGAATAGAATGATTTGTTATTGTAAGGTGAGAGAGTTCTCCACACTCAAATTTGTGATTTACTATTTTTACTGTTGAGATTTGTTTTGTTTTGAGCCTTCATGTATCATCTTGAGATACGGATGAATTATTTACTTTCAATCAAGAAAAATATTTATCAAAGTAACTCGGTTTGAATTCCCAATTGAATGATTGATTTATGTGTGTCGATTGATTTATGTAACATGCTTTCTTGAGATCGGGATCAATTTGTGCATCAACACATGTTTAAGGGGATGGATTAACATGCTGATAAAGTATTATTGGTTTAGTTGGTCTAGACATCACCTATCCGCTCAAGAGAAATTGCATTAACATGCCTAAAAGCTAGTATTTGGCCGGTCATTGAAAGAAAATGAAAAGTGATAGTAATGTGGGAGGTAACAGGGGGATTCAAACCTTCAGATATTTGATTTCACATCACTTGAAAATCTAACATCCCAATTAATCCCATCTCTTATGTTGCCTTGCCTCCAAGTTATACTCATTTAGTTTGCAACGTTTCAAATCTTATTGATTTTTTTTTTCTGAATCTAATTGTGTCTAGCAAATTCCCAAGATTATGGATTCTCCATCTTCATATAAATCATCTTTACAGCCCTACAGTTGCTTTAGGAGACCCTGGCTCAATTAGAAAAATCAATGATTTTAGAAAATATTTTTTTTTTTAATTTTGATTTTTTACATCACTCAGAAAAAGTGGTAACAAAAAATATTCTCATCATCAACAAAAATGTCCACGTATAAATGGTTGTTAAGAATGCAAATAGTTTTCATTGATTCATTTTTGTAAGTGATTAAAGTTAAGAAAATACTCCATGAAACAAACGGAGCCTAAGGTTAGAAGTCACGACTTTGAAGTTGTAATTTCGTTCTCGGCGTCTACTCTCTCAATTTATATATATGGTTGTATAATAAAGGGTTGATACCATAGAAAACTTCAAATTGGTACACTCGTGATAATTTTACCTTAAACTAATATTTTGGCCACAAAAGATCCAAATTAGTATACTTATGACAAATTTACGTTAAACTATTTTTTTTTTAATGGTCAAAAAGCTTAAACCGGTATATTTGTGATAAACAAATTCCCGTTAAATTGGATTAATATTACAAAAAAACTACAAAATTGATACAACTATGATAAACGGAGAGTAAAATCGGAAACTAGTACATTAGTCAACTATTATGTGTCTACCAACTCAATATTTTGACAATAAAATTTAATAAAAATTAATAGATGATAAATTTATCATAATTGTATTAGTTTGGGATAAATTTATCAAAGGTATATTAATTTAGGGTTTAAAATTGATTTCGAATAAATTTATTATAGATATACCGGTTTTTATGATATTAATCATATAATAAAACCCATAAAAGTGTTATTTAAATTTCAACATTCGTAAAACAAAAGTGATTAAAAAAACAGCAGCTACGTGGTCCCTCAACTTCCGCAAATTACCAAACTGCCAAACAATAAAGATAAGAAAAAGTAAGATTGAAACCTCACGCGGGATTTAACGCGAAAAACCGCTTCCCACTTGCCCACCACGATCCACCCGCGGTTTTCCTCACCTTCACTCCCATCACCATCACCACCACCACCACCACTCTGCTCTGCCGCCACACGCCCCCGTCCTCATCCGCGTGACCGATAAATACATCCCTCCAACCTCATCCTCTCCTCCATCTTCTTCCTCATCGCCATCCACTCTCTCCGCTCTCTTCACAGCCTTGCACAGGCCCGAGACCAGATCAGACCAAGACTTCGAGTCCCGTCGCTCTCGCCGTCGAAATGTTGTTCCATCACAAGCTCAGATCATCCTCCCCGTCCCTCCTCTTCTCCTGCTTCCACGACAGCACCCATGCCGCCGCCTACCACAAGGCCGCCTCCTCAGACTGTGACGACGGCCACCCCCGCAAGGTCCGCTCTGCGGCCCAGGAACTCTCGCTGCCGGAGATCCGGTACAGGCGCCGCAGCCTCATCGCTCGGATCGGGAGGTGCCGGTGGAGGCCGGGCCACGCGGCCGCCCCTGCCGCTGCATCCTTGGAGTTTGGGTACGATCCGATGAGCTACGCACTCAACTTCGAGGACGACCGGAGCCGGGAGTCAGACGAGGAGTTCCCAGCGAGAAACTTCTCGGCACGGCTGCCAGTGTCTCCGGATCGGTTGCTGCCGGCAAAGTTGCCGAGGGAAGTCGTAGCTTGTAGTTGAAGTTGTTTTCTCTGGAAGAGAAAAAAAGGCATCCTTTTTTTTTTTTTTTTATTTGGATTGACAAGCAAGGCTATATTAGCAGTCCTTGGAACGATTCGGAGGGCGTGTATATATTTGTAGAAGCTTTGAGATCTCCAAGTTATGGAAGACCTGCTTCGATATGTCCCCGTCATCATCTCCATTTCACTTTCGCTTTTTGTCTGGATTGTTGATGATACCCGGTCGAGCATTTTTATTGCATTACTTTATCGAAATGCGAACCTTCAACCCAAAAAAAAGAAAAGAAAAATTGAAAAGTGAACCGATAAAAATGGGATTTACTCTATGGATAACATGGATGCATATTCTTTTCTTGTGGATAGAGATTGGTAGTGCGCCATGCTGACTCGGTACAGCACCCTTAGGCCCGTGTTCAAACACGAATTGTTAACTCTCCCTCCATATGTTTCTAATTAAATTAAATAATGAGAATAGAAATTTTTAGGGTTATAATAAATGCGTATGTTCTTCTGATCAGAAACTTATCTAAGTAATTAAAAAAATTATCTAAAGAAAAGAAAAAAAATTGTTTCCAAGAACGTAATGGTTATTCCAAAGCATTTTAGTCTGATTTATTTTGTGAATTATATTTTGACCCAATAAGTTTTACATTAAAGAATGTAATTGTGATTTTATTTTGGAAATCATCAAAGATTTTTTTTTTTTTGGAACATTCCATTATATATATAAAAGAAAATTGATAAGTCATGATTTGATGGTAACAGAGAAAATTTATAAACAAATGATTGTGCTAACAAAATTGTCAATATTAATTTATTTCTAGGTTGTACTTTACAATTTATCCATAAATTTGATCAACAACGTAATCAAGAAATAGATTTTTTTTGGTATTTCTCTTTTCGACAAAATTAATTTTTACAGAAATAAAATCTAAGAATTATAAAAAGCATACCCTTAATATACATGGAAAATTTGCCATTATGGTAACAAAATCCTACATAAAAACAGCAAAGCAATAGAAAAAGGAATCAAAATTCGGTGGCCACCACTCATAATTTGCAATCAAATGATTAAAGGTATGAAATTATTTCGTGGTCTCTCGACTTTAGCTTAATTACTAAACTACCCAAAAATTGAAGTTAGGGAAAATAAGACGAAACATCAGAGAAGGGTTTAACCCAAAACACTACGCCCCCCACTTTGCCCCGTCCTTATCCCGTCCACCCTATACAAACCCGCCACCTCATCCTCTCTCTCTCTCTCTCTCCCCACATGCCCAAATGTCGTTCAATCGCAAGCTCAAATCGTCCTCTCCATGCCTCCTCTTTTGCAGCTTCCGGGATGCAGCCGCTGTTGCCTACCACAAGGCTGCCACCTCGGACCGCAAGGACGACGGCGACCGAATGCAGAGTCCGAAAGTTGAAGCCGACTGAGCTGGCTTGAGATGCAATCACCTCAAGTACTGCCCTTTTTGTTTTGCTGGGTGACCCCTCCCCCCATCACGACTGATAATTTAACTAAATTAATATCACGAAAAATATTCAATTAATGTATATTGATAAATTTACTTTAAATTAATTTTTTAATTACAATCTCAAACTAATATACATATAAGAAATTTATTGTCTATTAATTCCTGTTAAATTTTGCTATTAAATTCTTTGAGTCGGAAAATACATGACGGTTAACGAGTATACTAATTGGGGTCACAAATGTATCAGCTTATAATTTTTTTTAATTAATTCAATTTAATGAAATTAACGGAGGTAAATTTGTCGAATTGTATTAATTTTGAGTTTTTAATTAGATAAAAATTAGCTTGGGGTAAATTTGTCACAATTATTTTATTTTGGGGTTTTATGAGATCAAAAAATTAGTTTGAAATCAATTTGATACATGATTACAAGTTTGAGGTTTTTTCTTGGTACAATTCTTTTTTGTTCATCATAATATCCTTGAGTACTTACTTTTTTAAAATATATGACCAATGGATAAAATATATTAACTAATAATCCAATTTATTTCTCACATTTTTCAATTTTAAGATTTGATTCCTTTTCATATCACAATAAAATCCGACTAAAAAAATTCAAATGATAAAATATATATTTTTTTTCACGTGTATGTGTAAAATATCATTCTTACTATATCAATAGTAATTGTCAATCAATTGACAATTCAACTATTAAGTAATAGGACAATCTCACAAAATCTTGTAACTGTCAATTTTTCACATGCACGGAACTCATTCGCACATCCGCTAGTGCAGTAACATGAGAACCTTTACATGGAAATATTTATGCCATTAATAAGGGAAGCAAATTTTTCAATTTTAATATAAAATATATATTTTTCTCATCTAAAGTAAGAGAACCTCCCACTTTCTTGATCTCAATCACGTTTTCTTTCTCATATAATCTTAATTGTACCTTACAGATTATGTCGCCAAATAAAATATAATAATTCTGCTTTGTCTCTCACCTATTTTAATTTTAATTTTTGAATATTTTGTATCTTACATCAAGAAGAGTGAAAATCTTTTTTCCAAAGTAAGTAACCCTCTCATCATCACTCTCATTATTGCGATTTAATTTGTTTTCCAATGGAAAAAATAACATAAATGATCTGTATAATGTTGTCTATAAACTTCTAATTTGTTTAATATGGTCTTTATATTTTTGGTATATATTTAATTTGGTCCTTGGACTATTTGAAAATATTTGATGTTGTCCTTGAATTTTAACCAATGAAAGATAAGATTGGACATTTTCACATAATATAGGCATTATAATGAATATTTATTACAAGTTTATGGACTACATTGAACAAATTAAAAATGTTATGAATGACATTGCACGTTAAACTAAAGTTTATAGACCACATTGATTAAGGTAAAAATATAGAAAACAAACATTGTAAATTGACTAAGGTTTGGGGACCACCTCCATTAGTGTCGTCGCTTTTTGGTGACACTCGTCGCTGTTGTTGCAGGTGAGATGTAGAATCTTGCAGAGTTTGAATACAGGGCAAGCGTTCGCCATTTTCATGACGGAGTGCGCTCACACCTTCCGCTTCCCTTGTGTCACGGGCCGACTCATGGCTCGCATCAAGAAGGACCGAGTGCTCGCCTATCTGGTCTACAACGCTTGCTTGAAGGACATTCTCTTACTCAACACTCACGAGATCGATGAGGAAAACACGAGGTTGAAGCTCACGAGGGTGACGAGGGAATTTGAGCGTTGAGGACAACGATGAGGACCTAGTGCTCCTCGGCTCATCTCAACCAACTCCCTTGTTGTGGGGCTCTTAGACACATCTCCGGTGACACCAAGGCTAAAGTCATAGAGCATCTTCTTGACATCCTCGTTGATGTTGACTCGATGAAGATGTGGCGGATGTTGAAGAGGAAGTTGGCCAGTGCGTAGGAGTAAGGGTGAGCAACTCTATGATCAATCTTGGTTTCACTTGGAGCCTATCTATAGGAATGATTCTCTAGCTTTTGGAATCCGAAACCCACTCTACATATCTTAGAACCTATCTTGTCACAAGTTCTAGGATATGCTCAGATTCCACCTGTATTCTTAATTAAATGATTGAGTGAATCATAATCTTTAGTGACTATTATTTGCTATTATAATCCACTAACCACAATTTATATTTAGACAAATGAAAAATATGAAACATTTATAGAGTAAAAAGTCTCAGTCATAAATATCGTTAAAAACGAAAGCTCAAATTAGTGATTACATATTATACACACAAAATTAAATGTTATGGAATATTACAAATCGCTCGCAAACATTGAACAAGAGAAAGATGGACTTATTCTAGGTTCCAAGTTCAAGGAACCTAAAACCTAATCATTGGAATAGGTCTCTTAATTTTTGGAACCTAAACCCTATCTTGCTTACCTTGGAACCAATTCCCTATGCTGGAGGAAGAAGAAAATGAGAAAAGAAAAAGGAAAACCTTAAAAAAGTGTCCATTCATGAAAATGCTCATGTATCTTGAAGTGTCACGTGAGTCAAATCTGCTCTCAAGAACCACTCCAAACCCTCTTTGGAGAAGAAGCCCTCATTTCAAGTTATTCTTTGAAATATTTCCTATTATTTTTATATTGTATTTCTTTACTCAAATATTTTCTACTACGCTTTTAAAAAAAAAATTAAATGTCTCTTTTGTGTACATTTTTGCTAGTATGTGATACGTCTTTGAATATTATATTCAGATAACCATCACATTAAAATAGTTTTCTCTGATACTAGACACCTTGTATAATTTATTAATTTATGTGGAGGGAGCGTGATGTATGGAGGTTATATATAGATACTACCACAATAACCGCAGACAATTCAAAAGGAATTAATTGCTTCCATGAAATCTTCGCGACAGTTCTCCTAGCGAAAGCATCCCCTCAAACGTGCGGAGGTTATTTATACAATGAAAATGTTTTTGCCTTATACTCACATTAATTTTTCCACGATCTTTTCTTATGATGAATAAAAATTATTAATCATGGAAATATTTTTCTCAAATGATATAAATTATTGTTGAAAACTTAATTATTTGAGTTGTTGAATATTTCTGGATCTATGGTCATGATCAACCTACATAATAATTACGAGCTATGAAAAATTAATATGTATCCGCATAGACCAATGTCGTTTTAGGTTTAAGCGCCATGGATTTGATTGTTTTGGGCTTAACCATAATTGATGTGATTTTTGAGTTCTGTTGTTGGTGAAAAGTGACAGAATATTTAAGAGGAGGAATGAGTTCGGATCTCTTAATTATTATGGTATTGTCAATATTATCCAAAATTTGATTTTTTTGTTGTTGTGCATTTGAAAAGCCTGCCTTCATACAAAAAAATATCTTATTTTATTCAATTATTATTATATTATATATTTAGGCTCTTTTGATGCTTGTGTTTTTGGTCTATAAAAGTATAGCCTACTACTTATTTAGTTGAGCTCAAGTATCTCGATTTTTCTAGTTGATTTGAACTCAAGCATCAATTTTAATACTCACTCAAGCTCAAGTCGGGTTTCAAATATCCGAATAGAGTTGAACCGAGCTTGAGAGGATCGTATCGACCTGACCAAACTGGAATACACCCCTAGAGACAACATCATGTTTCCCCTATCATCTATAAAATTGTCGGGCAAGGAAGCGTCTGGTGGCGGGCACCCAATGGTTGGGTATATGAACCCATTCTCCTTCGGATGCTCACTTCAATCTGCACCGACTTAGAGCACTCTCATATGCGAGGCTCGCACTTTGAGAACGGCATGAGCCCGAGAGTCATGGGAGATGCTCAGCTCCTAAGGGGGTGCATGACAACT
The DNA here is from genome assembly GCA_014182555.1 of Eucalyptus erythrocorys. Classification (NCBI taxonomy): domain Eukaryota; kingdom Viridiplantae; phylum Streptophyta; class Magnoliopsida; order Myrtales; family Myrtaceae; genus Eucalyptus; species Eucalyptus erythrocorys. The sequence goes on from CM024599.1 coordinate 3,411,176, forward strand.
GATTATTTCTGTTCCAGAAATAGTTTTTCTATTCCAGACCTAATTTGATATAGAAATCCATTTGGTAAAATTAGGGTGCGCATGAAATCATTTCTGTTCCATAAATAGTTTCTGGAACAGGAATAGATTTTTTTATTTCTAGTTCTGGACGAGTTTCTAAGCAAAAATAACCGTTTGATAACGACACAAAATTTCTACTTTAAAAATATAAATTCGTTTCTTTTGGACGGCGATTGCCGCTGCCCACCGGCGGCGGTGACGGTGGCAGCGGCGGGTAACCGACGACGGCGGAGGCAGGTGGCGACCGGTGGCGACGACGGCGATGAGCAATGAAAATTTTTTTATTTCTCATTTGTTCGAGAAATAGAAAAGTAGAAAATTTTTATTTCGATTTCTAGTCCAAACTGTTTTGAACAAGAATCTATTTCAGAAATAGAAAAGTGAAATAATTTTACCAAACGGATTTCTATTCCAGAATTGTTTCGGAATAGAAAAACTATTTCTAGAACAAAAAAATTTTTATTATGCGCGCCCTTATTTCACTTTTCTATTTCGAAAATAGATTCTTATTCCGTAAATAGGTTTGGAGTAGAAATCAAAAGTAAAAATTTTCTACTTTTCTATTTTTGGAACAGTAAATGAGAAATAAAAATTTTATTTTTTTCATCGTTCATCGCCGTTGCCGGTCGCCGCCGGTCGCGGTCACCGACCGCCATCGATCGCCGGGCCGGCCGCCGCCGCCCGGGCTGCCGCCGCGACCATCGCTCGCCCGCAAGCCGCCGCCGCCGCGATTCACCACCGTTTGCCGGCCGCAACCCCCGCCGATCCCCAGTCCGCCGCCGTTCGAAATGAAGAAATTTTGTATCATTGTCAAACGAATTTCTATTTTTGGAGTAGAGATTTTTTGTTATTATCAAACAGGTATTTTTGCTCAGAAACTCATTTAGAAATAGAAATAGAAAAATTTATTTCTATTTCAGAAATCAATTTCTGGCCAAAATAGTTATCATTCTACCGTAAATGACTAGAATCCAAACCAAACACAACACATGGCTGCCCCCGTCGTTTTTAATTAGTGATTGATTACAATGATTATGTCATAGCTACTGAGTATTAGGGAACATTCATCGTTCCCTCGTTTTGTTCATGCACCACGGGACATCTCGGTTATTGTAACGAGAGAGGGAGCAAGGGGATTCTAGGTATGTGGGAAAACCAGCTTGGAGATATATAAGAGCTTTTAGTGTCACATGAGGAGATAAGTGGGAATCAGTGCAAGGGCATGTAGGGAATAAAATGATTTGTTCTTATTGACTTTATTTAGCAGGCGCCGTTCATTCTGTTTTGATGCTCGAGACATGTTCGTTTTTGTGAAATGAGTGTGCTTGCTGTTATAGTTTGTGCGTTACCGTTTGTGCAGTTGAGATTTACTTTATTTCGATCCTCTCATATATTATCGTGAGATATGAATGAACTATTTACTTACGAATAAGAAAAAAAGAATTTATCATAATAATCTGATTTGAGCATGTGATTGAATAATTTATCAGTGTGTGCAAATCGATTTACGTAACACGCTTTCTCAAGCTTGGGACCAATTTGCACATCAACACGTGTTTAAGGGATGCGTTAACACACCGACAAAGTATTATTGGTTAGTTGGTCTGGACATCACCTATATGCTCAAGAGAAACTGCATTAACATGACTAAAAGCTAGTATTTGGCTGGACATTGAAAGAAAATGAAAATTAATGGTAATGTGAGACATAATAGAAGGATTTGAACCTTTCGATATTTGATTCGGTATCATGTGAAAATAAAACGTCCCAATTAATCCCCTCTCTTATGTCATCATGCCTCCAATTTATACTCGTTTAGTTTGCGACATTTCAAATCTTATTGATTTTCTTTTTGGATCTAATTGTGTCGATCAAATTCCCAGGATTATAGATTCTCCATCTTGATATAAATCATCTTTCCCGCCCTGCAATTGCTTCATGAGATTAAGGCTCAATTTATTTCACGAAAAGGCAATGATTTAGAAAAAATATTTTTTTAATTTTGATTTTTTACATCACACAAAAAAAGTGGTAACAAAAAATAGTCTCATCATCAGCAAAAATGTCTAGGTATAAATAGTCATTTAGAATGGAAATACTTTTCATTGATTGGTTTTTGCAAGCTGTTAATAATGATTAAATTTAAGAAAATATTTCCAAAATGTTGCTTTGTTTGTAAAACAAATGGAGTCTAAAGTGAGAAGTCACGACTTTGAACTCGTGATTCCGTTCTTGGCCTTTACTCTCGCAATTTATTATATATATGGTCGTATGATGAAACTATAAAAGAGTCATTTAAATTCAACTTTCGTAAAACAAAAGAGAGATATTAAAAAAAAAGAAAAAAAAAAAAAAAAAAAGGAGGAGCAGCTACTTGGTCCCTCGACTTCCGTAAAATTACCAAACTGCCCAACAATAAAGTTCAGGAAAAGTAAGAAACCTCACGCGGGATTAACGCCAAAAAACCGCTTCCTCAGTTTCCATCCACGATCCCTCCGCAGTTTTCCTCATCCTCCCTCCCATTCCCCAGCACCACCACGCCAGTCTGCTCTGCCGCCACACGCCCCCGTGCTCGTCCGTCCACCCTATAAATGAACCCACCAACCTCATCCTCTTCTCCATCGTCTTCCTCATCATCACCATCCCCTTTCTTCACCCTCTTCACACTCTTGCGCAGACCAGAGACCAGACCAGACCAAGATTCCCAGTCCCGTCGCTCTCACCATCGAAATGTTGTTCCATCAGCTGCTTCCGCCGCCGCCCCTACCACGAGACCGCCTCCTCGGATTGCGACGACAGTGGCCACCCCGGCAAGGTCCGCTCGGCGGCCCTGGAGCTCCCACTGCCAGAGATCCGGTACAGGTGCCGCAGCCTCATTTAGGATATCTGGAAACGTTCTATATCTCTCTGGATGCACGGCCATTGAAAATTTCCATGCTGCAAATTGCCGAAATCTAGTTGAAATTCATGGTCTTTACAGGTTGTATATATTGGCAAGATTGAATCTCTCTGGGTGTGCTTCTATTAAAAGATCTCCAGACTTTTCCAGTTTAAAGACTTAGAATTTCACGCTGCAAATAGCAAGAATCTAGCTTGAGTTTGAGGCCTTGATTGATTAATTAGAATCTTTGAGAAGGTTTTATGTCTTTAAATGCATGTCCATTAAAAAGATGACTAGACCTTTCAATCCATTAAAAGATAAATAGACCTTTCGAGTTAAAAATTTCTAAAGGGATTATATGCTGCAGATTGCGGGAATCTAGTTAAAATTCATGGCCTTGGGAGGTTGATTATTTGTAAGATTGGATATCTCTAATTGCACATCCATCGAAAGATAACCTTCAAGTTTAAAGAGTTCGAGAGGTTTCATGTTGCAAACTGTAAGAGTGTAGTTGAAATGTGGCTTTGACGGACTGGATTTTTTTGGTAATATTGGATATTTGTGTTTGCACTTCCCTTGGAAGATTATTGGATCTATCATGCTTGAAAACCCTGAAATGGTTGAACATCAACCACTGTGAAAAGCTATATGACATTCAAAGCCTAGAGGTATTCTCATCCTGCAAAAGTTTGTGTATTCAAGGATGCAAGTTGTTAGCAAAATTCCTAGATTTTTGGAAATTTGAAGATTTAAGGAACTTGATAATGACAGCTTGTTGGGAACTATCAGACATCTCAAGGCTCAAAGGATCGAGATACCTATAAAGTATATAGATTTCATGATGCTAGTCAATTGTCGCACAAGACTGCGACAAACTAATTGAGCCCTGAGGGCTTGGAGGCTAGGAGCTCCATAAGTTTTAGATATTTCTAGATGCAAGCTGATATGTGAATTGTCTTGAGCTTTCCTCGTGTAGAATATGAGCAGCTGTTATGTCAGGTATTCATGAGATTTCATGAGATCACATTCTGGTGATAGTTCGATATTTGAGACAACCCCTTTCCTCTAGTGAGCCAAAATCTTAGATGATAAAATCATGAATGAAGCTGGCAGTCTGTGAGTGATTATTTTTTGTGCATTACCCAATTGGTTTTTTATTGTTATGTGATGTTGCCCACACTCAGGTGCGATATCGTGACTGTAATTTTCTTTTGTTTGTTCTCATATGATTGCTCAAAGTGATTTGATGATTGACATGTGGATTATTAAGGAAGCTTCTGGAGGCAAAGTACAAAAACACATGGGCAAAGGAGAGCGGTCAGGCTGCTGGACTTGTGGTGCTCTGGATCCCCAAAACTCTTCGGGTTCTTTCAAGCTAATCATCAGGCATGAATTTGATATGCTGCAAGGCTGCAAGAGTGAGTTCATAGTTTCATTGTCATTTCAAGTTCTCAATCAGCCGTTTGTGTGTTGAGTTTGATCCTATAAAGATTCATACCGTTTTTCCTATCACCACGTGATTTACTCTTCTGCTCATATTTCATTCCAATGGTGGGGCTTTTTCGCTATGCCAATAAGGATTTGTTTTACTGATGCTCTATTTTGACTTTCCAGTATGCAAATTTTTGTCTCTTGTTGTGTTATAATTTTTCTAATAATCTTGATCGTCATGATATTGGAATTGCAAATAGAGCTGAACTTCAGAATCTTGAAGGTTTCATGTTGAAATGTGGCCTTGACGGGCTGAATTTTTTTTTTTGGTAATATTGGATATTCAAGGTTGCACTTTTCTTGGAAGATTATCGGATCTATTGTGCTTGAAAACAAAGGTTGAAACATCAGCCACTGTGAAATGCTACATGACATTCAAAGCCTGAAGGTATTCTCATCCTGCAAAAGTTTGTGTATTCAAGGATGCAAGTCTTTAGCAAAATTCCCTGATGTGTTGAAATTTGAAGATTTAAGGAACTTGTTAGTGACAGCTTGTTGGGAGCTATCAGACATCCCAGGACTCACAGGATTGAGATACCTATAAAATATAGAGATTTCATGATGCTCATCAATTGTTGCGCGAGACTGCAACAAACTAATTGAGCCCTGAGGGCTTGGAGAGTAGGAGCTCCACAAGCTTTAGACATTTCTAGATGCAAGTCGCTAAAGCCAATATCTGAATTGTCTTGAGCTTTTCTTATATAGAATATGAGCAGTTGTCCTGTCAGGTTTTCATGAGATCACATTCTGGTGATGGTTCGATATTTGAGACAATCCAGTCCCCTAATAAGGCAAAATCTTAGACTTGATAAAATCATAAATGAAGCTGGCAATCCTGGTGATTCATCCGTGAGTGATTATCTTTTGTAGATTACTGAGTGATTCATGTTTCTTAGTTGGAATGAATTATTTCTCTGTATCATGGTAGGAATGTAACTGGCAGCCCTTGTTGGAGGACTAGACCATAAGAGTGCCCTTAAAGAAAATAATTTGTCATCTGCATCCACTATGATTGCTCAATCTTAACATGATATCGGGAACCAGACTTTTAGATTAATAATCTCTTTTTAAGTTTTGTATCTGAAGGCTGTTCTGCTTGCTGGCAGGTCATCTATAACATGTTTGTTTTGTTTCCATGGTGAGTTAAACTTTTATCTTTAGTTGAGGCATACTGGTTTATACTTGGTGTTAATACAGTGGAAATTACAAAATGTTGAAAGAACAAGCAGCTCTTTCAGAAAATCCCTTTGACCATAGTCATCTCAGCTTCTTAAGGTGGACGATTGAAATCCCACACTTAGAAATGACGTCAATTTGCTTGCTTTTCCTAATTGCTTAAATTGGGGTTTTTATTGTTTTGGGATATTGCAAATGTAATTTTCTCTTTTGTCTGTTCTCATATGATTGCTTGCACTAATTTACTGATTGACATGTCAATTATTAAGGAAGCTTCTGGAGGGAAAGTACAAAATCACATTGGCAAAGGAGAGCAGTCATGCTGCTGGACTGGTGGCACTCTGGATCACCACAATTCGTTGGGTTCTTGCTAGCTAATCATCAGGTGTGAATTTGATCTGCTGCAGGGCTGCAAGAGTGAGTTCATAATTTCATTGTCATTTTAAGTTCTCGATTAACTGTTTGTGTTGAGTTTGATCCTCACAAGATTCACACCATTTTCCCTGTCACCGCGTGATTTACTCTTCTGCTCATTTATCATTCCAATGGTGGGACTTTTTAGCTACACCAATGAGGATTTGTTCTACTGATGCTCTATTTCAACTTTCCATTATGCAAGTTTTTGTCTCCTGCCACGTTCTAATTTTTCTAATAATCTTGGTTTTCATGATATCGGAACTGCAAATAGAGCCAAACATCAAAATATGGGAGCAGAACCATATATTTATTCCAAAGAAACTTATGATCTATTACAAGTTTGAGCAATGTTATCTATATGAAGCATGCTGGAATTATGAGAAGAAGCTTTTTCACAAGTTTATTCACTTTATGATGAGTAGCAACATCTCATGATCTATCAATAGTCCATCTATATCCAGTAGAAATAATGATTTCATGTATAATGCACTCATGAACAGGACTAGCAGCGTTACATGATATATGAAGCGTCACTTCCAGGTAGTGGCGGAGATGGAGTAGTCCTAGTGGTTGGGGCTGGTAGCTACAGGGATCCAGTTGGACTGGAGGTTGGGTGGTGGAAGTTTCGCCGACGGTGACGGCTAATTTTTGGCTCTAAGAGCAACAATCACTGTTAGCAAAGGTGTAGACAAAGTCATACTTGCAGGCATTGTCGAGGGAAAAGTTGGCTGGTCCGTTGGTTAGTCTATGAACATAGAAGCACTGTGGTAGTTATTTTTATCTCCATTTGACATGTTGACGACGTCATGCGACCCTGCTTTGAAGAAGAACACTGCAAAAATAATGGAAGATCATTGGCATTAAAAGAGTGAAGCTCAAGATTGATTGCACATAAGTACATGTATGCAATTTAAATCAGGAGATTTTACTAACAGAGCTTCTATATGCTGGAAATTACAAGAACCGTTTTTCTCTTATCTTGATATGTTTAGCTTTCTAGCATTTATGCTCCAAAAAGAATGGGACATTGAGTTCTCTTCAGGAAGATGTACATAGATTTGTCTCTCCCCTCTGTGAGAGCTTCTCTCTCTTTGTCGAGAGCTTTCCCTACATCACAATCATGTTTTCTCTCACCTACATTCCTCCATGATCATCACCCCCCATTCTTCTCGATAATCCATAATCCTCATATTCGCTATCTATCATCATTAGTTATTGCCATCTGCTTTCTATTTTCGTAAGTCTCTTTGGCATTGATTCATCACATTAGTTTTCAATTTTCCTATCACTACGCGTTGCCCCTATCAACTATTTGACCACCTTCCTTAGTTGATTCTTGGCTAATCTATTTCCTTATTATCATTACAGGATGCCTGCAGGGGTTCTCTTAACATCGCAAACAAATCTGTCAGACAATCTTCTGGGGGATCATCGAGTTTTGGAGCAAGTTGATGATGAGGAAGCTGAGATGGTTTTGATTGGAAGGATTTTGTCGGAGAAGTGCTTGAGTCAAGCTGCGTAGCTGATGTCTTAAGGAAAGCCTGGGCTGGTCTGGGTGGGATAACTGTAACCCCTCAAAATGAGAAGATGTATTTGTTCACTTTCCATGGATTGGCACCAAGCAGAGAGAGTCCTCAGTTCTGGCCCTTGGTCGATCATGGGAAATTGCATAGACCTGCAGAGATAGGATGCTCATAGGAGACGGGAGGACCTCTGTTTTTGTGAACTGGAGGTGTGGCTGCAAATACATAGAATGGCCTTCGACCAAATGAGAGAACAATGCGAAACCTATTTGCTTGTTTGGCACTCAAACTGGAAAACGCCAAACTTTTGTTGTTCTTGTAATCATTGGCCACACTGGGAAGCTATGTGACAATGAAGTTCTTATGTCTGCAGCTGTGGTTAGACAACCTAGATATGATCCTTGTAATCTCATGGGGTTTAAGTTCGCCACACTTGAGAAGAAGCATTAATTTCATGAAAAACATCTGTGAATTGCACCAGGATATCTCCTTTTTTTCTTAACAGGAGAGGTCAAGGATTCAAATGTTGGATTTCAAGATGAGATCAGGATAATGTGATTCTCTGTTTAAACCACCGAGCTGTTTGACGATATCTAAGAGTAAAAAAAAAAAAAAAAAAAAAAAAATTTAAAAAAAGGAATTGCAGTTATCTAGGTCAAAAAATGGGGGTAGGAAACGTTAGAAGATCCTAAAATTGGGTATCCATTAAATTTTGTGGATTGTATAACAACGTGTATGGAATATGTGCCAAGAAGTCAATGATGAAAGATACAAAATGACCTACACAATAACAAAGAAATCATTAAAAAGTTCTTCATAAATGTTTGGTATATTAGGATAAAATGGTGGTTCAAATGTAATAATGTTTTTATATGCCCAAGTTGCATTACAAAATTCAATGTTTATCTTTTTTTTGTACTGTTCTTTCTCGGATTCGTTTTGCCAATGAACATCAACTGACTTGGAGTTGGCCAACCGAAAAAAAATTTCAATTCTTTGTCATAGGTCATCTTGAAGAAAAGCTGAGGAAATTTCTGGTGATTATTGTGAAGTATAGCCTTTTTCTTCTAGATTCATTAAGGACAAGTTCAATTGGTTATCTTTTGAGGTTGCACCTAGACTAACCCCCAGGACTATTTCCTCCTATTCAAATCTCAGTTTGTCAAGAAACAGAATTTCGTATGCAACATGAGCCACACTAGAGGTTATCGCTTAACGTGTAGGAGTTCATGACAGACAAAAATTGTCTCGATAAAATTGTTTTTCGTTACATAGAAGGAGAGGGATATGAACAGAACTTTTCAGCTGCACCAGCTTAATGTACAACTACTGCACAATGAATTAAATATGGAGCCGTGACAATCAAGTGGCTAAATCATCATAAGAACTAACAACAATCTTTGAGGTTGCAAAACGCCATAGAATTTTAGGCAAATGATCCTGTCTATACCATAATCAATCATTATCCCCGGTAGCAATACAGACCCAGCAAAAGTAGATGGAGAAAAGGGTTCGGCGGTGAAGAAACCTACACCATCTACCCTATCTGCTGCGGCAGCAACAGCAGCATTGATGGGAAACCAGAAGGTTATCTTTAAATTTAAAAAAAAAAAAAAAAAAAAAAAAAAACAACAACAACAAAAGAAATACACCAAAATAAAAGAAAAAAATTCAAAGAATATCAAAGTATTATTAAAAATATCTATGTTAGCGCCGATCGTGTCACTAAGACAGCCAATGTCAACATTAATTATTTCCAACAAAAACTAGTCAAACATACTCAATTAATATTAATGTAGAAAGATTTAAGATTAAATTACTCTAATTAAAATATTTAGAACTAAATTACTTCAACTAAATTATTAGACAATTTAGATCGATTTTAATCTAGTGTTAGCGCGGGTGCGCAAACATTAAAGATAACAACCAATGGATAAAGAAATTGCAGGAAATTAAATACCGTAGCAAGCAATTATATTTTAGCTTTCTTTTTATTTTGAAATTAAAACTAGGTTATATGACATGCAATTTCATTTAATCCTATGACCTAGTTCTAATGATGTACAATTTCTGATTAAATAAATCTAACATGACACACATATGACATAACAATATAACATGGCCTAAACTATATGACAAGCCTATGATATTTTGGTATTTTTATTAAAATTTGAAGTAGATAAATGTCCTAATTAAACTATCTAAAATAAATGATTATCCAGTCCATAGATAAGTGAATAGTTGAACCTAAACGCTGTCCTATCTTAGAAGACCATTTTAAATATGCAATATTATCTAAATAAATCCTATTTATTAAAGAAAATTCATATCTAGAATATATTCTAATTCATTTTTAGAATCAATCTTGACATGCAATCTATTTAAAATTAGGCAATATTATATTAAAAAACCATATATTCGAACATGATATTTTCTTTCATTGTACATTCATTAAAGTTGGCTATCTAATAATCATCTAGGAAATCCATAAGATTTAAATAAAAGATTATGATATTTGAAAAAATAATCCATCGTCTCACATCTTATAAGGCACTTACTGGCTTGGAGATAAAATTTAAAAAAAAAAATGATCCATTATCTCATAGCTCAAATTAATGATTATAATTAATTTTTGTCAATGAAATCCTTTTGAATAATGCTTAAAATCTCGAATATCATAATTAGATAACGAAATCAATCTGAAGTTATAATTAAATATTCAAATCAAATCGGATTAGTTCATTACCTAATTTGAAGTGGGCAATCCAAATTCAAACTTGTTCGAAGGTGGCTTGTGGGTGAGGCTCGCAGCAGGGCTACTTGTGGTGGTGCTTGATGGCATGAGACGGCTGCGGCGGTGGTGGTTCGGCAGGCGATTCGTGATCCGGCTTGGCTCAGTTCTGTGGTGACTCTCGGGAGGACGTGAGGAACGAGCACCCAAAGGAGCGAATTTCCAAAATTTCCCCTTTTCTTTGTGTTCTCTCTGTATCGTGTATTCTGGAAAGTGGGGGCGTTGATATTGTTTGCAAATGATGGAATGAATCTTTCTCCGTTCCAATTTTTATTTTTCTCCACTTTGACCAGCGCTTGACTTTTCTTCCACTCTGTTCAAGATCACCTCTTTCTTTTTGTCCTGGCTCAGCTGCAGTGGACTTAGAACTAGTGCAGGAGATGCTGGGCGTCACTGGATGGTCAGCGGCGATGGAAACCTGCAGGAAAAGGAAATTCATGGAGGCGGACTGAAGCGTGGCTAGCACTGTTGCTGTTGGGTGGGTGGTGTTGGAGGTGCAACGGACGGTGGCAACCGGTGGACGGCAAACTGGAATACAGCGCCGTTGTGGAGCGAGAAGCAGCAACTACTCGCGGGTGGTCCATCGTCGAAGGCTCGTAGCAAGGACCATCAGTTGGAGGCTTACGGTTCGTCAGCGGTGTAATAAGAAGAGGCCGTGGGTCAGCTGGCAATCAGCACGGGCAGGTAGCACCAGGACAGATGAAGCAGGGTCGCGATGGTTGTGCAGGTACTCAGTCGAGCCGAGACTCGTCACGGCAAAGCGGCATTGGGCCAATGAGTGAGCAAAGAGTCTAGACGTCGCCTCAAAGGGAGCAGCAACGTCGGGACAGAAGCTTTGGCATCGCAGATGCAGCTAGATCGTCGTGGGACAGAGCAGCGAAGAAGCTTCGGCCGCGTTGCCGCGTTTGTTTTCGTTTCTTTTTTCTGTTTTTAAACAGTTTTTTTGTTTTTTTTGTTCTAGGGAAGCAAAAAAAAAGAAAACGCGTTTGTTTGCATTTTTATTTCAAATCTATTTTTTTTTATTCCCAGAAACACATTTGAAAAAGAAACAAGAAAAAAAAAATTTATTTCTTATTTCTGGAACAAAATTTAAGAACACTTTTTCTCACTCTTCCATTTTCTTCTCTCTTTTTCTTCTTCTTCTTTCTTTCTTTTTACTTTGGCCGGTCGCCGACCTCGGCCATGGTCGGCGACCGGCCGTCGAGGGCCGGCAACCTCGCCAAAGCGTCGCTGGCCCCCGGCAAGGCCGAGCGTTGCCGGCCCTCGGTGAGGCTCGACCTCGCCTAGATCCGGCGAGGCCGAGCTCGCCTAGCGGCCGGCAAGGCTCGCCCGGCCAAGGCGAGGCCGACCTCGCGCTCGCTTGGGCAAGCTCGATCTCGCCCGAGATCCGGTGAGGCTGAACTCGCCCGGCGGCCGGCGAGGCTTGGCCTCATCGGGCCCTGCCCGGGTCGGCGTCGCCTAGCGGTGGCCCGACGACGTCGAGCCTTACCGAATCTGGGGTGAGCTCAAGCTCGCCCGGCCAAGGTGAGGCCGAGCCTCGCCTAGCTACGGCGAGGCTCGGCCTCGCCGGGCCGGCAAGCCTCGCCGTGGTTGGGCGAGGCCGTCGGCCCTCGTCGGCCGGCCGAGGCCGGCGACCGGCCAAAAGAAGAAAACAGAAAAAAAGGAAAAATAAATAAGAAAAATAAGAAAGAAAATAGAAAAAATAAAATAAAAATATTAAAAAATTAAAAGAAATAAAAAAAATTATACAAATTTACCAAACGTGTTTGTTCTTTTTATATTTGGAATAAATTTACCAAACGCGTTTTTTTATTCAAAAATTGTTTCCTGAAGCAGAAATACTTTTTTCTATTTCTGTTCCTAGAAACAAGTTTTAAACAGAAATGTTACCAAACACACCCTTAGGCCCCACATGCTTGAGATAAGCGGAGATCAGCGCAAGGGCATGAAGGGAATAAAGTGATTCATTCTTGCTAACTTCAATTATCGGAGTAACTCAAGTTGAACCCCCAATCGAACAATTTATCTATGTATGCAGACCGATTTATGTAACATGCTTTCTCCAGCTGAGGATCACTTTTTGCCCATGTTTAAAAGATGCATTGGCACACTAATTAAGTGTTGACTTAGTAAGGTGATTTGCTCCTCTCCTACATTCTTGCGCTCAACTTTTGTTGAGAGAACAAGGTATAATCATAAATGCACCATAAATGCACCGAATCAACTTAGAGGAGTGTGTCCTCGAGAAGACAAACCGATTGAGACGCGTAAAAGCTTAAATTAAATACGTCAGTACAATTCAAAATTAATATTCAACTAGATATAATTAAAAAGAAATGAGAAGAAGTGAAAAGCGATTGCAATGGGGGAGGTGATAGAGGGATCCGAAGATTCGGATATTGTATTTTGATATCACGTGAAAAAAAAAAAAAAAATTAACGTCCTAATCATCTATTTTTTATAGCCTTATTTTAAAGATATACTTGTCTAGTATATCAAATAATGTCGAAATTTTCAGGTAAATCAATAAAAATATGTCTTGAAATTAAAATGTCACTATACAATAATTGAATACCGTTATGTCCCATTTGATTTTCTTTTGGAACTTAATCATGTCCATCACATTCCAAGATTTATCAATTCTGCAATTCCATATAATCAACCTTGCCCCCACCCCCAACCCCCAAAAACCCAAAAAAGAAAAAAGGAAAAGAAAAATCCCTTCTCTCTCCCTATTTACCCGCAACCCACCCATAAAATGTAAATCTAATTCTACTTTTGCAAAACCAAAAAGAAGATCCCCGACTTGAGCTTAATTACCAAACTGTCCAACGAGAAAGTCAAGAAAGGTAAATTAGAAATCTCACGCCGGATTGACAAAAAACAACCGACTCCCACTGCTCTGCTTTACTGCTCGCCGCCGCCCCTCTGCCGCGTCCTTCTCCGTCCACCCTCTTAAAACCCGCCACCTCAGCCTCTTCTCCATCTTTTACCTCATCACCATGCACTCTCTTCACTCTCTTCGCAGTCTCGCACAGACCAGACCAGACTCTGACTCCATCGCGCGCTCTCCCTCTCTCTTTCACACCCAAAATGTTGTTCGAACACAAGCTCAGATCATCCTCCCCTTGCCTCTTCTTCTGCTGCTTCCGCGAAGGCCACGCTGCCGCCTACAAAAAGGCCGCCGCCTTGGACTGCGACAATGGCAACTGCCGCAAGGCAGCTTGGTAGCCCGGCTGGTGCTGCTTTTCACTGCTCAGGAGCTCCCGCTGCCGGAGATGCGGGCAGGAGGCTCGTCGCTCGAATGAAGTGGTGCGGGTGCAGGGAGGGCCGCATCCCGGCCTTGGAGTTCGGATACAATCCAATGAGCTATGCACTCAACTTCAAGGATGATCGAAGCTGGGAGTCGGACGAGGAGCTCCCAGCAAGGAACTTCTCGGTGAGGCTGCCGGTGTCTCTGGATCGGTTTTTGCTGGCGAAGTTACTGAGGGAAGTTATAGCGTTTAGTTGAAGTATTGTAGATTTTGAAATATCATTTTATGGAAAATCTGCGTTGATATGTCATCTTCGTCTCCATTTTGCTTTCGCTTTTTGTTTGGAGTGTGCCGTATTCGAGCATTTTTGCTGATTGGTGTTGCATCAATGAAATAGGAGCCGACAAGTAAATTATGTTGGGGATGAACGAATTTACTTTATGGATAACGTGGATGCAATTTCTTTTCTTGTGGTTAGAGGTCAGTGGACTATGCATGGCTGGGTATTAAATATGTCAAAATGGATTATACACCTATTTCTATATGATATGATTGGCTAAATTATTATATGAATAAGTTTATTCATAATTAATACAATTTTTAGGTATTTTGTCATCGGTGAAAAGTGACCATAGTTTATGACATGAGGAATGACTTCGGATCCCTTAATTATTATATGTATTCAACATAATCCGAAAATTGACTTCTTTTGTGTATTTGAAAAGCGTGGTTTGTCCAAAAATACATCTTATTTAATCAAACTATTATTATATTATACAATTAGACTCTTTCGATAATCATATTTGATATATAAAAGTGAAGTTTACTACTTATTTACCCGAGCTTTAGTATCTCGATTTTTCAAGTCAAATTAAACTCGAGCATCAATCTTAATACTTGATCAAGCTCGAGTCGAGTTTCGAGCATCAAACATGCAGGATCAAGTCAAATCGAGCTCTCAAGAACACCAACACCATGTCGATTGGACCCGATTCGAATACACCCCGAGAGACAAAACGCCACGCTTCCCCTATTATCTATACCAAAATGTCGGGCGAGGAAGAGTCCGGCGGCGGGCAACCGATGGCTGGGTGCATGAACCCATTTTCCCTTGGACGCTCACTCCAATCTCCACCGATGTGGAGCGCTCTCATATGCGGACTCGCACTTTGAGAGTCGCACGAACCCAGGAGTCACGGGAGGTGCTCAGCTCGTAAATGACTAGAATCCAAACCAAGCACGACACATGGCTGCCCCCATCGTTTTTTATTAGTGATTGATTGCAATGATTATGCCGTAGCTACGGGGCATTAGGGAACATTCATCGTCCCCCCGTTTTGTTCATGCACTACGGGACATCTCGGTTATTGTAACTAGAGAGAGAGAGAGAGAGAGAGAGAGAGAGAGAGAGCAAGCAAATTCTAGGTATGTGGGAAAACCAGCTTGGAGATCTATGAAACTACCATCGGAAGAAGAGATTAGTGTCACATGAAGAGATGAGTGGAGATCAGTGCAAGGGTATGTAGGGAATAAAATGATTTGTTCTTACTGACTTTAAATATTAGCCGTTGTTCATTTTGTTTTCGACACATATTCATTTTTTTGGAATGACAATGTACCCGCTATTATAATTTGTGCTTTATTGTTTTTTTTTTTTTGTTGAGATTTACTTTATTTTGAATCTTTCACATATCATCTTGAGATATGAAAGGATTATTTATTTTCGAACAAGAAAATAGAATTTTATCGAAGCAACCCACTTTGAATTACTGATTGACTGATTTTTCTATGTGTATTAAATAATTTAGACAGCACGCTTTCTTAAGCTTGGGATCAATTTGTGCATAAGGGATGCATCAACACACCAGCAAACTGATTTAAACATCACCTATCCGCTCAAAAGGAACTGCATGAACACGACTCAAAGTTAGTATTTTACTAGACATCGAAAGAAAATAAAAAAAGTGATATTGATTCAATATCATGTGAAAAATCAAATGACTCATTTAATATCTGACATTTCAAATTTTGTTGATTTTCTTTCTCGATCTAATTGTCTCCATCATGTTTCCAAGCTTATAAATTATCCATCTTCATATAAATCATCTTTCCCACACTGTAGCTACTTCAGGAGACTAAAGCTCCATTATTTTCACAAAAAATTGATAATTTGAAAAATATTTTCTTAATTTTAATTTTTTAGGAAAAGTGATAATAAAGAATATTTTATCATCAACAAAAATGTTCAGATATGAGTTGTTAATGGAAATGCATTTCATTGATTATTTTTGTAAGCGATTGATAACAATTAAAGTTTGGAAAATATTTTTCAAGATATTAATTTTTCAGCCAAACAAACAGAGTCTAAGGTCGGAATTCACGACTTTGAACTCCCGATTCCAATATTGCAGTTTACTCTCTCAATTTATATATATGGTCGTACGATGAAACCCATAAAAGAGTCATTTAAATTTCCACTTTCGCAAAACAAAAGAGAGATATTAGGAGGAAAAAAAAGAAAAAAAACCAGCAGCTACGTGGTCCCTCGTCTTTTGCGTAATTACCAAACTGCCCAAAATCATTATGAAGAAAAAGTAAAGATCGACACCACACGCGGGATTAACGCAAAAAACCGCTTCCCACTTGCACCCCACGAACCGCCCGCGGTTTCCCTCATCCTCACTCCCATTCCCAGCACGAACCACGCCACTCTACTCTGCCGCCACACGCCTCCCCTCCTCATCCGCCCGACCGATAAATAAACCCCTCCAACCTCATCCTCTTCTCCATCTTCTTTTTCATCGCCATCCACTCTGGCCGCTCTCTTCACGGCCTTGCACAGACCAGAACAAGAATCCGAGTCCCATCGCTCTCGCCGTCGAAATGCTCTTCCATCACAAGTTCAGATCATCCTCCCCCTCCCTCCTCTTCTCCTGCTTCCACGACGGTGGCCATGCCGCTGCCTACCACAAGGCCGCCTCCTCGGACTGTGACGACGGCCACCCCCGCAAGGCCCGCTCGACGGCCCCGGAGCTCCTGTTGCCGGAGATCCAGCACAGGTGCCGCAGCCTCATCGCTCGGATCGGGAGGTGCCGGTGGAGGCCGGGCCACGCGGCGGCGGCGGCCTCCTCGGAGTTCGGGTATGACCCGATGAGCTACGCGCTAAACTTCGAGGACGATCGGAGCCGGGAGTCAGACGAGGAGTTCTCAGTGAGGAACTTCTCGGCGCGGCTGCCGGTGTCTCCGGATCGGTTGATGCCGGCGAAGTTACCGAGGGAAGTCGTAGCTTGTTGTTGAAGTTGTTTTCCTCTGGAATTTTGATCCACAAGTTGGGCTATATCAACAGTCTCTAGAGCAATTCGCAGAGTGTCTGTATATATATGTAGAACTTCGAGATCTCAATTTTATGGAAGATCTGCTTCGATATGTTTTCGTCGTCTTCGCTTTGCTTTCGCCTTTTGTCTGGATGGTTGAGCCCCGGTCGAGCATTTTTGCTGATTGGCCATGCGTCATCGAAATGCAAACTTTCGACTTAAGAAAAAATAAATAAATAATTGAAACACGAACAAACAAGAAGCAATTTTATTGTTGGATGAATGTGTCACAGGCCGATCGATTGGGGATCGAACCGCGCGGTGACTCGGGCAATTTTGGTTCACCCAAGTCAAGCCTTGCTCGATCAATCGCACAACTCGATTGCACAACCTGGATAGAGAGAAAGTTTAGAGAGAGAATCTATGAAAAGAAAGTGAACTTGGATTACTGAAATGTTGGATGGATACAAATGAGGGGGAAGACACCCCTTCTTATACTTGATGCCCTCTAATTATATCCATTGATTGACTTTTGATATGGCGACCAAGATCGCACCGCCTCATCTACCGACATAAATGCCAACTACTAGCGACCGACATAAATAGAAGTTATCAACTACCAATATAAATGAGAGGGCTTCTAGAAGACGGCTCAATGACGGCTTCACCCGTCCTTGGAAACTTCGGGGAGAAGACTTGGTGGAAATCCGAGTGAGAGCAGGAAGTCCACGAGCGAGTCACGATCGTCCTCCAGGAACCTCTTGGGTCGACTCTCTTTCGGCCCGTGACATTCTCCCCCACTCAATCAAGCGACGTCCTCGTCGCTCTCAGCTTGACGGTCGGCCTTCTTGGTACGAGCACATGCTTTGACACGAGCTCTTTTGTTCTTATTTCGTTTCGCTCAGATACTCACAAACGAAGGGCCACATCCTTCTATGGTCCGCTTGGGCTTGGCATGCGACTCCACCTTAGGCTTAGGCGTGGCATGCGATGAGTACTCGACCTCGAGGAAGAGCACTTGAATTGGCATGGCATGTGTTGGAGTAGGATCCAACTCAACCTTTGGCTTCACCTCGGATAGCTTGTGGATGCGCATCACGGCCTTCAAGCTCTTGTCGAGGCGTCGGATCGACGTGATGGTCTTGGTGTCGACCACCCCTTTGATCAAAGGGATCATCGACGGGCATTTTTGGTCGAGGATCATGAGACATTTTGTCCTAATGTCGATTATGGCTCCCACACTTTCAAAGAATTGCATGCCAAGGATGAGATCATAATCGTCAAGAGGGATTACCTCGAACGTCACCTTGCCTTTTCATCCGCCAATCTTGACATCCACGTCAGGAGTTGCTCCTATGCCATGGAAGTCGCCCAAATTGATGGGCTTGTATGACTTCGCGGATGGTTCCACGCAAAGTCCCAAGGCTTTGGCAACTTCGATCGACATGAACATGTTCGACGCGCCGGTGTCGACCAAGGCGTAAAGCATTCGGCCACACACTTTGACTTCCACCAAAAACATGTCCATGTTTGGTGCAACTTCTTCTTCTTTCGATGGTGATCGAGCTTGGACCGAGTTGACCATCCTCACAGCTCCAATCTGGATATGCCGCTTATCTTCTTTGGGTTCCTCCTCCTCTTCGATGGCTAGGAGGGCATTGATTCGACCCTTTTTCGGGCATTTTTGAGTCCAATGCAGACCTTTGCAAATAAAACAAGGAGAAGGTGGGGGTTGATCGAACTTACTCGTCGTACAGTCCGATTGCGATCGACCCTTTTAGAAGGACGGCTTGGAAGACCCTTCTCCCCATGTCTTGACATGGCCGCTTTGCTCATGCGCGCCTCGGGGAGTGTTTCTTCCCTCTTTCTCGGATCGATCCGATCTCCACGATCGACTCCTTGGTTCGGTCTTGGTGAGGTCGACGAGCGACTCAGCCACGCTCAGTGCTCTCGCAACGGACGGTGGCAACAGGTGGACGGCAAACTGGAATACAGCGCCGTTGTGGAGCGAGAAGCAGCAACTACTCGCGGGTGGTCCATCGTCGAAGGCTCGTAGCAAGGACCATCAGTTGGAGGCTTACGGTTCGTCAGCGGTGTAATAAGAAGAGGCCGTGGATCAGCTGGCAATCAGCACGGGCAGGTAGCACCAGGATAGATGAAGCAGGGTCGCGATGGTCGTGCAGGTGCTCAGTCGAGCCGAGACTCGTCACGGCAAAGCGGCATTGGGCCAATGAGTGAGCAACGAGTCTAGACGTCGCCTTAAAGGGAGCAGCAACGTCGGGACAGAAGCTTTGGCATCGCAGATGCAGCTAGATCGTCGTGGGACAGAGCAGCGAAGAAGCTTAGGCCGCGTTTGTTTTCATTTCTTTTTTCTGTTTTTAAACAGTTTTTTTGTTTTTTTTTCCAAGGAACAAAAAAGGAACATAAACACGTTTGTTTGTATTTTAGTTCCAAATCTATTTTTTTGTTTCCAGAAACACGTCTGGAACAGAAATAAGGAAAAAAAAAATTTTAGTAAAGGAAGAAAAAAAAAAATTTCTTGTTTTCGGAACAAAATTTAAGAACACTTTTTCTCTCTCTTCTATTTTCTTCTCTCTTTTTTATTCTTCTTCTTTTTTCTTTCTTTTTTCTTTGGCCGGTCGCCGGCTTCGGCCATGGCTGGCGACCGGCCATGGCTGGCGACCGGCCATGGCTGGCGACCAGCCATCGAGGGCCGGTGACGCCATCGAGGGCCGACAATCTCGCCGAAGCGTCGTCGGCCCCGGCAAGGCCGAGCGTCGCCGGCCCTTGGTGAGGCTCGGCCTCACCTTGGCTGAGCGAGCTCGAGCTCGCCTAGATCCGGCAAGGCCGAGCTCGCCCAGCGGCCAGCGAGGCTCACCTAGTCAAGGCGAGGCCGACCTCATGCCGGCCTGGGCGAGCTCGATCTCGCCCAGATCCGGCGAGGCCAAGCTCGCCCAGCCGCCGACGAGGCTCGACCTCACCAGCCACCGCCAGGTTGGCATCGCCTAGCGGTGGCTCGTCGACGTCGAGCCTCGCCGAATCTGGGTGAGCTCGAGCTCACCCGACCAAGGCGAGGCCGAGCCTCGCCTAGCTACGGCGAGGCTGCCTCACCGGGGCCGGTGAGCCTCGCCGTGGCCGGGCGAGGCCATCGGCCCTCGTTAGCCGGTCGCCGGCCATGGCCGAGGCCTCCGACCGGCCAAAAGAAGAAAAAAAGAAAAAGGAAAAAGGAAAAATAAATAAGAAAATAAGAAAAATAAGAAAGAAAATAGAAAAAATATTAAAAATTAAAAGAAATAAAAAAATTATACAAATTTACTAAAAGTGTTTATGTTCTTTTTATATTTCGGAACAGATTTACCAAACACGTTTTTTTGTTTAAAAATTATCCCCTGAAGCAAAAATACTTTTTTATTTTATTTCTATTCCCGAAATAATTTTTAAATAGAAATGTTACCAAACGCACCCTTAGTCTCCACGTGCTTGAGATAAGCGGAGATCAGCTCAAGAGCATGAAGGGAATAAAGTGATTCATTCTTGCTAACTTCAATTATTGGAGTAACTCAGGTTGAACCCCCAATCGAACAATTTATCTATGTATGCAGACCGATTTATGTAACATGCTTTCTCAAGCTGAGGATCACTTTTTGCCCATGTTTAAAAGATGCATTGGCACACTAATTAAGTGTTGACTTAGATAGTAAGGTGATTTGCTCCTCTCCTATATTCTTGCGCTCAACTTTTGTTGAGAGAACAAGGTATAATCATAAATGCACCATAAATGCACTGAATCAACTTAGAGGAGTGTGTCCTCGAAAAGACAAACCGATTGAGACGCGTAAAAGCTTAAATCAAATACGTCAATACAATTCAAAATTAATATTTGACTAGATATAATTAAAAAAAAAAAAAAAAAAAGAAGAAGAAGAAGTGAAAAGCGATTACAATGTGGGAAGTGATAGAGGGATTCGAATATTTGGATATTGCATTTTGATATCACGTGAAAAAAAAAAAAAAAAAAAAAAATGAACGTTCTAATCATCTATTTTTTATAGCCTTATTTTAAAGATATACTTGTCTAGTATATCAAATAATGTCGAAATTTTCAGGTAAATCAATAAAAATATGTCTTGAAATTAAAATGTCACTATGCAATCATTGAATACCGTTATGTCCCCTTTGATTTTCTTTTTAGAACTTAATCATGTCCATCACATTCCAAGATTTATCAATTCTGCAATTCCATATAGTCAACCTTGCCCCCACCCCCAACCCCCAAAAACCCCAAAAAAGAAAAAAGGACAAGAAGTATCCCTTCTCTCTCCCTATTTACCCGCAACCCACCCATAAAATGTAAATCTAATTCTACTTTTGCAAAACCAAAAAGAAGATCCCCGACTTTTGCTTAATTACCAAACTGCCCAACGAGAAAGTCAAGAAAGGTAAATTAGAAATCTCACGCCGGATTGACAAAAAACAACCGACTCCCACTGCTCTGCTTTACTGCTCGCCGCCGCCCCTCGGCCGCGTCCTTCTCCGTCCACCCTATTAAAGCCCGCCACCTCAGCCTCTTCTCCATCTTTTACCTCATCACCATTCACTCTCTTCACTCTCTTCGCAGTCTCGCACAGACCAGACCAGACTCTGACTGCGCTCTCCCTCTCTCTTTCACACCCAAAATGTTGTTCAAACACAAGCTCAGATCATCCTCCCCTTGCCTCTTCTTCTGCTGCTTCCGCGAAGGCCACGCTGCCGCCTACAAAAAGGCCGCCGCCTTGGACTGCAACAACGGCAACTGCCGCAAGGCAGCTTGGTAGCCCGGCTGGTGCTGCTTTTCACTGCTCAGGAGCTCCCACTGCCGGAGATGCGGGACAAGTGCAGGAGGCTCGTCGCTCGAATGAAGTGGTGCGGGTGCAGGGAGGGCCGCATCCCGGCCTTGGAGTTCGGATACAATCCAATGAGCTATGCGCTCAACTTCAAGGATGATCGAAGCTGGGAGTCGGACGAGGAACTCCCAGCAAGGAACTTCTCGGTGAGGCTGCCGGTGTCTCTGGATCGGTTGCTGCTGGCGAAGTTGCTGAGGGAAGTTATAGCGTTTAGTTGAAGTTTTCTTCTCTAGTTCTTTTGATTTTGATCGACAAGTTTGGCTACCAGGGTCGACCGTGTCTTACTGTACATATTGTAGATTTTGAAATATCATTTTATGGAAAATCTGCGTTGATATGTCATCTTCGTCTCCATTTTGCTTTCGCTTTTTGTCTGGAGTGTGCCGTATTCGAGCATTTTTGCTGATTGGTGTTGCATCAATGAAATAGGAGCCGACAAGAAGTAAATTATGTTGGGGATGAACGAATTTACTTTATGGATAACGTGGATGCAATTTCTTTTCTTGTGGTTAGAGGTCAGTGGACTATGCATGGCTGGGTATTAAATATGTCAAAATGGATTATACACCTATTTCTATATGATATGATTGGCTGAATTATTATATGAATAAGTTTATTCATAATTAATACAATTTTTAGGTATTTTGTCATCGGTGAAAAGTGACCATAGTTTATGACATGAGGAATGACTTCGGATCCCTTAATTATTATATGTATTCAACATAATCCGAAAATTGACTTCTTTTGTGTATTTGAAAAGCGTGGTTTGTCCAAAAATACATCTTATTTAATCAAACTATTATTATATTATACAATTAGACTCTTTCGATAATCATATTTGATATATAAAAGTGAAGTTTACTACTTATTTACCCGAGCTTTAGTATCTCGATTTTTCAAGTCAAATTAAACTCGAGTATCAATCTTAATACTTGATCAAGCTCGAGTCGAGTTTCGAGCATCAAACATGCATGATCAAGTCAAATCGAGCTCTCAAGAACACCATGTCGATTGGACCCGACTCGAATACACCCCGAGAGACAAAACGCCACGCTTCCCCTATTATCTATACCAAAATGTCGGGCGAGGAAGAGTCCGGCGGCGGGCAACCGATGGCTGGGTGCATGAACCCATTTTCCCTTGGACGCTCACTCCAATCTCCACCGATGTGGAGCGCTCTCACATGCGGACTCGCACTTTGAGAGTCGCACGAACCCAGGAGTCACGGGAGGTGCTCAGCTCGTAAATGACTAGAATCCGAACCAAGCACGACACATGGCTGCCCCCATCGTTTTTTTATTAGTGATTGATTACAATGATTATGCCGTAGCTACGGGGCATTAGGGAACATTCATCGGCCCCCCGTTTTGTTCATGCACCACGGGACATCTCGGTTATTATAACTAGAGAGAGAGAGAGAGAGAGAGAGAGAGAGAGAGAGCGAGCAAATTCTAGGTATGTGGGAAAACCAGCTTGGAGGTCTATGAAACTACCATTGGAAGAAGAGATTAGTGTCACATGAAGAGATGAGTGGAGATCAGTGCAAGGGTATGTAGGGAATAAAATGATTTGTTCTTACTGACTTTAAATATTAGCCGTTGTTCATTTTGTTTTCGACACATATTCATTTTTTTGGAATGACAATGTACCCGCTATTATAATTTGTGCTTTATTGTTTTTGTTGTTGAGATTTACTTTATTTTGAATCTTTCACATATCATCTTGAGATATGAAAGGATTATTTATTTTCGAACAAGAAAATAGAATTTTATCGAAGCAATCCACTTTGAATTACTGATTGAATGATTTTTCTTTGTGTATTAAATAATTTAGACAGCACGCTTTCTTGAGCTTGGGATCAATTTGTGCATAAGGGATGCATCAACACACCAGCAAACTGGTTTAAACATCACCTATCCGCTCAAAAGGAACTGCATGAACACGACTCAAAGTTAGTATTTTACTAGACATCGAAAGAAAATAAAAAGTGATATTGATTCAATATCATGCGAAAAATCAAATGACTCATTTAATATCTGACATTTCAAATTTTGTTGATTTTCTTTCTCGATCTAATTGTCTCCATCATGTTTCCAAGCTTATAAATTATCCATCTTCATATAAATCATCTTTCCCACACTGTCGTTGGTTCAAGAGACTAAAGCTCCATTATTTTCACAAAAAATTGATAATTTGAAAAATATTTTCTTAATTTTAATTTTTTACATCACTAGGAAAAGTGATAATAAAGAATATTTTATCATCAACAAAAATGTTCAGATATAAGTTGTTAATGGAAATGCATTTCATTGATTATTTTTGTAAGCGATTAATAACAATTAAAGTTAGGAAAATATTTTTCAAGATATTAATTTTTCAGCCAAACAAATAGAGCCTAAGGTCGGAATTCACGACTTTGAACTCCCGATTCCGATATTGCAATTTACTCTCTCAATTTATATATATGGTCGTACGATGAAACCCATAAAAGAGTCATTTAAATTTCCACTTTCGCAAAACAAAAGAGAGATATTAGGAGGGAAAAAAAAAAAAAAAAACCAGCAGCTACGTGGTCCCTCGTCTTTTGCGTAATTACCAAACTGCCCAAAATCATTATGAAGAAAAAGTAAAGATCGACACCACACGCGGGATTAACGCAAAAAACCGCTTCCCACTTGCACCCCACGAACCGCCCGCGGTTTCCCTCATCCTCACTCCCATTCCCAGCACCAACCACGCCACTCTACTCTGCCGCCACATGCCTCCCCTCCTCATCCGCCCGACCGATAAATAAACCCCTCCAACCTCATCCTCTTCTCCATCTTCTTTTTCATCGCCATCCACTCTGGCCGCTCTCTTCACGGCCTTGCACAGACCAGAACAAGAATCCGAGTCCCATCGCTCTCGCCGTCGAAATGCTCTTCCATCACAAGTTCAGATCATCCTCCCCCTCCCTCCTCTTCTCCTGCTTCCACGACGGTGGCCATGCCGCTGCCTACCACGAGGCCGTCTCCTCGGACTGTGACGATGGCCACCCCCGCAAGGCCCGCTCGACGGCCCCGGAGCTCCTGTTGCCGGAGATCCAGCACAGGTGCCGCAGCCTCATCGCTCGGATCGGGAGGTGCCGGTGGAGGCCGGGCCACGCGGCGGCGGCGGTCTCCTCGGAGTTCGAGTATGACCCGATGAGCTACGCGCTAAACTTCGAGGACGATCGGAGCCGGGAGTCAGACGAGGAGTTCTCAGTGAGGAACTTCTCGGCGCGGCTGCCGGTGTCTCCGGATCGGTTGATGCCGGCGAAGTTACCAAGGGAAGTCGTAGCTTGTTGTTGAAGTTGTTTTCCTCTGGAATTTTGATCCACAAGTTGGGCTATATCAACAGTCTCTAGAGCAATTCGCAGAGTGTCTGTATATATATGTAGAACTTCGAGATCTCAATTTTATGGAAGATCTGCTTCGATATGTTTTTGTCGTCTTCGTTTTGCTTTCGCCTTTTGTCTGGATGGTTGAGCCCCGGTCGAGCATTTTTGCTGATTGGCGATGCGTCATCGAAATGCCAACTTTTGACTTAAGAAAAAATAAATAAATAATTGAAACACGAACAAACAAGAAGCAATTTTATTGTTGGATGAATGTGTCAGGGGCCGATCGATTGGGGATCGAACTGCGCGGCGACTCGGGCAACTTTGGTTCACCCAAGCCAAGCCTTGCTCGATACATGTTAGATGGATACAAATGAGGGGGAGAGCACCCATTCTTATACTCGAGGCCTTCTGATTACATCTATTGATTGACTTTTGATATGGCGGACGAGATCGCACGCCTCATCTACCGACATAAATGCCAACTACTAGCGACCAACATAAATAGAAGCTATCAACTACCAATATAAATGAGAGGGCTTCTAGAAGATGGCTCAATGACGGCTTCGCCCGTCCTTGGAAACTTCGGGGAGAAGACTTGGTGGAAATCCGAGTGAGAGCAGGAAGTCCACGGGCGAGTCACAATCGTCCTCCAGGAACCTCTTGGGTCGACTCTCTTTCGGCCCGTGACATTCTCCCCCACTCAATCGAGCGACATCCTCATCGCTCTTAGCTTGACGGTCGGCCTTCTTGGCACGAGCACAGGCTTTGACACGAGCTTTCTTATTCTTGTTTCGCTTTGCTCGGATACTCACGAACGAAAGGCCACATCCTTCTATGGTCCGCTCGGGCTTGGCATGCGACTCTACCTTCGGCTTGGGCGTGGCATGCGATGAGCACTCGACCTCGAGGAAGAGCACTTGAATCGGTATGGCATGTGTTGGAGTAGGATCCTACTCGACCTTTGGCTTCACCTCGGACAGCTTGTGGATGCGCATCATGGCCTTCAAGCTCTTGTCGAGGCGTCGGATCGACGTGATGGTCTTGGTATTGACCACCCCTTTGATCAAAGGGATCATCGACGGGCATTTTTGGTCGAGGATCATGAGACATTTTGTCCTCATGTCGATCATGGCTCCCACACTTTCAAAGAATTGCATGCCAAGGATGAGATCATAATCGTCAAGAGGGATTACCTCGAACGTCACCTTGCCTTTCCATTCACCAATCTTGACATCCACGTCAGGAGTTGCTCTTACGCCATGGAAGTCGCTCGAATTGATGGGCTTATATGACTTCGTGGATGGTTCCATGCGAAGTCCCAAGGCTTTGGCAACTTCGGTCGACATGAACATGTTCGACGCGCCGGTGTCGACCAAGGCGTACAGCGTTCAGCCGCACACTTCGACTTCCACGAAGAACATGTCCATGTTTGGTGCAACTTCTTCTTCTTTCGATGGCGATCGAGCTTGGACCGAGTTGACCATCCTCACAGCTCTAATCCGGATATGCCGCTTATCTTATTCGGGCTCCTCCTCCTCTTCGATGGCTAGGAGGGCATTGATTCGACCCTTCTTCGGGCATTTTTGAGTCCAATGCGGACCCTTGCAGATAAAACAAGGAGAAGGTGGGGGTTGATCGAACTTACTCGTCGTATAGTCCGGTTGCGATTGACCCTTTTAGAAGGACGGCTTGGAAGACCCTTCTCCCCATGTCTTGATACGGCCGCTTTGCTCATGTGCGCCTCGGGGAGTGTTTCTTCCCTCGTCCTCGGATCGATCCGATCTCCATGATCGACTCCTTGGTTCGGTCTTGGTGAGGTTGACGAGCGACTCAGCCACACTCAGTGCTCTCGCAAGACTACTCATGTCCCAAGCTTGAGCTCGAGAAGTGCCCATGGCTTCAACCCATCCACGAATGCTCTGAGAGCCTCCTCTTCGCTCAAGTTACGAATTTGGAGTTTGAGCTCCGTGAACTCTTTCACGTACTCTCGGATCGCACCTCTTTGCTCGAGGTGATGGAGCTTGCTACGAGCTTCTTGTTGAGCAAACTCGGGGAAAAAATAGTCTCGGAACTCTTTCACGAAATCATCCCATGTCTCCACGGGATTGGCATCGCGTCTAGTCTCATCACACCTATTTCGCCACCAAAGTATCGCGGTATCAGTAAGGAACATTGAAGCAATTTGTACCTTGATCGACTCGTCTTGGATGTTGGCATCGCCAAAGTATTGCTCCATGCTCCAAACGAAATTGTCCACCTCTTTGGCGGATCGTTCGCCTTTGAACTCCTTGGGTTTTGGCACCTCGATCTTGGGTACCGCTTGAGTAGGCATTGCTCCATCGGTGATGCTCATCTTGCATAGGGTGAGCTCGGTCTTGAGCTCTTGGATCTCCGCCTTCATGTCTTCGACCTCATCCCTACGTGGACCTTCTTCCTCGATCACTTGGACGCGCTCCTTCAAGACATCTATCGATGCTTCAAGGGCTTCATCCTTCTCGTGCAATGGGGCGGTAGCTTCGTTGAGGCCGGTCGTGAAGTCTTCACGGAGCGAGGTCTCAACCTCCATGATCCAGTCTCGCACATCATCAAGACCTTCCATGAGTTCGAGCACGGCACTTTGGACCTTCCCGATCTTCTCATTGAACGCAGCTATGGCTTCCATTGAGGCGTCTCTTTTCTTTGTTCGACCATGGGTCTCCTTGACTTGCGCGGCCTCTCTATCCATGACAGCTTCTTAGCTCGACATTCCTTCGAACAGTTGGCGCTCCTTGGTCTCTCCAAACGGAACTCTCCTTTGCTCTGATACCACTTGTCACAGGCCGATCGATTGGGGATCGAACCGCGCAGCGAATCAGGCAACTTTGGTTCACCCAAGCCAAGCTTTGCTTGATCAATCGCACAATTCACTTGCACAACCCGGATCATAGAGAGAGAAAGTTTAGAGAGAGAAGCTCTGGAAAGAAAGTGAACTTGGATTGCTGAAATATTGGATGGATACAAATGAGGGGGAGGGCACCCCTTCTTATACTCGAGGCCCTCTGATTACATCCGTTGATTGACTTTTGATCTGTGGATGAGATCGCACCGCCTCATCTACCGACATAAATGCTAACTACTAGCGACCGACATAAATAGAAGCTATCAACTACCAACATAAATGAGAGGGGTTCTAGAAGATGGCTCAATGATGGCTTCGCCCGCCCTTGAAAACTTCGGGGAGAAGACTTGGTGGAAATCCGAGTGAGAGCAGGAAGTCCACGGGTAAGTCACGATCGTCCTCCAGGAACCTCTTGGGTCGACTCTCTTTCGGCCTGTGACAAATGGGACTTACTTTATGGACAAAGCAGACGCATCTTCTTTTCCTGTGGATATGGAATGATAGCGGGCCATGCTGACCTAGTTATGGTACGCTTGGGCCTGGGCCAAGTCATGGCTCGTTAAGGTGGTGGGTCATGTCTTTGTGCCTAGGCCGGATTGGGCCCATGGGCCCTAATGGGCCAGATAGGCTGGACAAATTTTTAATCAAACATGAATGGTCTCTATTGACAATTTTTATAATTAAATGAAAAAATGAGAATATAAATTTTTAAGATCATACCAAATATATTTATATTTTTTTCTATTTCAAGAATAGAATGTTATGCACTTAACAAATCCATGGACATAGATTACAAAACTATTAAAAAGTCTTGAGAACCTGCAAAATTTGAAGATTTTGGACATTGACAAAACTCTTGTGATGGAATTGCCTAGTGCCATCAGAATGCTGGCTGATTGGTTTGGCCAAACGAGCTTCCCTTAGACTACTCGCGCAGTTTGGGCTTGGCGGAAAGCACTTCGAAGCTCTCTTCTCTCCAACATCTCGGCCTTTGATTTTGCGAAAAACTTCAAGAAATATCGAAACTGCCCTCGAGCTTAATAGCTTTGCCAAACTAACCCCTGCCTAGTGTCACTTTCCCAACTCCATCGTTACCATATCTTTCTAAACTAACCCCTGTCTAGGAACTCATTCTTTACCATTGCCATCCGCTCAAATGTCTCCCAGATCTTCCGGTCCGACTATTGAAGCTTTCTCTTTTGTATCAGATGTGGATAACCAAATTAAATGGCCACAAGTACTTTAGGCTAAGAAAAGCCAAACAAATTGATGTGAGTCGCGAGAATCTAGTCGAGAGTTCAAAACATCTGAGGCTATCCCATGTTGCAAATTGCAAGAGTCTGGTAAGTTCGAATCTCTTTGGTTCCATGTCCATTCAATCGCTTGTCCTTTCAAGTTTAAAAAGAATCTAAGAGAATTAGATGCACCCCATAGGATGAACTTGGTCTTTGGAATAGTGTTAGTATGCCATATTCTATTCAGTGCCACGGGTGGCTGATACCAAGTTAAGATTTTGCGTCTCCTTTCTTATATTTTATTTGGTTGCTGATTATGACTGCTGAAGTGTTTCCAAACCAGGTCTTGCCGATGCTCTCGAATGATTCGCCTACTCCTGAGTTTGACTCTTGTACACCTGAAATGTCATTCACTAAAGCGGTCACCTTTTTATTTGGAAGATTTCAATGAGGACTCTGGAAGCCCTGCTTCCAATCCACTAACAAGGAATGGAGCTTTCACGGAAGAGTCCGATTCCATGTCACTGGTAGGAAGAAGCTTGAAACGGTTCCACGACATGTTTGGCTCTACAAAAGGAAGAGGACAGCGAAGTCTCAACTTCCCAAAGCAGAATAGTGCCGGTGGTAGAAGTTCCAAAGCTGAAGCTGAAATTCAAAGCTTGAAGAAGCTGGCCGGGTTCAGTCCTAGAAGAGCTCGGAGAGATCGTCTAACCTGGGATTAGAATTATCTCGTGCACAGGAGGATTGCGAGAACCTTAAAAATCCTATGGGATAACGCCTAAAATCTCAAATATCACAATTAGATAAAGAAATCAATCCGAAATTTGCAACTAAATATTCTAATCAAATCAGATTAGATCGTTACCTAATATGGAGTGCGCAATCCAAATTCGGACTCTATGGATGACCGACGGTGGCTTGCAGGTGAGGCTCGGCACAGTAAGGCTCGCAACAAGGCTACTTGTGGTGGTGCTTCTCGGCAAAGGAGGGCCACGACGGTGGTTTGGCGGTCGATTCATGACCCGATTTCGCTCAGCTTAGCTCAATGGTGACTTTCGGACAAAGGAGAGTAACAAGCACCTGAGGAGCGAATTTCCAGAGTCTCCCTATTCCTGTCTTCTCTGTATAGTGTATTCTGAAAAGTGGGAGCGTAGATATTGTTCGCAAATAATGGAATAAATCTTCTCCGTTTCAATTTCTCTTTTTTTCCACTTTGACCACCGCTTGACTTTTCTTGGGAAAATTGTCTAAAAAGTCCTGAACCTATTGCAGTTTTTTTTTTTTTTTTTTTATACCTAGGGAACCCCGTACAGCCGGTAGCCGGTGGGTAAACCTTGGGGCGACGCTAGCGGAGGACCCACCACCCCGACGTCGCGCTTAAGATCCCGTGCGGCCAGCGGAATTCGACCCCCTCCACTTTCGTTAGTTTCATTGGAGAGCTTTATCCAACTGGGCCACCGCAGGCGGTGGTAACCTATTGCACTTTTGCCAATTTAGTTCTAAACTGTTTAATCTTACCAATTGAGTCCTAAACCTTTTGTTAGTTTGCCAATTGAGTCCATCCGGCCAATTTTAACCGAAAAATGCTGACGTGGATGCCGGCGATGCCACGTAGGACTGCCGCCCGGCCGACGTGGATAATTTTTAATAATATTTTAATATTTTTTAAAATTTTAAAAAATTTTAAATATTTTTTTAATATTTTCCGTTTGTCTTCTCTCTCTCTCTCTCTCTCTCTCTCTCTCTCTCTCTCTCTCTCTCTCTCTTTTCTTTTTGGCTTTTCCTTTGTCTTTTCCGGTGGCCGGCCCTCGGCCACAAGCGACAACCGGCCACCGGCCACAGCCCGCCGGCTGGCCTCGCCCGCCACGGGTGAGGCCCGGCGGCGGCGCGACGGGCAAGGCCGGCCCAGCCTCGGCGAGGGCCGGCCTTGCCAGATCCGGCGAGGGGAGTCCTCACGGGCTCGCCCTCGCCCAGCGAGCGTCGGCCTCGCAGATCTGGGAGGCCGGCCCTCGCCGGGGCCTGGGGTGGCCTTGCTCGGCATGGCAGCCGAGGATGGCGATCGGGCGAGGCCACCCCAAGCCTTGGCGAGGTCGACGCTCGCCCGGGCGAGGGCAAGCCCCGGCGAGGGCTCCCCTTGCCGGCGTCGCTATCGCCCGCCCGAGCCTCGCCCGTGGCGGCGAGGCCGGCCTGCGGCGGGCTGTGGCCGGTGGCCGGCCGTCGCTGTGGCCGGTGGCCGGCCACCGAAAAGACTAAGGAAAAGCCAAAAAAAAAAAAAAAAAAATAGAAAATATTAAAAAAATCAAAAAAATTCAAAAATTTTAAAAATTTTAAAAATATTAAAATATTATTAAAACTGCTCAAGGTCACCTCTTTCATTTTTGTACTGGCTCGCTGCAGGGGACTTAGAACAAGTGCAGGAGATGCTGGGCGTCACTGCATGGTCACCGGCGATGGCGACCCGTAGGAAAAAGAAAATTTGCGGAGGCCGTTGATAGAAGGTGGCCATCAAGACTGAAGCGTGGCTAGCACGGTTGCTGTTGGGTGGCCGGTGTTGGAGGTGCAACGGACCGCGGCAACAGGTGGACCAGAAACTGGAAGACAAAGCCGTTGTTGAGTGAGAAGCAGCGGCAATCCGTGGGGTGGTCCGCTGTTGAAGGCTCACAGCAAGGACCGTCGTTGGAGGCTCATGGCTCGTCGTCGATGTAGCAAGAAGAGGCCGAGGATCTGATAGCTGTCAGCGCGGGCAGGTGCCAAAATAAGTGAAGAAGGGTCAGCGGTGGCCGTGCTCAATTGAGCCAAGACTCGTCATGGTGAAGCGGCGTCCACTGAATTTTCGGCTATACTATTTCATCAATGGACTTTTGGCCAAATTTTAACTTTGGTTATTTAATTTGTCTTTGATTTTTTACATCACTAAATATCTACTTTGGCTCCAATTTGAGGTCACTTCCACTTTTAGTGATTTTGAATTTCATTAAATTGGTTTATATGATGTTGATTTATACCAATCTTAATGCAATGAGGGTGACACAAAAATTTGAAGAGAAATAAATGGAAGTATGTTTTCAAATACTAAACCCATCAAACGGATTGATCGGATCGGGTTTGAGTGGAGTCGAAAATAATCTAACCCATATTGACTCATTTAACTTGTTTTGACTCATATTCATGTAATGCGACTTTAATGATTCATACCCAAGATTTATATCACGAAAATTAAAAAACTTTAAATCAGATTAAAAAATCAAATTAAACAATTAGAAAATAATGAAATTAAATTTAAAAAAGTGAGAAACCTATAAATTGATATATTTATAAAGAATCTGACCAGTAAAATATATATTTATAAATTACCTAGGGCTGATATTTAGACCATTTTCGTGCAATCAGAATAGATCGAATAGCTTTAGATCAAACATCACATCCATTTTATATTGGTAGCAAAGCAAACTCAGTATTTCCACATAATTTCATAACTCTCTCTCTCACTTCACTTCGAAACCAACTCCGGCACCGGTGGCCAACCTGCCAAGACCAGCCGGCTCCAAGGCGCTCCGGTTTGCGGTCCACCTGCTCCGAGGGCAGTGTTTCACGGTGCTCGCCTCCTTCCTCGTCATGTTTGGCGCCAGCGCCACCTACCTCTTCGGCATCAACTCCAAGCAGATCAAGTCCACCTACGACCAGACTATCCTCAACCTCCTCAGCTTCTTCAAGGACCTCGGCGCCAGCGTCGGCATCCCCTCTAGCCTCATCGCCAAGGTCACCCCGACCCTGTTCGTCCTCCTCACCGGCTCCGCCGTGAACGTTGCCGACTACTTCCTCATCTAGCTCGCCATCCCCGGCGAGATCCCCTCCCCCCTCGTCGTCTGGCAAATCTGCCTCTACATCTACATCGGCGCCAACTCCCAGAACTTCGCCAGCACCGACACCCTCGTCACCTGGGTCAAGAACTTCCCCGAGGGGCGCAGCGCGGTCATGACCCAGATGTACCTGGCCATCTGCGGCAACGATCCGAGTCCCTCATCCTGCTGATCGCTTGGCTTCCTGCTGCGATCTCGGTCCTGTTCATCTAATCAGATTAGATCGAACAGCTTTGGATCATTAAACACAAGACGGACATTATATGAATTTCACCTGCTTGTGCCAGTTCAACAAATCAGGATTCAAGGACCGATCCAGAAGCATGGATAGAATCTGCAAATCAGATCACACACCAGAGCTCAACCACCCAACTTCTATTGAAGACGAAATGTGAGCCAAAACTATCGGCGCCCGCCAAGAAAGAAAAGCTTTAGAAAGACGATACAGGAACCCAGGGAGAACGCGGCAAAAATTGTTGCCGGAAGCTGCAAGTATGCATCGCGATTGTCACTGCCATCAGTAGATCCTTGTCCCATTCCTTCCCAGATAGGAAGAATTGTGAGAACACAAAGTGAGGAGAGAAATATTATGACAATATCTAGGCAAAGAAAGAAAGTTCAACCATGAAAGAATTTCCAATTGATATGATTTTGGCATGCCCTGCTTTATGAAATCAGCCACTTAATACTCAGCATATGAAAGTGAGTTTAAGAGCCGCACAAAACATTCGGTCCAGGATTGCGAATACTTATTACATTTAGTCAGAATTGAGATATTGGCGGGCCTTTCATATACCAAGAAAACATAATATAATCATAAATTGCCACATAAAGTTCCACACATGTCAAATATAACTCGCCAATGTTATAGCTAAAGCTGCGAGATTCCAAATTGAGTGACAAGCTATATCTCTGGCTTGAGAATTCACATATAGAAGTATGAGCTTTTAAACTCATCAGTACTGGCTTTTTAAGTTGCCATAATTTTCCATCCGAAATCAGCAAAAGACTCAAAGTACATGCTATAAAAGCCTGTAATTTGTTAACTTTTGAATGCTATGCTATCCACTCATTAAGTCACTTCAGAAGCTCGTACTTCTGGATATGACTTTAAAAGACCATAATATGATATTTTTGCTTGATTTCAATTGAAATTTGCATTGACTTATATTAATCAAGTTTTACAGTGCAGACACCAACCATCATTAGACTCACTTGAGGAAGGTGCTTCAAGATCCTCAAAAGCAGCCATGACAAACCAATTATAGCGGTTTTTGCAAGACTGGCCCACATTCAATGCTATAATTCAAGGGGCATATAACTGAACTGAAAGCTTAAAGAGATCTTTCGGCACTTAAACTACAAAATTTGCATTGACTTATATTAATCAAGTTTTACAGTGCAGACACCAACCATCATTAGACTCACTTGAGGAAGGTGCTTCAAGATCCTCAGAAGCAGCCATGACAAACCAATTATAGAGGTTTTTGCAAGACCGGCCCGCATTCAATGCTATAATTCAAGGGGCATATAACTAAACTGAAAGCTTAAAGAGATCTTTCGGCACTTAGACTATAGAAACTTCCACAATGGTTGCATCAACACAATTGTCAGAGATACTCAAAGACTCATGTAGCCAATAGAAACAGAAATGCCTTGCAATAGGTGAGGTTCAAGTTACCGAAACTGATGCCTCTACAGTTACTATCAACTTGAGCATGCCATTCCTCTAATACTGACGCGTCAACAAGGAGAAAGAGCTCCACCAATGCAAACCGACAGTCCATTCAATTTTTGTCAGCAAATCCCCACCCCAAAGAGCCACACAATCACTCAAGCGAAAGAGTCACATATTCATTTCTCATAGCTGTCAGCAAGCTCAGGGACTTGCTACTCATAAAGGATTCTCTTTGCCATATAATAAACCATGAGTGCTTATAGCATCTCTTCATTGCTTGCCAAAGAAGCAAGTCACAATAAAAATTAACAACCTTTGCATATCCCAACCCCTTCTGTCATCATATAGGCATGGTATCGTAGAAAAATATTTTGTGCATAGTTAAATCTACCATTTCAATACCGCCGGTAACTTGTTCTTAAACTTATGTCGACAAGAGTAAACTCAAGTCACTCGGAACGCGCGCGTTCCTCGAGGCACTGCCTACCATTCCCAAAATGCTAATATTCACTTATATGCCATCTCGCAAGCCAAATAGGCAATCGAAAAGGTAATTCTTTTAGCCAAGTCATGGCTACTGCCTCACTTGCTACCCAAAGACCGTTACTAGATCTAGGCGAGCTCACTGCCTCATCTGTGTCCCAAAGACTATCACCAGATCTTAATGAGGGCTACGTCACCTGCAGGCTATCACCAGATCTAGGCAAAGGTTGCCTCACCTGCTGCCCGAAGACTATTGCCCAACCTAGGCAAGCTCATTGCCTCGCCTGATGCCTGAAGACTATCGCTCAAAGACTATTGCCAGAACTAGGCAAGCTCACTGCCTCACCTGACATAAGACTATTGCCCTACCTTACCTACAACAGATGAGGTCTTGTTGGCCCTCGCCGGCAAAAATGAAAAGAAAAAAGAAAGAAAAAGAAATGAAATAAAAAGAGAAAAGAACAATAATTGAAAAATATATTGAATTATTATTTGAAAAATGTCCATGTCACCCAGACTCGTTTTTTGGCCTAAATTGGCTTGTATCAAGGTGAAAATGTTTAAGATTAAAACCTTGGTTTACGATTAAATAAGTTTTTGTGTAATTGGTTTTGGAATTTTTTAATACTTTTTCCGCGTTGTTTTGAATTCAAGATGCAATTGGGGTGCACGTTTTTCAAGATTGTCGAAAAATTAAAAGTAGAGGGGAATTTTAAGCTCAAAGGTTTTACATCGATGTGCAAAACATCACTACCAACCCCTCATTTGCTGGAAGTTCTTATACTCTCTAGATCACTGAAAATGTTCTTTCGGAATTCTTATAACCATGCCACATATTGAAATTAAAGAAAAAACACACAAAGAGCAATCTAAAGAAGAAGGGCATTCGAATGTTACACGAGGAAAAAAAGAAAACTAAAAAGCATTAGAAAAGGTAAAATAAAAAATAAAAAAGAGCACACATGACAATCGAACGCCCTAGCTGTGTCTTCTGAAAATTCAAACTCCATTTGGGAGAATCTTGAAGTGAAAACCCCCGGATCGGACATCCCAAAACAACCCAACCTCATTGCCAGTGTTGAAGAGGCGGTTGCGGACTTCGGAGCATCTTGAAGTGAAAACTCCCGGATTGAACATCCCAAAACAACATGACCTCATCGCCGGTGTCGAAGAGGTGGTTGCGGACTATGTCGAGCCACCCCAGGAGGTAGGTCTCGTTCATGCCCCGCTCTAGGAAGGTGTGCTCACTCTGGTACCTCTTCGGGCTCTTCTCGTCAGTGAAGTCGACCAGCACCACCAGGTATCGGCCGCCCATAACCACGTGATTGCACATCTCGACCGTCCAGTAGGGGAACACATAGTCAAAGGTATCGTTGTGCGAGAGCACAAGCTTCCCCGTCACGATCTCGCTGTTGTTGACAGCCTTCCGGATCAGCCACCGGTGGTTGGGGTTGGCGAATAGCTGCAGCGGGCCGATGCAATTGATCTCGTAGAGGGTCCGAGTCACTTGGTAGGGCACGTTGCGGGCCTTTGCGGCCTCCTCCTCAGCTTTGGTGGGTATGAAGTTGTAGTAAAATGTCTTCTGGGTTACCAAGGCCTTTGGTGTCTCCATGAGATTAGAGGCAATAGAGAGAGTGATTAGGGTTTTCAAAGTTCATGTTTTTTTCTCTTGCTGCTCCATGGTGCTAAATACTCGTTTGATCGGGATATAAAAGACAAGGCACGTTTGTTTGGGAAATAAGAGATTTCCTTTCTCTTTTTGAAATTGTCTATTGCAAATGTTCTTTCGGGACAGTAAATCCTAACAACTCTGTAAGAGTTTTCCTTATGTGGGCTACATTAATTGAGATTGTAATTATCGTTTTACGGGATTGGTCTAACAAGGTAAAGCATAAGGTTTTCTTAATGGCTAAATATGGGCCTGGCTTGTGTGGGCCAAGTTGGGCCCGGCCCGTGATAAGAGGGCCCATTCAAAACTCTATAAATAGCGCTAAGGTCCCTCCTCTAGCCCTTACTTTTTCTAAAATTCTCTCTCAACTCATATAAGGCAAGTCGTGAGTGGCGGTCTCTTTGAGCCAGGAATCGAGGGTCATAGAGGAGAAGATCTTCAGCATCAAAGGCTCAGATTGCTGTTGTTTTGCTCCAAGAACAATGAATTCCAAGTCAAGTACACAAATCCTCGTCTTCTACCTTAGGATGTTCGAGTTTCTATCTATGTCGATCTTGGGAAGCCGTTTCGATGGCCTTCAAACTCATCTCCAGATATTCCTAGTTCCTTTTGTTATCTTTAAGGAAGAGATCAGAAAAACCACTGGGATTCGCCCCAGTGGCCACCCTTCCAACATGGAAGAGGGAGGTGAGGGGTTCAAACCCCCACATTCTCAGAGAGGGATGGGGTGGGGACGCGCAAGTTTCAGAAGTGGGTTTCGACTCCCACGCCCTACAAGAGGCATGGAAAAAGTCTGAGAGTGAGTGTAGAGTATGTATAGAGTAGGACTGACAAAAAAAAAAAAGGAAGAGATCAGAAACAAGAGATCACGAGAACTTTGCATGTAATCCTTTGCCGGTCAAGAATAGTAATGACAGCATTTATGGGTAATAGTGGTGAGTATCATATTTTAGGGTCGATATATAAGGGAAAAGCCATTCAACGGCTGTTTTCATTGGCACCATTTCGTTTCTGGAGCACTACCGTTATGGACCGTCATTAAATGTCTTTCTTATCTCTTAGGGTAATGATTTTGAATTTCTTCATGACTTTCCTTGTTATTGAATCCCATATTATGAGCGATAATTTTTTAGGTGATATCCAATAAATATATGTGGAAAATACTCATACAGAAGGATTCTACGAATGTGGCACATATATAGACAAGTTACTCAGCAAGAAATATTACAAATTTCAGTGGATTGAATTTTATGACTAAGTGTGTGTTGAAAATTGACAAAACCTTCGATATGATTGGATAACTCATGACATTCCATCGAACTTTGCTGTAAAGATTTGAGGTCAAAGTAGTCATTCGATTTGCTTTAACCGGTAGCATAGAAAATATATTACACACTTATATTTCAATTTCTAGAGATTACTCTCTCTCTCTCTCTCTCTCTCTCTCTCTCTCTCTCTCTCTCTCTCATAGAAAAGATTATTCTCAATGACATAGGTTTAATTACGAGAATGGTCAATCAAACTATGTGTGAATTCACAAAAAAGAAAAAGAAAAAAAAAGAATGTGCATGGGTTAAGTTTATTATGAGTGTCGAAAAAATTTTAAATTTCAATCCTAAACTTTTTAACTGTGCTAATTGAGTTTTAAACATTTTCATGTTTTGCTAATGAAATCCATCTGATCAATTTTAGCTAAAAATCTCTAATGTGGATTTTGAACATCTTATATAATTTGGCCAATGCTAATCTGGATACTTTTTTTTTTCATATTTTTTAAAATTTTTATTTTTTTCTCAATTTTGGCTGTATAAGGAGTTTACCAACATTAAGAGCATTGAAAAAGCATTAGTTACTATTCCACACATTGTATATGTTAGTCTATAGCAAAGAGATTGTCGTGTACACCAATAAAACAACTATACAACTAGGCAAATTACGAAGCAGAAAGAAACTACAAAGTGGACTCATTAGCAATAGTAGAAGGAGTTCTTGGAACCCTAAGCAATACGGAGACTCATTGGATATTGAAATTCATTTAAAATCCTGACCGTGTTATCTTTTTAGTACTTCACAAAAGAGACCTTTCTCAAGATTTTTAACGTTCTTCAAGATCAAATTAATTTAGTTGCCATTGATATGGTCTTTGAGATACTTCAAGCTTAAGATACTTCAAGCCTATCTTCATCAGCTTCGTGGCGTATGCCATTGTCACTAGGTTATCCAAATAAAGCCACCTACCATCAGAATATCAATTAATGTTATAAACTTAAGTATTCGGAAAATTCATAAAATAGTAAGAGACTCACCGGACATAGAAAACTCATCAAAGCTTGTGACCATCTTATCCTTTAGTACGTTTACAATAGGAATATGATTTCCTAAAGGTAATCTACACTCTAGC
This sequence comes from Eucalyptus erythrocorys, assembly GCA_014182555.1. NCBI lineage: Eukaryota > Viridiplantae > Streptophyta > Magnoliopsida > Myrtales > Myrtaceae > Eucalyptus > Eucalyptus erythrocorys. The sequence goes on from CM024599.1 coordinate 3,450,531, forward strand.
CCTTGTTGAGTGTCATAAAAGCACCCTTTTGTAATGTAATCCGAAACGGAAAATAATGCATGAACATAAAGAGACAAGAAAGACATTTATCATTCTTCAACGTCAAATTAATTCAGATCTAAAAGTGCTAGTACAAACACCTAGAGAGGGGTGAATAGGTATTTAGAAGAAATCTTGACAAATAAATGCGGAATAAAATAAGTTGCGAGCAAAGTCTAAATAAGGATGAGAGTCTGATAAGCGAGCCACTAGACTTTTGGTAAATTATCAAAATCTGTTATGCAATGAAATGGACTTCTAAAATAACCTATAAATACGCAACGGAATTAAATATAAAGAGTTAAGGAAAGAGAATGTTGCACACGAAATTTATAGTGGTTTGGCTTAGATCGAGCCTACATCCATTCTCCCACACTAACAGCCTTCTAGCTAAATTTCGTTTTCATGATATTGGAACAGTAACTAGGGTCGAACTTCAGAATATGGGAGCAGCACCATATATTTATCCCAAAGAAACTTATGACCTATTGTAGGTTTGAGCAATGTTATATATAAAGGAATCATGCTGAAATTATGAGAAGAAGCATTTTCACAATTTTATTCCCTTTATGATGGGTAGCAACATCTGATGATCTATCAATAGTCCACCTATATCTAGTAGAAATAATTATTTCATGTATAATGAACTCATGAACAAGACTAGCAGTATTACACAAAGATATGAAGCGTCACTTCCAATTTCTGGTGGAGATAAAGTGGTCCCAGCCGTTGGGGCTGGTAGCTATGGGGATCTAGTTGGACTGGAGTTTGGGATGGTGGGAGTTTCACCAACAATGACAGCTAATTTTTGGCCCTGAGAGCAATGATTGCTGTTAGCAAAGGCATATACGAAATAATTCTCGCAGGCGTTGTTGAGGGAAAAGTTGGCTGGTCCATTGGTTAGTGTATGAACATAGAAGCACTGAGGTAGTTATTGTTATCACCATTTGACATGTTGATGATGTCATGTGGCCCTGCGTAGAGCATTGCAAAATAACGGAAGATCATTGGCATTAAAAGAGTGAAGCTCAAGATTGAATTTTCGGCAACTGAAGCTCTAGATTGATTGCACGTAAGTATGTGTATGCAATTTAAATTAGGAGATTTTACTAATAGAGCTTCTGTAAGCTAGAAACTATGAAAACCATTTTTCTCTTATCTTCATATGTTAGCTTTCTAGCAATTATGCTTGCAAAAGAATGGGCTATTGAGTTCTCTTCAGGAATGTATACACAGATTCGTGTCTCTTCCCTTTGCTTCTCTCTTTGTCAAGAGCTTTCCCTACGTCACAATGATGTTTTCTTTCAGCTACCTTCCTCCATGATCGTCAACCCCCCCTTCTCTTTCCCCCAACCAAAAAAAAAGAAAAAGAAAAAAGAAAACTTCTCAATTATCCATAATACTCATATTCGCTCTCTATCATCAGTAGTTATTTCCATATGCTTTCTATTTTAGTTAAGTCTCTTTGGCGTTGTTTTGTCACATTAGTTTTCTTGTCACTACACCTTGCCCCTATCAACTGTTCAACGACATTTATGAGTTGATTGTTGGTTAATCTATTTCTTTTTTCTTGTTACAGGATGCCTACGGAGGTGCCCTTGACATCGCATGCATCTCTGGCAGACAATGTTCTGGGGGATGATTTAGTTTTGGAGCAAGTTGATGATGAGGAAGTTGAGATGGTTTTGATCGGAAGGATTTTGTTAGAGAAGTGCTTGAGTCCAGCTAAGTAGCTAGTTTTTTGAGGGAAAACCTAAGCTGGTATGGGTGAGATTACTATAACCCCTCAAAATAAGGTGTATATTTGCTCAGGTTTCACAATTGGCACTTAGCAAAGAGAGTCCTAAGTTCTGGCCCTTGGTCGATTAGGGGAATTGCATAAACTAGCGGAGATAGGATGCCCAAAGGAGACAGGAGAACCTCTGTTATCATGAACTGGAGTTGTGGTTGCAGATACATGGTTGGCCTTCGACCAAATGAAAGAAAACATTGCAAAACCCATTGCTCGTTGGCTGGGCAAACTGGTGAAAGTTGAGTCAATTCGCACCAAATCTCAAGTTTGTTGTGGATTCCTTTATGCTAAAAGTTGTAGATGCTATATATGTGTTGTGGATTAAGGCACTAGCTTTGTTACTTCAACTAAGTATAAAACTTGCTTTGTTACTTCAACTTAGTATAAAACTTTCTGAGTGGTCGGTGAGTGAGATTGAGATTGAAATTTAGAAAGCCAGTACTAATCATGCATCAATGAAGAAAGAGTCAAAATTGTACATTCACATTTTTCTTTTCATGGCGTGAATGGATTGCGCGATTGGGTGGGAATGAACATGACATTGCTAAAACCTTTGTAATGGGATTGAGGAGGACGATTTGATAATGAACTGCGATCGCGCGAATTCTTTAGTCTCTGTTATATTCAATTTGGAGATCATTCTAGCATCTAACCAGAACATTTGACTAATCGATGTTCACTCAATTGGATCAAACTTATATGATGAAATGGCCAAAAGTTTAGATCGTGTTTTACCAGTCTACATCTAGGTTTGCGAGCTTCAATGTCATGATGTTGTATTTGTTACTTCATACTCTACAATAACTTCGCAGAATAATTGAATTAGCACATATCGCAACTCGATTGCTTGTATATAACGTCATATTGCTTATATTAAAAGGGACCGGGGCATTGCGAATCCTTGCAAAGAAAGGCGAACAAATGAGACTCAGAAAAGCATTTTTGGTCGATGTCTTTCAATAATCAGCTGGACTTGTTTGTATCAAGTATCTAAACCTCAAAAACTAGAAGACGATGTTCCAATTATAGCCTCAGCATCGGGATAAGTACACTAATGGTGCCAAAAATTGTGTACGGCGCTCACTTTGGTGCCAAAAGTTTCCGCCGGATCACTTAAGTGCCAAATCGGAGAAAAAACGCTCACTTTGATGTCACCAGCGAGAATTTCCAGCCAAAATGATTACGTGGCTTTTTTTTTTTTTTTAAATTCGATGGGGCCTCTAAACGACGTCGTTTTCGGTCCTCCTTAAGAAAACGACGTCGTTTTGCCGTCCTACGTGGATGGCTTCGCGGAAACGACGCCGTTTAGCTCAATGGGGATTGAAATTAGGGTTTCGTCGTTCATCCACCATCGTTCGTCCGCCGTCGTTCGTCCGCCGTCACTCGGCCACCGTTGCTCAGCCACCATCGCTCAGTCACCATTGTAATTGCTTGACCAGGTGAGCGAAGAGAAACTGAGATTGTTGCTCGAGCAAGAAATTGCAGGAAAAATCGGAGGCGAGGGCGGAGGAGGAGAAAGAAGAAGATGGGTTGGAAGTGCCGTTGGTGCGGCTGTCGCCGGTGTCTTCTTGCTGCTGTTGGTGCGTTGCTGGTGTCGCTGCTGGTGTGCTGCCAGTGCTGCTGCTGCCGCCGTGCTGCTACCATTGCTGGTGTAGGTCTTCAAGGAAGAAGAAGACGAAGACAAACGGCGTCGTTTTGCTCAATTTGGGGATTAGGGTTTCGAAATTGAGGGAAAAGTGTCAAACGGCGTCGTTTTGGTGTGTCGGATGCTGACTCAACTTTTCGACAAGCCACGTCGGCTTAAAAATTAATAAAAAAAGGCCACGTCGGATTTCCGGCCAAGTTCGTCGGCGTTGGCACTTAAATGATCGTTTTTCAAAATTTTTGGCACTTAAGTGATCTGGCGGAAACTTTTGGCACCAAAGTGAGCGCCGTACACAACTTTTGGCACCATTAGTGTACTTATCCCCCTCAACATCTATACATATAAACTAACTCTAAAAGGATATCAGTGTTGGATCGCATGCTCTTCGCGAATTCTGTGGATAACTTGCATAAATACTCATGAAAGAATGCCTTTTCAGAAGCTAAAAATAGTAAGAACAGAACTTTTGATCAATAGAAAGTGTCAAAACAATGCAGAGTCATGGAAGTGGGAAATCTTCTGGGTTCAAATATTATAGAAGTCATTGATCAAGTAGCATCTTAAAAACTCCCAAACCTGCCATTGATTTGACAAAAATCGAAAAGTGACAATAATAACATATTCTGCCATCCATTAAGTGTGAAGATTCAAGAATTTGACAAATTAAACCACAAGCAATGCACCAAGACAGGTGAATCCTTTGAAAAACTAATTAAAGAGGCCAAACGAAATTAGGTTGTATCATGACATTATTAATACTTAAATTTTGACAATCCATTTAATCATTCATTAATTGGATAGAAAATCAGAGATTAATTTTTTAAACCCTATGAAAAATAATTCTGATTAAAAATTGCATAGCATATAAGTATTAAGATCATTTGCATTGCAAGTATTAAAATTTATAATAAAAAAAATATTAATTTTTTTTTTTTAATAAGGGGTGGACGGTAGGGGTGAGCATGGTCCGGGTTGGTTCAGGCCACCTTCTAACCCTAGGACCAACCCATACAGTGTCAGTCCTCTTTTTTTTAGGACCAAGGACCGACCCTATTGAGTCTAGGACCAAGGACTGAACCGATCCAATGGGTTCGGTCCAGTTCCAGGGTCAACCCGGGACCGATCGATAATTTTTTCGTCTTTTTTTATACTCCCTAAAAAAGCAAACCAACAAAAGTATCTCAATGAGTGTATGAAATCGACAATGCGACATATAAGATGAAAAAAAGTATCTCAATAATTTTTTTCATCTTGTATGAAATCATGCATATACGTAACTAAATCAAACACAAAGCTTCCTAGGTTCTTCTCCAATGAAAAGGTAAGCCACTAGGATAGAATGGAAGAGAACATACTTTGGGGAAGGAAGCCGTGACGAGATTTATGGCGTAAACTTCGCACCATTTTGGACGTCACGAGTCCGTGACTGTGAGGACTCCTTGGTCCTCACAGTGAAGAACATACTCTGGACTGTGGAGGAGGACACTGTGAAGACCTTTACGGCATAAACTTCACGCCTTTTGGATGCCGTTTCTGACTGTGAACTTGAAGAGTCAACAGCTTTAACATCAATTTCCTAACGTTTGAATATATAAAAGAATTATTCCTTATCAAAAAAAAATATATAAAAGAATTATAAATAATATAATATAATATACAGGGTTGGTCCGGCTTAGACCAACCCAAAACTCTTAGGACCGAGGACCAATCCGCACAGTGTTGGTCCTAGAATTTCAGGACCAAGGACCAACCCAGTCTCCTTGGGAACCGGACCAGGACTGGCAGGGTTGGGCCGGTCCAAGGTCGGTCCAAGGTCGACCCTAGACCGTTGCTCACCCCTAGTGGAAGGAGCGGGGGTCGGGCCCGGGTGGGGCCTGCCCAGCCCCCTTCTTCACTTTCTATTTCTTTTGCTACCCCCACTGGGCCGGCCCATCCTCCCCTTTCCTTCGGCCCGACCCTCTCCTTTCCCTTCTTCCTCCCTTCCTCTTCGTCTTGGACGCTCGCTGGAAAAAGGACCAAAGTGCGGAGCGTGGCTTTTGGGTCGGGATCCAGCCGCCAATGGCAGCTGGCATTGGTAGGGCAAGAAGCCATGCGCGCCGTCTGGAGAGCTTAAAAGGGAGAGAAGGAGAGCGAGAGATCGAAACTGAGGGAGAGAAAACAAGAGCAACTCGGTTTGGGCTTACTCGGCCACCCCCACCACCGTTCGACGAGCTCCGGCGCCCGCAGCTTCCTTTCCCTACGCCATATTTTCGGTAAGACCCCGATGCTTTATTTATTTAATCCCCCGCTCAAAGAAATCACGAGGCGGTCGGCCATAGCTCAATTCGTCTCGAGCTTGCCCTCTAGCCACCACCCTCTCCGAGCCGGGTAGGGACCCCTGCGACTCTGCAAACCTTTCTTCGCCTCGCCCAGTTTTGGCCAAGCTCGGAAACCGAGACCCATTCCCTTCGTTAGTCCATACGCATGTTGGGTTTTACGGAGCTGCTGCTATTGATTTCAAGTATGTCTCGGTGATTTCTTCCAAGTTTGGATGCCCGCTCAGGTTTCTAAATGCTCAACCTACTCTCTTTAATACATTGCACACTACATGTTTGCAAAATGCCTAAAACTCAAGCTAGTGTAACCTACTCTGAATCTGAGCTATTCTGAGCTCTTATAAAACTTTTTTTCTTTTCATAAAAAGTTACCTTCGATTGATTAGTGGACATTGTAAAATTATTGTGGCCCACATGATATGATTTTTATTATATGGTTTAATAAATTATTGAAATGCTATAAAATAAATAAATAATTATTGGCTACAAGAAGTTGCGACTCTAATAAAATGAAAGGATATATTGCTTTGATGGAAGGCACCTTTTCAACGAACGTTTAAATAGAGTCCGGTCCTCTCTCCACCCATACAACGAACATGTTTTCTTCTCCATCGATTAAATATAGAAAGGAATAGTGGGTTAAGGGAGAGAAATCGGATTTCTTCATTTGGATTGAATTCAACGGCAACGCTATGGACAAAGGTATGTTTTTCATATATATTTGTGAAGATCATGAAGATCAAAGATCTTCGTTTTGTTAAGAATTTCCGCATTAAGAATTATAAGAAATTCTAACAGTTGGTATCAAAGCGTGGTTTATGATCTCATGATTTTCTGTTTGTAAATTTAATATGATTTATGTATGATGTTTCGTTGGATGATCCTATTCGTACCATTTGTTGTTGTTGAGATGAGAAAGAGGGTTCGTTGATGAAAACCCAACGATGGGCGTTTTATTTATAAAAAAAAATCCGAATGAAAAACGGATGAAAATGGAGAAGTTTGAAATTTTAAGGGCAAAAATGGAGGAATTCGGAATTTTGAGGGCAAGATAGAAACTCTCCGATTCCGGGCAAAATCCGGCCACCCACCGCTTGATTTTAGACTCATACGGTCGCCCTGCCATGAGGAACGTTGGGCATGAGTTTTTCCGGCATATCGGTGTTCGCCGTAGGCGAATCAGGCAGAGGAAGTCGCGGTGGTGGAGTTTTTGTGTTCTGAGAAATTTTGGCTTGATTTGGGGCTAATTCTTCGTCATTTTCTCCGAATCTTGGATCCATGTGGTCGTGGTTGCATGCTCTTCAAAACCCAATATTTTTTTTTGTGTCTGGGATGGCTGCCGGAGAAGGAACAGAGGCGAAATCGCGGCTAGAAATGGCGAAAACCGGCGAAAAATCGCGTCGGTGCGCGAGGAAGAAGGCGCGTGGGCTCCACGCGCGCGCAGCAGTTGCAGGCACGTCAAACCCACGCGCCACGCGCCCTCACATGCGCGGAGCCCGCCATGCGCATGGGATTCACGCGTGCGGGCCTCCCGCGCAGTTGCAGGCGCACACGCCTGCGCGCTGGACGCACTCGCCGAGCTGCAGGCACGTGCGGAGCACGTGCCTAATGCCCCGAGCCGTCTCTTTTACGTTTTTGCCCCTATGCCAATTTTAAAATTCCCATTTTGTCCTTCTTGCAATTTATTTATTGTTCTACCCCTGTTTAATTTATAATTACGATTTTGCCATTTCTGATTATTTACCATTTTTCCCTTGGATATTAAATTTATGGTTCTGCCCTTATGGAATTATGAATTTACGTTTTTGCCCTTATGCTTTGATTATATTTTTGTCCTTGTGTGCAATTTTGGTAAATATTTATATTTTACAATATTAAAAAATTCATATTATTAATGGTTTGTTAGTCACCAAAGTGGCCGAACCTTGAAATCTTTTGAATTTTGATATTGTAAATTATTTTATTCAATTACCCATGATTAATTGATGCTATATATATGAAATTGATATGTTTTATATCTTTATTGGTGTTATGGGTATATTGAAATTCATTTATTATAAGAACTTAGGGATTAACCCATAGGTTAATTATTTTCTTATAATTCATGAACATGATGGTTGATAATTAATATGACTTGTTAAATTTGTTTGTATATCCAAAGATAGCAAATAAATTTTAATAAGGTATATTTACAATTATCAAATAAAAGTTATTAGCATCATTATGTTTTATATATTTGTATATCATAGGATCGCCCAAGGGAGAACTGTGATGTACATGTATAGTTAGATTGAATCTGATTATGTGATATTCTCAAAGCATTAATGTGTGAGTACTTCTTGTATATTTGTAGTATTTGTACATGTTTCACTGCATTCACATGCTTCGTCTGTTCCCTTATTTAATGAGATAAAATTTCTCTGATTGGAGTGAACAAATCCAGTTTCACTTAGGTGTCTTGGATCTTGATTTAGCTCTTCAAGTTGAGAAACCAGCTGCTATTACTGATATAAGTAGCGATGAGGAAAAGTCTTTCCATAAAGCTTGGGAAAGATCGAATAGACTGAGCTTAATGTTTATGCGAATGACAGTTGCAAACAACTTAAAGACTTCTCTTCCTAAGACTGACAATGCTAAGGAATTTATGAAATTTGTGGAAGAGCGCTCTCAAACTGCTAATAAGTCACTTGCTGGTACATTGATGAGCACACTGACCACCATGAAATATGATGGTTCGCGTACCATGCATGAGCATATACTTGAGATGACGAATTTGGCAACAAAGTTAAGGACTTTGGGAATGAATGTAGATGAGTACTTTTTAGTACAATTTATACTTAATTCCTTGCCTCATGAGCAATATGGGCCATTTCAAATGAATTACAACACTATAAAGGATAAGTGGAATGTGAATGAATTGGCCATATGTTAGTTCAAGAGGAAACAAGGATAAAGAATCAAAAGACTCATTGTTCATCTCTCAAGTCATCAAGAAGCTCGAAAGAATTTCAAGAGGAAAGGTGGAAGGGGCAAGAAGAAAGGACTACACGTCCTGAATGACTCTTCAAAGGCTTCTCAAATCCACAAGAAGGAACGCAATCTTATTAAGTGTCATTTTTGCAACAAAATTGGACACTTGAAGAAAGATTGTCTGAAATGTAAGGCTTGGTTCGAAAAGAAAGGTAAGCCTTGTGCTTTAGTATGTTTTGAATCAAACTTTACTGAAGTTCCTCATAATACTTGGTGGATTGATTCTGGTGCTACCACTCATGTGTCAAATACGATGCAGGAATTCCTTACGATCTAAACTACAAAGCCAAATGAAAGTCATGTGATTACGGGGAACAGAAACAAAGCTCCAGTTGAAGGCATTGGCACTTATCGTTTGATCTTAGATACTGTGCATTATTTGGATTTGTTTCGAACCCTTTATGTACCTACGTTTTCTTGCAATTTAGTTTCTTTGCCTAGACTTGATGTGGCGGGATTTTATTATAAGTTTGGTTCTGAATCTTTCAGTTTATTTAAGAGTGATGTTCTTATTAGAACTGGAACTTTATGTGATGGTCTTTATAAATTTAGACTTGATAATACTTTTGTTGAGACATTAATGACCTTGCATCATAATGTTGGCACTAAACGAAGTTTGGTGAATGAAAATTCTGCTTACTCGTGGCATAAACGTTTGGGTCATATATCCAAGGAAAGAATGAAAAGATTAGTGAAAAATGGGAGTAAAGAATACCTGGAGTGCTATAACTTGGCACGGGGGGACACTTAAGTGCCATAACTTCAAAACGGTACACTTGAGTGCCAATTTCGAAATTAAATGGGACACTTAAGTGCCACTCCGGTGACAATCCGGCCAAACGGCTGACGTGGCGATTTTCCGGTGACGGAGGCCCAAAACGGCGTCGTTTTGCACGCTGACGTGGCGAGAAAATGCAAAAACGACGCCGTTTTGTCGCTGGCGTGTAAAAAATAATATAAAAATTAATTAAATTAAATTAAAACTTAATTTTATTTAAAATATTCCAAAAAATTTAAAAATTAAAAAAATTAAAAAAAAAAATTGGAAAAATTTAGGAAAAAAAAAAAAAAGGGAGGCCGAAGGGGGCGGCCGAGGGGCGAGCCCTCGCCGTCGCCGCCTCCCGCCGTCGCCGGGAAGGGCCGGCGACGGTGGGGGAGGGTCGGCCGGGGTCGCCGGCCCCGGCCGACCGGCGGCGGCCGCCAGCCCTCGCGCCGGCCCGGCGACGGCGGGGAGGCGTGGCGGCAGCAAGGGCTCAACCCTCGGCCGCCCCCTTCGGCCTCCCCTTTTTTAAAAAAAAAAAAATTTCTAGATTTTTCTAATTTTTTTAATTTTTTTAACTTTTTAGAATATTTTAAATAAAATTAAATTTTAATTTAATTTAATTAATTTTTATATTATTTTTTACACGTCGCGACAAAACAGCGTCGTTTTTGCATTGTCTCGCCACGTCAGCGTGCAAAACGACGCCGTTTTGAGCCTTCGTCACCGGAAAATCGCCACGTCAGCCGTTTGGCCGGATTTTCGCCGGAGTGGCACTTAAGTGTCCCATTTTACTCCGATATTGGCACTCAAGTGTACCGTTTTGAAGTTATGGCACTTAAGTGTCCCCCCGTGCCAAGTTATGGCACTCCAGGTGTCCCAAACTCGAAAAATGGAGTTCTTCCAAATTTGGATTTTATTGATCTTGGAGTGTGTATTGATTATATTAAAGGTAAACAAACAAAACACACTAAGAAAGGTGCCACAAGAAGCACAGAGCTCCTTGAAATTATACATGCTGACATATGTGGTCCTTTCGATGTTCCATCTTTTCGTAAAGAAAGCTATTTCATCACCTTTATTAATGATTTTTCACGTTATCGTTATATTTATCTTTTGCATGAGAAGTCTCAATCAGTGAATGCACTTGAAGTGTATATTAAAGAGGTTGAGAGGCAATTAGATAGAAAGGTGAAAATAGTAAGATCGGATAAAGGTGGTGAATATTATGGAAAGTATGATGAATCGGGACAATGTCCAGGTCCATTTGCTAAATTCCTTGAAAGACATGGCATTTGTGCTCAATATACAATGCCAGGTACACCACAACATAATGGTGTAGCAGAAAGGCGTAATCGTACTTTAATGGAAATGATTAAGAGTATGATGAGTCATTCATCTCTACCCCTGTCTTTGTGGATGTATGCTTTAAAGACTTCTATGTATTTATTAAATAGGGTTCCTAGTAAGGCAGTTCCAAAGACTCACTTTGAACTCTGGACGGGTAGGAAACCTAGTTTGCGACACCTGCATGTTTGGGGTTGTCCAGCAGAAGTAAGAATTTACAATCCACATGAAAGGAAATTGGATTCAAGAACGACTAGTGGTTATTTCATTGGTTATGCAGAGAGATCCAAAGGGTATAAATTTTATTGTCCTAATCATAGTACAAGAATTGTTGAATCTGGAAATGCTAGGTTCATTGAGAATGGTGACATCAGTAGGAGTGAAAGAGTGCGTGATGCTTGCATTCAAGAAGTAAGGGTAGAAGTTCCTATACCCAAAGCTTCTAAAATTGTTGTTCCTGATATTATGGTACAATCTAACAATAATCAACAACAACAAATTAATGAACAAACACCCCATAATGGAGATGTCAATATTGAACCTCCAATAGCTGAGTCACGAGAAATGGCATTAAGAAGATCTCAAAGAGAAAGGAGGTCGGCTATTTCTGATGACTATATGGTTTATCTACAAGAGTCAGAAATTAACTTAGGAATTGGAAATGATCCAGGTTCATTTTCCCAAGCCATGGAATGTGAAGATTCTAATGAATGGTTTAATGCCATGGAAGAAGAGTTAAAATCCATGCATCAAAATCAAGTTTGGGATCTTGTCGAATTGCCTAAAGGATGTAAGAAGGTCGGGTGTAAATGGGTCTTTAAGACCAAACGCGACTCAAAAGGCAATATTGAACGACATAAAGCCAGACTTGTTGCAAAGGGTTTTACACACAAGGAAGGCATTGACTATAAAGAGACATTTTCACCAGTCTTTAAGAAGGATTCACTTAGAATCATTATGGCTTTGGTGGCTCATTATGACTTGGAGTTACACCAAATGGATGTAAAAACCGCCTTTCTTAATGGGGATTTAGAAGAAGAGGTTTATATGGACCAACCCGAAGGCTTTTCAGTTAAAGGAAAGGAACACATGTTATGTAAATTAAAGAAGTCAATATATGGACTTAAACAAGCTTCCCGACAATGGTATCTTAAGTTTAACGATACCATAACTTCATTTAGATTTAAAGAAAACACCGTTGATCGGTGTATATATATGAAGATTAGTGGGAGCAAGTTTACTTTTCTAGTTCTGTATGTTGATGATATTTTGCTTGCTGCTAATGATCTTGGTTTGCTACATGAAACCAAGAAGTTTCTCTCTAAGAATTTTGAAATGAAGGATATGGGAGAGGCAACGTATGTGATAGGAATAGAAATATTCCGTAACAGATCACCAGGGTTATTAGGATTGTCTCAGAAAGCTTACATTGAGAAAATTTTAGAGAGATTTAATATGAGTAAATGCTCAGCATGAATAGTTCCAATTTAGAAAGGTGATAAATTTAGCCTTATGCAATGTCTAAAAAGTGAATTGGAACGAGAATAAATGAAAAATATTCCTTATGCATCTGTTCTAGGGAGCTTAATGTATGCACAAACTTGCACCAGACCAGACATCAGTTTTGCTGTCGAAATGCTGGGCAGGTATTAAAGTAATCCTGGAATTGTGACATCCCAGAATTTTATGAAAATCCCTAAACATACCTTGAGCCATGAATAGGCAAGGAAACCTCTATTATTGTATTTAGTGGCATTTTTATCCATAATTCGTGATAAGATTTATGGCCGAGCTTGTAAGGGATAAATTTTGGAAGAAAAGATTTATCCTTGGCCATGTGAAGAACAAAATTAGAATTTATGAATTTATGGATTCATGTGTATAGTTATTCAATTTTATAATTTAGTGCTTTAACTTAATAAGGATTTAGTTAGTCTAAGGGTCAACAAATTTGATTTAATTAAGGTTGGGCTTTAGGCCCAAGAGTATAGGCCTGAGATGGGCCAATTTGTTGGCCCATAAGCCCATGAAGAGGGCCATTGACGTGAGGAAGGGGGGGAACGGTTTGTGCATGTCCTCCCCCATTTGTCTTAAAGCAAGCAACAAATGTCATCCATGCAAGAATTAATGATTGCTAATGATGACTAATAATTGCATTTAAGGGGGATAAAAGAGAGAGAGATGGCCGGTTGGAGGGAGTAGTCGACGGTGAGCAGAGAGAGAGGAGAGAAAGAGAGAAAGGAGAAGAAGGAAGGAGAGAAAGAAGGAGAAAAGTTGTTCGTCGCTCGCCCGCCTTGCTCGCCCGTTTTTGCATTTGTTTTGCTGAGTTTAGAGGCAAGATTTGATCCTTGAACTACTCTTGTATGCTGTGCTTTGAATGTATTGTTGTGTGGTGGTTGATTTCGTGCGTTTTGAGTGTAGAAAATGAAGTTTTGAAGTGTTTTTGTGTGAGGATACAAACTGTTTCGAGTTAAACAGTGTGCACCAGAATATTGTGAAGTCTTGCATGTGACTTTAGAGTTAGATTTTGACTTCGACTTCTTCATGAAAGTTGTAGATCACATCTTAAACTACAACATACTAAAATTTGAAGCAAAATGGTTGAGTTTTGAGGGGTGAAACTCATCTTCTACGGAAACAGCCAGATCTGCAACTGCATGTCGACCTTTTGGTGATTTTAGGTCTTGCGTGTCACTTTTTATTGAGAATCTCTCTTCGACCTTTTCATGAAAGTTGTAGGAAATATCTTGAAGATCAACATACTCAAATTTGAGATAAAACTAACAAATATAGCTTAGTGAAATGTAATTTTTCTTGAAGATGTGGAATCTGGACGAACCTTGTTGAACACCAGCGACTTCGGGGGATCATAAGACAACTTTCCTTTAGATATTTCACCTTGACTCCTTAATGAAAGTTGAAATGGACACTTTAAGCTAGAACATATCAAAAATCCAGAAGAAAATAAGGAGAATGAGTAGGTAAAATGGAGATTTTTCGGTGATAGGCTGGTCTGGATATTACGGTACAGTGAACAGAGGCTTTCATCAACTATAACTAATTATCTAGGATGAATTTGGCCTTGATGTCTTCATGAAAAATCTACCTTAGAGTCTTGAATATCACGTGGTAAAATTTCATAATTTTTGAAGGCTTTTTGGGTATTTAATTTGAAGTGATTCTAAAACTGTGCAATCTGTGTGTCCGAAATTGTGTGCTGCAATGTTTGAGTTGTATCTTTTCATGTGATGATCTTTTGGGTATGAGTTCTTCATTAAACTTGTGCCTTTATGTCTTAACTATTATGTGGTAAAATTTCATAATTTTTAAAGGTCATTTGGATATTTAATTTGGGAAAATTCTAAAACCGTGCAAACTGATATGTCTAAGATTTGTATGCTGTGGTGTTTGAATTATATCTTTTTATGTGATGATTTCTAGAACATGCATTCTTCATGAAAAGTGTGTTTTTATGTCTCGACTATCACGTGTGCAAATCTTATAATTTTTTAAGGTCATTTAGACTAGGCATTCAATTTATATATTTTCGAAAATCATGCATGCTGGATTTTGTAAACTTTAAAGGAAATGATGTGTAGACTATTTTAAATTGCATGAACAAAATGGATGATGATGTCTTAAGGAATTCAATCATGCTACGTGTATGATGACATATGGCATTTCACATAGTCATTAAATGTACCATCATATCATATGCCATGATGAAATTGGGCCATAAATGTAAATGTAAATTATGATAAATGAGAATGCCGTCGGAGGTGTGAGCCGACGATGCCCAGTGGCCTAGTGGCGTAATTCTGGATGTCCTCAAGAGTTTCGAGATGCCCGGTGGTATACGGTACGTAATTCCAGGGGAAGATGCCTGGTGGTATGTCGGTACATAATTTCGGAAGCCCGGAGGGTGTGTGCCGGGGAATTCCTCGTGATGCCAGTTGGGGTGCGAGATGCCCGGCCAAGGAGTGTAAATGCCGAATGCCCAGTGGCCTGGTGGTGTAATTCTGGATGGCCTCGGGGTGCCGAGATGCCCGGAGCGTTGGGGGTGCTGGAAGCCCGGTTGTATTTTGAATACATGCCCGGGGGTGTTTGTTTTTCTCGCAACGCCAGGATTAGGTGCGAGTAATAAATGCCAATTAAAAGAATAAAAATTGAGAAATTGAAATTGAGTCATGCATAGTGTGATGATATGTATGCATGGTATATGCATGGGTACTTGATGATAAGTGCAAGGATGGATATGCACCTATGGCATGATATTGGCATATGCATGGTATGTATATGGATGTTGGATGGTGAGTGTATGGATGTACATGCACATATGATATGTATGCATGGTATATGCATGGAAGTTTGATGGTGAGCGCATGGATGTATATACACATATGATATGTATGCATGGTATATGCATGGAAGTTTGATGGTGAGTGCATGAATGTATATGCGCCTATGATATGTATGCATGGTATATGCATGGATGTTTGATGGTGAGTGCATGGATGTATATGCACCTATGATATGTATGCATGGCATGTATATGGATGTTTGATGATAAGAGTATGATGGTGCATACACATAAGGTATGATGACCTATGAATGGTTGTAAGGTAAGTAGTGTTTATGTACATGAATGATATGTGTTATACCATGATATCTTGATTGTCTTGTATGATGCGTGAGTAGCTAAAGGGATCATTTATCTGTTGAGTGGTTGTATTCACCCCTTTTGGGGATTAACATTTCAGATTAGTAGATGGATTGAGTGGTTGGATATGACCGCGAGGAGGAGAATAACAAAGAATGGAACTTTTGGACGCTAACACTGGACGGTGGACCTTAAGTATACAACTGTGGGAAAAGATGTTGGTCATCTTTTGAAGTATAGCCGAGTGTAGAAGACCTTGGCATTTTGATGTACCGATTAAAGATGTCCATGTAGAGTATTCAGGCCTTGACTTTCTACTCTGATGAAATAGTCAGTGTGCATTGTATTATGATTGTCGGGGAAAGGAATGAAGATGTTAATTTTATTTCCGCTGTAAGATTTTGCACTAGGACCGTTATATATAAAAAAAAAAAAATGCCTAAGAATTTACGGCTTTAACTTGAACTTCGAAATAGAGATAGGTAACTGTGACAGCCTCAGTTAGTTCAGGGGTGCTACAGCCTTGGTTGGTATCAGAGCTATGGTTTATTTGGAGTGATAAGGAGCCTCAATTGGAAATTGAGGAATAGGATGACAATGCTCACCATAGGATACTAACTGGGAGAGTTAATTAATTTTGAATAACAGGTGATGGGTATTCACTCGTAGATCCCTAGTAATCTTTGCGAGTTGCATCTAGGTTGTCAGTAACATATATATGTTACTTATTTGTAGTTGTAGTAGCTTTAAATGGAGATAGTGAGTCTTAGATTTCTCCTGAGGCAAATGCTTGGAAACTGCAGGAGAGTCATGGTACGAGCTGGAAGTACTCAACCATCGAGGGCTGAAGCCTCTGCTGCAAGGGCGAAACCCCGGATGGAAGATATCCTGCAAGCATTGGCCAATATAGGAAATCTGATGGAAAGGCAAGCGCAGCAACAACCTGGAGTAGAACGCCATGCACAAGGACTGGTGGAGCAGTTTTTGAAGCTGAAGCCACCTAAGTTCAGTGGAATGGGAAGTCCTGAGGAGGCGGAACATTGGATTGATGGAATGGAACAAATTTTCAGGTTGTTGAACTGCAGCGATGCCGAGAAAATAACTTTAGCAGAATACAAGTTGGAGGGAAATGCAAAGTTTTGGTGGAGAGCTTCGAAGGATACGATCTTTCCACCAGATACTGCTGTGAATTGGGATGAGTTTGTTAGGGTTTTCAATAGAAAGCATTTCTCTGATTGTGCTAAGGATCGAAAGATCACTGAATTTGTTCAGTTAGAACAAAAAGAGCTGACTGTAGATCAGTATGAGGCAAAATTTTCTGAATTGTCTAGATATGCTCCTAGGATGGTTGAGAATCGAGAAGAAAAGGCTAAGAGATTCCTGAAAGGACTAAGGACTGATATCAGGAAACAACTAGTGCCTCTGAATATAAGGGACTATAATGAGATCTATGAAAGGGCGCAGTTGGTGGAACAAGAGTTAATGAGAGAGCAATCAGAATCTAAGAGGCAGATGACCTTTAATGATGTTCGAAGGGGTAAGAGACCTTATCCTGATCAAGGACAACCCTGGGAATCTAAGAAGAGGAATAAACTTGTGAATTCTAGAAAATTCAGGAGTGGCCCAGTTATAGGGAGAGTACCCTACCAAAATAATATTTGTCAAAGATGTGGTGGACAACATGAGCCAGAACCTTGTAATAGCAAACTGAGATGTAATGGATGTGGGCAAATAGGACACTTTAAGAAAGATTGTCCACAAAAGAGGTCGCAGCCAAATGTTAGCTCGGAGCGACAAGTGCAACAACGCACTGTTGAACCAAATCCGCCGAGGAATCCACAGAGGCCACTAGCATAAGGAAGGGTGTATGCGGTCACCTGAGAGGGAGCAAAAGCTTCCGAAAATGTTATCTCAGGTACAATTTCTATAGAGGATAAGAAGGCATATGCGTTATTTGACATGAGTGGTACTCATTCATTTATGTCTGAAAAATATAGATGATTGTGAGAAATAGGAACCGAATCTTTAGATATGCCTCTTCGTATCTCTACACCACTAAAAGATATGTTGTTATCTACGTTAGCATGTAAGATGTGTGAGATAGCCCTAGGGGAATGAGATCTAGAAATGGACTCGATAGTGATAGTTATATATGACTTTGACGTCATCGTAGGAATGAACTGAACTGAGAAGGCAGTGTTTCTGGAGTAATTTTATCAGAGTGGTGCAGCGGAAGCATGGTTAGGCTTGTAGAACTTTGAGGATTAAGTTATGATCATTTGAGCTAAGTAGTGACTTCCTACTAGAGGATCTCATTGAAAGTCTTGATGCATTACCTGGAGGTATTTAGTATATATAGATTGAGTAGTCATATGAGACATGAAATTATTGGTGGTTTATATGTTGGAATAATAGGTTTAATTGATGGAGGTCAACATCTAAATTTTAGGTGATGATCTCAGTTTGAAAAGGTTTGGTAGAATTAGTGGATATGATCAATTGTGGTTATAGTCTTTCCAAGGTGAAAAGGGCGAAAGTTCGAGTTGTGGATTTGATGAATGATTAGTCTAAGTGATGATCCTTTAGGATGAGACATGAGATATACTTGATGGAAACTAGACAAGTTCTTATCCTGGTGGATTATTGATCTTTGAATTGAATAAGTCTTGGTGAACTATTGACATTTGAACCGAATGAATGGTACTACATTTTAGGCTTAAATCCATATTGCAGTAAAGGCAAGTGAAAGTCTACTAACCTATATAATGCACTGCCGTTGTTGTCTAATGCAGTGCAGTTAGATTTGAAATACTTGAGTTTGGATGTTTTCAAAGCTCTAAGATTTCACATGCAAACTACTTTGAAAATCTTAAGGTTGGGACCGAGTTTGATCACTCGCCGATACGTCGATTTCGGTATTTCAAGGAAGGCTTACGGTTTTGGTATTTCAAAGTTTTAGTTTCCAAAATCTTTACGTCGGGACCGATATTATCAACCCGCCGAACTATAGTTTCCAATACTTCAAGAAATACTTATGGTTTTGGTGAAAATCATCACTTGCACATTCCAAGTTTTGAACTTCAATCGAAAAGCATATTTTGATTGTAAAATATTTTAGAAAAATCTCTTGAATTTCATCAAATTTATGAGTACCGTGACACCATGTCCAAATGTTTTAAGAAATATTTTCTATTTTAAAGATTTCTGAACTTTTTATAGAAAATATTTCAACCCATTGGAGTTGGGATTGAGATTTGAATTTGCCAACGTACCGATTTAAATTCACTTATTATGGTTTTGATAAATTATTTTGAGCCATGATGCAAGTGCGACTCAAGGCTTTACATGTGGATTTCGAAAAACATCTGGAATTTAAACGTGAAAATGGATTTTATGGATTTGGTATCATATGTTGATTTTATGAATTGGTTTCAACGATAAGAGATTTACCATTTTCAAAGACTATTATTGTTATATTGTTGTGTCTTTGAAATCCCTATTTTGCAGTAAAAGGGTTCTCCACATTGGTGATTTGAAAACGTTTTGACCTGAAAAAGGCATATGATTTCAAAGCCTGCTGTTGTTGTTGAATGCTTTTGAAAACCTTAGTTTGCATTGTTTGATATTATGAAGGAAGATTTTCAAGTATTCGAAAAGGAATTTCAGATGTGGTTGTTATTTTAAAAACTGTTTTTGGTATTAAGATAAATTGAGATATGTTAAGAGCTTGCATCCTTGACTTTAGAGGAAGTTGGGATGAGAAATTGCATCTAGTAGAATTTGCCTATAACAATAGTTTCCAGAAAAGTATAGGCATGGCTCCCTATGAAGCATTATATGAAAGGAGATGCAGGACTCCCGTCTGTTGGAACGAAGTAGGTGAAAGGAAATTGACAAGACCTAAATTGGTACAAGTTACCACTGAAGCTGTTGAAATTATCAGGAAAAGACTTAAGACAGCTCAGAGTAGACAGAAAGACTACGCAGATAAGCGTAGAAGACCTTTAGAGTTTAGTATAGGAGACCATGTGTTCTTTAAAGTATCCTCAATGAAAGGAGTATCTCGATTTGGAATGAAGGGTAAGTTAAGCCCTAGATTTGTTGGACCTTTTGAAATACTTGAAAGAATAGGGGATGTAGCTTATCGTTTGGCGTTGCCTCCAAAATTGGGAAATTCGCATAATGTGTTTCATGTATCGATGTTGAGAAAGTACCAACCGGATCCTGATCACATACTCGATCATGAAGCAATCAAAGTGGATGAGAAAATGAGATACATCGAAGAGCCTGTACAAGTACTGGATCGGAAGGAACAAATTCTCAGGACCAAGAGAATTCCATTGGTTAAGATATTATGGCAACATCATAATATGGAAGAGGCCGCATGGGAGAGTGAAAATGAGATGAGGGAAAGATATCCTCACTTGTTTAAGGAAACATAAGTTATGTCTAATTTCGAGGATGAAATTCCCTAAGGAGGGGAGAGTTGTGGCATCCCAGAATTTTATGAAAATCCCTAAATATACCTTGAGCCATGAATAGGCAAGGAAACCTCTATTATTGTATTTAGTGGCCTTTTTCTCCATAATTCGTGATAAGATTTATGGCCGAGCTTGTAAGGGATAAATTTTGGAAGAAAAGATTTATCATTGGCCATGTGAAGAACAAAATTAGAATTTATGAATTTATGGATTCATGTGTATAGTTATTCAATTTTATAATTTAGTGCTTTAACTTAATAAGGATTTAGTTAGTCTAAGGGTCAACAAATTTGATTTAATTAAGGTTGGGCTTTAGGCCCAAGAGTATGGGCCTAAGATGGGCCAATTTGTTGGCCCATAAGCCCATGAAGAGGGCCATTGACGTGAGGAAGGGGGGGAACAGTTTGTGCATGTCCTCCCCCATTTGTCTTAAAGCAAGCAACAAATGTCATCCATGCACGAATTAATAATTGTCAATGATGACTAATAATTGCATTTAAGGGGGATAAAAGAGAGAGAGATGGCCGGTTAGACGGAGTAGTCGACGGTGAGGAGAGAGAGAGAGGAGAGAAAGGAGAAGAAGGAAGGAGAGTAAAAAGGAGAAAAGCTGTCGATCGCTCGCCCGCCTTGCTCGCCCGTTTTTGCATTTGTTTTGCTGAGTTTAGAGGCAAGATTTGATCCTTGAACTACTCTTGCATATTGTGCTTTGA
This sequence comes from Eucalyptus erythrocorys, assembly GCA_014182555.1. Lineage (NCBI taxonomy): Eukaryota > Viridiplantae > Streptophyta > Magnoliopsida > Myrtales > Myrtaceae > Eucalyptus > Eucalyptus erythrocorys. The sequence continues at coordinate 3,471,310 of CM024599.1, forward strand.
ATGTATTGTTGTGTGGTGGTTGATTTCGTGCGTTTTGAGTGTAGAAAATGAAGTTTTGAAGTGTTTTTGTATGAGGATACAAACTGTTTCGAGTTGAACAGTGTGCACTAGAATGTTGTGAAGGCTTGCATGTGATTTTAGAGTTAGATTTTGACTTCGACCTCTTCATAAAAAGTTGTAGATCACATCTTAAACTACAACATACTAAAATTTGAAGCAAAATGGTTGAGTTTTGTGGGGTGAAACTCATCTTCTATGGAAACGGCCAGATCTGCAACCGCATGTCGACCTTTTGGTGATTTTAGGTCTTGCATGTCACTTTTTATTGAGAATCTCTCTTCGACTTCTTCATGAAAGTTGTAGGGAACATCTTGAAGATTAACATACTCAAATTTGAGATAAAACTAACAAGTATAGCTTAGTGACATGTAATTTTTCTTGAAGACGTGGAATCTGGACGAACCTTGTTGAACACCAGCGACTTCGGGTCATAAGACGACTTTCCTTTGGATATTCCACATTGACTCCTTAATGAAAGTTGAAGTGGACACTTTAAGCTAGAACATATCAAAAATCCAGAAGAAAAGAAGGAGAATGAGTAGGTAAAATGGAGATTTTTCGGTGATAGGTTGGTCTGGATGTTATGGTACAGTGAACAGAGGCTTTCATCAACTATAACTAATTATCTAGGATGAATTTGGCCTTGATGTCTTCATGAAAAATCTACCTTAGAGTCTTCACTATCACGTGGTAAAATTTCATAATTTTTGAAGGCTTTTTGGGTATTTAATTTGAAGTGATTCTAAAACTGTGCAATCTGTGTGTCCGAAATTGTGTGCTGCAATGTTTGAGTTGTATCTTTTCGTGTGATGATCTTTTGGGTATGAGTTCTCCATGAAACTTGTGCCTTTATGTCTTATCTATTATATGGTAAAATTTCATAATTTTTAAAGGTCATTTGGATATTTAATTTGGGAAAATACTAAAACCGTGCAAATTGGTATGTCCGAGATTTGTATGCTGTGGTGTTTGAATTGTATCTTTTTATGTGATGATTTCTAGAACATGCATTCTTCATGAAAAGTGTGTTTTTATGTCTCGACTATTACGTGTGCAAATCTCATAATTTTTTAAGGTCATTTAGGCATTCAATTTATATATTTTTGAAAATCATGCATGCTGGATTTTGTAAACTTCAAAGGAAATGATGTGTAGACTATTTTAAATTGCATGAACAAAATGGATGATGATGTCTTAAGGGATTCAATCATGCTGCGTGTATGAACTGTCCACCTCAACCCCTTGATATTTCTAAGCCTGTTCTGAAAGATATCTCTGACACCTCTTGTCTGAGCTCACCTGTCTATCCTAATGATGCAGGGCGAAATCCTAAAAGTGTACCAATGGCTCTTCTTACTTTGAGTCTTCTCTCTCATCCTCATGTATCCCCTGGCCCTTCCCTGTCCAACCCTTCACACCATCCACACCACCTTGAATCTCCTCGCTCACCCTCATCCACACCCACGACGTCCTACAACTATACAATTCTTTACCATAAATATGACCCCCACTCCCAATTCGCCCCTGCCCTATAACCCCTATGATCATAAACACCTCCACGAATCTTCTAAATTTGTGCTCCACGAATCTTCTAAATTTGTGCTCCACGAAGCTTAATTCCGTACAAACACCTTGTACCCTAATCCCTAGCCCCAAGCTATCTTTTTTACCTGGAGCCAGCGATGTGTAGGAAATTGTACATTGTGGAAAAACAAAAAACATAGAAAAATTGTTTACATAGACAAAATTAAAAGGCCTTCGAACTTTTTTCATCCTTTGGACCCTAAAGTGAACAGAAACTTTTTAGAGTGTTCTAACCAATGATAACAAGAAAGCTATTTTGTTTACTCAGGCAAGCAAAAACAGGATCCCGGAACTGGTTGGAAGCAATTAGGAAGCGAGCAAAACAACTCGTTTCCACTGCAATTGCTTTGAAAAGCGAAGGATGGACAGCGATAAATGACTAGGAGCCAGAAGAAACCATAGGAAGGCAACTCCCCTCACTGGTTTTTGTCTTCCAGTTTCATCGATAACAGAAGAGCCCGATTCTATAGGGGCACTAGCGGTTCACTATAATAGAATATCAAGTCATTGCACTTGATTAGATAATGTATCGTAACATTAGAAACAACCTTGTCCTGCATTATTAATTTTTTGTGTTTAATTAAAATGACGCACCATAATGTCATACGTTAGATCAGGTATATATAGAAGTTTTTCTCTTATAAAAAACCATATCATCTAAAACAACCATAGCTTCGAACATGCAATCTTTTTTTATTTTTCATTCATTAAAGTTGGCTATCTAATAAAAAATTCAAACATAGCAAAAATCATCTAGGATATCCATCAAGTTCAAATAAAAGATTATGATATCCGAACAAATCGTCTTGCGTGTTAAATTAGCGGATATCAAAATGTGGTCGCTTGTACTATTTTATTTTCAGGGTCGGGTCCTCCCACACTCCCATTTTGGTCAATGGACAGGAGAAGAACGTGTTCAGCAGTTTCGGGTTCTAAATGGCATAAATCTCAGGTAGGCTCAGCAACAATGCTCCTCTTGAAAAGGTCCTCTTTTGCTGGCATAGCACTTTGACATGCACCCCATAGGAAGAGCTTGGTCTTTGGAATGGTGTTAGTATGCCATATTATACTCCGTAGTGCTGCTGGTGGCTGCTACCAAGTTAAGATTTTGCATTTTTCTCCTTGCTTAAATTTTGTTTTGTTGTTGATTATGGCTGTTGAAGCGATCCCGAACCAGGTCCTGCTAACGCTCTCAAATGATTCGCCTGCTTCTGAGTCTGATCATCGGACATCCGAAATATTATTCACCGGGGCTGTCACTTATTAATTCGGAAGATTTCAGTGAGGACTCTGGAGGCCCTGCTTCCAATCCACTAAAAAGGAATGGAGCTTTCATGGAAGAGTCTGATTCCACGCACTGGTAGGAAGAAGCTAGAAATGGTATCACGACATGATTGGCTCTGCAGAAGGAAGAGGACGGCGAAGCTTGAAACAGTTCTAGGAGTAGAATAGTGGCAGTGGTAGAAGTTCCAAAGCTGAAGCTGAAATTCAAAGCTTGAAGAAGCGGCAGGGTTCAATACCAGCGGAGCTCAGAGAGATCACCCAATCTGGGATTAGAATTATCTCGCGCCCAAGAGGATTGTGAGAAATTGAAAAATCTGATGGTGTAATGCCTAAAATCTCGAATATCTCAATTATATAATGAAATCAATCTGAAATTTGCAATTAAACATTCAAATCAAATCGGATTCGAACATTAACTAATTTGAAGCACACAATCCAAATTCGGACTCGACAAATGACCAACGGTGGCTAGCGGATGAGGCTTGCAGCAAGACTACTCATGGTGGTGGTGCTTCTCGGCAAAAGATGGTCGGCCACAGCGGTGGTTCAGGGGCAATTAGTGACACGTAGAGCTGGCAAAATGGGTCATAAACCCATATTATGACCCATTTTTAGTTAAATGGGTCATATATAGATTAAGTGAAAGTTAAATATGGGTCAGAAATAGATCAAATGAAAGTTAAATATGGGTCAGAAATTAATCGAGTGAAAGTAAGACACAAAAAGAAATTGGTCTAAATGAGTTATTGGGAAAGGAAATCCACTTTAAAGTTTAAACACATGACCTTTTTTAACTTTATAAAAAAATTTAAATAAAAAATCAAAATTATAATTATTTTTCATATTTCAATTTTTTTTTTTTTCTTTTTTCTTTCTTTTTCTTCCTTCCTTAGCTGGTGGTTGAGTGGGTGATCGCCGCCTGCCGGCCGACGATAGGCCGTGCAAGGCTCGAGCTCGCCCGGAGTCGATTAAAAATAAAAATAATTAAATTCCATTAAAAATTATATTTAAAAAATTAAAAATTCGATTAAAAATTACATTTGAAGTTTTAATCCAATTAACATATAGTATAAATGGGTTTTCCTAGAATATTAATAAGTTTTAGCAATACAGGTCGGGTTGGGTATGAGTCGGATATGGGTCGGGTTGGGTTTAGATCATTAGATTTACATTAGAAGAATATAGGCCAAAACGGGTTAAATTGATCAAAGATGAGTCAACCCATTTTCGATCCAATCCATACCCGACCCAACCCACCCATTTGCCACTTCTAGTGACACGGCTCTGCCTAGTGGTGACTCTCGAGAAAACGTGAAGAATGAGTACCTGAGGAGCGAATTTCCAGAATTTCCCCCTTGTTTTGTCTTGTCTGGATTGGAAAGTGGTGGCGTTGATATCGTTTGCAAATGATGGAATGAATCTTCTCCATTCCAATTTTTCTTTTTCTCCACTTTGGCCACCGCTTGACTTTTCTTCCGCCCTGTTCAAGATCACTTCTTTTTGTCCTGGCTCACTGCAGTGGACATAGGACAAGTGCAGGAGATGTTGGCGTCATTGGATGGTCACTGGTGATGGAAACCTGCGGTAAAAGAGAAGTCAAGGATGTTGTTAATAGAAGGTGGCCGTCGGAACTGAAGCATGCCTAGCACTGCTGCTATTGGGTGGGTGGTGTTGGAGGTGCAACGGACGGCCGCAACAGGTGGGCGGCAAACTAGAGGACAACACCGTTGTTGAGCGAGAAGCAACAATGGTTCGCAGGGTGGACCGTCATTGGAGGCTCATGACTCGGACAGATCACGATGGTCGTGCAGGTGCTCAGTAGACCCATTAAACGGGTGAATCAGGTCGGATTTGGGTCGGGTAATAAATGATTTAATCCAAATCGACTCATTTAATCCTTTATGACCTATTTATTGTAATACAAAATTTTTGACCCATAGGCGACTCATTTAGCTAAACCTAAGAAATTTAATGTATGGTATTGCTACAATACAAATTTAATGGACAATTTTTAAAAATTTTACAATAAGTATTTTTAAAAAATCAAATTTTACTTATTTTTATTTCTAAGAATATAATTTTTAAGTTTTTTTTTTTCCTTTTCTCTTTTCTTTTTGTTCTTCTTCTTCTTTGGCTAGTTGCGGGTCACGATGATAGCCGATCGGCCATAGGCGAGCCTTGAGCTCGCTTGACACCAGCGAGCTCGAGGCTCGAGCCTCAAGCTTGCAATCTGGCAAGGCTTGATCCTTGCCGGACGTCGGCAAGGCCTCCGTCGTGTCAAATTTGGCGAACTCGAGGCTCGCTTGGCCAGTCACCTGCCATCGCCGTGTCGGCCATCGGAAGGAAGAAGAAGGGAAAAAAAAAAAACCGAGAAGAAAAACGAAAAAAAAAAAAAGAAAAGAAAATTATAATTTCGATTTTTATAAAAATATATTTTGGTTGAAAACGGGTTCTAAATCCAACCCATTTAAGACCAACTTAAGACCCACATATTTTAAGTCTTTAATTATTAAACATATTTACCGACCAAAAAAAAATTGTTAAATATATTTAAATAGTTTCTTAAAAAATATATAAAAAGTGACCCATAGATGACCCATTTATGATTTAAATGAGTCATATATGGGCCTAAGATCCATCTTGCCACCTCTAGTGCTCAGTAGAGCCAAGACTCATCATAGTGAAGTTGCCTCGGGCCAAGGAGGGAGCAGCAAAGCTAGTATTTTGATAGACATTGAGGGGGTGCATGACAACCTATGATTTTTGTTCTTGAAACAATTTTTCTATTCCAGACTTGTTTTTGGAATAGAAATTCGTTTGATAAAATTATTTCATTTTTCTATTTTTGAAATAGATTTTTATTCTATAAGAGGTTTGGAATAGAAATCAAAAGTAAAAATTTTCTACTTTTCTATTTCTGGAACAAAAGTAAGAAATAAAAATTCTTCTCATCATTCATCAACCAGTCCTCCATCCATCGCCATTGACCACCGTCCACCGCCCGCCGCCCGCCAGTCGTCGTCATCGGTCGCCGGTCCGTCACCGTCCAAAATGAAGAAATTTTGTGTCGTTATCAAACGAATTTATATTTTTAGAGTATAAATTTTGTGTAGTCATTGAACGGGTATTTTTGCTTAGAAACTCATCTAGAAATAAAAAATAGAAAAATCTATTTCTCTTCCAAAAATCAATTTCTGGCAAGAATGGATATCATTCGCGTCCTGAAAGAAAATGAAAAGTGATGGCAATGTGAGAGGCAATAGAGGGATTTGAACCTTTGGATATTTGATTTGATATCGCGTGAAAATCAAATGTCCCAATGAATCCCCTCTTGTGTTGGCTTGCCTCCAAGTTATACTAGTTTAATTTGCGACATTTCAAATCTTATTGATTTTCTCTATGGATCTAATTGTGCACATCAAATTCCCAAGATTATGGATTCTCCATCTTCATATAAATCATCTTTCCTGCCTTGCAATTGCTTTAAAAGATTAAGCTCAATTTATTTCATGAAAAATCAATAATTTACAAAATATTTTTTAATTTTGATTTTTTACATCACTCGAAAAAAGTGGTAACAAAAGATGGTATCATCCTTAGCAAAAATGTCTAGGTATAAATTGTTGTTAAGAATAGAAATACTTTTCATTGAATGATTTTTGTAAGCGGTTAACAATGATTAAAATTAAGAAAATATTCTCAAAATGTGGATTTTTTCCATAAAATATTTGAACTCTAAAGTGAGAAGTCATGACTTTGAACTAGTGATTCCGTTCTTGGCCTTTACTCTCGCAATTTATTATATATATGGTCGTATGATGAAACCATAAAAGAGTCATTTAAATTCAACTTTCGTAAAACAAAAGAGAGATATTAAAAAAAAAAAATGGATGAGAGCGGCTATGGGGTCCCTCGACTTCCGCGTAATTACCAAGCTGCTCAGCGATAAAGTTAAGGAAAAGTAAGATTGAAACCTCACGCGGGATTAACGCCGAAAAACCGCCACCCGCAGTTTTCCTCATCCTCACTCCCACCCTCACCACCACCACGCCACTCTTTTTTGCTGCCACACGCCCCCGCCCTCATCCGTCCACCCCATAAATAGACCCTCCGCCTCATCCCCTTCTCCATCTTCTTCCTTATCATCGCCATCCCCTCTCTTCACTCTCTTCACACTCTTGCGCAGACCAAACCAGACTAAGGTGTTGCATGGTAACCTTCCCTGCCAAAAAATTTCTATTCTTTTGTTTTTGGAAATAAAAAAAGAACAGAAACCTGTTTGGTAACGATAAGTTATCTTTTTGTTCCCGGGAGCAAAAAGTTAGCCCATGAATAGTTTTGGAATAGAAATGAAAAGTAAAAAAAAAAGTTGCTTCTTGTTCCCGGGAACAAGTTTAAGAAATAAGTAAATTTTTTTCTTTTATTATTCTTTTGCTTACTGCCATTGACCGCCGTTGACTGCTGCCCGCCGTCGCCCGCTGCCGGCCGACCGCTGTTGGCCGTCGCCGGCCGACCGTCGCTGGCCGACCGCCACTGGTCGCTGCTGCCGCCGATCGACCATCGCTGCCGCCGTTAGTCGTCGTTGGTCGCCGTCATCAGTCGTCGTTGGTCGCCGCCACTGCCGAACACTGTCGCCGCTATCGGACGACCGCCACCGGCCACCGCACGTCGCCACCGGCCGACCGCCGTCGTCTGACCGCCTCCACCAATCGCAGCCGCACGGCCCATCGGCGTTCGGCGGCGGCAACGGTCTACCAACAAAAATAAAAAAACAAATAAATATAAAGAAGAAACTATTTTTTACCAAACACATTTTTATTCTTTTTCTATTTCTAGAGTAAAAATTTTATGTAGTTACCAAACGGGTTTTTTTATACAGAAATTGTTTCCCGAATATAAATTGAAAAGAACTATTTCTAAAAAAAAATTGTTCCCCGGCCAAGAAATGTTGCCATGCGCAGCCTAAGATTCCGAGTCTCGTCGCTCTCACCGTCCAAGTGTTGTTCCATCACTAGCTTAGATCATCCTCCTCCCCGAGCCTCCTCTTCTGCTGCTTCCATGATGCCCACGCCTGCGCCACCGCCGCCTATCACGAGACTGCCTCCTCAGAGTGCCTCGACAGTAGCAAACCCCGCAAGGTCCGCTCGGCGGCCTTGGAGCTCTCTTTGTCGGAGATCCGATACAGGTCATGCAGCCTCATTGCTCGTTTCGGGAGGTGTCAGTGGAGGCCAGGCTATGCGGCGGCAGCTGCAGCGGCGTCCTTGGAGTTCAGGTACGTCCCGATGAGCTATGTGCTCACTTCAAGGATGACTGGAGCCGAGAGTCGATTAAGGAGTTCCTAGCGAGGAACTTCTCGGCATGCCTACCGGTGTCTCCAGATCGGTTACTGCCAGCGAAGTTGCTGAGGGAAGTCATGGCTTGTAGTTGAAGTTTTTTCCTCTTGGAAAAAAAAAAAAAGTTCGATTTGGATCGACAAGCTGGTCTGTGTCAACAACCCTTGGAGCGATCCGTAGCCCCTCTACACATTTGTAGAACTTCGAGATCTCAAATTTATGGAAGATCTACTTCGATATGTTGTCGTTGTCATCTCTTTTTTTTTTTTTTTTTGTGGATTGCCGATCCACAATCGAGCATTTTTGCTGATTGGCGTTACCTCATCAAAATGCGAACCTTCAACAAAAAATGAAAAAAGGAAAAACAAATGAATAATTGAAATGCAACGGACAAGAAGTGAATTTTAGTTCTAGATGAATGTGATTTACTCTACGGATAATGTGGATGCATATTCTTCAATTGAGGATAGGGATTGGTAGTGCACCGCGCTAACCTGGGTACAACTCGCTTGGGCCCAAGCCACGGCATGGCCCATTAAGGTGTCAGGCCACGTCTGTTTTGTGCCTAGGCCAGTTTAGGCCCATGGGCCCTAATGGGCAACGTTAACTCTCTACTAATATATTTATAATAAAATTAAAAAAATGAGAATATAAATTTTGAGAGTCATATCAAACATATACGTTCTTTTGATCATAAACTTGTCCAAGGAAAAAAAATTCTAAACAGAAATTTTGTCAAAAATGGAATGGCTAACAAATGCACATTTAGGGTGTGTTTGTTTTGCGAAAAACAATTCCCGGGAAAATGTTTTTTTCTCATTTTCCAACGTTTGATTTATTTAGGAAAATGAGTCAACGGAAAATGTTTTCCTAGTCAACGGAAAATGTTTTCCTTCCCAAGCTTAATTTTAGGAAAACGATTTTTCTTTTGAAAGAATAGGAAAATGTTTTCCAAAATATTTTAAGGTCCTTACTTAATAGAAAATTTATTATTAAAAAGAATTTTTGATTAAAAATTTTGAAGTTGTTATTATTATATCTTTTCTTTTCTTTTTCTTTCTTTCTTTTTTTTTCTTTTCTTTTTTTCTTGTTTTCTCTTTTATTTCTTTACTTGTGAACATAAACCCTAACTCCTCCTCCCCTCTCTCCTTCTCTTCGCCCTCTCCCTTTCATTTTGACTTGCTCTTGTAATTGGAAATCATGTCCATTTTTAGAAAAAACAAAATATGCGTATGAGTTCAGTTTTCCTTTTCATTTTGTAGGTTCAAATTCTAGATTTACTAAATTGATTGAGAAAAATCCATTTATTAAGAAATATGGATTCAATAAATTAATTTGGAAGTAAGAGGCACACTATTGTCAATTATTAGGTCAAATGTCATTCACTCATTTTTCAAATGCAATCCAAATATCAGAAAATACTTTCAGTCACATATCATCAAATAAAGGAAAACTAACCATTTTAAAATGGTTTTCCAGAAAATATTTTCCAAAAACTTTACGTTTTCCGTGAAACAAACACACCCTTAGTCTGATTTATTTTGTGAATTATATGTTGTCTCGATAAGTTTTACGTTGGAGAATGTAATTGTGATTTTTTTTTTAAATCATCGAAGAATTTTTGTTTTTGGAACATTCCGTTATATATATAAAAGAAAATTGATAAGACATGATTTGACGGTAATATACACAATAATTGTGCTAAAAAAATTGTCCATATTAATTTATTTTTAGATTTCACTTAACAATTTATCCATAAATTTGATCAATGACGTAATTCAGAAAGAAATTTTTTTTTTTTGGTATTTCTCTTTTAAACAAAACTAATTTTTATGGAAATAAAATCTAACGATTAAAAAAAGCATACCCTTAATATATGTGGAAACTTTGTCATTACGGTAACAAAATCCTACATAAAAATAGCAAAGCTCAAAAAAAGGAAAGCAAAATTTGTGGCCAACACTTATAAATTGCAATCAAATAATTAAAGGCAAATTTGTCTTTTTAATAGCAATAAGTGAGATTTAATAATTTAAGAGATGGAAATAACGCCGCATGGAATTATTTTGTGGTCTCTCGACTTTAGGTTGATTATTAAATTGCCCAAAAATTAGTTAGGAAAAATAAGACGAAACGTCACAGGAGGGATTAACTCAAAGCACTATGTCCTTCCACTTTATCCCCCATCCTTATCCCGTCTACCCTATAAAAAACTACTACCTCATCCTTTCTCCTCTCTCTCTACACACGCCCAAATGCTGTTCAATTGCAAAGCTTAAATCATCTTCCCCGTGCCTTCTCTTCTGCTGCTTCCGGGATTCCACCACCTACCACGAGACTGAGTCCTCATATCGCAATGACGACAGCAACGGCGGCAATGGCGGCTGTAGGGCGACCCAGTCGCCTTGCTTGTGGCTCCACTTCAGTGACATCCTGATTTTTCGCTCGATAAAATAGTGAGCTCTCCATCAGACTAAGCCATTTGCATCCTCATCACGACATCACCGAGGTGGTTGCCACCGCTATCTCGTTGTCAATATACTACGTTGATCCAAACATCCTAACCCAAGAACTTCCAAGGCATTGGCCTTTAAAGAAATGGCTCAGAAAGGAAAAAAAAAAAAAAAAAAATCACCAAGATTCTTGAATCTTCTCCAAGGTGCTCCACGTTCCAGCCGGCATGAGTCAACAAGTGCTGCTCAAATTGACCAAGTATGGCGGTGGAGAAAAGAAATAAATAAGAGAGAGAAAGAGGGAAGCTCTTCCTTGGTCACTGAACCCCCACGCCCACCTTCTGCCCTTCATTTCACCGTTTTTTCTCAGCCAACAAAGTGCAGAGAAGCCAGCGACGTAGAGCCTCTACTCAGCACAAGAAGGTTGGGTTTTTCTCTCTTTTCGGCCCTTGCGTCTTCGCGGCTAGCTTGTCTCCATTCCGCGAAGCCGCCACCGCAACTCACAAGGACCCGAGCAAGTGGATATCTTCCATTCTATCCTATACTGATCGTTTATCATGTAATGAGAATAGTTCGTAGAAACCCAAGAACATTGTCGAGATTTTCGTTTAATCGAAGTTTCAACTACGTTGTTCGTTTAGTCGGAAGTTCCGACTACATTACTTAGATATATTGTTGAGTTCGAAATAGTCAAACTTGTAGTTAGGTCATAGAAGCATGGATAGTTGATATTTGGCACATGTGATGGCCGGAACGGCATAAATTTTGAAGGAAATTCGTGACTAGGCTGAGGACGGGTTCGGATCTAGCCCGACCCAGAAGCTTGCTAATTTCGTAGCGACTTATGTGCTGCAAATTTCATGGGGTGTTCTTCATGAGAGTTGTTCCTTATTGACTGTTCTACAACATACTTTAATTTCAGAATTTTTGGATTTCATATGACAAAAAATATATTGGAAAAACACTGACCTCTTTATGCTCCTCACTTTCTACAAATTTCTCGGTCCAGAATTCCTAAAATATGTTCTTCACAAAAGTTGTAGAGAACATCCCAAGCTATCACATACTAAATTTTCGTAATTTTTTGATCTCAATAGGTTAGTGAAATATTTATTTTTCTACTCAATGTCGTCCTGGAGATTTTGACTGTTCTGAGCTCAAATTGCAAACATTATTTGGAACTGTATGAAATGAACCGGATTTTGAGTTCAGCACAAAAGATATTCCTTTAGATCTTCTCCACCTCATACTAAAGTTTCATAATTTTTGGAGATCAATTACCTAGACAACAACCATCGACTCTAGAGGCGTGCGAGATGCCTTATGAGGCTAGTTGAGGCCTAGAATGTGGGACCTTTCCCATGGTTATATGGATGAGTTTGTATTAGTCTAAGGGATGAAAATGAATGATGATTCATTAGATGCATTCTTGAATCCCTGAATGGTAGTGGTATTAAAGTACTTTTAATTGAATTATGGAATTGCTACATCATTGTGTGAATGTGTGATTAATAATGCCGTCAGTCCTTGGGATGACGATGCCCTGGGTTGTAGTAAGGATGCCTAGAGGAGTAACTAGGTCCCACCGAATGCCTGGGAGGTGTAACACGATTCCGCCGGATGCCTCGCATGCCAGCTGGGAACGAGATGCCCGGGGGGTAATGGGGTTCCCCGGAAGATGATGGCAGCATGAACTTGTATTGATCGTGACTGTGATATTCTTGAATCGAACTATTGGTCATTTGTTAGGGAAAGTTATTACTTTTATTGATCAATCGGGTATTTTGAAAGATTCTAAGGTAAGCTATTGTGTATGTGACTTACGATACTTTTTATTGAGACTTTCTTTGTCATACGGTAATTGATTTGTATAGTGTAGACAGGTGGACTTTCTATTTTCTGGGTTATGACTCACTAGTTGTTGACTTCATTTTTTCAAATCATTAGAATGTCGATCTCACCTGCCTCCCTGATGATTCGCTATGGGGTGCCAATGAACTTCACTTGGGAGGAGGAAATAAGATTTTTGGAGCTTGGAAGATTTTGAGAACATCAAGGGCCACTGTTAGACAACACTTGTATAGCTAAGTGGGGAGGGGTGACCGACCTAGAGTATAGTATAGTTAGTCTAGTGCTAACTTTTTGTACTTCCCCATGGCACCCCACTTGTCGTCCGATGTACATGTATGAATAAATAAGAAATGAAGTTGCCACGTTTATAGAAAATTGCATGTACCTTGGAATTTTCTGTTGTCCCTTACACTTCTGCATGCTTAAGAAAAATTAAAATGAAGAAGATAATGACAATAGTAGTTACACAATAGCCGTGACGTGTTGGGGTCGTCATAGCTCCACAACCCGGGAGCTCTCACTGCTAAAGATTCAGCACAAGCTCTAAAGCCTCATTGCTCGGATCAGGAGGTGTCGAAGGCGAGGCCGTGTCGCAACGTTGGAGTTCAGGTATGATCCAATGAGTTATGCGCTCAACTTTGAGGGCGATCGAGGCTGGGAGTTGGACAAGGAGTCCCCGACGAGGAACTTCGCAGCAAGGTTGCTACTATCTCCGAATCAGTTGTTGCTGGCGAAGTTGCCAAGGAAAGTTGTAGCATGAAGTTGAAGTTTTCTTCTTTAAAAAGATATTTTTGATTTTGATCAAGAAGTTGGGTGATGGGCCGTGTCACATTTTTTTTCTCAGGCCTAGTCAAGCCCATAGGCCCTAATGGGCCTACCTAGGTCTATCCAACAATTTTTCTTTTGGGCTTGGCCTTGGAGGTCGGGTCCAATGGTGGGCCCATGTGATTGGAAGGAATTGCAATGCAAACATCAGATGCGATGGGCATGAAATTTCTAGTTTACTTTTGTTGATTATCTAGACACATGAAGAAGAAGACTTATTCGACTAGAAAATATAAATCATCGTGTCCTTAGTTATCACACGATGATAAATGTAGACTTAACGTGAATATAGACCGAAATAAAAGTTATGGTGTTGGGTTAGATAAAATTTTTTGTATCCGAGGAGAGAGAAAGAACCCAATAGAGAATGGTATGGGAGAAATGGTTATCTCCCAAGTGATCAACATCTTGATTTGACAGTGATAAGCACTTAAATAGTCATGATCCTTGCCGTCAACTCAACCTGTCAAAATTATTCATAGACCTATTTCTTAATCCATATTTGATGGCTGAGTGGTTATACGGATTACTTATATTTAGCAATAGGTAATAAATCGGTTTAGAATGATAAGGTTTAAGATAATATGGGTGTTAAATAGGTTCATTACCTATTTAGACCCAACCAACCTCTATTATTCTCTCTTCACTTTCGCATCCTCACTCAATCTTGTGCTTGTTCACTTTATGCTCTCACTTTAGTTTGAGTATGTGTTTTCCTAGATTGAATTAAATATGTAAATATTTTGCAATATGCGTAGAATCGAATATGAGTTGGGTCGAATATGTCTCCCTATATTTGTATTGATGGAAATGGGTAAAAGCAGTTCAAATATATCAATTTGGGTCGGATCATTTTTCAGTCTAACTTGACGCACCTATTTGACGTACCTTTTATATTACCTTAATATTGACAACTTCAAATTTTTTAAACATATAAATGTCACTATCAATTGCTTCAAAAATTTCAAAAATAAAATAATTTTTATCAAAAATTTCACAACTAAAATAATTTTTATTAGATTTATGGCAAACAATACACATGCATCCTTACGTATGCGGGGAAAATTACTAGAAAAATCCCAAACCTATTATATGGATGCGAATTTAATCATATTTTTTTATTGTGCTAATTTAGTCTTAAACTTTTTGACAACTTACTAATGTAGTTATTTTGGCTAATTTTGTCCGAAAATCACTAAACCATCTTACGTGGCATGACCTAGGAGAACCGTGCTAACGTGGACAATTTTTATAATTTATTTTTATTTTTATTTTCTTTTTTTCTCTTAATTTTTTTTTTTTTTTTTTGGGCTGTGGCGGCAAGGACCCAACAATTCACGTTGACCAATAGGTGAGGGCTTGCAAGCCATCGTTGACATCTATTGAGGGTCGTGACCCTTGCTCAGGCCCTTGCCAACCATCGCCAAAGACTAGCCACTAGCAAAAAAGAAAAAAGAAAAAAATATTTAAAAAAAAAATTATTCATGTCAATGGTAGTCACACCATATAGGATGACTAGTATTGACTAGACTATCAAGTTGGTAATGTCCATTCAAAATTGACTGAAATTACTACAATGGAAAAATCACCAAAAGATTTAGGATTATATTAATATAATTGAAAAGTTTACAACTGAATTAATCATTGTATGATAGGTATAAGATTTTTTTTTTTTTTGATAATTTTCTCTGTATTTGGTAGTTAATATCGAATGTGAATATTTCAAATTCTTTTTAAAAAAAATATTGGTGTGACCGAGAGTTTCTTATTATCTAGTAATTATCTTGTCTTTTAGCTCTTGTCTATGAGTTTATTGTTGTTTAAAACTTGACGGTTTTCTAACGTTAGAATTTGGGTTCTCTAAGCATCAAATCATTTAGGAGGAATTTGCCACATCGACTTATTAAGCAAATTTAGTTGGCGAAGTATGTTTAGTGTTTGCTAATGAAAGGAATAAGAAAAGTCTTTGGACCATTTATGGAATTGATTTGGTAGATGATCCAAAGAGTTATAATGATGCTAAGTCTAGACCAGAAGCTCATAGTTGGACAATGGCAATGGATGTTGAGATTAGAGATGAGCATGATTTCATAGTAGAATAAGGAACCGGAGAACTGGTGGGAACCTTTCTAATTCCAGGTTCTGAGGAGACCTAGTCCAATTCCTAGTTCCATAATTTGTTGAACCTGTATCATGCGGCTTGATTCCTGGTAGGAATCAAATCGAATCAAACTAGACCGTGAACCTGCGAAACCTTGAAATACAAATTGGCATATCCAAGCATGGTGAGGGTTGGACATAGTGAACAAAAAGAAACCCTTCCTCTCTGAGCGCGACTCCTTGGCTTTTTCTCAGTAAACGATTTTGTGATTATGGTATAAATGGCAGATTACACGTGTATAATAGAGATAGAGAGAGTCCCTCTGAGAGGATAGTTTGAAAAAACTTCTTTGAGAGTCTCTTCATTATTTCCGGACGCCGCTTGCCGTCAGTTATTGTTCGTCTCCGATTCACAAGAGCATAGAATGTTACCGTCTTCCTTCGTCTTACTGTTTTTGTTTTTTTGGGGCTACGGATCTCAAGTTGTTTGGATCTCGCTCAAAACTCTTCATCGGCACTGGTTTTGATCGCTAGCAATCATTGAAGCTTACGTCCTGAAGTTAATTGCCAAGCCATGATTTCATTTGGCCTTGCTGATCAAGTAATTCTTCTGTTCCGAAAGGTTCTGTTTCCAGTTAGGAGTAACTGAGACTTTGAATCCTTTGTGGAGATAGAAACATGATCTATCTGAGTTTGCTTCCCTGATTTCGAACCTCTGATGTTAGTTTAGACTGAACTTAGGCCAGCATTTGAGTTCGAAACACCTAAAATCTTATTTTCAATCTTGTTTGGTAAAAATGTTTGAATCAATCGTGTAGATTCATATCTAATATTAAATTGTTTTGAAAGCATATAGGGCGTGCTTTACATAATAGACATTTTCTCAAGGGCTTTACATATAGGGCGTGCTTTAAACAATAGGCATTTTGGAAAACTCCTTTAACTCAAGGGCCTTTACATTTTCTCAAGAACTTTTTTCCCAAAGTCTTCCCAAATGCACCCATTATTTGTTAGTTGTTAAGCATGATTTTAGCCACATCGCTTCATTCCTGAAACTACATGTGAATGAGTCTTTGTGTTTTACTTATTCTTTGCAAAATTTTATGGTATTCTATCGTGTATGATGATGATTATGTAATTTAAAATCACTAGTATAAGCTTCCACTTTTGGCAATATTCATGAGTGAAACTTTTACGTTGTTAATACTTCATATTTTTCATATATCTAAATATAAGTTGTGATTAGTGGATTATAATAGTAAATTGTGGTAATTGGATGTATTGACTGCAATCATTCAATCAAGAATAATGGTAGAACCTGGATAAACTGTGAAATTGATCCTAAAATCTGTGATAGGGTTGGTTTAATACTCCCAAGTATGCAGGGTAGGTTCTAGGTTTGACAAGTTGGGAATCGGTTCTAATAGGTTGGAGATTTGAAGTGAAACTTGAATTGACTGTGGAACCACTCACTCCTAATTAAAATAAAATTTATTAAGCAAGATAATAGATGGTCATTAGCTAATTCTCTTCCTAGCACTATAACTATTGGTTCTAAATAGGTGTTAACGACAAAGTTAAACTGTATGGTATATATAATTATAAGTTTAAGGTTGAATGGGCTGTCATCTAATATATTTAAGACTTTTGGACAATTTTGCCATCAATCCTCTTACTAAGAGATCACCTTGTGTAAAGCAATCAAAAGCTTTGAAGAAGATGTGATTAGTACCAATATTTAAGGATCCGCTGGATGTAGCCTACTCTATATTTATATTACATATGAGTTTGAAAAAAATTTAGTCGATTGTGATATATCGAAGTGTTAGCACTGAGGTTACATTTTCAATGAGGTTACATTTTCAATGCATATGCATTCGGTAGGGCCATAATTTTTAATAGGAAAAATTCCATCTCAAAATGTGCGAAGTGATTGTAACTTGGCTCAAACGTCGAGCCAAGGTGGAGATTATTAAAATATGTCTCGAGTTTGAGCCTAATGCAAAATTTCGAATATTCCAAATTGGATATGTTGCGAACGTTCAAAATCGAGTAAAGAAGATCCGAAGATCAACTCCTCCAAATTCGAGTCTGCGTTGGAGAATTTGGCCGTTAAAATAGGAAAATCCAACTTTGACTAGGATTTGAATTTTGTTTAAAATATATAGAGATATGTTTTGGATAAAATTATTTAAGATAGGAAACAAAATCCTATGAGAAGTCGACAAAAGAATAAGGGTCTCACTTTTATATATATAGACTTGTGGCCGTGGGTGGTGGATGTTGATCATGAAAAAGTGTTCTTGAAGCGCCGTCTCATCGTCAAGTGCTTGGGAGAGATTTTTTTTGTCGTTCTTGTTCGTGAATTACATCCAAGAAGATTTAGTGTTTAAGCCAATTAAATCTTGTAATAAGATTTGCGTGTAATTCCTTTGTTAGATTAAGAGATTATTTCATGAGGAATTTCGGGGCTAAACACTGTGTGCGTTATTGGATGTAATTGGGGCTTGGGAAACACCGAAAGAGTGTTTAAGTGACTCGAGTGTATAATCTTCTTGTATTGCTTGATCTATAATAAAATTCGCCGTTGCTTTCCCCGTGAACATAGGTCTATACGACAAAGTAAATTTGCGTCTGACTTATTTTATTCTTCTATCTATATTATTGTTCGATCGGTCGCTTTATCGCAACAGACCAGACCAGACACTGACTCCATCATGTGCTCTCCCTCTCTCTTTCACACCCGAAATGTTGTTCAATCACAAGCTTAGATCATCCTCCCCTTGCCTCTTCTTCTGCTGCTTCCGCGACTGCGACGCCACCGCCTACAATAAGGCCGCCACCTCGGACTACAACAAGAGCAACCGCCGCAAGGCAGCTTGGTAGCCCGGCTAGTGGCTGCTTTTCACTACTCAGGAGCTCCCGCTGCCAGAGATGAGGGACAAGTACAGGAGGCTCATCGCTCAAATCAAGAGGTGCAGGTGTGGGCAGGGCCGCCCAACCTTGGAGTTCGGGTACAGTCCAATGAGCTACGCGCTCAACTTCGAGGACGATTGAAGCTGGGAGTCGGACAACGAGCTCCCAGCAAGGAACTTCTCGGTGAGGCTGCCAGTGTCTCCCAATCGGTTGCTGTTGGCGAAGTTGCTGAGGGAAGTTATAGCGTTTAGTTGAAGTTTTCTTCTCTGGTTCTTTTGATTTTGATCGACTAGTTTGGCTACCAGGGTCGACAGTGTCTTGCTGTACATATTGTAGATTTTGAAATATCAAATTTATGGAAGATCTGCGTTGATATGTCATCTTCATCTCCATTTTGGTTTCGCTTTTTGTCTGGAGTGTGCCGTATTCGAGCATTTTTGCTCATTGGTGTTGCATCAATGAAATAGGAGCCGACAAGAAGTAAATTATGTTGGGGATGAATGAATTTACTTTATGGATAAGGTGGATGCAACTTCTTTTATTGTGGATAGAGGTCAGTGGACTATGCATGGCTAGGTATTAAATATGTCAAAATGGATTATACACCTATTTCTATATGATATGATTGGCTGAATTATTATATGAATAAGTTATATTCATAATTAATACAATTTGTAGGTTTTTTGTCACCGGCGAAAAGTGACCATAGTTTATGACATGAGGAATGACTTCGGATCCCTTAATTATTATATGTATTCGACATAATCTGAAAATTGACTTCTTTTGTGTATTTGAAAAGCATACTTTGTCCAAAAATATATCTTATTTCATCGAACTATTATTATATTATATAATTAGACTCTTTCGATAATTATATTTGATATATAAAAGTGAAGTTTACTACTTATTTACCTAAGCTTTAGTATCTCGATTTTTCCAGTCAAATTAAACTCGAGCATCAATCTTAATACTTGATCAAGCTCGAGTTGAGTTTCGAGCATCAAACACGCAGGATCAAGTCAAACCGAGCTCTCAAGGACACCGTGTCGACTGGACCCGACTCGAATAAACCTCTAGTGACAAAACACCACGTTTCCCCTATTATCTATACCAAAATGTCGGGCGAGGAAGCGTACGGCGGCGGGCAACCGATGGCTGGGTGCATGAGCCCATTATCCTTCGGACGCTCCCTCCAATCTCCACCGACGTGGAGCACTCTCACATGTGGACTCGCACTTTGAGAGCGGCACAAACCCAGGAGTCACGGGAGGCGCTCGGCCGTAAATGACTAGAATCCAAACCAAGCACGACATATGGCTGCCCCCATCGTTTTTTATTAGTGATTGATTAAAATGATTATGCCGTAGCTACTGGGCATTAGGGAACATTCATCGTCCCCCCGTTTTGTTCATGCACTACGGGACATCTCGGTTATTATAACTAGAGAGAGAGAGAGAGAGAGCAAATTCCAGGTATGTGGGAAAACCAGCCTGGAGATCTACGAAACTACCATTGGAAGAAGAGCTTAGTGTCACGTGAAGAGATGAGTGGAGATCAGTGCAAGGGTATGTAGGGAATAAAATGATTTGTTCTTCCAAACTTTAAATATTAACCGTTGTTAACTTTGTTTCGATGCTCGACACATTCATTTTTATGGAATGACAATGTACTCGCTGCTATAGTTTGTGCTTTACTGTTTTGTTGTTGAGATTTGCTTTATTTTGAGTCTTTCACATATCATCTTGAGATATGAATGGACTATTTATTTTCGGACAAGAAAATAGAATTTTATCAAAGCAACCCAGTTTGAATTCTCAATTGAATGATTTTTCTATGTGTATTAAATAATTTAGGCAACACACTTTCTTGAGCTGGGGATCAATTCATGCATCAACATATGTTTAAGGGATGCATCAACACACCAACAAACTGGTTTAAACATCACCTCTCTGCTCAAAAGGAACTGCATGAACACGACTCAAAGTTAGTATTTTGCTAGACATTGAAAGAAAATAAAAAATGATAGTAATGTGGGAGTTGATAGAGGGATTTGAACCTTTGGATATTTGATTCGATATCACGCGAAAAATCAAACAGACTCATTTAATCTGTGACATTTCAAATCTTGTTGATTTTCTTTCTCAATTGAATTGTCTCCATCACATTTCCAAGATTGGGAATTCTCCATCCTAATATAAATCATCTTTCTGACACCATAGCTGCTTTAGGAGACTAAAGCTTCATTTTTTTTAATCAAAAACTAATAATTTAAAAAATATTTTCTTAATTTTAATTTTTTACATCACTAGGAAAAGTGATAATGGAAAATATTCTCATCATCAACAAAAATGTTTGGGTATAAGTTGTTAATGAAAATGCATTTCATTAATTATTTTTGTAAGCGATTAACAACAATTAAAGCTAGGAAAATATTTTTCAAGATATTAATTTTTCAGCCAAACAAACGGAGTCTAAGGTTGGAATTCACGACTTTGAACTCCCGATTCCGATATTGCAGTTTACTCTCTCGATTTATACATATGGTCGTATGATGAAACCCATAAAAGAGTCATTTAAATTTCCACTTTCGTAAAACAAAGGAGAGATCTTAAAAAAAAAAAAAAAAAAAAAAGCAGCTACGTGGTCCCTTGTCTTTTGCGTAATTACCAAACTGCCAAAATTATAGTGAAGAAAAAGTAAAGATAGTAAAGATCGACACCTTACGCGGGATGAACGCAAAAAAACCGCTTTCCACGTGCACCCCACGAAGC
Source organism: Eucalyptus erythrocorys (assembly GCA_014182555.1). Classification (NCBI taxonomy): domain Eukaryota; kingdom Viridiplantae; phylum Streptophyta; class Magnoliopsida; order Myrtales; family Myrtaceae; genus Eucalyptus; species Eucalyptus erythrocorys. Next base: position 3,492,487 of record CM024599.1, read on the forward strand.
AGCCGCGGCTTTCCTCCTCATCCTCACTCCCACCCCCACCGCCCCCACCACTACGCCACTCTGCTCTGACGCCGCACGCCTCCGTCCTCATCCGCCCGACCTATAAATAAACCCCTCCACCCTTATCCTCTTCTCCATCTTCTTCCTCATCGCCATCCACTCTCGCCGCTCTCTTCACAGCCTTGCACAGACCAGACCAAGAATCCGAGTCCCATCGCTCTCGCCGTCGAAATGCTCTTCCATCACAAGCTCAGATCATCCTCCCCCTCCCTCCTCTTCTCCTGCTTCCACAACGGCGGCCATGCCGCTGCCTACCACGAGGCCGCCTCCTCGGACTGTGACGACGGCCACCCCCGCAAGGTCCGCTCGACGGCCCAGGAGCTCCTGCTGCCGGAGATCCGGTGCAGGTGCCGCAGCCTCATCGCACGGATCGGGAGGTGCCGGTGGAGGCCGGGCCACGCGGCGGTGGCGGCCTCCTCGGAGTTCGGGTATGACCCGATGAGCTACGCGCTAAACTTCGAGGACGATTCGAGCCGGGAGTCAGACGAGGAGTTCTCGATGAGGAACTTCTCAGCGCGGCTGCCGGTGTCTCCAGATCGGTTGATGCCGGCGAAGTCACCGAGGGAAGTCGTGGTTTGTTGTTGAAGTTGTTTTCCTCTGGAATTTTGATCCACGAGTTGGGCTATATCATCAGTCCCTGGAGCAATTCGCAGTGTCTGTACATATTTGTAGAACTTCGAGATCTCAATTTTATGGAAGATCTGCTTCGATATGTTTTCATCGTCTCTGCTTTGCTTTCGCCTTTTGTCTGGATTGTTGATCCCCGGTCGAGCATTTTTGCTGATTGGCGATGCGTCATCGAAATGCGAACTTTCGACTTAAGATAAAAAAAAAAAAATGAAAAATTGAAACACGAACAAACAAAGCAATTTTATTGTTGGCGGATGCATATTCTTTTCTTATGGATAGGGGTTGGTACTGGGCCGCATGACCCAGGTACGGCATGCCTGGGCTTGAGCCAGGGCAAGGCCCGTTAAGGTGGCAGGCCGTGTCTGTTTTGTGCCTAGGCCAGATCGGGCCCATGGGTCCTAATGGGCCAGCCTAGGCTCGACAAATATTTATTTAAACATGAATCGTTAAGTCTCTACTGATTTTATAATTAAATTTTAAAAAATTGGGAAGAGAATTTAGGGTTATACCAAATGCATTTTTATTCTTTCTTTTTTTTGTTTCGGGAATGGAAATATTGTATAGTTAACAAATGTGTTGTCATACTCAGAAACTCGTATAGGAAATAAATTCTGAAATGAAATTATGCCCGAAAACAAAAAGATTAGCAAATATGTCCCTAATCTCAAAAAGATTAGCAAACATGTCCTCTGGTTTATTTTGTGAATTGTATATTGCGCCGACATGTGTGTGTTTGTGTTTGTGTTTGTGTTTATGTGTGTGTGTGTGAGAGAGAGAGATTAAATTCACCCAAAATACAAAATTACCCTCTATCATTTAATTGTAAGCTTTTCTAACTTATGGAGGATCTACCTACCATGATTAAGAATTGTATATGTTTAATTTTTATTTATTGTAGATTTTCCATGGATATTAAAGGTACTATGTCTTCTTTTATTGTTAGATATTACTTCAATAAAAAATTGTTTTGTCAAAAGAGAAATTTCCAAGAAATCTATGTCTTTTCTACATTGTCAATTAAATTTGTGGATAAATTGTTAAGTTAAAAATTTAATTAAATCAAAACATTGCATAAAATAAGAATTTTTTTTTTTAAAATACCAGTGAAATTTCTTCATTTTGGATTGACAAAAATTAATATCATCAATAAACTATTTATGAAAAATTATTAAGATGCCTCATTGTGCATAAGGTATTTAGTGTATTCTTAGATATATCTCTAACTCCTTACATGCTATATATAAGGGTATCTCGCCAATATAGTTAGGAAAGAATATAAGTACTTTGATATAGTAAATAAAATATATTTTTTATACTAATTAAATTAATGAAAAGCTCATCAAGAAAGTGAGTTTTTGATATAAAAGGAACAAAAAATAGATAAGTTGTTATAAGATCAATAATGAAGAAGAGACTTTTCAATTTTATATCATATCAAATAATGCTTTTTTTTTTTCCTTACTACTTTTCAATTTTATACTATATCAAATAATGCTTCTTCTTTTTCCTTACTATTAGCAAGATAATTTTACATGGAGCATATAAAACAATATAGAAATATCTAAAACATGTGAAATTTTTTATTATGGCAACTATCCAAGATAGAAAAAGAAAAAAATAGAAAAAAGAAGGCATCAGGCCATCATCTAAAACTGCAATTGAAAAATTGAGGACAATTTTTTCTTTTTAGTGTAGGTGAGTTTAGTCATTTAGAGAGTGAAAATAATACCATCCTTAATTTATTTCTAGATTTTACTCGACAATTTATCCATAAATTTGAGCAACAACGTAGAAAAGAAATAAATTTTTTTTAGGGATTTCTCTTTTCGACAAAACTAATTTTTATGGAAATAAAATCTAACAATTAAAAAAAGCATACCCCTTGATATACAAGGAAACTTTGTCTCTATGGTAACAAAATCCTACATAAAAACAGCGAAGTTAAAAGGAAAGGATTTTGGGGCCACCACTTATAAAATGTAATTGAATGATTAGGGGTGATTTTTTTCTTTCTGATAGCAAACAATTAGATTTAAACATTTAAGGGGAGGAAATAACGCTATGTAGAAAAGGAAAAAGGAGCAGCTACATGATCCCTCAACTTTTGCTTAGTTACCAAATTACATAAAAAAAAAAAAAAAAAAAAATGCAGTTAGGGAAAAACAAGACGAAACATCAGGGAGGGATTAACTCAAAACACCATGTCCCCCCACTTTGCCCTTCCTCCTTTATCCCGTCCACCCTATAAAAGCCCGCCACCTCATCCTCCCTCCCACCCCCGCCCCCGCCCCCACGCCCTTTCTCTCCCCTCTTTCTCTCTCCACACAACCCAATGTTGTTCAATCACGAGCTCAAATCATCCTCTCTCCGTGCCTCCTCTTCCGCTGCTTTCAAGACGCCACTGTCCACCATCAGGCCGCCTCCTCAGACTACGACAACGACGGTGACAGTGATGGCAGCTACCGTGGGGCGGCCCAGGAGCTCCCACTATCGGAGATCCAACACAAGCTCCGGAGCCTCATCACTCGGATCAAGAGGTGCCGAAAGCAAGGCCGCGTCGCAACCTCGGAGTTTGGGTATGATATGATGAGCTATGCGCTCAACTTTGAGGGCGATCAAGGTAGGGAGGCGGACGAGGAGTCCCCGGCGAGGAACTTTGTAGCAAGGCTGCTGGAGACATGTCTCCAGATGGGTTGCTATCAAATGTCGAGGGAAGTCGTAGCGTGTAGTTGAAGTTTTCTTCAATAAGGATATTATTGATTTTAATCAACGAATTGGATTATCACAGTCTCTGGAGCTATCTACAGTATCCATACATATTACAAATTTCAAGATCTCAAATTCATGGAAAATCTACTTCAACATGTCATCATCGTCTTTTTTTCTAGGTGTTCTGGGTTCAAACATTTTTGTTGATTAGCAGTGTTAATGAAGTGCAAAGGGATAGGAAGTAAAATTTGTCCTAAATGAATGAATTTACGTGGATCCAACTTATTTTCTTATGCATAGGGATTGGTAGTAGGCTGTGTCCCATGCCAGGGCACTGCCCATTAGATGGCGGGCCGTGTCATGCGTTGTGCCTAGGCTCGATCAAACCCATGGACCTATATAGGTCAAACAATTTTATTTTTTTGGGATTGGGCCTTTGGAGGCAAGTCGAGTTGTTCGGCCCATACCCAAGCATAGCCTAGGCTGTGTTGCATATTTTTGGTTTAAGCCTGGTCAAGCCCATGCCTAATGGGCCTACTTAGGTCCAACAATTTTTCTTTTGGGTTTGGTCTTGGAGGTCAAGTCCAATGGTTGGGCCCATGTGATTGGAAGGAACTGCAAGGTGAAAGTCGGAAGAAATGGGCATGAAATTTCTATTTTGATTTTGTTGATTATTTGGACACGTAAAGAAGAAGACTTTATTTGATTAGAAAATATAAATGATTGCATCAAGTCCTTAATTATCACTCCATGATAAATGTAGACTTAACGTGAATATAGACCGAAATAAAAGATATGATGTTGGGTTAGATAAAATTTCTCATATCCAAGCAAGAGATACAGAATCCAATTGAGAAAGGAATAGGAGCGATGGTTATCTTCAAAGTGATCACCATCTCGATTTGACGACGGCAAGCATCTAAATAGTCATAATCTTAGCCATCGATTAGATCTATCAAAATGGATTATAAACCTATTTTTTAACCTATATTTGATGGGTTGAGTTGCAATATAGGTTAGTTATATTCATGAATGAGTTTAGAATGATAAGGTCTATAGTGTAATATTAGTTCACGACCTATTTAAACTCAATCCACCTCTATGATTCTCTCTTCACTTTCTTGTCTTCACTTGATTTCGCGCTCGCTCACTTCATATTCTCATCTTAGTTTAAGTACGAGTTTTCTAGATTGGACTAACTATAGAAGTGTTTTAATAATGTATGGAAATAAGTCAAAAAAAATTAAATAGGTCACTTTGGGTCAAATCATTTTTCAACCTAACCTAATCTACCAATTTGATAGATCTATTGTCGACCATATTGTAGTTTTGTTTATTATCTTAATGTTAAACATAGGACAAAATTGGCCATTGTATAGTAGGTATAGGATTATTATTTTTTTGGTAATTTTCTCTATATTTTTTTTTTTGGTATTGCAAATTCCTCAAAAAAAAAATTATTTGGTTAGTTTAATTTATTTTGTGACCGAGAGTTTTAAATTATCGAGTAGTTATCTTGTCTATTAGCTCTTATCTATTAGTCTATTGCTGTTTAGAACTTGATTTCTAATGTTAGAATTCAATAGTTTCTTAAGCATCTAATCACTCGAGGAATTTGCCACATGAACTTATTAAGCAAATTTAGTTGGCGAAGTATGTATAGAATTTAACAATAGAAAGAATAATAAAAGTCTTTGGACCACTAATGGGATTAATTTAGTAAATAATCCAAAGAGTTATAATGATGCTAAGTCTAGAATGGGTGCACATGATGGAAAATGGCAAAGTACATTGAGATTAGAAGTGAGCATAATTTAATGGTAGAATAGAGAACTGGAGAACTAGGGGGAACTGTTTAAATCCAAGTTTTGGATGACTCGGTCCAATTCTTAATTACATATTGTTTTAAACAATGTATTATGCAGTTTGATTCCCGAGCAGGAATCGAATCACACTGGACTAGGAATTAAGAACTGAAGAACTAGATTGAGAATCTATGAAACCCTAAAATGGAAATTGGCGCATCCAAACATGGTGAGATTTGGACATAGTGAATGAAAAGAAACCCTTCCTCTCCAAGCGTGACTCCTTCTCTTTGGCTTTTTTTAGGCAATAGTACATCACAAGTGTTAAAACTTGGTACGGGTAGGCATTTAAGTGCCAAAATTTTCAAAAAGGTACATTTAAGTATCACTTTAAAAAAAAAAAATGGATACTTAATTGCAAAGTCTAAAAAGGCTAGTCAGAAGCCCGACGTGGCATTATTTTAATAATAAAACCAGTCTATATAGCTCGTTGGAAATTCACGTGGCGCTAATGTGGCTAGCTTGTGCCCACAAATTTGATTTTTAATATAAATATTAATTAAATTAAATTGAAAAAAAAAAAAAAAAAAAAAAAAAAAAGTAGCACATGGTTTTGGGAGCCCTTAGCCCCTCTAGGTGAGGGTTGCCTCTACGAGAGAGCCAACTAGCCCTCACACCAATTTTGGGTGAGGGGTTGCAAGCCCTCACCTACGGTTCGCCAAGGTCGACGGCCACTGGCCGAGACCTGGCAACCTAGGCCCTTTCCAATGATAATTGGGTGACAGTGGTGGCAATGCAAAACCTATTGCTTGTTTGGCATACAAATTGGTGAAAGTTGAGTCAATTCACATCAAAGCTCAGGGTCATTGTTAATCCCTTCGTGCCAAAGTTGCACTCATGTTAAAAGACCCCTCGTACCTTGAACAAGGAGTGTAGAGATAATTGCAGCATTGGGTAGAGATTCGATATGGGCAAACACCAAACTTTTATTGCTCATGTAATCATTGGCCACACTGGGAAGCTACGTGAAAATGAAGTTCTTATGTTTGCAACTGTGGCTAAACAACCTTGATATGGCCCTCATAATCTCATAGAATAAGTTCACTACACTTACAAGAAGCATTTAATTTCATGAAAAACCATGGTTTTTCATTCATATCAATTCATATTTGTGAATTGTGATAAGGCTAGTACAAACACCTAGAGAGGAGGAATAGTGTTTAAAAAAAGTCTTAAAACAAATAAATATGTATTAAAAAAGTTGCAAGCAAAGTCTGAATAAGGATCAAAATCTGATAAACGAGTCATCGGACTTCTGATAGATGTTCATAATCTATTATACGATGGAACAAACTTCTAAAATAACCCGCAAGTGTGCAACAGACTTAAATAAGGAGAGTTAATGCAAAAGAAGATTGCATACGCAATTTATAGTGGTTTGGCTTAAATCAAGCATATATCCACACTTCCACGCTCAACCTACTAGCTGGATTTTACTATATGATCAATAAGAAATTACAACTTTATTTGCACACACTCACTGATAGATCATATTATCTCACTAAGTCACTCTTTTGATATTTCTTTCACGATCACAAACGTTTAAACTCACAAAAGATAAGTGTATGATTGAAGTTCGCTCAAATTTTAGAATTCTAAATTCTATCATCTGTCTCTTACTTGCTCCTCGATCATTGGTCTCCTTAAATACTCCTCTACTTACAAACTAGCCATTGAACAGTATCTAACGGATCGCCTTCCAATTTACCCTTTGGACAGATCTGTATCAAGAATAGTTAGCAGCCGTTAAGTGACAGGAGAGAATCTCAAGTTGATTATGGTCGCTCATACAAATAGAATCTTGATTTCCATAAATAAAATTTATTCGTTTGGAAAGTTCTTGTTTTCAAGATGCAATTGTCAATCAATTATATTGAATCAATCAAATCTTTCTTGGTACGAAATCAAAACCAGATCACTAGCCGATATACGTTTAGGGCTTGTGTCATGTTCAATCAAGTTGTTTCATTCTAAACTTGCTTCATTCGAAATCTGTTACGTTCTGAACTTTCCAAGTTTTGAACTTGTTATGTTCTAGACATGTGTCTCGTTCGGGACCTTATTACATTCTGGACTTGTGTCTCATTATAAACCTTGTCATGTTCTGGACTAATGTTTCGTTCTGTATGTAAAGTCTTAGTGTGTTTTGTCGGAAGAGACTTTTCAATATGGACGTAAGTTTGAGTATATTCATCCAATCTTCTTACTCTTTCATGTATAATCTTTGCCAATATCCTTTACACCTTCTATTATCTACATAGTCCGTTACTCAATTATCAAACAAATTAGTAGCCTTTGATTTATTTTGTTATCTTCAAAATATCATGAGGGATTTTCCTAATAAATTGCATCAACATATCTCCTTTTTCTAAATAGGAGAGATCAAGGTTTCAAATTTTGGACTTCAAGATGAGGTGAGGAAAAAGTGATTCGCGATGTAAATTACCGAGCTGTTTGAAGATATCTAAGAGCAAAAATATTAAAAATAGGAATTGCAATTGCCTAAGTAGCCACCTTTGAAAGAGTGCATAATAGCTTACTGATTGAGTTCTCTATCCAATTCAATAAGGGTAGATGGTACAAACGTTAGAAGATCCTAAAGTTGGGCATCCAATGATTTAGTGGCATGTATGGTGTACGTGCCAAGGATTCAATGATGGGAATAGTGAAATTTGGGCCCTATTTGGTTCGGCATTTAGAAGGGGCTTTTGGCCTCTAAAGGGGTTTGGGCAAAAGCAGGTAGTGTTTGGTTCGGCATTTTGGGGGCTTTGTGGAGATGCAATTGCATCTCAAATGCTCTTCAAGGGGCTTTAGGCCAATGGACCTCAAGAGGTGCATTCCCAAGTTGTATCTTGGGAAGGGGTTACTGTTCATCTTCTCCATCCTCTCCAAGCTGCTGATCGGAGGCCGACGACCACCGGCGAAGGGATGGCGCGCGCCGGCGACCGCCGCCTGAGGGTCGCCCGACCCCGGCAACCGTCGCCGGACCTCAGGCGACGCCCGGATCGCGCGACCTAGGCGTCGGCCGCCCGGGTCGCGCGTGGCCGCCACCTGGTCGCCCGAGGTCGCGCGACCCCAGGCAACCGTCGCCGGGGTCGTGCCCGGCCATCCGGCCACTAGATCCGGCCGGATCCGGCGATCCGACGATCCGGCCGCCGGATCCGGCGATCCGGTGGCCGGACTTCAAAAAAAATAATAGAAATGTTTTTTATGTTTTTTTAATTTAATAAAAATCATTTACAAATGCAAATTTTACCAAACGGTATTTTGGCCAAAGTTGTATCTCAATGCAAATTCTACCAAACGATATTTGCATTTCGGAAAACCCCATTCACCCAAAGGTATTTGCATTTTGGCAAATGCATTCCCCAAAAGCCGAACCAAACGGGGCCACAATAACTGAAAAATCATCAAACGGTTCATTAATAATGTTTGGTATAATAGGACAAAAGGGCGGTTCAAAGGAAGCAATGCTTTCATATGCCCAAGTTGCATCGGAAAGTTCCGACGTTCATCTCTTTTGTGCATAGAAGTTCCGACGTTCATCTCTTTTGTGCACAGTTAACTTTCGTGAATTCATCACCATTGGGCATATGAATCACTCGGATAAGTCACTTCTCTACCATACCATCATGTATCCCTCTATAAACTAATCCACAATCACCTCATTTGGAAGTATGACCACGCATTAGACTAAGAGACGTCCTAATCAATATATGAGACCGATATTTCTCAAACCCAATCAAGTGTGTCACTTTAGCGGTCACAACTCAATTGAATCCTTGAAACTCTCGCATACGGGAAATATAAATTTTACTTCTCACATACATTATATACATGTAATTTTAACTTTATTAATAGAGGCAATATATCACTGAAATCACATATCATGCTAATTACATTACTTTATTCATTAATAAAAGTTAAAATTTATATATATTATCAATGAAGCGCACTTTTACAAAATCACATATCATACTAATTACATTACTTTATTCATTAATAAAAGTTAAAATTTATATATATTATCAATGAATCACATTTTTACAATATTTATGTAATGACACACCTGTAAGTCAACACTTGTATTTCCAAAATTACATAAAAATACAAGAAAAATATGCGAAAATATACTAAAAATACACGTATTTAGGGTTTTGTATGTATTTTCACATCTATAAAATCATCAAACATATAAAAAAAATACACAACAAAATAGAAAATAGTCATATGAGCATGTAGCCGTCAACCATAGGACCTTTCGAGTTCGAAACGTCCAAGGCTATCATGTGTTGCGAATTGCAAGAGCCTAGTAAGTTTGAATATCTCTGGTCGCATGTCCATTCAATCACTCATCCTTTCAAGGTTAAAAGAGAATCAGATGCGCCAAACCGCGAGAATTTAGTTGCAGTTTGAGGCTTTGATCTCTGCGGATAAGCACGATCGAGTAACCAACCCCGATCGAATCCTCAAGTCTATTGCATTAAAATCTCTTAATAAATTCCCAAGATTGTCTAGTTACCTAAGGAAAGATCAATTCTGAGAACAGCATCATAGACGCGTCGATGAAAAGCCCAATTTATTCAATTAAAAGTAGAATAAAATTTCAGGATGTCACACAGCTCCAAGGTCACTGACGTCATCGTGACATCAACCTTCCCCATGCACACTGCACCACGCACACACGTCGCACGAGCATCCCATGCACGCACGTCACACACACGAGCAACTTAAGCATTGTTTATAAAGTTTCTAACCAAACCCTCTTATTACGAGCCAAGCTCAACTCAGCCCACACTAACCGGCCTAATATTAGACTAATTAAGAAATATTCTATCTCAGCTTACATCAACCCAGTAAAATGGTAAATTATAATATCAATTAATGTAGTCCACATTAGGAAAACTTTTATATTTTGGGCTTGCCGGAAAGCATTTCGAAGCTCTCTTCTCTCCAACATCTTAGCCTTCTATTTTGGGAGAAACTTCAAGAAATATCAGAACCGCCCTCCAGCTTAACAGCTCTGCATATCACTTTCCCAACTCCATCACCATATCATTCCAAACTAACCCTTCTCAAGGATCTCACTCTTTGTGATTGTCGTCCGCTCGAATGTCTCCTAGGGCTTCCCGCCCAACTATGGAAGCTTTCTCTTCCATATCACACGTGGATGGCCGAATTGATTTGAGAAAAGTCATTTGCGCTAATAAAAGCCAAACAAATTGCTGCATAACGCAAGAATCTAGTCGACATTCACGGGACCTTTCGAGTTCGAAACGTTCGAGACTATCATGTGTTGAGAATTCCAAGAGCCTGGTAAGACAGACAAAGCCAAAAGAAAATCTTGGCGATAGATGGTAAATGGAAGACGTCACTGCCGCTGTCAACCGTTACTGTCACTGCCGTTGTTGGTTGGCTTCGGATCTGAGCTCCACACCCGCAGGGGAGTAACCTTTGGAACTGAGCCGAGACCTCCAAACTCAGTGCGGTTCTAGACCCCTGTACCTCGAGCTCCGGAAGGATGCAGTTCGCAATGAGCGCGTCAAATCCAACCCAAAGCAAGATCACCAGAGAGAGCGATCGAGAGAAAATCAGAATCCAAGACCTAAACGAATCGAACGAGGGAATAGAAATCGAAAACCCTAATGGATCGAGAGGGATAGAAAGAGAGCTCACCGATTTGGTGAGTTCAATCCAAAAAGATTCGGGTCCGGCGAGCCTCTGTACCAGAAAACTGAGGACCGAGCGGGCAGAGAGCTCGCCATTGTTGTCGTCATCGTTGCCGCGGCCGATGTCACCTCCGATCGAGAGAATGATCAAGCCTCCGGTGATAACCCTAACGGATCGAGCTCCGATCGATCGAAATCCCCCGAAACCCCAAAAAAATCCGAGAGAAAAACCGAGATCTCACTGAAACTCCTGAGACCGAACCGCGAAACTTCCCGTGATTGAGATCCCCCCGAAAACCAGATCCGAGAGGGAGAAAGAGCTAGCGAGCGTCGATTGGGCTCCAGGTCTTCGATCGTCCGTCACCGTCCTAGGGTTCCCCGTGTTCCCCCGCTGGCCTTGCCGGCGACGTAGGAAGAATCGATCGACATCGATTGCCGACGTGGATGCTTCGGTTCGATCTTCACAGCGGAGATCGAGGAAACGGAGAGAAGGCGAGCCCCAAAAACCCCCCTCAGAGAGAGAGAGAGAATCTGTTGTTGAGAGAGAGAGCCTGTTGCTAAGAGAGAGAGTAAGAGCGATCCCAAAAATCATTCCCCCTAAAAGAGAGAGAGAGAGAGAGAGAGAAATCCTCCCGTTGAATGGCCCCCTCCTTCCTTTTCTATATTTTTTTCTTTTCTCACATTTTTCTTTATTTCTCTCTTTTTTTCTTTTTTTTTTTTCGTTTTCCTTATTTCTAAATCTTTTTTTTTACCTTTTCATTTCAAACAATTTTTTTTTTCATTTTTTTTCTTTGCAAATTATTTGTTTAAAATGTCAACGAAAATTTTGGGTGTCAACAACAGGACCTTTGGAGTTCGAAATATCCGAGGCTATCATATGATGCGAATTGCAAGAGCTTGGTTAGTTTGAATATCTCTGGTTACATGTCCATTCAATCACTCGTCCTTTCAAGGTTAAAAGAGAATTAGATGCGCCAAACCGAGAGAATTTAGTAGCCGTTTAGGGCTTTGATCTCTGCGGATAAGCACGGTCGAGTAGCCGATTCCTAGTCGAATCCTCAAGTCTATTACATTAAAATCTCTTAATGAGTTCCCTTGATCGTCTAGTTATCTCAAGAGTGATCAACTCTGAGAACAGCACTATAGGCGCATAGATGAAAAGCCCGATTTATTCAATTGAAAGTAGAATGAAATTTTAGGATGTCACACGGGTCCCAAGTCACTGACGTCATTGTGACATTAGCCTTCGCATGCGCGTCGCATGACGCACGCTCGTCGCACGCACGTCACACGCACAAGCGACTTGAGCACTATTTATAAAGTTTCTAACAAGACCCTCTCATTACGGACCAAGCTCAACTCAACCCACACTAACCATCCTAATATTAAACTAATTAAAAAACATTCTATCTCACCTTAAATCAACCCCGTAAAACGGTAAATTATAATATCAATTAATGTGGTCCACATTAGGACAACTTTTTCAATTTGGGCTTGCCGGAAAGCATTTCGAAGCTCTCTTCTCTCCAACATCTCAACCTTCGATTTTGCGAGAAACTTCAAGAAATACCGAAACCGCCCTCCAGCTTAACAGCTCTGCATATCACTTTCCCAACTCCATCGTTACCATATCTTTCCAAACTAACCCTTCTCAAGGATCTCACTCTTTATGATTGTCGTCCGCTCGAATGTCTCCTAGGGCTTCCAACCCGACTATCGAAGCTCTCTCTTCCATATCATACGTGGATGGCAGAATCGATTCGCGACAAGTCCTTTGGGCTAATTAAAGCCAAACAAATTGCTGCGTGTCGCAAGAATCTAGTCGACATTCGCGGGACCTTTCGAGTTCAAAACGTCCGAGGCTTTCATGTGTTGTGAATTGCAAGAGCCTAGTAAGTTTGAATATCTCTAGTCGCATGTCCATTCTGTCACTCGTCCTTTCAAGGTTAAAAGAGAATTAGATGCGCCAAACCGCAAGAATTTAGTTACAATTTGAGGCTTTGCTTTCTTCGAATAAGCACGGTCAAGTAGATGATTCCTGGTTGAATCCTCAAGTATGTTGTATTAAAATTTCTTAATGACTTCCCCTCGATCGTCCAGTTATCTCAAAAGTGATTAGCTCTAAGAACAACACTATAAGCGCATCGATGAAAAGCTCGATTTATTTAATTGAAAGCATAATGAAATTTCAGGATGTCACACAGGTCCTAAGTCACTGACATCATCGTGACATCAGCTTTCGCATGCCCATCGCATCACGCATGTGCATCGCACCATGCACGTGCGTTACATGTGCAACGCGCACGAGTGACTTGAGCACTATTTATAGAGTTTCTAACTAGACCCTCTCATTACGAGCCAAGCTCAACTCGGCCTACACTAACCAGCTTAATATTAGACTCTAATATTAAAGTAATTAAGAAACATTCTATCTCACCTTATACCAATCCCGTAAAACGGTAAATTATAATATCAATTAATGTAGTCTACATTAAGAAAACTTTTGCATTTTGGGCTTGCTGAAAAGCATTTTGAATCTCTCTTCTCTCCAACATCTCAGCCTTCGATTTTGCGAGGAACTTCAAGAAATATCATAACCGCCCGCCAGCTTAACAGCTCTGCATATCACTTTCCCAACTGCATCATTACCTTATCTTTCCAAACTAACCCTTCTCAAGGATCTTATTCTTTATGATTGTCGTCCGCTCGTATGTCTCCTAGGGCTTCCCGCCTGACTATCGAAGCTCTCTCTTCCATATCATACATGGATGGCCGAATTGATTCGTGACAAGTCCTTTGGGCTAATAAAAGCCAAACAAATTGCTATGTGTCGCAAGAATCTAGTTGACATTCACGGGACCTTTCGAGTTCAAAACATCCGAGCTTATCATGTGTTGCGAATTGCAAGAGCTTGGTTAGTTTGAATATCTCTAGTCGCATGTCCATTCAATCACTTATCCTTTCAAGGTTAAAAGAGAATCAGATGCGCCAAACCGCGAGAATTTAGTTGCAGTTTGAGGCTTTGACCCATTTAGAATATCTGGAGACGGCCTGTATCTCTTCGAATGCATGTCCATTGAAAGATTCTATATTGCGAATTGCCAAGATCTAGTTGAAATTCATGGTGTTTACAGGTTGGATTTAGTGGCAAGATCGAATATCTCTGGGCACAGTTCTGTTAAAAGATTGCTAGACTTTTCCAGTTTAAAGACTTCGAATTTCACACTGCAACTTGCAAGAATCTAGCTGAAGTTGGGGGCCTTGGCTGATTGATTAGAATCTTTGAGAAGGTTTAATGTCTATTAATGCATGTCCATCAAAATGATTAATAGATCTTGCAATCCATTAAAAGTTAAAAGACCTTTCGAGTTCAAAATGTCTAAAGGGATTCTATGCTGCAGATTGCAGGAATCTAGTTGAAATGCACAGCCAATGAGAGGTCGATTATTGGTAAGATTGGTATATGTAATCGCACATCCATTGAAAGATAACCAGAACTTCCGAGTTTATAGAATTTCAGGGCTTTCATGTTGCAAGATTCTTTTCTTTTTTTTGGGGTCGGTGCAAGAGTCTAGTTGAAACTGGTCCTGATGGTTTGGATTTTTTTTTTTGTTGGTAATATTGGATATTTGTGGTTGCGCCTTCCTTGGAAGTTATTGGATCTATTGTGCTTGGAAACCCCGAAAAGGTTGAACATCAACCACTGTGAGAAGCTACATGACATTCAAAGCCTAGACGTATTCTCATCCTGCAAAAGTTTGTGTATTCAAGGATGCAAGTCATTAGCAAAATTCCCGTGTGTTGAAATTTGAAGATTTAAGGAACTTGTTAGTGACAACTTGTTGGGAGCTATCAGACATCCCAGGACTCACAAGATTGAGATACCTATAAAGTATAGAGATTTCCTGATGCTCGTCAATTGTCACACGAGACTGCAACAAACTAATTAAACCCCAAGGGCTTAGAGACTAGGAGCTCCACAAGTTTTAGACACTTCTACATGCAAGCTAATATGTGAATTGTCTTGAGCTTTCCCCATATAGAATATGAGCAGTTGTTATGTCAGTTATTCATGAGATCACATTCTGGGGATAGTTCAATCTATGAGATGATCCCTGTCCCCTAATAAGGCAAATTCTTAGACTTAATAAAAATAGGAGTGAAGCTAACAATCCTGGTGAATCATTTGGGAGTGATTCTTTTTCGTACATTACTGAGTGATTCATGTTTCTTAGTTGGAATGAAATCTTTCTCTCAATCATGAAAGGAATGTAACTGTCAGCCCTTGTTGGAGTGCCAGACTTAAGAGTGCCTTTTGAGAAAATTCTTTGTCCTCTGCATTCACTATGATTGCTCAATCTCAACGTGATATCAGGATCCAGACTTTTAGATTAATAATCTCTTTTCCAATTTCAGATCTGAAGGTCGTTCTGCTTGCTCACAGGTCATCTGTAGCGTGTTTGTTTAGTTTCCATGGCAAGTTAAACTTTTATCTTAAGTTGAGGCATACTGGTTTACACATGACGTTTTTTGGTAAAGGGTTTATACATGACGTTGATACAGTGGAAATTACAAAATGTTGAAAGAACAAGCAGCTCTTTAAGAAAATCCCTTTGACCATAGTCATCTCAGCTTCTTAAGGTGGACGAGTGAAATTCCACACTTAGAAACAATGTGAATTTGCTTTCTTTTCCTGATTGCTTGAATTGGGGTTATTATTGTTCTGGAATATTGCAACTGTAATTCTCTTTTGTCTATTCTCATATGATTGCTTGAAGCAATTTAATGATTGACATGTCGATTATCAGGGAAGCTTCTGGAAGCAAAGTACAAAAACACATAAGCAAAGAGAGCAGTCATGTTGCTGGACTTGCGGCACCCTGGATCCCCAAAATTTGTTGGTTTCTTTCAAGCTAATCATCAGGTGTGAATTTGATATGTTGCAGGGCTGCAAGAGTGAGTTCATAGTTTCGTTGTCATTTTAAGTTCTTGATCAACTGTTTGTGTTGAGTTTGATCCTAACAAGATTCGCACCATTTTTCCTGTCACCATGTGATTTACTCTTCTGCTTATTTGTCATTCCAATGGTGGGACCTTTTAGCTATGCCAATGAGGATTTATTCTAGTGATCCTCTATTTCAACTTTCCATTATGCAAGTTTTTGTCTCCTGCCACATTCTAATTTTTCTAATATTCTTGGTTTTCATGATATCGGAACTGCAAATAGAGCCAAACATCAAAATATGGGAGCAGAACCATATATTTATTCCAAAGAAACTTATGATCTATTACAAGTTTGAGCAATGTTATCTATATGAAGCATGCTGGAATTATGAGAAGAAGCTTTTTCACAAGTTTATTCACTTTATGATGAGTAGCAACATCTCATGATCTATCAATAGTCCATCTATATCCAGTAGAAATAATGATTTCATGTATAATGCACTCATGAACAGGACTAGCAGTGTTACACAGATATATGAAGCGTCACTTCCAGGTGGTGGCGGAGATGGAGTAGTCCCAGTGGTTGGGGCTGGTAGCTATGGAGATCCAGCTGGACTGGAAGTCGGGGCTTTGGAAGTTTCACCTACAGTGACAGCTAATTTTTGGCCCTCATAACAATGATTACTGTTAGCAAAGGTGTAAATGAAGTAATACTCACGGGCGTTGTCGAGGGAAAAGTTGGCTGGTCCGTTGGTTAGTGTATGAACATAGAAGCACTGTGGCAGTTACTGTTATCACTATTTGACATGTTGACGATGTCGTGTGACCCTGCATAGAATTAGAACACTGCAAAAATAATGGTAGATCACTGGCATTAATAGAGTGAACCTCAAGATTGATTCTTCGGCCACCGAAGCTCAAGATTAATTGCACAAAAGTACGTGCGTGCAATTTAAATTTGGAGGTTTTACTGAAAGAGCTTCTTTAGGCTAGAAATTATGAGAACTGTTTTTCCTCTATCTTCATTTGTTAGCTTTCTAGTATTTATTCTCCAAAAACAGTGGGATATTAAGTTCTCTTCAGGGAGGTATGCATAGATATGTGTCTCTCCCCTCTGTAAGAGCTTCTCTCTCTTTGTTGAGAGCTTTCCCTACATCACAATGATGTTTTCCTTCAGCAACCTTACTCCATGATCGTCAACTCCAATTTTCTTAATCATCCATAATCCTCATATTCACTCTCTATCATCATTAGTTAATTCCATCTGATTTCTGTTTTACTTAAGTCTCTTTGGCATTGTTTCTTCACATTAGTTTTCCTGTCACTACACATTGGCCCTATCAACTGTTTGACGACCTTCCTTAGTTGATTCTCGACTAATTTTATTTCTTTTTAATTCATTACAGGATGCCTGCAGAGGTTCCCTTAACATCGGAAACATATCTGTTAGACAATCTTGTGGGGCGTCATTTGGTTTTGGAGCAAGTCGATGATGAGGAAGCTTACATAGTTTTGATGGAAAGGATTTTGTCAGAGAAGTGCCTGAGTCAAGCTGGGTAGCTGTTTTAAAGGAAAGCCTGGGCTGGTATGGGCGGGATTTCTATAACACCTCAATATGAGAAGATGTATTTGTTCACGTCCCATGGATTGGCAACAAGCAGAGAGAGGTCCTCAGTTCTGGCCCTCGGTCGATCATGGGAAATTGCATAAACCTGCAGAGATGGGATGCTGAGAGGAGACGGGAGGACCTCTGTTTTCATGAACTGGAGGTGTGTCTGAGAACATGTGGATTGACCTTCGACCAAATGACAGAACAATGCAAAACCTATTGCTTGCTTGGCGCGCAAACTGGTGAAAGTTGAGTCAATTCACACCAAACCTCTGGGTCAACATGGATCCCTTCTCGTTAAAGTTGCACTTATGTTAAAAAAAATTCCCCCCGTACCTTGAACATGGAGTGTTAGAGAGTGTTAGAGATAATCGCGGCATTGGGTAGAGATTTGATATGAGTGAACACTAAACTTTTGTTGCTTATGTAATCATTGGCCACACTGGAAGCCATGTGACAATGAAGTTCTTATATCTGAAGCTGTGGCTAGACAACCTAGATATGGCCCTTATAATCTCAGGGGGTTTGAGTTCACTACACCTACAAAAAGCATTAATTTCATGGAAAACCATCGTCTTCATTCGCACCAATTCATGTTTGTGAAAAGTACCAGCATATCTCCCTTTCTTAAATAGGAGAGGTCAAGGTTTCAAATGTGGACTTAAAGATGACGTGAGGAAAAAGTCATTTGCTGAGAGCTGTTTAAAGATATCTAAGAGCAAAATTATAAAAATAGGGATTGCAGTTATCTAGTTCAAGAATTGGGGGTAAGTGGCACAAACGTTAGAAGATCCTTGAGTTGTGCATCCAATTATTTAGTGGATTGTATGATAGCGTGTGTGGTATACATGCCGAGAAGTCAATGATGAAATAGGGAAATACAATGCCAAAAAGATACAAAAAGACCTACATAATAATAGAGAAATCATCAAATAGTTCATAAATTAATGTTTAGTATACTTGGACAAAAGGGAGGTTGAAATGTTGCAAAGTTTTTAATTGCCCAAGTTGCATCAGAAAATTCCAGTGTCCATCCATTTTATGCACCATTCTTTCTCGGATTCGTTCTGCCAATGAGCATTAGCTGACTTGGAGTTGGCCGGCTGAAACAAATTTTCAATACTTTGTCATAGGTCGCCTTGTAGAAAAGCTGAGGAATTTTCTGGTGATTATTGTGAAGTATAGCTTTTTTTATTTTTTCCTGAATTCACTAAGGACAAGCTCGAATGGTTTATCTTTAATGTTGCTTTAAGACCGACCCCTGGACCGTTTCTTCTATTCAGATTTCAGTTTGTCAAGAAACATAACTTCGTATGCTATGTGAGCTACACTTGATGCGATCACTTGATGCGTAGGAGTTCACAACAGACAGAATTGTCACGATAAAGTTGTTTTTCATTACATAAGAGGAGAGCAAGATGCATTATTCTCACGGTTATGGACTGAGAGGGATATCAACGTAACTTTTCAGCTGCATCTAGCTCGATGTACAATTATTGCAGAATGAATTAAAATTGTAGCCATGACAATGAAGTGACTAAATCATCATAAGAACCGGCAACATACACTATAGAATTTCAGACAAACGATCATGTCTATAACCATACTCTGTCATTATCCCCAGTAGCAATACAAACCCGGTAACCTCGCAGTGGACAAACTGTATGTTACTCTTACAGTAAATCTACACTACACTAGAGAGCAAAGAAAAGTTATAAATGTGATTAGCATGCAAAATGAAGAGGAACTATGTAGAGATCATTGTACTGACTGTACACCAATACCTAACCACGCCTTTATATTCACAAAACGCAAAGTGGACAAGCAGTGGGGACAATGAAACCATCTAAAATTACTTCTAGTTCTAAGTGTGTAATTTCCTAGCTCAGTACCCCCTCAATGATCACAATCGCATCTATGATTAATTGACTGCCTTCAGGATTCCTGTCGTGAGGCGAGAGCCATCCTCTTCGCTAACGTATTTTCTTTTTTCTAGAATCAAAGTCACCTTCCAAATGTTCCCGTTTGATGAAGCTTTGTATGAGGCCACTGGCCAATGTTCCTTGTATTAACTCTAAGTACCCATTGTAGTGAAGCACTGAACATTGTATGTCAGAACTTGATCGTTGCTCTTGCTCAAATCCGAATCAAGGGATCAATAGCTGCTGCTTTCACCTGCAGTAGGTCTTTAAACTTAGCATGCAAAGAAATGGAATATCAAGGAAGTTTTGCATTAACGAGGCAACAGTCCATTTTGAGGGACCTTTTGCGTTTGCTTTTTGAGACGGACGACGATGAAGGGTTGCTGTGCCAGTTTCTTTTCCTCTGGTTGATGAACCAATTATTTATCTGCTTCAATTGCAAACCGGTTTCCTGCACCAGCTTCGCCTTGTCTTCCTCCTGTCAAGTCCCAAAACAGAATTAGAGTTTTCCAAAGAGCAAGGTTAATGATCTACATAGAAGCAGGTAACCTAATAATCTCTTGCAACAAATCTTTCACCATTTCTAAATTTGTCCATAGATACGGTTCTTCCACTTTCTCGGTCTTTTCGCATCTTTCTTTTTTTTATATCCACATTTTAGAGTGCTACTTTTCTCTGTCACAGAGAACCGAAGACACTGTAACTATATGAGGATTAGGAAGAGAAATTCAATCCATGAATAACACAACTGTAACGACTCTCATGCCATTTAATTACCTCTGGCTTTTACGTTACGCTGTTTTTATTTCAGCAAAATGATGTATGATTAGTATGCTTGATATAGACCGTACCGTAGGATATGGCCATTTAGCGTGCGACTGCCACCAGGCTTTTAGGACTGACGTAGTATCTCCTGGAAGCTTTCCCGCTCTCCTCTTGCGTAAAATTTCCTCCCTTATATCGACAATTTTTTCCTTGTACCCCTGAAGGGAGACAGAGAAAACGAGGATTTAAGATTAAGCCTGTATTGGCAAAATTACAGGAATTTCAGGATTCCAACTGTTTACCTGCTTCAACTCGTGCTTTAACTCTTGCCTCACGCGTTCCATTAACGATCGTTCTGTCTCCGTTGGAATGAGAGGGCCAAATCCCATGCTGTCTGGGCCATCCAAACCTCCATCAAACAGGATCGCATCGCCATCTATTGGGTCATCTTCATCATCGGACATCGTCGCACCAGTTCCTTGACCGGGTGAAACTCCTGCAATGAGGCATGTCAGAATGTCAGAATATGATGACGACAACCTGATTCACAATTATGAGACTAGACATCATTGGGATGGGCAACTTAGATCCTTTGCTCAGCTAAATGTTATCTTTGGCAAAATGGAGACCTCACCATCACTTCTACTAATATGATGCAAAGATAAACGACGGATGCTCAAGAAGAACGATGGTGTATCTTTCAGGAGTTGCATAATCATAAGCCAATTGAAACTGCAGTGATATGTCGAAGATCAAGTAAAAAAAGTTATTGCTGTGTATCGAGTAATGGATACCAAATCTGCCGGGCCATCATATCTATGCCTAAGAAGACTACTTTTTTCTCATAACTGATTAAGAAGACTCAAACTAACTTAGATAGGGGGAAAAAGATGGACTCAAAAGACTTCACAGGATAAGATTGCAATGTCGCTAACCATCTTTTAACCGAGCAAATGCTAACAATCGAGCTAAAGAAAAAAGCCCATGTACCTTGGCAAGAATAATCATCATGCTCAGTGAGACCCAAAATGCAAAAAAAAACAGAGTAAAATACAAGTCCTGGCAGAAGAACATCACCTGTTAAGCTCTGCAGGGACTGCTCAATCTCCCAGCAAGCCATTACTGCTTCCATGGCGTGGACACGGACATGTTGCTGTAACTGCTCTTTAAAAGAACAGAGCAAGAGGACGTAATGCGTCTGCAATATCAAGAACAAAATGATTAATAATGTTGACCTGTACTGGGAAAGAATTTAGTCTTTGGCCATCGCTTGCACAGAATTTTATTGCAACAGTTTCGTACACATATTGGTCCCATTCTACCGACTATAATCATGAAGCTGTCGCTTTGTTTCCTAAAACCGTCATAAAAAATAGCAGAAGCCGTCATGTAGCGGAATAAAGCTTCGTCAGCTTAAATACAATGCTATATTGTTTAGTGCCTTTTCATTCGTCAGCTTTACATTTTCAGGAGCAACTAGAGGTGAGAATAGGTCCAAATTCTAGGAAAAAGCATCCGCAATTTCACACATATGCAAATACTCATCCAGAGATCAAGTTTTATTAAGCATTAGGAGGATTTGGAAGATGCAATCGTCAATGTCATGAATCCTCTACAGCGTTCACATCTCAGGAAAATTCAGGAACAGGAAGCAGATAATTCCTTCGGGCTTTCTTGGTCGAACGAAAAAGATCATTCCCCTTAATTTCTACGGACTGATTCAAGCACACAGCAACAGTTTTCAACCCTTTCGCACTCAAAGCAAGAGCTTCCAATCCCAAGTATTCGACCGGAGGGAGGGAGGCTGTCCACAGCGAAATCACCAACCCTTTTGCAAAGAAACAGATCATGTGTTTGGCGCGTGCTAAAAGTTGCACCAATCCTTGCTTTATGTTACGGTCTCTGTGACATCCTTATTCAATCCAATCATTTTTATTTCAAGCAACGACCCAACAGATCCACTTGTTCCCCAACCATCACCGGAAAAGACCCATCATCCACAAGATCTTCCCTTCTTGATACGCGAGAGAGAGAGAGAGAGAGAGAGAGAGAGAGAGAGAGAGAGAGAAAACCGTCGGTGCCTCCAACCGATGCTATTCACCTAAACCCAACGTGCAAGATTAACTGCCAACTACCATTTCCAGGTAAAAGAAATTAAAAAGGACAAAGAATAAAAATAAAAATAAAAATAGAAGAAAGAAGGAGACAACTGAGTGTCAGAAATTTGCATGAAAGAAACACCGCGAAGCAAATAAGCACAAAATTGAAGAACCCTTATGTCAGAAAATAATTGTGTATGGATGAAGTACTTTTACTGCCAAAAATAAGAAACGATTGGTCTCGGACAGGCCGCCCCAGACCCAGACAGACAGACGCAGATGCAAACGCATTTATTGTCTCTTTCAGGTTCATCAGCTTGATTCGTACATGGTGAATTGAATTGACCCGGTCACACGCCAAACACAAGAACGCAGACACAAAACCCTAGAAAGGACCAACCGATCATCAAGGAAAAAAAACTCCAGTAACTTAGAAAAAATTGCCCATGATTGATATGTAAGAGACCATTTATGGTAATCAAAAAAAATTCTTTATTATATATCCCATATCTAATCACACTCTGTTAGTTTCAACATAGAGCTAAATGATTCTGATTTATTTCTCCAGAAGTACTTCAAGAGTTTTCTGTATTGAAAAGTTGGAAGTGTCAGTTCTACCTAAACCGGCCGCGACAAGATGTGTCTTCGGAAAGATAGTCAAACAAAAAAAAAGAAAATTAAGATATTATAATTATCGCTGCATTTGTAGATTTCTTTTCAGTGAATTTACCATGAATTGGTCAAGCTCCTTGTCGTCCCCAACCCCGTCGTGGCCGGCAGCAGCGCCGAGAGCCGAGTACTTGGCGACGACCTGAGCCGACTGGGCGAGCTGCGAGTCGATCCGGGGGAGCTGGTCGACGGGCGTCGCTATCCGGAGGCAGGCCACATGAGCGGACAGGAGCTGCTCGTACAGCGGGTGGGACACGATCTCGGCCTTGTGCCTGGCGTCGCGCCAGTCCTCCAATGCACCGACGCCGTCGTCGTCGCGCCTCTCCCCCTCCGCCGCGTCGTGGGGGGGCGCGATGACGCCGGTCATGGCATCGGAGGAGGAGGGGTGGGGGAGGTGTGGAGGTTGAGGAAGTTGGCGGTGGGGTTGTGGAAGAGAGCGGCGTTGAGCCAGTTCGGGGCGGAGGAGGCGCCGGTGGTCGGGGAGGGCTCGTGGGGAGGCGGCGGCGGCGGTTGGTGGGGAAAGTGGTGGGGGTGGTGGTGGAGGTGGGAAGAGAGGTCGTCGTGAGAGAGGTGGTTGTCTGGAAAAGACATGATAGCTGCTATGATATGAGAATTGCAGGTGATGAAGTGAGGATGATGAGGGTGATGATGAAGGTCATTACTGCCATATGGAGATCATGGTTACAGATAGAGAGAGAGAGAGAGAGAGAGAGCGCGGTTTATATATGGTGACTCCAGAAGATATGAACAGAACGCACAGAGACAGAGAGATATATATGATTTTGTCAAGAGAAAACGAGAGAGAGAGAGAGAGAGAGAGAGAGAGAGAGAGTTGCTAGGTGTGCTCTAATATGGCTTGATGATGAAATCACATTTGGTGATGGCAAAACTTAAATTAATCAAACATATAAAGAAAGGGATCTACAAAATCTAGTGAGAACTTTGTCTCATATGGTGATGGAACTTTGGTGGCACATATAATCAACTTACTAAACTTTGATTTCTTTTGCCCGATACACTAAACCTCCGATTCTTTATGATTGATACATTTTGAATTAAATTATGTCAATTTTCCAATGAATTGATGTCACGATGCCTACGAAATTGGCCAAGTGTCCTCCACAACATATGCATAAAAATTTTAGCATCATGTTCTGATACCAATTGAAAATAGCTAATACGATCATCAAAAGTAGGTGAATTAGTTGTTTTAAGAAAACAATTTTTTTTTCCTCAAATAACTTGTGAATGTGCTTATGCAGAAGAAAAAAAGGAATGCAAAGATAGTAGCCATCATCAAGTAGATGATGAATGGGTTAAAGAGAGAGCAGATACTGCAAAATAGATACTAAGTTGAGCCTTCCACTTGGCCTTCGCCTACTGTCTTAAACTGACAACATTTTAATAAAGCTCGAATCTATTAGTAATCTTTTACATGAAACTCAATATACAACTCTACAAACACAAACACCTCTGCAACCCTATAATCCACTCTCTTCCTAGATTACAATAAATGAAGCCTCACAGAGAATAACAATCAGAAACACAAGCAGCTTTTCACAGATGAAAGCTCGAGAGCATGATCAGCAAGGAGAGGATAGAAGTTTTCAACTCCTTGCCCAAGCCCTTAGCCACCTATGATCTACTTAAATAAGCCTCCATTTTTCTAACTAACCGTTGGAGCCTTTTTAAGGGTGGAGCCGTTGGACCAACTTGCAGACTTACTTTCTGCACAATCAATGGGCAATCTGCAGGCAAAGTAGAAGTTTTGCAGAAATAGAGCATTCTGCTTCTATAGGCTACACGACTATTTGATCCGCTTTCTGAAAAGAGAAAAATTGCTTAATCTTCTACGGATTCCAGAGTTTTCAGTTATTAGACACCAATTTGAAGTGAAATCAAATAGTAGAAAAGTCAGGATCCTCTTATCTAGGAAATGTAGGAACACGCATCACATCATCTACCCTACCCGTAGCCGAAGCTAGTTCTACGTACTGTTTCTCTAGAATTTTCATGCTTCACTGAATATACTGTTCGCCGTGATCGTTCTTTCCAAGCATATTGACATCTTTTGATTTTGATACAGTTGTTCACCTTAAGTTGGACTCTCCAAACCTTAATGAACCCTCATTCTATAATTTGTTCACCTTCTAAATAAGTTAATCCAGCCTTAGACATTCTCCACATCCAATACCTTGTTCAACTTCTGTAGAAGTAGAGCGTTACCAGTCTTTTGACATTTGTGTTTGAGATTCCATCTACATATTGGCATGTGCATCTACAAATTGGTTCTACCCAACAAGTGCACATAATAGTAGCCTTTGATTATTTAACTTTCTTCAAAACATCATAGAAGATTTTCGCAATAGAAATTTTGGGACTTTCGTTAAAATTTGCAACGTCTCCATTCAATTGAGGTGAAAGTGTAAATTGTGGGCACTCGAACTTTTCCACGACTTACATTAATAAAGACAAAAGAAAACAATTGTATTTATAATATAGAGAAATGTTTAAAATTGAGAACAACAAAAAATTCAAAATTTTGTAATTTGAATAAAACATTAAAACATACTTTATTTTTTATTTACAAAAGAGCGTGTCGCTATTTACTCCTCGAAATCATACGCCATCGAAGTCCTCAAATTTCTTAATTCCATTAAGATAACTTATTTAAATAGCCTTCTTGATTATAAATGATTCGTAATGTGAGAAATGCTTTAGGAATAGAAGCGTCAATCGGGTGGTTAACATTTTTCAACTCTAAAACTCTATTGAAGCCCTTCATTGTTAATAAAATCGAACATGAATAAATAGTGTAAGCCTATTTTCAATTTACTTTTTTTATTCGGGAAACATATGTTAACCAAGTCTCTACGCAAAGGAGCATACTGTAAACATAAACGAACTGTCTTCTCCGTTCAAAGGAAAAAAGAAAAGAAAAGAAAAAAAAGATGAAGAAAGTAGAAACAAATGGAAAGGATTAAGATCGGCACAACGCATTTATCATTCAAGCAAAAAATGGCCTATCTTAGTTTAAAATTTAAATAACATGAGATTAGTTTCGCCTGAAGAATCATTAGGACCATTATACTTCGATAAGACGCTTTAACTCATGTTAAGATGATCTTTCAGATCATATACTCTTTATGAATTACATTAAACAAAACTTGAAGAGTCTTAACTCGAAATTGCCACATGGCTCTCGGGGCTAATATTGCCCTTTACCCAATTACAATCATAAAAGCCACCATCCAATACGAAGAATTAATGTTAAAAAAAAAAAATTGTATTTTTCTCGAAAATGTAATTTAGTAAGCCAATGAATTATGTTAATTATATAGTTTAGATAATTTCAATTTAATTATAAACGGCCCTTTCTTATCAAAAGATTCCAAAAAAACACAATATAATATTCGAAACTATTGTCGTCTTAACTACAATTCAAATGCACATCTTAAAATGCAAATTTCATGTGATCAACAAAGTAAAAGTTACATATCTTGATGATTACTAGACTGGTTATATGAGGAGAGTTCATCGTTACATCATCATTAAAATTGACAAGGAAATTCTTAAAAGTTTGCATCTAATTAACTCCAAAAAAATAACTGTCACGACTCTAATAAGACATGTCTGTTGACAAGTATCTTCACTTGAAAAGGAAAACGTCTTCAATAAAAGCGTTTAACAAAGACTGAATATTTTGTTTTAGATTTGCTAGACAAGCATTTAGCTGAACGCCCCATTAATTTGATATCTGTAGCAATGACCACTTCTATATTTAATATTTTAAAAAGTTGAGGGAAGAAATCTTGCATCGCATGCGTTGTCGTTGCTAGTTCTATCTATTTGAGGGTCTCACATTGTTTTTAAATCGAGTTGTGAACTGAAACCTTATCGTAAATCAAGGATCCAATCAAATGGTAATATTCAGCAAAATCACTTAGTATTTTACATCAGAGATAGTAGTCAGATTTATAGATAGCATTAGAAGATACAACAATTTGTATAAAGAATTATGATTTAGCAAAATGATTTTAATTTTGAGCACACGTGACGATCCCAATGCTTAAGGAGATAAAATATAAAGTTATTTTATTGAAAAAGTTACTTTTAATTATGGGTTGCGAGTCTTTGTGTGTCATTTCATTTATCTTAGCGTCTAAAGTGCAAAGATTCACTTCAAACTAATATGCCACTATCCGAACAAAATAGGCAATAATGGATAATTATAAATATAGTCCATGAACGTTAATCCAATGTAGAATGTGTCCTTGAGCTTTTGATTTGATCAATGTGATATGTAAACTTTAGATAAATATTCAATTAAGTCCTTAAATAATATGAAAATATCCGATATTATCATTCTATTAATTTAAATTCAGGAATTGAACATTTTCATATAATTTATTGACTAAATTGAACATATGCAAAAAGTTAAATAATCACATTGAATAAATTAAAATTTTATGGAAAAATATTATACAATAAGCTAAAAGTTAAGAATTACATTCAACAAACTAAAAGTTAAGTAACCTATCATTTTTTTCATTGAAAAAAAAAAACTGAATTGCCAGAATTTATGTGTAGGCGCCGAACCATAAATTGGCTAGGGAATTAAGAAACCCATTCGTTAAGGTTTCGAATGGCGTCGAGTCGAATATCGCGTCGTTGTCATGATTAATTGATTATGATCTCTATTTTATGTAGCATTCTTCGATTAATTGAGTGGGCCCAAATATTAATCTGAGGCAGCAAGGTTGTCAGTGTGGACACCCCAATCATGGTCAGACACGCCTATTACGTAGGACGGTTGTTGTGGGCCCCCACACATTTTCCACTAGCCAATACGAATCCTGTCGTGTCCCCGATGGAATTTATAAAGTATTTTCTCTTTGGTAGGTTCCTTTCCTTCCCTTTCCTTTTTTTTTTAATTATTTTTTTGTGTTCCATTTTATTTGTTACTCTAGATTTGGGAGACGAAGTCGTCTCTTTCAGTGTTTCTCCTTATTTTTGGCCTTTTTGATGAGAGGGGTCCTACTTATAATGTTGAGGACAACAATGGATTCAAGGACGGCCTAATATAAAAATGCCCTTTTGAGTAGGGTTTTGTGTTTGTCTACATCGTCAATCTTACGTTGTGATTACATTAGCAAAATGCAACTGTTCATCACAAAGTTTTACCAAGTATTGCCGACATGATAGTATAATATACCAACTACACTCTCCTCGATAATAGAATATTTGGTAGGAACCTTAGCTATTGTCGAGTTTGAGCGGTCTTGTCACCGCTATCCTATCATGATACTAATGAGTGTAGAACTAGGAATTTTCTACACTACCCTTGCGGCACGGTGGAGCCAGGACTCCACAAGGCTAAGGAGCAACTTGACATATTCGGACCCCATGACAATAAAGGTCCCAAATTACTTGGGAATAAGCCGATGCCATTATACCAATTGTAATGGGAGTATGCTGGGGATATCCTATGCTACCGTTGTGGCACCATCAAACCGGAATTTCCGGAGATTGAGGAGTGACTTGAGAGTTTCGGACCCCCTAACAATAGGGGGTCCCAAACCAGTTGGGAGTAAGCCAATGCCATTATACCGACCACTGCAATAGTACGTCTCGCTCTTAATTTAACGGATAGAATGCAATCATGGTTCTTCATAAACAAAAGCTTCAACATATTTGTCTTGTGCCGGAGAATGCTTGATTACAAGCAACACCCAGAAGGAAATTACATGTAAAAATTCTGGAAATAGATAACTCCCAATTCATGCTCCAATTGGACAATTTAGGTAGACAAATTTTTAAAATTTTCGTGAGAAGAAAATAGAGGAAATTTATATTTTTCTCTTCAAACCATCATCATCATCATCATCATCATCAAGCTGATAAAAGTAATAATTGTTTCCGATTCTTCTCGACCCATTTCATTGTGGTGAATGATCCCTTACACAAGTTGAAATGTCAGCTCGTTGCGCACGCCATCATGTAGGTAGATCTTCACTCGATGCATGTAAGCATGGCGATTTACGTATATCCGAAAGATAGGGGAGCAGTTTAAGACTTAATTTGTTCAATTTTGTAGATAAAATTTAGGATTTTTGGTACAAATTTTTCCTCCTGATCCAAAACACATGGAGATTAGGAATTTAAATTGCATGAAATTTAGATGTGTTAAATTTATCACAGTTTAATAGTATGGGATTTTTTTCCGTTAGAATATCAACATGGGGTAATTAGGGCACAAATATATTATTTGAGATTTAAATAGCATTAATCCCTAACTATTGGATGTCGATTGATGGGTCTCTTTGCAATTCAAGACCACTGACCTTGAATCCGATGGCATTGACTTATTAATTAATAGGAACGAATTTGTGCGTGGGTATTACGTGCACCGATGTAATGTTTGGAATATTCACTCCTGCCTTAGGTTCGTGTCTTTTTCAGCCCGTGAAGTTGGAGTCCGAGTTCATCTACCTAAGATACACTTCCTCGTCCATTGCCCGGAAGAATTTGATGATTAAAAATAAAATATTATTAATACATCAACTAAAGTAAATACAAATAAAAAGAAAGAAAAACTTAACGAGACATCTTCAAAATCGAAACAAAAAAAAAAAAAAATACACTAGAAAAACAACAACGGTGGATAAAAGATAAAAGAAGTTTATGTTATCAAATGCATTTTTAATGAACTTTGATTAGTGATCTAAATTAATTGCTTCAACACTCTTTCGAGGAAATATTGGATTTTACTGAAGAATGCCTTAACCAAAGCAAGGTATATTGAAAATTTTAAAATCATCAATTTTTTTTCCTATTTTACGTATAATCGGTACTTTGAAAAGAAAATAGGGAAAAAGGCACAAATAGTCCCTATATTTTCACTCAATGTCCAATTTCGTCCCTGAACTTTCGATCGGCTCAATTTGGTCCCTGAACTATTGATAAAATGTCCAATCTAGTCCTGAACTTTCGAACGGCTCAATTTAGTCTCGAACTATTGATAAAGGTCCGATCTAGTCCTTCGTTCTTGTTTTTTTTTTTTTTTTTCCCTTTTTGCCTTTTTTTTTTTTTTTGGGCTTTCCCTCCGCCTCGGCTCCGGCGGAGGGGCGTCCGGCGAGGGAGCCCCCTCGCCGGGAGAGCCTCCCTCGCGGCGTCGGGCGAGGGGCTCCCTCGCGAGCCCGTCCGCGAGGGAGCCCTCGCCCGACGCCGGCGAGGGGCTCTCCCTCGCAGACGCCGGCGAGGACGGCCCCTCGCCGGATCCGCGAGGGGCCGTCCTCGCCGTAGCGTCGGGCAAGGGGCTCCCTCGCAGACGCCGGCGAGGGAGGCTCTCCCGGCGAGGGGGCTCCTCGCCGGCCGCCGCCCGCCGGAGCCGGCAGAGGGAAAGCCCAAAAAAAAAAAAAAAGAAAAGAAAAGCAAAGTAACAAAGGACTAAATCGGACCTTTTATCAATAGTTCATGGACTAAATTGAACCGTTCGAAAGTTCAGGGACTAGATTGGACATTTTATCAATAGTTCAGGGACCAAATTGAACCGTTCGAAAGTTCAGGGACGAAATTGGATATTGAGTGAAAATATAGAGATTATTTGTGCCTTTTTCCCAAGAAAATATGTTTATATTAAAGTTCTGTTTGTTTCGTAGAAAATTAAAGGTATTTTTATTATTAACTATAATTTATGTCTAATAATATTTTCATGAATAATGAAAATATTTTTCGTTCATTTGTTTTTGCAAATGATACAAATGAATGTTTTAAGGAAAATAATTTTCAAATTATTTTTTTTCGCAAAATAAACGTGCCCTTAAATATATTTAATAAATGTCCCGCAACTTCATTTACGTGACATTCAATAATGATTCGTTCCAACTTGGCTTTGGCTGATTTTCCAATTCAATAACGAATGTCTAAGATCGTGGACCCACCACCAATCAGGCCTCCTGCAAAGTGGGGCCATTTTGCATCCATCGCTACCTTTACCAAGAAAATGATATTTAACTCTTTATAGTCGCACATAATGCGTCTCCTTTTCCCCTTCTTTCTTCTTTTCACCGGGGTCCGATATAATCATCCACACAGATTGTGCAAAGTCATCCTCCTAGAGTCTTCCATTTATGCTGGCAGCCGGCGGGAGCACTCGGCTTTGTGAGAAAATTATCTAACCAATCATAAAACTTTTAACTTTTTTTTTAATTACATGATTTCCAGCAAAGCGGAAAAGCTACACCGTAGATATTTAGGACTAAATTGATAACGTTTGAAAGTTTATAACCGAATTGACATCTATATAATAGATTTAGAACTGATTGGATAATTTTCCTAGCTTTTGCTGAAGAAAAAATGCTGGTTTTAGACGGGTCTCAACAAGTTTGGATCTCATTATTCTTTATTTTTACTTTATAAGTAAATAAGTCTTGAGAATGTCCTAAATTAAAGAAATTTTTGTTGTTTTACGTTGGTGTAAGAAGTTCAAATGAATTAAACGACATCATCAACAGCTACATCTCTCCAATTAAGTAATTTTCACTATGAAATCTGAACTATATAGCATATTAGTACCTCTCTTCAATATCAATGGAAATTCTCAATTGTTCGATGGGTCTCTTACCTCAATTGCCTTGTGTCTTACCAAGTGCAGTGCGTCTGCTGTGCTATCCACGTGGGTTCAAACGCAATCCATTAAATTTAGTGTCCACTTCTCGGAAGACATACCCCTCATGTCCTCTCAATCTTAATACCAAAAGGCAAAAAGAAGAAGCAAAGTGAGTATTATAAATCAATAAAATTAGATATCTTTTGGCAGCCGCCACCGGAACACATCCTGACCTTTGAAATATTTATTCATAATCTCTTGCTAAGAACAAACGGAGAAATCTCATTCTAGCCCCTAGAATGAGATTTCTCGTGTCGAGAAAAAAGAAAGGAATAGGTCACCCACGATGAGTTTTCTCGCATGAGAAAAAGACAATAGAGAGAGCGATGATCGATGTCCCTTTCCCGGCGGACACTCATCCCAAACCGCCCCATGTCAAACCGGAAAAGCTAAATCGCAGGTATTATAGGTCCTACACGGGTCCTATAATACCTCGATCATGATCGCATCCCAGCCCACAAATGTATTTCGAATCCAGATAAAAATTTCTCCTCTTTCCGTCGACAAAGTTCTAGGATGGTCCAAACCTAAGAACTAAAACAAGGAATCTCGTATTGCAGGGTCGAAAAGGAAACCTAGGGTTATCACCGAGCTCCCCCCCTCCTTTTTCTGTCTTTTTTGGAATATTTCCACTCCGGATGGACGAACAGTTGCAATCACAAGCTTTTCTTTCTTTTTGGATCACGGCGATGCACCGACGCGATCCCCACGCACATCACACTGAATTGTCATCGAACATGTCACGTCCTCTGTACAAAAAAATCAATGAACAAATACAGAAAAGACGGGAAAATAAAGGAAGAAAAGCGGCCGATTCCGTTACGCGTGAGAATGGTGTCGGCCCCCGAGACGGGGGGGGTGTATGATGGGATCGCCTTATCCATGCACTGTTGTGGCAAAGAGAGGTTCGTGTTTACTTGTCTTGGAAAGGGGGGCCCTTTTCTTTTCCTTTCCTTCTCTCTTCGAGTTTTCTTTGTCTTTTGCTTTTTGATCCGACTGCTCCTCGTGGCCTTATGGGGTCGCGCTTGTGGTGAAGAACGTCGCGCCTAAAGAAGGGGAAAGAGAGAGAGAGAGAGAGAGAGAGGGGAAATTTTCCATCAATATCGCTCGCCCTATCAGAAGAAGTTACGTCTTCAAGATGCAAGAAATTCTATTCGAATTCGATTGAAGTCGCTATGTCGCACGTGTTGTGGACCAACATTCGAGATAATTGTACTTTATTATAAGTAATTGGATGCGTCTGTAAAGTGGTAATATACAATTTCCCCGGAAAGAAGGAGAGAAGTTCCAAGCATATTATTGAAATATAAGCGATTTAACATATTTTTTTAGGTTTTTTTTTTTTTAGTATGATCCATTTGATTAAATGTTCACTTGCAATTTATCACGATATTTAGGCTTTATTCATTTCGTGAATAATGTGGAAATTATTTTCTAAGAAGCAATTTTTCAACAAAATAATTATATTTTTCAATGTTCATTTGAAATTTAAAAATGAACTGGAAAAATATTTCCCTTCGTTCTTTTTCTTGCATGCACTCATTTTCAATTATTTTACTTTTTAAAATCGATTTTTGAATTTTAAATTTTTTCCTTTCCTTTTCTTTTTTTCTTTTTCCTTGGCCTTTTCTTTTTCTCTTTCTTTTTTCTTTTCTTTTTCTTGTTCCTTGGCCAGAATTAATAACTAGATTTTTTTAAAAAGAAAACATAAAAATAAAAGGAAAATGTGTTTTCTAAAAGAAAGTAAAGTGGAAGAAATTATGAAAAATGTTTTTCATCTTTCAAAAGTGGAAACATTTTCCCCACTTTTGAATGTGTTTTTTCAATAGTGAAAAACGTTTTATCTTACCGATTCATTTTCCATCAAACGAATACCAGAAAATCCAAAAAAAAAAATTGAAAATTATTTTCCGTAAAATGAATGGAGACTCAATAAACACGTATAGTAGATTGATTTTAGTACCAAGAAAAAAGGGCATCAAATGGGGGATAGACCGTAGAAGAGTTAGGTAAAAAGTCAATCAGGATAATATCACTTTGGAAATCATAAAATGGGAAAATTCGATCTCATTTTAATTAGCATGAGATTCACGAGATGCTTTACGACGCTGCCTTTGAAGATTTTAGTTAAATCAGGACATGGGAGTCTCGATCCTAGTTTTGGAAGCGAAGATGAGGTTGTATGGATGGATAGAAATTGAAGGTGAGAGAGTGATGCGTCCCATTACATAGATGGCAAATTTAACATTTATTGCCACAATTTCTTGCTTGCCTGCATCTTCCCACAATCATGTTTCCTCTTTTGCTTTCCTTTCACCTTGAGATTAGGCTTTGCAAGCGATGGACCACAAGACCACTGGAAGGAAATTCTCTCTCTCTCTTAGGACCACTATTGCACTTGGCTTGAGCTCTTGCTCTCTTCCTTTCCTTTTCCCCTCCCATGGTTGTTTGTAATGGTGTCTAGACAAGACCTAAACACAGTGCACTCAATCAATGTCAATGAGCTTTAATGACCTGGTACCACAGGTACACTATACTATTGACTTGCTATATAGTGTTTTGAGCTCCGAGAGCCAAGATAAATTACATACCCGGTGGAAACTTGCTAGCTATACATGGATTTTCAGCCGCTTACTAGCTAATATATAAATATATATGTATGTATATGTATATATGTATGTATTTGTATGTATATTATTTCTTGGATTAAGCTCCAAGACCAATTTGCACGTACCGACTTATGTGAGTTGGTCACTCCGAGTACTTATCACCGAGTTACGTGTGAAACCCACTAAATTTGATAGCTCGCCCTAGGCGGTTGCTCAAGAATTTACCATCTACCTTCTTTTGTCCATCATACCTTTTCAAGAACCCGATTCAAGTATGTCGTTGTGATGCATCTTCTTCTCCCTGCTTCTATTTGTAGAGGAAGAGGACTTTCTAACGGTAAGTGTGTGTCGGGCAAATTTTGAAAAGCTGTTTTTGGGCTTTGAGTGAAAGTATATGTTGAAAGACAAAATTCGGGCTTAGAGAACTTTAAATAATTTAAAGTTTGCGAGAAAATATAATTATTCGAGTTTTGTGATAAAATCTAAGTAAAGGGGTTTTGCCTATATCCTTTGATTTCATTTGGGATGCGATGACCCTTTTTATCTAAGGTTCTAGGGAGCCTGTTAGGTTGTGAATTCCCCCATAACCACATGGGCGAAGATAATGTATTATATAGAAGGGACTATGAGATGGTACTAGAAGGATTTAAGGATGCCTAGTAGGGAGTGTTGTCATTATTTTATTAGGATATTTCTCATTTCGATTAGGCAATTGACACCTACTACTAGTGGGAGTTAGGTGAATTTTCCGACAACATGCGCATAAACTGCTTACGACATTATTGTACATATTGTACATGATTTTGCATGATTGGGAAGGTTAATTGAGACACCTAATAATCCCCTCCAGTCTCCATTTTTCTGGTGAGATTGGAGAGGATATTGACATTGAATGATCCAATGATATGCGCATGTATTGCTTACGACATTAAAGATTCCACTGTTCCTGCTCCCAGAAACAAATAGCCCCAACAAATTTCTGAAGGATTTTTTTTTTTTTTCAAAAATTTCTGAAGGATTTGGTAAGTGCAAAAAAATTGTCTATAAAAAAGTTACTAATCACCTGATTTCCTGGTAACTTCATGGCAAATTTTCAACACAATTATGGAAATCACCTATTGTTTTAGACATCATGCAAATCATCAATATTTCTTATCTTTTACCAATTTTCATTCATCAATCTTACCAATGTCTTAAATTACCAACAATTATGTAAATTGATCAATTTTATTGTAGAGACTTACCCACTCTTTTCCAATTAAATTATAAATCACAGTTGAGTCAAATCACAGTTGAGTCACCAATTCGCATTTGAGTTACTTATTAATATTTATTTATTTTGTTTAAATTTCTCAACTTTAGTTATCATTTGTCAAATTTTAAATTGATTTGGAGTGCATCATGCCATACTAATTCATGCCAAGCACATTGAACTTCTTTAGGTTTCAAAGTGCTCTAGAAATTTCCAAGTGAAAATATATATTTCATCAACTTGTAGATAAAATTTTAGATTCTTCTCTAGTGCCTAAGATAGAGGAAAAGTAATTGACTTACCAGTTTCTTTTTATGATAAGGGACAGGAGTGTAGAGACTCGATAATCCGGCAAGTCGTGAAACACCTCACAAGCCTCATAACCCGGTTATCTCCACTTTTGGCTTGTGCATACCAATGGTACCAATATAGAATAATTTTCATGCAATTGATGGAGTTTGCATATGTGACTTCCACTTAAGAAATTTCCCAACACGTCAGTCAGTTTGGTGCCAACCCTGAAAAGTTCTTTTAATTTTTTACTGGAAATCCAACACCATTAACTCTACCCCTACCACCTATTAGGTAGTTCTAGTCAATTTTGTCAACCATACCCCTACCACCTATTAGGTATTCCTAGTCAAATTTTGTCAACCAAAGTGTGAGCATGTGGTTTGACTATGGCTCTTCAATCACGCCGCAACATGTCATGCCTCTCCAAACTTATCAAAGCTCTGTAGAATTTGTCCCCGCTTGGTTATGATCGACTGTTTTCTTGGGACAAAGGACAGCTTTCACATGCGCTGCCAATCGCAAGAAGCATTGAAATGAACCCTTCTTTGCGCTTCAAAACTCGACTCGATTTGAGAGCGGATTCATTATTTGCCATGCTCAAATCTATCAAATTTAATATCACATGTTATTTAGGACTTTACATGTATTTCACTTAAAGGTTATTTTATATTTACATCCATTGTGAAATGACTCACTCAATGATTAAATAGAATAGCGTGTTAGTAAAAGATAAATTAGCTTCAAGCAATGATAGTGACTACAACAATGTTAACCATTTGGGGTTGAGGTTCAGAGTAACTTATAACAATGCTAAATATTATTCAGCAACTAGATAAGAACCAAGTGAAACTCAAGTAGCTTTCCATTACGTTATCACATTCTATATTTTGTTGTAGTGATGGATTGATATATGACTAGTCTTCATATCATGTCAAGTCACCGCTGAATCTTAGTTTTACCTAATTCGATGGTTTTTAAATGATGTGGTCTAGTTGTTATCGCACTTGTGGAGAGGTCCAATTTTGATTGGCCAAAACGAAAACAGACATCGATAGGTGGTGTCATCTGATAGATGGTGTCATCTCCCAAGCTGCCTACCACTCATTTTCTGATTACTAACATTTGTGCACATTGTTTGATGAAAAAAAAAAATAGAACAATTTTGCGCAAACATTGCGGGTTTGCAAAAAAGCAAAAAAAAAAAAAATGTCATTTTCAAAAGATTAGCAACAGATCTTTTTTATTATATATTTGAATTGATCAAATGATGGATAAATTATCCCTGAAAATGCACAAACGATGAAGGAAATGTATAAATATATGAGGAAAGAGCCCCATGTTTCAACATTTGGAGTCTTTCTAAAGATAGTTTTTGAACCAAAAAAAAAAAATGAGATTCTATTATTAAAATATGTGAAATTAAATAGAATTATTAGCTTATGCATGGTCAATAAATATCGGTAACATAAAATTATTTCACGTTTATGTCTATTTGACGAATGAACCATGAAAAAATTCCAAAGGAAGGGGACAAGTACAAAAATTGCGAACTAATAGAATTCAGAATAATGCCCTATCATTCTAAAAATGAATTGTTCATTCAACCAGCCTTTGTGCATTCATATTCATAAGATCCATTCGATAGGATGAAAGGCGAAAAAACATGATTTATCCATGTAAAAGTGCAAATAAAACAAATCGACCGAAAAATAATGGTTTAATGTGGTTTCATAAGTACACTTAGGAAACTTGTAAAATTAGGAAATTTGTAAGATCCATTAGAATAATCATAAACAGATTTGAGCAAACCATGGTTAAGTAAATCGATATTTGTCACCTAAAACAAGATTCGAAGGTCTGTAATGTCATATGCTTTCAATGGATGAAAGATGAAAATAAAAATTTTCATTTGTTTGTTGATCTAAGCCAAGGAAAGTGATTTGTTCCTGTCAAAATGGGAAGTTGTTTGCCCACAGTCTAAATTTATTATATTCAATCTAACGATTAATTTTCCATCATCCAAATAACGGAAAATAAACCCGTCAAATGGGTTAATTGGGTCGGGCTAAAAATGTTCCAACCCAAATAGATCTATTTAACTCATTCTAACTTATTTACATACAATATAAATCCAATGACTCATACCTAGTCCTTATTGTTAAAACACTTCCGTATTTAACTTAATTTACAAAAATTCATACCGAAAAATGAGGGCGAGAAAGTATAAAATGGATTAGGTCTAAGTAAGTTTTAAACTCATTTAATCCATATTACATTTAAACTCATTTATGACACATTTACTTAATATAACTAACCCATTTAACGCAAATGTAGATTAATAAATGGGTCTATGACTCATTTTGACTGGTCTACTAAAAAGTTGGAAAACAATTTCTCGAAAAATAAGTTTTGTTCAAGCAAACGCACCTTAAGTTGGACGAAAAATGAGGGCGATCGAGGGCTACAGAGTGAACCAAGTGTAGGAGCTTCGACTCTAATTCTATCATCGAATAAGGCTCACATGGGCCCGGCCCGATGCTGATCCTCCATCGGGCATGGAACAAATGCCACTGCAAAGCCCACGTAAAATATATCCCAAAGATGATAAGCCACTTATACCCAAATACAAAAAAGGATTTGTAGCCCGAGATAACGAGGAATCTCCCCGGAATCCCGGGCTATTCCCCAATCCGGAGAGCGGCTCGGCTGAATCCGCCGGACGGTTTAAGGCCGAGTTCTTGGAGTGCGGACATTAGCTCCATTTCATGTCAATAGGGCTTCCCTCTTGTTCTATATGAACGAGCACGAGTTTTCCTTTCTCGAACTAGAATTAGCCGGACCGCATATGCCCGAAAGTATCTCGGCCCAGGCCCCTTTTCTCAATACCCCTATTCACCTTTCATGGGAGCTGCTGTAGTACAGGCTTGTCATTCCACATTGGCGGGGAAGGGAAAAAAACGAGCAAGTTTAGGCTTTAGCAAGTGCCGCTTCATGGGCTCTAGTATTCACTGGCCAGGCTGGATTATTATCTGTTCAAATTTCTCGGAATCCATGTGAGCTCAATGGATAACAACTTCATGTCGTGGTAAGCCTAGGAAGACCCTATTCCCTCTCTAATGGGTCTTTACGTTCTTGTTCACATTTTCCCCATCTCATTCGACTCGTGAATCTTAGGATACATAATCAAAATTGGATTGATCTCCCGGAAAACGTCAAATTTTGGATATGATTCTAATATTATCATGAACGTTTTTTCGTCCGAAGAAAAATTATCACTTTAGTTCCATATTTGCCTACATGGTTAAAAATCGCCACTAATTCCTTCAAACTTATCAAAGTCAAGGCTTTATTGTTGTTTCATCTATAAGTGCATGGATTGATGAAGATTCATATTATGATTCTGATAAATAACCTCTAATTGGTTTTATTATTGATAATTAACAAGGAATTAATATCAATTTTTGTATTACTGGTCAGATTTAAAATTAGAGCGAAAATTTAAAAAAAAAATTAAATGAAAGAAAGTTTGGTGACATTGTAATTAGGGGTGTGCATGGTCCGGGCAGGCGATTCCCAACCTATAACTGGGAACCACCCGCTAATGACCGGTTCCGAAAAATTGGAATCGGGATCCATCTGTTTGTTGCATGAATCCACCCGGGAATTGGACCGCCGATCCGATCCGGTTCCCGGGTTAATCCATGGAATCGATTTTGACGTGAAAAAATTTTGGTTTTCAACATAGAACGACTACGTGATATCAAAGTAAGCTAAAGAAAGAAAAACCAAATTTAAGTAAGTGGAACAAAGATTCATTTGTTACAACTATAAATGTATCTCATAGATAATAAAAAATAAAATAAAAAGTGTGAAGAGATGAAGTGAGACTGTGAGATGAGATGTAGGGTTTCTTTTAGTATTTTCTTTTTTAATATTAAAAAAGTTTTCGGTCCAGCGAATCCACCGTGAAACCGAGAACCAGACTGGTTCCCTCAAGAACCGCCGATTCCGGGCGGTTCTGGTCCGGTTCCGAGCGGATCGGGTGGATCCCAGGTATTTTGCACACCCCTAATTGTAATTGAACCTAAAGTCGGGACTCTCTCTTTTTTCTTTTTTCTTCAAAAAAGGGATTAGGCCGATCTGAACTACCCTCGCTCTCGCCGGACGTCTCCAGGCTTCAATGGCCATTTCTTCGGCGCTGCCGGTGCGCTTCCTCATCATCATCATCATCATCATCATCATCATCATCATCATCGTCTTCCCAAGCATCCTAGTAAAACTGTGTTGGAAGATATGCGGATCAGGGCCCACCGGATCACTGTTGATCTTTATTGATTATAATTGATCATGATCTCCATTTATATGTAAATTAATTATCACATCTAGATCTAGATTGATAGAGTAAAATTAGAGATTGATAGGATAGATCAATCATTTCTTTATTCATAGCAAAATTGTATTATATATGTATTACATTGTACAAAGTTCAATCACACAGAAAAATTACAGAAAAATTCTCTCTGCTTCAAATCCTCCCCTTGCTCGAACTTCTTCCTTCCCCCTTGCCCTGCGCTTTCTTACATGGTATCAGAGCTTCGTTGATCCTTGATTTGCCTCTGCTTCAAACATCATCGAAGAAAAAGTCTTCAAGACTGCAAATCAAACAACATCTTGGCGTTAGGCATACTCTCGAAGGAAAGAAGATCAGTTAACTTACCATGGCCTCTCCGCGAGATTCCCACCCGACTGCTGAAGATAGGACTGCCGAAGGGAACAGCCCTCAGTTTTCACAGATCCAGAGCGTTCCTGCGAATTTGCCAACAACAGAACAGCAAACCTTACTTTTGCACCAGCAATGGCGACCCATGCAGGCTCAGTACCAATTGGGGCAACCCACAATGGGTCAACCATACCAGTGGATCCCATATCCGTATGCACTCTATCTCGGGTCAAGCCCGAATCCATCATCGCCCTATCTCATGGGTCACCAGAGTCGCGATGGAGGCCCACCAGCCACGAGTGGGGCAAGCCAAACCATCGCGATGGAGCAGACGGGCGGATCGAATGAATCGGGTACCAGAGAAAATACTTACCCGAGAAATACAAATGCGGAGCATCCAATTGAGTCGAACGAATCGAGTCAAGGGACGAATCCCTACCCGAGTTTTGCACCCGGATTCCCACCAATCGGGTCAAGCGAATCGGGTCAAGGGACAAATCCCTACCCGAGTTTTGCACCAGGATTCTTACCCATTCCAGTGGTGGCGTTCACCGGGCGACCAGAAATCGGCGATCCATTATTCGTCTCCAACGCCGACGAACCGGAGCTTCGACTGGTACATCAGCAACTAACCGGACCAGAAACACACTCGAAATGGTCCCAGGAGCTCCGGCGGGCATTAGTGACGAAAGATAAAGACGGATTTCTCGACGGGACGATTCCGATCCCCTCGAATGAACGCCTAGCCCGACACTGGCGGAAATGCAATCAACTTATCCGAACATGGATCGACAACTGCATATCCCCAAAAGTCGCGGCTGGGCTTCCACCCACAGAGGATGCTAAAACCATGTGGGAAAATATTCGAGAAATGTACGGAAAGATGGATCAAGCAAAAATCTTTAATCTCATGCAGGAAATCAGTGAGTTGAAACAGGGAAACTCGACGGTCACGGCCTGCTTCAACAGGCTATCGTCTCTTTGGAATCAACTCGAGGCGGTCGAGGAAAACTCGAGGGGCCGAAGCAACCCTCGAGACAATACAAGAAGATCAAAGAGAGAGAAAAGGCTACCAGATTCCTACTGATTCTCAACGAATCGTATGTTACCTTTCGATCACAGATCCTTGCCATGGATCCGATGCCATCGATTGGGCGAATCTTTCAACTGGCGATGCAGAAGGAGACCCAGAGGCTCACAACCGCGAAGAACAGCGACAACGTCGCGTTAGCTGCTTGAAGGGAAGGGAAAACCCTAACCCTAGCTCGGGAGAGAGAGAGAGACGAAACCCATTAGGGTTTGCAATCGAGGTTGACCCGAGCGCCCTTAAAAGGGATCCAATCAACGGCGGAGATTATTTGCAGGGATCCAACGGTCTGGATTACTCGCGAGGATCCAGCGGCTCAGATCTCATCCGAGGATCGAGCGGCCCAGATTTCGCGCGAAGATCGGACGGTCATCATGCGATCGAGATAGCCCCTGGATCCGACGGTGGACATCAAATTGCGGTTAAAGGGATGGACGGGCAGATTTTTGCCACGTCATCCAAAAATTTTGGAAAAAATTTTAAAGGCAAGGGTACATTTTTTTGTGATTATTGCAAGCGTACTAATCA
This sequence comes from Eucalyptus erythrocorys, assembly GCA_014182555.1. Lineage (NCBI taxonomy): Eukaryota > Viridiplantae > Streptophyta > Magnoliopsida > Myrtales > Myrtaceae > Eucalyptus > Eucalyptus erythrocorys. Next base: position 3,534,589 of record CM024599.1, read on the forward strand.
CACCCATTGATTGCTGGAAATTACATGGAAAACCCGGAGAAAAGGAGAAAAAATTTCCCAAACATATCAAGTCACTGGACCGGCCGGGCCAAAAACCGATCAGCCAATCACATATGACCAATTTCAGCAACTTATGCAGACAATGCAGAAGATGGATACTTCCAATAAATGGGGGAGTTTCTCAGGTATTTCACATTGCCTAATTAACTCTATTTCCAAGAAGGAATGAATTATAGATTCTGGGGCGACCGATCATATTATATGTGACAAGGGATTATTTTCAAATTTAAATGAAAATTTGGATTTCCCTGTCACCGTACAATTACCAAATGGTCATGTCACTTATGTCAGAATATCCGGAACAGTGAAACTCGGTTCCCAGCTTATTCTCCAGAATGTGTTATATGTCCCAAAATTCCAGTTCAACCTCATATCTGTATCTAAAGTCTGCAAAGAAAACTCATGCCAAGTGATATTCAATGCTAACACATGTTTATTCCAGGCCCGTTCGACTGGGAGACTGATGGGCTCGGGTAATCTCTTTGAAGGACTCTATTACTGGAAGAGTGATTTAAATTCCTTGAATAAAAAATCATTGTGCAATTCTCTTACCAATGATAGCAATGTTACCATGCATATGAGATTAGGTCACGGTGCTGTTTTTCCATATCGTGAATGTCAAATTTGTCCTCTTGCCAAACAATCACGCACCCCTTTCACTTCTAGCACTTCAAGAACTAGTCAAATTTTTGCATTAATTCATGTAGATATCTGGGGACCTTATCATACAGCTAATCATGACGGCTCCCGTTATTTTCTTACGATAGTAGATGACTATTCAAGAGCAACATGGGTTTTCCTCATGCAATCCAAACAATAGGTTTATGCTCACCTACAAAATTGCATTCTACTATCCAAGAATCAATTCAAGAAATCCATTCAGCGGATTAGCACCGACAACGGGAATGAATTTTTTAGTCATGAATGCTCCCTATTATTCAACTCCCATGGAATTCAGCACGAAAGTTCATGTGTTTATTCACCACAACAAAATGGTGTGGTTGAAAGGAAGCATCGTCATTTGCTGGAATTTACTCGCGCCATTAAATTTCAAGCATCGATACCAGACAAATATTGAGGTGAATGCATCGTCACAGCAACCTATCTCATCAACAGGATGCCTACTAGAATCCTTAAAGGACGGACTCCATTCGAGTTGTTATTTGGGAAGAAGCCAGAATTAAATCATCTAAAGATAGTCGGTTGTCTTTGCTATGCTGCAACCATGGGACCTCGTGACAAGATGAGCCCACGTGCACGACAATGCGTCTTCATGGGATATTCCAATTTTCAAAAGGGCTACAGACTGCTTGAGATTGCCACAGGAGATTTTTTCGTAAGTCGTGATGTCATTTTTCATGAAAATACATTTCCATTTTCTACCAATGACACTTCACATGAAGATACAGAGACAGTCACCAAACGTCCCATATCTCACCATGATGAGGCGTCATACCAGCATCTTTTTTATATTCCAATGATGCAGCCTGCAACTCCCATCCATCATACAGCTCCAGCCAATGGAAGTCTTCTCGAAGACAATTCGGCTTCTTCAAAACATATTCCTGAAGAATCTATGGGAACAGATCTTGTTAATATAGATCATCCGGAGGAACTTCTTGAAGACATTACTGATACTACAGCAGCACAACCCATTATTGAAAATGATCCCCCTCGGAGAACTGGACGAGCAACACGACCACCAACCTGGACAAAGGATTATGTATGTCCGCACACAATTCCCCAGTATTCGATATCCAATATCTTCATTTGTTTCCTTTGATAGATTTGTCTCGGCAACACAAGTGTTGCATTAGTCGTTGTCGATGAAACCGAACCATCCGGCTACGAAGAAGCTTCCGGGAATCCAAAATGGCGGGAAGCCATGAAAGCGAAATTGTCGCACGGCGAAAATCATACATGGGATCTAGTTCCACTACCGGCTCACCGCAAACCCATTGGATGTAAATGGGTTTACAAAATCAAATATCGAGCCGATGGCTCCGTGAAGCGTTATAAGGCCAGATTAGTGGCTAAAGGGTTCACCCAGAAAGAATGCTTCGATTATCACAAGACGTTTTCTCCAGTTGCCAAAGACGTCACAGTACGTTCATTCTTAGCCGTTGCTGCAATTAATGAATGGCATTTACATCAAATGGATGTTCATAATGCCTTTCTTCACGAAGATCTCGATGAGGAAATCTACATGGATATTCCCCCAGGGATACAGAGACAAGGGGAGAATAAAGTGTGTCGTCTCCGTAAATCCCTTTATGGATTAAAAGAGGCATCAAGACAATGGTATGCTGTCGCGCCTAACCCTAACAGAATCCTAAGCCCTCCCAAGCTCATGTTGTACGCGACAAATTTTTATATAATCTAATTGTTTAACAACCTGAGAAATATATGGAAGCCGCCACTAGCCTTATTTTTTGGGGATCAGCTAGAAAACCCAATCGAGGGTCGAGAGAATTCCCTCGATTCCTACGCAACCAGATACCTAAGTTCGGGGACTTGGGTTACGCTAATATTTCTATTAACGCCCTTTCGGTACCTAAATAGTATGTTGTGTTTTTTTCTATCATATCCATGCATTTCTTTTTATCTTTTAGGGATCATCAATTTTATACTAAATGATCATGCGTGGTGGATTACTTTCATTCTACTCTATTTCTAAAAAAATAACGAAAAAACAATCAATAGAATCACAATTGAAATACAGGAAGTAAACAATCAATAGAAAGCAGTAAATCTAATAATGCAATCCTAAAATATGAAAGAGAGCACAATTAAGAAAAAAAGAAAGAAAAAGAGAAGACCCACAACTCGTCGAGTTTTATACAACACAAGTAACCCGAGACATATGTCGGGAAAATGAGCATAACAACGGTCGGAATGGACATCGACCCCCACCATCTTCTCACCATATGCCTTCTCTATTTTCAAAGTCTTAAGTCTAAATCTTAAACTAAGAAATTTGAAACTAGGTGTAAAAAGATTAAAAAAAACAAAAAAACAAAAAACAAGCATCACAAATGAGAACAAAGTAATCAAGGTAAAAATCCATGTAAAATTGGGCTCTAAAGAAAAACACAAAACATCAAGCACTCCATGAGGAACAACATTCATGAAGGAAGCATCTCAGAATTTCTAAAAGAGGGCAAGTAGAACATAGCATGCAAATGTTGGGCCATTATCCTACTAAAAAAAATGAATTTTCTGGCATTTTAGTATGTCCTAAAAATTTCTAGAAGAAAATCACAGCAGAGAATTGCAACAAAATATCCCAGAACAGGGTAAAAAAATCAGTGTAATTGGAAGGGAACCTATGGACAATTTGTTCCAAGCAAATTACACAACATCAACAATATCATGGGGAAATCGAGGAACACAAATGGCGGTGCCGAAAAATCAAATTTGCATTTGTAATGAACAGTTTGAAACTAAAAATGTCATACACACAGACATAGAATTTAAGCAAGCAAGCAAGAGGGATATACTACAAACATATGTCTCCCTAGTAACTGGATTGAAGCAACGCAATTATGAGAAGAAATTAGTAAAGGCCAGCATATTGTTACAGTCAGAGAAATTCAGCAAATGGACGTTTGAATCCAACATGTAATAAACCTTATTATCAATCCCACGAAAAGAAATTGTGTAAGGGTTCTTATCTTCAGCTTCATTAATGTGATTGTACACAACATCCAGAATGATCTCGATGCCAACATCATGCAAAGCTTTTACCATTTAATTGAAATCCCAACAAGCATTAACAGGTCCACCACCATCATTAGCATAGCGACTCATGGGAGAGAAGAAATTTATGGTAAGAGAGTATCCCTATGTATTATTTTGGTCAGAATACTACTTCCTCACTACATGGCAATTATTTGACCAACATGATGTACCTCATGCAATGTAGTTACGGCAATATCAAAAAATTAAATCTAAAATTCAGATACAAGAAAGATGCAACCCATGTATGGAGAACTCCTACTGTCGCTCAACTTTTGAGTAACCCATCAGCAATCTATTATGTTGTAAAACTTCTACCTATGTCACAAAACAATAGAGAATCATTTAAAAAAAATCACAAAGATAGAATGTGAATCTCGAACTTTCAAGAAAACATTTACAGAAAAGGTGTGCAGATACTTTCCTTGAAGTCTGTTGACATCTCTAAAATTCTCATCTTAGGTTCTCAGTCAGTTCGTAAAGACTCCAAGGATGCATGCTACGTCAAAAAGCATGGTTGACCTCATAAATGCAGTATACTACATCACAGATCATCTCTAATCAAATTCCATACCACTTACAGAAAGTGGTTTTATATCATCAAATTCGGCACATTTTAAGATCTTGCGTACTTATGTCAGCTGATTGACACCATCAAAGACCACCCCATATACTCTATAGCCAATGGGTAAACCATTTTTGTTATTACAATAGCAATAACCATCGATCTCAGTCGTCCAATTAAAAAAACCCAAAGTACAACCACAAACTTGGCTCTCCATCAGGTGTGTTTTCAAAGGAGTAACCAAATTGGCTAATCGAAAACTATCACAAATGAAAAAAAAAAACAAAACCACTTAAAATGCATGCTTCACACAATCCTTACAAGATTCTCATAAACGCATGCAAAATAAGATACTCATCTTAAAATCCTCCTCCAGAAGACCAAAACCATCCAGACTTGCTAATCCAACCACTGACAGACCAGTGCACAAATACACACTTGGCATACATGAGATCAAATTTGTGGTCGATCCGAGAGAAGACCTCGGCCATGGCAAAGCTTATTTCAGCAATGGTTCAATTTTGGACATGAATCGATTACATCTACCAATCAACAGTTAAAAGAGACGCTTGAGAGCCAACTCTGATCTAACTTGAGCATTTCATCGAGCAGAAAGTAGGCATCTCGGCCCTGAGTCCAAAATGCAACAGCCAAATAAGAAAGCACAACCAAACCATCACTGCAACAAGCTCATATAAAGTCATTGGCACAGAAGGTCCACTTAGGGATCCGAAAATTGCTGAACAACAATGATCAAGCAAATCATTACAATCTACAATTCAATCATATCCTAATCTGTCATAAGGCCTTGTTGACATCCTAAATATGCTGAGATTGCAGATCTAGAATCCTAGGGTTGGTGAGCTCTAGCCCCGGTTGTCTAGAAAATCCTTGCTTCATCGAGCTCGGGACATAGAAGTTACCTTTGATATATTTTCGACGATTTGAGCTTGATCAATTGACGATCTAAGCTCAGCAACTCCTCGGCCTCTGGCGATGGAGGTCAATCTTGCGGAGAGAATCGGAGAGCCACGCCAATGGTCCTTAGAAGAGTGCCAATCGAACGGGACGGTACCAGATTACCTCCTCCCGAAGCTCGCACGAGGAAAGCAACACAACTCGTCCCCGCCGGGAACGATTCGGAAACGCCAATGCCTGCCGTCTAGAGCAGAGAACCGGACGCGAGGCTGGCTCGAGTTGTCTAGAGATCTCCGGAATCGAGCGGGAACGAAGCCGGGAGCGAAGCCGGAGAACCGCCGGAGATAGAAACGGGAGCTCCTTCCGGTGGACGGCGAGCGAGGCGGAGATTCTCCCGCGAGGAATGGCGGATGTCTACCGGGTTGTCCGAGGCTAGGGTTTCGAGATCCCCCATGGAAGAAGCTCCATCGAGCAGTTATAGAGCGAGAGGGAGCGAGAGAGTCCCTCGAGAGAGAGAGAGCCCCCCAGGAGAGAGAAAAGAGAGAGAGAGCGTGAGAGCGGGATCCCCCTAGAGAGAGAGAGCTTCAGCGTTTCAGGGAATTCCCCCCCCCGGGCAATCCGTGCACCCCCTTTTCTTTTTCTTTTTTTATCCTTTTATTCTTTTCTATTCTCTTTTTTTTTGTTTTATTCAATTCAAACAATTTTTTATTTTTTATCTAAATTGCCGAAAAAAATTCGGGCATCAACATATACCAAGTTTACCAATGCTCTTACAACAGCAGGATTCAAGCAATCCAAGCATGACTATGCTCTATGCACCAGAACTAAAAGTATGTCATCTATCTATTTGATGATTTATGTTGAAGAGACTTTCAAGGAATATTTGCATGTCACCTTTCATATCAAAGACTTAGGAGCACCCAAATATTTCCTTGGAATCGAAAATGTTCAATCTGACAAGGGAATTTCCCTTGGTCAACGGAAATTCGTTCTGGAGATTATATCAAAAGCATGTCTATCAGGATGCAAGCTAGCCGTAATTCCTATAGAGCAGAATGCAAAATTCACTACCGCAGAGTATGATAAAGGGATACTTCGAGACGATGATCCTCTCCTCAGTGATCCATCAAGCTACCAGAGACTTGTTGGAAAACTCATATACCTGACAATGACTAGACCTGACATATCATATGCAGTCCAGACACTTAGTCAATTTATGCATCAGCCAAAGCGCTCTCATTTGGATGCAGCCTTAAAAATCGTTAAATATCTAAAGAGATGTCTAGGGCTAGGGATACTTTTCTCTAAAAGGTATGACATGAGGATGACAGCCTATTGTGACGCAGATTATGCGATATATCCGATTACTCGAAGATCTATCACTGGATATTGCATAAAAATTGGAGAATCTCTCTTGTCTTGGAAAACGAAAAAAAAAAAAAAACAACCGTGTCTTTATCCTAGGCCGAAGCAGAGTACCGAGCTATGGCCAAAGCCACTTGTCAAATAGTTTGGATCCGAGGATTGCTCAAGGATCTTGGAGCAAAAGTGCAGGGACCCACAAGATTATATTGTGATAACGATGCGGCTCTTAAGCTCGCTTCAAATCCTATAATGTATGAAAGAACCAAACATATAGAAGTGGATTGTCACTTTACACAGGAAAAATTCAGGAAGGAATTATTGAAATAAGAGGAATCGGAACGACAGAGCAGCCAGCAAATTTATTCACAAAGCCTTTGTGTCAAAGACGGCACGCATATCCACTAAACAAGCTAGGCGTCTTAGACATCTATAAGCCACTAGCTTGAGAGGGAGTGTTGGAAGATATGCGGATCAGGGCCCATCGGATCACTGTTGATCTTGATTGATTATAATTGATCATGATCTCCATTTATATGTAAATTAATTATCACATCTAGATCTAGATTGATAGAGTAAAATCAGAGATTGATAGGATAGATCAATCATTTCTTTATTCATTTTCACCAAAAAAAAATAATTTCTTTATTCATCGCAAAATTATATTATATCTGTATTACATTGTAGAAAGTTCAATCACACAGAAAAATTACAGAAAAATTCTCTCTGCTTCGAATCCTCCCCTTGCTCCAACTTCTTCCTCCCCCCTTGCCCTGCGCTTTCTTACAAACTGAAAGCGCGAAGGTCTTTCCGGCGAACCCTCATGTCGACGGAGGAGGCGGCGGCTCTCGCACCTCCTCCTCCCGATTCTCCGCTCCTGCGCCGCCTCCGCGACATCCTCAGCTTCTGCGCCGAGGTGAGCCCCCCTCCCTTCCCTCGCGCTCCCCGTCCCCGTCCCGGACTTATCTAAAAGCTCGCCTGCTCTCTCTGAGAAATCGGGACGCCATCGCGCGGTTCTTTTTTCTTTTTTTCTTTTTTTTTTTTTTTCGGATTTCGAAACCTAGAAAGCTCGTCGCCGTCGCCGTCGCCGTCGCGATGATGATCGCTGCTTCGAGCCGGACGCGGCGCGGTCGGTCGTCGCGTCCGTAACGAGCCGGTCCCCGCTCGATCGCTCTGGACGGACGCTTGCCGCTAGTGCGATTGGAGTGGCCGGATTTGAAGGAAACTGATGAGTTCCCGTCCGCAATGGCTGACGGCGACGCTTTTGGCATTTGCCTGTCTGGAGAGAAAGTGGATTTTTGTTTGTTTTTCGACTCTGTACTTCGCCGCTTTCGAATGGTTATGCTCCTGCTGTGGTTGGTGCGTTCGGAGGCTTTGTAACGCTTGTCCGTTGCCTCTGTGCGTGTTCCAGTCCGTACAGAGTGGAGATAGCTATCGAACCGAGAGGTCGGTCTCCGAGCTCGCTAAGTTCCTCGGGGATGTGTCGGCGGCCGCGGAGGATGAGAACACGCATGAAGATGCGTTGGAACTTCTGTCGCGCATCTATGAGTATATAAGCTCCTCTTCGATCGATCAGGTCATGATGTTTTCTTAAGGTTCATTTTAGTTAATTAGCTAAATTCTGTCTTTGTTTTAACGATGGGTTCTCTGTTGTGTGGTTGAATAGCAGGAGCTCCTTGATGCGCTCTCTTTTGAGCTTCCGAAGGCTGTTTCGAAATTTTCAGGGGTGTCAAGACGGTTTTTGACGGTTGTGGAAAGGATAATCCATCAGTTTTTGGTGAAGTGTAATCCGCGGGACATGTTGCCAATTCTCTGCGAGGTTCAATGTTTGATTTATTGTGAATAATTTGAAGTAAATAAACTTATTCTCCAGTTTTATCTGTATTTGCTTATTAACTGCACATCCAGACAAGTGTTTGCTGTACATAACTAGATTAACTTTGTTGCATCAGTACTCATGTAAATAATGTTCTTCATTATCATTATTACTATTTTTTCATGTGACCTCATGTGCTCCTTTATATCATTTGACATTTGTAAGTGTATCTGTCACTGTCTTTTATAGTTAATGGTGAGTTAATAATTTGAATTAGGAGATTGAGTGAGTATTTATCAGATTTAATTTTGACTCTAAAATGCTCTTTGTTTGACCCTGCATTTGTTCATTAGCTTATATTATGCAACACGTGCTCTGGTAATCTCTCTAGCTGTTAAATGTAGAATGAACTCTTTGGCATTTAGCTCCCTAGCAAAAGCCTTTCTAAGCATGTGTGGGTAAAATTAAACTGGGAGTTTTGAAGCTGTTTACCCGTTGTCAGCAAAATTTAAGATGAGGAGAATAGATGTCTTCCCAGGGTTGAAAATGGGAAAGCATCATAAGAAGAAAGCCTTTCATTTTCATGTTGCTTGAGCTTCATGAGTGAGTTTGCACACACTCTCTCAAATGCCTATCAAGTTCATGGATGTATGAAACCTGCAAATTAAGCATTTTCAGAAATAGAATGGCCAAGCACCGAGTGTAAGAGTCTGTCCATGCTGTCAATGAACTTTTCGATAAACATAATGGACATGTTTAGCCACATGTAATAATCTCCCCTGTTCTAGTGGGACGCTTTGCAAACTTCATGAAGTTAAACTAATTAATATACGAAAGTAACACTTCCCTGAAATTTTTTGGAAAAGTTACTTTTATTCTTTTTGACGGGGAAAGATTTGGAACTTTCTTTCATTCGGTTGAGAATAGATTTGCAGTAGTCTATAATTGTCTATATTTATCTGAGAAATTGTGGACGTCTACTCCTTCTGACATGTCCATGGTTGAGTTCAAAAAATACTTATCTAGTTGACAAGACTAGACTAATAATACCACTGTTTATTAGTTTTCTTTCACTTCCTCATCAAAAGGAGGCTGGGTTTGATTGAGCTGTCACTCTGTCTTAAAATTGTTGCTTGTTCTCTTGATAATCAAAATTAGAAGAATACCCTGGAGGGTTTTTGCTTCCATCCCACGAGAGTGTTCTGCCCTTGCAAATACTTCCAAGTTGCATATAGATAGTTCTATGGGCATAAACATGAGATGACCTAACATAAAACTCACTCCTCTAATGAAATTCTGCTATCACTTTCATGTTCTATTATGAGAATTTAATTATTTTATTTGAGTAATATCACCAAAAAAAAAGGGATTAAACATCAACTGTTACATGGTTTTGGTAAAACCTGAGCTTTAATTTGATTCGAATCTTTTATGATTCTGATTTTTCTGGATGATAAGATCTTGCAGTACATTCTCTAAAGCAATGTTTAAGCATATGGTTAGTACTAATCAATTTCTCTAAGTTTTAATTTTTCTGGAATGAGATCATGCTAATCCTCGGTCAATGTTGGAACAGGCCCTAGATTCCTCGAGTGAAGGTGAAAAGATTAAACTCTGTAGCTACTTTGCCCCTCTTTTGAGTGGTCTTTCAGAAGGTACTTTTTTTCTATTCCTTGAATAGGTTATGTTCATATTGGTGAAGATTATTGTTTGAAGTATTTTATCTCCTTGGACATATCTCTGAGTAAAGAAGTCTTGATTGTAGCATCAAAAATGCTATTTGGGATTTCTTTTCTTTGTAGTATTTTTACTGGATGCTTTTCTCAATGTTTGTCATTCAAATGATGTAGACAAACTCTAATACTTGCAGAGAGGCCTTCATATAGCTACTGTAAAACAAATGTTTTTCCTCAATTAGCTCATTATGTCTTGATTGGATGTGCATGCTGATTGTGCAACTAAACAAGATGCAAATACATTTCTGCAATGCTTTATGCATTGAGGTGAAAAACCGGTAGTGTACTGCACTGTATGCAGCATGTACTCATTAAAATGTTTGGAGGCCTTTTCTATTTTGACTTTCACTAAAGCAGTTAAATAAATGTATGGTCAAATGTTATTTTGGATGTTGTATGCTGATGAAAATATATCCTGTCCGTCTTTCAAATTTATTTAAAGACAGTTTATGTGCTCACAAAAAAATCTCTTTTTATAACGTGATCGACTTTTTCAATGCTTATCAATCCATTTTGAAATAATACTTTGTGATCTTTTATGGTATTTTATTGCTTCTGGTGATATTCATACCGTTTTTTTTTTCTTGGTAAGGTAATAAAAATAATGGGGATTCGTACTTTGTTTTTCTGGTAAAGAAAAAAAAATTTTGGTAAAGGGGGATTCGTACTTTGTTTGTGTCTTCAAAATCTAATATTCCCATGGTAATTCTGTTTCCATGATTTGCCCTTTATGTAGACTTATCTTTCCATTTGAACATCAGCCATTATGGCATATTAAACGCTCCAAAGTTAACATCTGCAAGTTGTCTCTGGTAGGATAATATCAGGGATTTTCTACTTTGGAAGCTTGAGATTGTAGTTGAGAATATTGTATCTGTATATGATACTTTTATCAATGAGTCAAAAGAAAAACCCTTAAGTCTGGATCAAACTATAACACCACTGCTCCACGTTTTCCATATTACAGTTCTTCTTATGATTAAAAGGCATCATTTTGAGCATATAAAGGAGGTAGTTCCTGCAATCCTTCGTGTTTGGGAGAAAGTATCAACTGATGCAGATGAAGAGGATTCGGATCTTGAGGATCTGTTCAGCAGGGGTATAAAAATTGCTAATTCGATGCAAATTGTTCACCAGAAGTTGGTCTGTGATCCATAATCATGAAATTATTTACATGCAATATCTTGTTAGATTATAGATTAACGGTGTAAGTTTTTAACAGGACGGTGGATCAGCTGAGAAGCTCCTTGCTTTGCTCGGTCTGTATGTCTTGCAGATGATGGTTGGTATATTTATTTTAGAGGTCATGTAAGAGTGTGTAGCATCTGTCTGTACTTGAAGGTTTTAACTTCCTTATCCAAAATAACTTGTAGATGATTCTCCAAGTGGTTGTGCCCTTCTACCCCCCGCGGGGGGCCCTTTTTCCTTCCATACACCCGCGTATGCGCATGAATTAGATGATTTGTCAGCATGAAGGCATTTAACGTAATCACATCTTAGTGAAACTTTTGTATGTGCAGACTCATGTATCCATTGGTGTGGATGAGGATGTGTCCAGTGCTCTCCGCCTTGTGACTGAACTTTCACACTTCTTAAGAAGTTGCCGTTTATCTTACATTGGCTTGATAACAGGGCCTGCTGTTGACATGATGACCAGCACCATAACTGGTGGTAATATACTGTTCCGTCTATGGATTTTATTTTTTTTTCCAATCTACAAACTGGAACGAATTTCTTCACTTTTGGGATTTAAAGTGATCATTTTTTTTTGTTCATATGTGTAGAAGAAGATAGTTTCTGGGCTCCTTTACCCAGTATCAAGCTTGGAGCAGCTCTTTCAGGTAATTATTTGGCAGTCCATTGACAGTGTAGTATGTTGCAGTTTCCCTTTAAGATCTTTCTGATTCGTGCATTTTTCTTTATTCCATCTGCGAGTTCAATTTTGTTTGCTTCCTGGTACAGTTATATGGGGTGATATGTCTAATGAGGTTGCTCATAATGCTGAGGAGGATTTAACTACGTTAAAGAATGAAATTCGGGGTAGTCAAACCAGAAGGTGGCAAGCAATTGGCATGCTAAGGCATGTGTTCTGTTCAGCTACTCTACCTTGGAGATTAAAGAAACATGCCATTGACTTCTTGCTTTGCATCACAGAAGGAGATATCTCACAGGAGAGTGAGAGTGAAACTATAGATTTCTCATCATTTGTTCCTAGCCATTTTGCTGCGTTGCAGGTATTAAGGTGAAAGATCTTGATTTTATACCATTTTCATTTTGTATATTCTTCTTATCATTAAAGTTCAAAATCTAGGGGATTGAGAACGTCATCATGTACACATCGGATGCTGTACTAAGGAAGAAAGCTTTTGATGTGTTGAAAAGGGTTAGTGTTTTTGACTTAAGATGCTCTGCTCTTGCATCGCTAACCTGCTTGTCGCTCCCGTAGTCCATTTCTCGCTTGTTTAAGTTGTGCATTTATTTCATAATCTCCAGGTGCTTGCTGATATTCCAATTTCTCAAAGGTTTGACATCCTAAAAGCCCTGATTACAAATTGCAACTCTTCCTCTATGGTAACTGCATTAGAGCCTGCGTAAATGACATAAGTGTATTTTTTTCTTTACATGGAAGGACACTAAATGTTTATGATTGCTACAACTTGTGTAGGTTGCCATCCTTCTAGATATTGTTAGACAAGTGAGGCCCACCAAAACTAGTAGTGCATCATCGGAAGGAAATGTTGATGAAGTTTTCCATGAGACACCAGTTTGGTCTGCTGATGTGCTTGAACTAGTGGAATTGGTCTTGAGGCCTTCTAAGGGAGGCCCTCCAAGTCTTCCTGAACAAAGTGATGCGGTATATATGACTCCTTATTATTGATTATTTCCATATTGTGTCCTCACTTTGATGATGACCACTCCTATTCTTTTGTTGTGACGTTTTCCGTGGTGTCAACTCTTTTGAATGGGTTTAAAGCTCATTGGTTTTCTCGAGAGCATTGAATGCTCAAAATGAATAGGAATAGCAAGAAAAAGCCAATTCAAAAGTATCCATCTTTCTACATTAACTTTCAAGATGCGAAGTTGAGCTAAGTCTATATTTACATGTGACGTGCAATAACACATTCCAATTCCTTTTTCAGATAAAGCTTAAATCCACAATCTCCTTACATCCTTACATTATAAATGCCAGCTGGATCTTAATGTTGTTCACTTTTCTGTAATGAACCTATGTGCTAGTCATTTGAACCTCTTCCACTATGAACCCACAACCTCTATGATACGTGTTAGAAGTGTGCTAATAAAAATGTGTAGGCAAACACATTAGAAATGAATTGGCCGATACTCTCAAAATCTTAGATAGAGTCTAATGATCTAAAATGACGAGCTTGCATTTGATCTTACAGGTTCTATCTGCCCTTAACTTGTACAGATTTGTGTTCTTGTCTGAATCAACAGGTAAAACATTTCTCTTTGTTTATTTCCATTTTGTATGTTATTCTTTCACCTATGCTTCAGTCACTTTTATTTTCTTATTAGAGTTGCGAGTTTGTGACTCTTCTTGCAGTTGCTGCATAAGATTGTTGTTTTTTTCCCCAGCTGTGATTTTCACTCACATTGTGAAAATTTCAGTTAGAGAGCATTTGTTCAATATACAGCTCTGATCCACTATTTGGGATAATCTTGATCGTTCTTGTTGATTGAAGAACTTGTAGAAACTCTTTCAGGGGAAGCTCTTCTATCTCACTTTTATTAGTTTTGGTTTTTCTAGACCTGTTAGACCGGTCAGGCATATAGGCATGATAAATTAGTGAAAAGGTTGCCATAACAGTGAAAAAAACTCCCTGAAAGAGTTTCTCATATGAGAATCCTTGAAGTATTACTGAGACACTATAAATTATAGATTTATATCGTGCCTCCCTTTGAGTATCTGGATTCTAATCGTTTAAACATTTTCTTCCTGCAAACCTGGCAGTAAAATGTCAACGTCAATCCTGCCTAGTTCCATTGGAATGGCAGTTTTGGACACTGCTTTTTAAACAAGACAAGAATAATTGCAATTTTGCTACATTGTCTCTTTAGACTAAACCACCATGAAAGACTGAGTATCAAATGATAATTTTGCATCGGTCATGCATAGGGAAATCAGATATTATTGAATCTTTATCTCCATACATGATGGAGATTAATAAAGATTTTGCACTTCAATCTTAAAGATGGGACATTTTAGTAATTAGTATTTCTAAACTTTATTTTTCATGGATGAGTATTTTCAATCTTCATAACTATGACAATACCAAGGAGCAATCCCATTCAATATTTAAATAAATTAATATAATTTGAATACGCCACTTTAATATGAACTTCTGCGTTCAAGTTTGTCCATGTCCCTATTCTCTACAGCAGGCTCATTACTGCCTACTTGATTGGGGAAAAGCTGACGCCACTAGCAAAATGCAGCTCATTCTATAAGTGGTAAATAGGGTCGATATGGGATTTAATCTTGTTAAATTATGTTAAGATTACAGCCAGTTGTTCTAAAAACATAAACTGAAAAATAAAGGTGTTGTTCAGTATCTAACTATCTAGCACCCATTGCCCTTGCACATAGGGTGATATTGGAGATTGATAATAGGGACAAAGATCTGAATTCTTGACCTCTTATTTTGATGCCATGTGAAACATTGTGAGAAAAAAAGCCAACTGTTTTAAAAACTTAAAACTGTTAGACGAAGGACTTGGTTATCTATATAAATATCTATTGCACCCTATGTTGGAAGGTTAAATGAAGTAGTCAGAAAGCACATACATCAAATCCTCCACAAATGTGGCATGTTATGGACTAAATCAAAATGTGAATAATATTACATTGAACGTATAAGTCGGAATGTAATAGTTGCCTTTTCATCAGGCTGGGCCCTCCTACCATTCTTCGGCATGCAAAACTCCTTGTTGGCTATCGTTTGGATCTTACTGAGCTAGCTAAAGATCTTTGGAGACCTTTGTCGATACGTTTGGCTGTACTGTTTGCTCGGTGTGATTTGATCAGCTGCATTCGTCGCTTATGCTTGAATGTAAGTAATCATGCATACATTTGTATGAATGTACATGTCTATTGTGCTCGCAACCTTGCTCGGACTTGCATGTGCTTGTAGTAGTGTAGACTGTAGATGGACACACACAGAAGCAGACTTGGAATTAGATTCTAGTGAAAATGTTCCACAAATAGGTTTATCATGTTTTTGTGAAATAAGAGATGCATTGTCAGAAAATAAATCTCTCTCTCTCTCTCTCTCTCTCTCTCACAAATAGGTTTATCATGTTTTTGTGAAATAAGAGATGCATTGTCAGAAAATAAATCTCTCTCTCTCTCTCTCTCTCTCTCTCTCTCTCTCTCTCATATGCAAATCATCCTGTGACTTTTGAAACAGGAAAAACCAATTACACAGGAGTGCTGTCCGAGACCAACTTGAAGAAGGCCTACAATGAATGGCTTCTGCCTCTCCGGACCCTGGTGACCGGCATTCTAGCGGAGAACAGGAATGATGACGATCCATTCTCATGCGACACCATGGGTGCCCTAAATCCATTAGAATTAGTTCTCTATCGCTGCATTGAACTCGTTGAAGAAAAGCTTAAGCATAATTTGTAAGTTTGCCTTCTGCACAGAAGTTGGGACTTGATCTTTTGTTGATTGCGATCTCTGTTATAGAATACCGACTGCTGCGGGGGGGAACCCTTTGCTTATGCAGCTTTCTTTTCTTCTTATTTTTCCCGCATTTCATCCGATTCCTTAAAATGGGCATTCCCAATCGTACCCTCCTAATTTGGGGTCCCGAAGACGGACCCGGATCTAGCCCATACCGAGAAAATCTTTCAACCATATAAATATGCCTAAATATTTCAAAATTTTGGCCGAAGAGCAAAAGGTACTTTTTAGCTAAACAATACGTGCCCGTAGTTGGATTTCACGACGAAAGCTAAATTGGATGCATTCAGCATGATTTGTAGATGAGGACTTTTTTAGCCCTGATCTAAAGATGTAATGGAATCCTATCCATCCCCGAACTTTAGGTTGAGGGGTCGATGATTGGATTGGATGTAAATGGGACAAGATATATAATGTATAATGGAATCCTATCCATCCCCAAACCTTGCGATTGAAATAATAATTGGATTAGATGTAAATAGGACAAGATATCGCCAATTATGAGCTTCTTCCTTCCAAGCATTCCACGCACGCACGTCACCGTTGCCCCACTACTGTGCTAGTGGGAGCAGGGTCTGGATTATCACACACCATGCCAATCAACGTCTGAACAAATCAAGCTTTCATGAGACTAAGGAGCGTTTGGGGAATTCCAATCTGTGATCGGAGAGCCCCAAACTACTTGAGATAAGGCGTTCCATCTAATGATGGTAGATGGTGAACCAAATTGCTCTCTAAATTCTAATATAATGTGCTAGACTTCTGTTGGGTGGCTAACTAGTTCACTAATGAGAATAAGGATGAGGGCAACTAGAGTCTCTAATCAATTTTTAAAACTTTCAATTTTGTGTAATTAAATCTTTAAATTTGATCGAAAAGTGAAATTGAGTATCCCGATTGGTTTCGTCTAATTTCAATGATAGAAGACGCTACCCTAGTCTTCTCAAATAGGTTAACACTATTAAAAACCTTAAATAATGCCCATTGTGATATCAGTATTTCAATTTTTATTTTTATTTTTTTGTCATCAAAGCTCTTAAACTATGTCCACTACATTAATACCACTTTCTTTTTGTGTGTAACCAAACCCCTCAAACTTATACGAGTGTGACAAAACTACATCCATCTACCACCAAGGAACCTTTTGGCACTAAGAGGTTCCATTATATTCTAATGAAAATACCCTGTAATTGGTACAATTTGGGGTATTAGTGACCGAAAAAAAAAAAAAAAAAAAAAAGTTTACGGTATTGATATCATGGTGGACAAAATTCAGAATTTTTAATGGCAGCACGATTGTGTCCCAAACCACATGTTACATTAATAAATGCCATCAACGTGTCTTGGACAAATCCTTAAGAGGGATGGTCGAGGAGCACGTCCCAAAGAGGATAATGAGGGATGGTCTAATTTGGATATTGATGAATTGAGAAAAATAAAAAGTTCATAGTATTAGTGTCATACTGGGTTGAGTTTGGTGTTTTTGGTTGTGGACAGAATATGCACTGAGAGGTTTTAGTTATTTAAATATATATATATATATATATATATATATTTAAAGTATAGACGTCACAGTATGCGTAGTTTAGAAGTTTTGGTGATATTTTTCTTTACAAATGTGGTGACCATGTGGCACTGATTTGACGCCCAGTGACCGCAATCAGCAAAAGTAAAATATAAAATAAAAAGGAAATTAGAAAAAGAAAATTTAATAGCAGAACGAGATAGGGGTAAGCACAAACCAGAACAATGGCTCTTGGCGGGGGGGTTTTGCTTGGCATCGGCGAGGGTTGCGACCACCGCACGTGCGGAGCATCATCTGATCTCGAAAAATATGAAAAGGGCCACGTCGGTGTTTTGTTACTTTAATCGTACGGCATTGACTAAAATACTTGATTGCACTGTTTTTGTCGGGACTCGATGGCATAAATTGCAAGTCTTAAGGATTTCATTACATTTCTGTTATAACTTTTAGAACTTTCTAAACGCTTCAATTATAAACAATTTCAGGTATTAATTTACAAATCGATTTACTTTTTCTATATCACTAATCTTGTTTGTTATTGTATGTATATATGATTTTATATATAAATACATATTGCATGATACTTTAATAGTGTTGAGATAATGATACGAAATGTTGCGTGATATTTTGATAGTGTTGAAATAATGACATGAAAAATTTCCGAACTCTTTTAATTTGTGTAACGTCATCCTTGAATTCATATTTTTTTGTAAAATGGGAGCCCTTAAATTATATAATTGTTTGTTCGAGTTAGTCTTCCCATGAAAATATTTAACAAAAATGCTGACGCGGCATCCACGTCAAGGTCATATGTTAGTTTTACTCCCTCAATTGCTGACGTGGACAAAAAAGAATGTGAGAGAAACCAAAAATAGACAAACAAAAACCTAGAGCGAGAGAGAGAGGGGAGCTGTCGGGCACTGGGGCGGCCCCCAGAGGCGCCTCCAGCCACCGGCGAGGGCCCAGCAGCCCTCGCCGGAGGAAACGTGGCGTGGCTGCTGATCTCGAATCGCTAATAAACACGTCCTCAACAAGTTGAGATGGAGAGCCGGAAGGGAAGGCCTAGCCGAGGATTGCTCTGGTTGCTTGAATAAGCCCAGATCTGTGTAGTAGCATGTGCTTCGTTCCCAGCTCAGAAGCATGAGGAGGCAAGCCATAACCTGGATCTGCACCCACCAACCAATCCACACTCACCATCCTAAAGTCCATGAGAAAAAAGGGTCATAAAAAAAAAGAGATAGAGGATAACACAAATGATCTCGAATTTTGACATAATATGCTATGTCGTTTTTGAACGTCTTATTTTGTAATGAGGTTCATGAACTTTTTAGTAAATATTCAATTTAGCTTTTAAACTATATGGATTTATTCAATATTACCTTAGGAATGATATATTTGGATATTTTCATATAGTCTAAAAATAATTTAGAATATTTACTAAAAGTTTAGGGATCATATTAAATAAATGGAAAATTCGAGACGACTTTGCACGAACTACGTTAAACAAACGATTGAGTCATTATCGGAAGTTGCGGGCTGTGAACAGGGCGTAGGGGAGGTGCATTAGAAATGGTAATCGCAAGAATTTTGCTTCGATAATGGGTCATAATAATGGTTCATAAGGTGAGACTGATTTAGGAAGAAGCTGATGTCTTTAAGGAAGATCAAATGATTGGTGGAAAGGGCCAGCGTCACGCCGTCACCTAAGTCCAGCCAGCGTCCTGCCGACCGCACGGATGATCGCCAGCGCCGGTGGCTGGACGGCAGCAGCACCACCCTTTGTTTACCATTTTCCATCAGTCCAGCCAAGGTTAAACTTTACTTCTCTTTTCAAAATTTCTCATAGATAAAAAAGTGCGTTTCCTTTAAAAATCTTTTTATGTTTCTTAAAGACCATGTTGATGCCGGCGTCGATCATTTTCACCAGTTATTTCGACAGAAAGACCAATTCAAAGAAACGATTGTACAAATCGAAAAGGGGCGACCGGACTTTCTACACGCATGCGTGAAAATCAGTCAAGGCTTAGATTTAAATCCACTCTATCCCAACAATAAAAGAAGCAATTTTTTAATCAATTTCAATGGCGGTGATGCTTCATTATTCAGGTACCATCTCCATCCAAGAAAGGTGGATAGATAAGGAAATTAAAAACAAAAGAAAGCAATCTGAAAGAGATTCTCTTGGAGGAACAAAATTTGAGAAGTTTGTATTCAAGTTGCTCTGCCAAATGCCTACAAAGAATGGCTTACTTATACCGTTCATACAAGATATGCAACGATCGAGAAGTGGCGAGGATTATTAACCACCTTGTCCAGTTGAAACGGAGATCTCGCTCTGCAACCCAACGACATTTCAGCTCGACCGCAGAGTCAGAACCATCCTCATAACTTGTAGCTCTTGACAACATGGATATGGAGATGCACTCCTCTTTATCCGATCCTGTATGATATTAACCCAGAACATCGTCCACATGAGTGTCGCCATTGCTTTTAATTACAACGAGCCGCATATCCATAACGTTCTCACTTAGCTCAACCCATAAAGATCTTGCAGCCTAGAGTCCTCTTCAGAGGGTATCATGTTTAGATCAGGTAGCAAGAAAGATCTGTCACTGTCCTTGGTCGCTGCCTCAGGATACTGGCTAGAGCTGGAAGATGGATGACCCTTGCTCCCATCTCGTTCTGACGATGTTGAAGATGCAGGGTTATCCGATGTAGATGCTTCCATCTTGTCATGCAAACCAGAAGTTGCTTCATCTGTGTCATCAGCAGTGACCACATTGCCCTTTCCAGAAAGCAAATTCAAATCAAGCTGCAAAACAGAGGACTAACTGTCAGAAGCGCATTCCACAATAGCAGGGCAAACAGACAAGTATAAATATCAATTTCAAGCGGTTGAAATAACAAAGAGTTACATGGACAAAATCTAATTTGGCAATTCCACAACTGATACAGTCATCCGATATGCCACTTTGTCCGACTGTGAAAGGCGAGACACTGCCATACATACATAGGCGTTTTAAGGCAAATTACTACCATTTCCACCAGAAAACTTCCAAACATTAATTGTCTAAACAATGACCACTTCGTTTCACATAATTCAAAACCCTCTCTTCACCAGCCACTCCTTTCATGAAGCTTGGGAAGATGGGGAAAATTTATCAGTGCAAAAGCACCAAGACAATTTTCTAATCTCAGCTAATTGAGGGACATAATGATGTATTTTCCCACCACTATTATTCGTCAGTCATTCATGTAAGGAAACA